>OX451739.1:193765409-194965409 GCA_948472305.1 Vicia faba | reverse complement strand
GCACCACATTGGCAACCCACTGGGGGTAGGAAGTTACTGCAAGGAAACCGGCATCAAATTGCTTCATAACCTCGGCCTTGATCTTTTCAGACATCTCTGGACGCATTCGTCGAACTTTTTGTTTTACCGGAGGGCAATCTTCCTTGGTTGGCAGATGGTGAACTACAATGTCGGCATCCAAACCAGGCATATCTTCATAGGACCAAGCAAAAATCTCCATGTAGTCTTGTAGCATCTGGATCAATCGTTGCTTCACGCTGAGCTCTAGATTGGCACCAATCTTGACCTCTTTCCTATCTGTCTCAGTACCCAAGTTAATTGTCTCCACAGGCTCTTCATGTGGTTGAATAGCCCTCTCTTCCTGGAGTAGCAGTCTTGCGAGTTCACCAGGCACTTCGCAATCATCTTCACCTTCGTCTTCGGCCAAGTTGATCGGATTTTCGAAGTCATAACTGGTGGTAGCAGAGCTGTTACCAGCGAGATCCAGAGTGGATTGAAACCTGTATAAGTGAGTGTGTGTAAATACAGCTGTCTTGCAATATATATAACACATAAAGGAAAAGAGCACAAGATTTGAAATGCAACAAACGTCCAATGTTTTAATTGATGATATATGAAAATGTCATACAAAAAGCCCTCACAAATGGAGCTACGATGCCCCGGGTAGGACACCGAGCCAACAAAGTTTTAACATATTGTTTGTTACAAATTCGGAAATCAAAAGAAATTAATTACTGCGTGACAAATGTGATAGGGGTAAAATCCTTTGCCGTCCAGTTGCTTGGTCCGTCGCTGGTAGTCGGGTAAATCCAACTATCAAACTCTGCTTCCTCCACATCCTCCTCGATAGCGTTCACTCTTGAGCTGGAAATAAACACCGGAGCCTTTCCGATCTTCCCTTTGCGCACCGCCTTCTGAGCCTCTGCAGTAAAGCCTAGCCAAAACTTGTCGTTCTTCTGAGTGAAGTCAGGAAGCTGACCCCAGTGTGCACAATTGCCTTTCTGAACCACAGCCCGGGCATCCCTTAGGGAAGCCATCTTCAAGGAATCATTCTCTTCGGCCATTGTCTCTGCAGCTGCTGAAATTGGATGCACCTCCTCGAAATGCTGGAAGGGGGTTTCAATAAACCCTCCGTCCACCTCGATGTACCTGAAGGAATTCAAATGGCTCACCATATACTCCTCTTCTCCTTGCACAGTGACAATCTTTCCCCTGACGGGATACTTCAGCTTCTGGTGCAAGGTGGAGGTCACTGCCCCAACTTTATGGATCCAAAGTCGACCCAACAGACAAGAGTACGATGGACGTATATCCATCACGTAAAAGGTAGAGTCAAACACTTGAGAGCCCACACGAATAGGGATGTTAACCTCTCCATGAACCATCCTTTTTGAACCGTCAAAGGCCCTGACGATGATATTGCTGGGTTTCAACTCCAGGCCTTCATAATCCAGGCGATCCAAAGCCTTTTTCGGTAGAACATTCAAGGAAGAACCAGTATTCACCAATACATGTGCCAGAGTAGTGCCCCTGCATTCAATAGAGACGTGCAGGGCATCGTTGTGGTCTCTCCCTTTCGCGGTCAGGTCAGCATCTGAAAAACCCAAGCCGTTGTCCGCCGTTAGATTCGCTATGCAATCAGTGAACTGGACTGCAGACGTTTCCTGCGGCACGTGGGCCGTCTTGAGAAATGAGATCAAGGCCTTAGCGTGGGCCTCAGAGCATAGCAATAAGGAGAGCAGGGAGATCTTGGAGGGCGTATGCCCCAACTGCTCGACAACATTAAAATCGCTCTTCTTTATGATTTTCAGAATCTCCTCCATTTCTTGTCGGGAGGCCTCAGCATTTATGGGTATTGGTGTCTCCATCCGGGCAGGCTTTTCTTCAATCCCTTTGCCTCGAGCATTTGATGACTCGGTAGTAGGGGAAACAACTTGATCAGTAACAGGACTAGGTAAACTTGTAGGTTTTATGAGGAGGGGTTTTCGAATAGCGGGCGGCGCAATGTCAGGCGAGAAGAGCCTGCCACTGCGGGTGACTTTGGCTGGACCAGTGATATCGCAGATACTGGTACTAGCGTCGAATTCTTGTTTGATTCCATTTATATACACGTCTGCCCCATAATGCCAGGGGACAGCTTTATCAGACACGTAAGAGAGGGGCCCCGGAACAGTAATGATCACAGGCGCAACTGTCATGATTTGAATAGGCTTCTTTGGGGAAGCCTTGATTGGATTTTTGAAGATGGTAATCACAGAAACTTCTTTCATTGGAACCAATTGAACAGCAGTCTTTTTGAATAGAATCTCCTTGCTATCCATTAGGCCTTGGATGCCTAACCTCAGCAGGGGACAATCAGATAGGGAAATAGCACAGAATAGGCAACCTTCACCGCAACCCGGAAATAAACCGGCCCGCAGTAGGTTCTTCTTAACAGTCTTCAGAGGGGTAACAACTTCATCTACCGAAACAGCATACACTTCTTCCTCAATGGCATTTATCCTATGCTGGGGCATAGGAGCCGTTACAACATTTGGTCTCTCCGGCGCTTCAAACTGAATTTCCTTTGCGTCGATCAGATCTTGCACTTTGTTTCTCAAGGCCCAGCAATCATCAGTGGTGTGCCCGGGACTATCAGAATGATAAGCACACCGGGCATTTGGGTTATATTTAGGAGATGCAGTGTTGACGACCTTAGGAGCTTCTTTGAGGGTCACCAGGTTGGTGGATAACAGTTGGGGTAAAATTTGAGATAATGTCATACTTAGTCGGGTATACTGCCTCTTGGGCCTTTCGCTTCTTTGTTGATTGTACTGCTGAGGAGCAGCAACAGGTTTGGAGATGACCAAAGCATTGACGGCTTGACGACTTTCGGGCTTGACTTGTCTTCTAGGACCATAGACGGCACTTGCTTCTTTCTTAAACGGTCTCTTCTCAGCACTTGTAGAGGCAGCCTTATGTATCTTGCCTGACCTGATTCCAGCTTCGATTCTCTCTCCCGTTAATATCAAATCTGTAAACCCAGCGGAGGAGTTACCAACCAAATGATTGAAAAACGGACCAGACAAAGTCCCAAGGAACATATCAACCAGCTCTCGGTCAGTCAATGGAGGCTGCACCCTGCCAGCCAAATCTCTCCATTTTTGAGCGTACTCTTTGAACCCTTCACCCGTTCCTAGAGACATACCCTGAAGTTGGGTACGCGTAGGAGCGAGGTCAGAATTGTATTGGTATTGTCTGTAGAACGCGGTTGCCAAATCTTCCCAGTGTCGGATGCTAGCTCCATCCAATTGGTAGAACCATTCAAGCTGTGACCCCGAGAGACTGTCTTGGAAGAAGTGAATCCAGAGGTTCTTATCCGCCGTGTAAGGTTGGATTTTCCTTACGTACGACCTTAGATGTAGCTTTGGGCAGGAGACCCCATCATACTTGGCGAAGGCAGGCGCCTTAAACTTGTGTGGAATGACTACCCCAGAAGATAACCCCAAATCTCCGAAATCCAGTCCCGGCACATTCTGAATTTCCATGGCGCTCAAGCGGTCCTCCAATTGCTTGTATCTGTCAGCAGCGGGTGGGTATTGTTCATCGTTATAGTCTGTCTCGTTGTCGGAGACTGCGGGACTAGGAGCTCCTCCCCCTTGGGGACTGTTTTTCTCAGCAGAAGAGGTAGTTGGATCAGCTTCATTGTGGAGTGTGTTCCCAAATCTGCGTCCGGTGTTGAACAATGCGGTCCTCTTTTTCTTCTTCTTCTTCATGAGTAGAGTCTTCAACTCTTGCTGGCCTTGGGCTAGGCTTAGGACCATCTCTTGAAACTGTGCACTTTGGGCCTGAAGGGCCTTGATTGCCTGCTCACTGGATGAGTCTGGATTCATGATGACTGTGCAAAATAAACAGCGAGGGAGATTAAGCAACCTGTGAAATAGGGTACCTGCTATGCATATGGTGCGATGGAATGCGTATGTATGCAATGCATTCAAGGGTTTAGAATATTCAAAATTTGTTGTAGACAAAAAGGAACGCATATTATATTAATAAGGAGAAATTTGTTAATACATAAATGCCCCATGGGCCAAATACTACAAAAATGACTCCTTAAGGTAAAAAGACATTGCACATCCTCTTTGGCGCGATGTAGGTGTTAAGATTCCTTTCCTCGTGCAGTAGGCGGGTGAGTTCCAGGACCTTCTTTTCGCTAGCATGTAGATTGGTCTCAAGAGAATTCCGTTCTTCCTTAAGTTGGATCCAGCTCTTCTGCATCTCTTCCCAGGAGGTGGGCATGTCGGGATGTTGAATGGTGTAGGACGCCTCTCCTTCCAAGACTGGTTATTTGATCACAGGAAGCATATGAGGATAAGGCATCACTAAATTCTGGGAGCGGGCTCGTACCCACTTGAGATAAGGTTCCAACGGGATGGAGTTTCGGTGCCCCAATGTCTTGCTGTCTATCCTGCTTGGCATCCTCCAAGCTCTGATAAATCTCTGACGAAGTCCTTGAGTATCGTTGTCGAAGTCAAAAACTATGTTAGGGATTAACATGTCATGAGGGCCATCCCTCCGAGCATAACCAAACTGTCTCCAAGCCAGGCATGGGTTGTAAGTAATACCCCCCTTGATTCCAAATAAAGGAACATTGGGATACTCCCCACATCGATCAATGATAGTGATGTCTTCCCTAGACCTAGGGCACCAATGTATATCTGCATGCGTGAGAGTCATTAACCGTTGTGACCATCTCAAACCCCGCTCGTTCTTCAAAACTGATTGTGGAAGGTGCGAAATAAACCACCTTCCCAGGAGAGGAGTGCAACACAAAAGGACACCCCTTCTTCTCATGGTTCGAGTGTAACATGAGTGAAGGATGTCCCCCAGCAGTGTAGGTATAGGATTCCTGGTCATAAAGATCTGGACAGCACTGATATCAATAAGTTGATCTGGGTTAGGGAACAACACCAAACCATAGACAAGGAGGGCCACAACTTCTTCAAAAGCTCGTAGGTCAAGGGAGTTCCAACATTCTTGAGCCTTTTCGAACAGAAATCTGGCTAAGAACCCTTTGATACCACTTCTAACTTCCCAATGTCCCTTGAGGTCAGATGTCTGTAGGTGCAAGGCTTTAGCAATCTCTTCAAGCTTGGGTTCCTCTTCCGTACCGTTGTAGGGTAGTTGATCAAGGATAGGGACCTTCAGAAGTCGGGAGAACTCTTCCAACGTAGGCACCAACTGATAATCCGGAAAAGTGAAGCAGTGATGCAGAGGGTCAAAGAATTGGAACAGGACCTTTATCAAGTCCTCCTCAATGTTGGTGTTAACCAAGCTGATGAGTCTTCCATGTCTCTCACTGAATGAAGAGCCCTCGGGAATCCTGGACAGAAGTTCCTTAAGCTGAGGAGGGATCTTTACAAGGCTAATCTGAATTGTCTTTCTGCGAGCAGTTTCCATGTCCTATAAAACAAGAACAAAGATGAAGATTCGAAACCCTTGAAATGGTTAGTCAATGCTCATGATGTTTGTATGATGTAATGATGGGATGATTAAATACAATTTTCACAGAGGCAAACATGGTAAGGCACACAAGTCACACAAACCCTTAGAGTTTAGGCCTGCATGGAGTCTGGGTATTACCCTCTTGAAGTTTGGTGGGCTCAACCTGTCCTATCAAAAGTAACCGGGTTCTAAAGGTCCCAATATCACGGGATTGCTTTCATTGTTCATCGTTTCGATTTAGCCACTGAACTGGCGACCGAAATATTCCAGGAAAGCAACCCTCAATTGAGTGTAGTATCGAGTATCAACCAACCTCGGACTGCACCAAAGTCAGTTATCTCACTACCCTAAAAAGGCCAAGATGGTTCAATTAAGGTTCCTAAGGTCAGTTGATGCTTCATGACACCACGCGGCGGCCCCGTACTCTCCTTGACTGAACTCAAGGGTTACCGGTACACACCAAAGTGCCACATCAACGTAGCAGACTGTTTCAACCATGTCGGTATACCCCGCACAGTTCCCTCACAGCCTTGTCGCTACTTTCTAAGAAGGTATCCCCAGATCCGGGTTAGGATCTATAAAACTCCGATACAAAGCCCACAAATGTAAAAGCAAACAAAGCAAGCAATTGAAAACAATGGTGATCTAAACCCTAAGGTTACTCCACTTTTAAGTTGTGTCCCCAGCAGAGTCGCCAGTTCTGTGATACGGTGGGAGAACCGACTTGAGGTTTGCGTTTGTATTCGCAAATGTTGCGGTTGAGCAAGAGTCGCCACCGACTTTTTATTTTATCCTAAGGAAAGGTTAAAAAGCACAGCCAAAAACCTTTGAGATGTTTTCTTGGGTTCGGGGAGTAGATTATAGAAAGGGAAGGTATTAGCACCCTTTCTATCCATGGTTATCCATGGGCTCTTAGTTACTTGCTTAGATCACTTGCCTTTTGTTTTCAATTTGTTTGAAATGGTGCTTTGTGTGTGGGTTTGAAAATGTTTTGAAAAGAGGCCAATGTAGTGGCAACCTTTGTAATGATCCATGTTGGGATGTATACAAAGGTGTATGTCTTTTGAAAAGGTTTTCATTTGTTTTTGAAAGTTTGTTTTGAAAGTGTTGTGATGTGTGATTTTGAAATTAGGCAAGTGTTTTGTTTTGCAAGTTTGATTCAAGTAACTAAGAGGTTGTCTACTCCTAAATTTCTCAAAAAGATTATTGCTATGTTTTAACCCTTTTAACAAGTTTATTCCATCATTGTATTTGGTGGACAATCTTGTGTTAGGATGTGAAAGGGACGGGCGCGGGTCATCGTTTAGACCATAATTGCAATGGTGCCAAGTATCTTTGGGCATTTTCTTTAAGGGACTTGATCATTTTGTTTTGAAAAAATATTATCGAGGGACCATGATCTTTTAAATTGTTTGTTTTGCCCAAAGAGACCTAACATGCAATATGGCCCAATTTTGAAAGGCAACAAGTGGGTATAACCCTAGGGGTGTTAGTGTGCAAGTGTGTTTTATTGCATACAAGAGTTTTTTTTCTTCTTTGAATTAGGTTTTTCTATTTCATTGAGTTTTATCTTGCCATACATGTCCTAATTACTAGCAATAAGAAGCGGGAATGTAAAATCCTACGCTATTACAATAGTTAGGGGAGGGGGATACACATTTGTACATGGGGGGTTCAACGAGAAAAATAGACAAAAAAGAAAATAGCGGAAAACAAGATATATAGAGAGGGGGAGGGAGGCTGCGCACTGTTGGGAGGCCATCAGAAGTTCTGACCCAGATCCGCTGTCAGATGATCAACCTGTTGGTGAAACTGGATGAGTCAGAACTTCTGACTCTAGAACCTGCAAAACAGACCCTTGTTAGTGGGGAAACCAAAAGTTCTGATTTCCCTGCGCTGCAAGACAGAAGTTTGTTAGTGGAGAACCCAGAAGTTCAGATTCTGCTGAAAAGGCAATAACTCTCAGAGGTTCTGATGTTATTGACAGTAAAACAGGCTTCAGATGTGCTAACGTTAAAGTCAGCACTTGGCTTTTTCCTGCACTAATCAGAACATCTGCAATCCTGTTGTTACTCCACAAAACAGAAAACATATTTGGAACAGATCCAACAAAATAGCAAAACGTCTCAGAGGTCAGAATCACCAAGGTCACAGGCAGGTCCTAAACTGGCTCAGAACGTTCTGAGGTATGAGAGTCCTCAGAACATAAACAGCAATAACATGAATATTTACATTATGTTACTTGAATATGCACAACTGATGATGCTTAACAGTGTGGTGAGGGTCAGCAGGTGCTTACCTGACTTTCTGGAAAATGGTGGGTGAAAGTTGGCTTTTGGTTCTGGTGGTGTTCTGGACAGATCTGGGAAAAGGGAAGTGAAGGCGTATACGTGTATAGGGTCAGAAGTTTGGAAAGAACGTTTTTGGTTTACAGAAAAAGGGCTGGGTGTTTGATGAAGTTGAAGGTGAGAAACTTAAAGTTATGACACAAGGCTGGAAATTTTGGCAGAGTTTCAGAATGTTGTGTTGCTAGGAGTTTCGTTTCTCTCTTAGCAATTTTTCTGTTTCTTTTCTTGAACTTCTTGAACATCTTTTGCAGTGGTGAAAGCTTTCTATTTATAGGCAAAGTTCTTGTGGATATCTTGAACATTTAAGGCGCCAACAGAGTTTGAACTGGTTCTTTAACAGAAATTCCTGGGAAGTTGTGATAACAGCTATTTTTCAGCCTAGGTAGCAGCAGCAGGCGTGGATTGGGGGAAGTGACCTCTGAAATGGGCGGTGGCGTGAAGACCCATGCCAGAATCTGTGCAAAAGCATTTTCCAAGCCACACGTGATCGCTCAGGAGTGGTTGGAAGCATTAATGGGCATTAAATGGTGACAAGACCTGTCAATACCAACATTCTGGTTGTTGAATCAGCAGCGTAAACCATGCTCTGGCCTTGGCTACCTGTTGTCTTAGCAAGCTCTGGAAATTTTCCTGGTCTTCTGGTACGTTCCTTGGGTCTACTTCTGGACAATCTGGACTTAGAGATTCTGTATCAATGTGACACCTATCCCTCTGACCTTTCATCTTCTGACTTCAACCTGTTCTGAAGGAGCCTTTATACTTTCATGTTTCTCTTGCATTCCTTTAGCAAGTTCTGACTGAGCTTGTGTAACTGCTGAAGGGGCATGTTCTGTTTGAGGCTTACACTCTGAACCACGTTTACAACTTCTGATTGAACTGATATAACTGCTGAAGAGCCAACTTCTGACCACGCTGAGCCAAGCTTGCAACTTCTGACCGTCTTCATCTGGAATGGGTCCAGAAGTTCTGAAGCGCTGATTTTTTCTAAAAAACACTTATTTTAAAGAAACATTCTAAGCACTTAGAATTTGATTTTCCTCAAGATGGAAGCGTTGTTCCCGGGTTTGTGAGATCATCTTGCTCTTGTAAGTGGCTTGCTTGGGCAAAAGGATAACCCAGGACTTGGATTTGTTCCAGGGGACTTTGAAAAATCTAAGATGGTTTCCTGAAGAAAGGGAGGGCAAATTTTGGGGTACAACAAGGAGCATGCAAAAGATCGAAGTCGTTATCTCAATTCTAATTGGGTGACATTATCGATCACCAATAAAGGAAGCAAACACAAGCACAAACGCAGATAACAAATACGTGCAGAATACCTGCTACAGGACTTTAAACAGCAACTTCGAGCGTAAACTCTTTATTTCATACTTCTCATGATGTAAAGTGAGGAAATAGTAAAGGGGGAGAGAAAATACCAAACGGATAAAAATCCGTAGCAAGAAGCAAAAATGTAAGAAACTCGGAGAACTTCGAGCAAAATAGCATCAACAATAAAAGAAGTCGGAAATCAGGCGCTCGGAATATGCGTCGAAGCAGCATGTGGAAATAAATCACAAAAGAAATGTGTAGCGGACACATTCGAATATCAATCTGTAAACCTGCGTAAACACAAGTCCAAACAAACAAACAACAATATATGCATCTCATAGCATGAGAATTGCAATCAATCGCCTCGGAAGCGAAATCGAACCATAATAAAGTGGAATAATATGTTTCAATTGGATAACCAAGGATCAATTAACCAATTGAAAACTATCACATAAAACCTTGCACATGTACAAGAGAGGGGTAAGTGAGAATAATAAAGCATAATCGAATGCAAGTAATCATATCACAAAAAGAAACCTAGGCTATTCATAAATCCAAGCTAAAAATTCAATTAATGATATAAACTTGGATTCTTGATTAGGCATGCATCAAGGCTCCTAAAACTAATTAAAAAATGGTTCAACTCTCTATAAAACACCAAATTAATTTATAAACCATGGACATATAGGTCCCTGACCATGGTAAAAAGATCGGTTCAAAATAGTGAGCAACCATCATCAAACATTAGCGTTGATGAAAAATCATGTGAAATAGTATACCTTCAAAAAAAGGATTTAAAATAAAATAGAAATACAATTGTAAAAATATGAAAAAATAATTTAAAAATACCTAAGGCATGAAAGAATCATAATCATATTTTTTTGGATTTTATATGTTGAGAAACGATAAAAAATTGCACTAAATTGTGCAAGGTATCCCACGAAAATCACTTCTCAATGCGTTGATAGAAAAAACTGTTAAAAAGGGATTAAAAATTTATTATAAAAAAATCCCAAAAAATATGAAAAATTTCCTAAGATACTAAGAAGTCAGGAATGTATTTTTTCAGATTTTTTTATGTGTTCAAAATTCAAAATCAAGAGTAAAATTGAACAAATATCAAAATTGAAAAACAATAAATCTGGGAGGTGTATTAGTAATGTTGTTTTTGAACTAAAATAAGTAGAAATAGGCTCTTAGGCCCGTTAACAGGGAGGTGCGAATAATGAAGCCCCTTAGATCCAGGCCCAACAACGCTATGGCTCATTCATTCATTTTTGTCCAAACAAAAAAAAGCTGAATATTAAACACCTTATTTTATCATTTCTGATTTTTTTCCTCTTAAGTACGTGACAACATGTTATCACCAATAGGTCCAGTTTAGTTTAAGTTACTAATAGACAAAAGTTATTTCCAACCAATCACGCCTCGACACTTGTACTTGAATTATCCAAATAAAAGAAATATTAATAATCTCCGGGAATCCGATTGGTTGATAGATTTTAACATGGGCCAATCAACGACTAACACGCCTAGGGTTTTCGTGAACAGGGACGCCAGAGTCAAACCCCAATCGTCTTCTTCTGCGAGAACAAATGGCCGAAAAATGCGAACCTCACTGGAAATAGAAATTGAGGGCACCTTTTTGAGCAAAAAAGCATGCTGATCACAGATATGAACTCATAATCCACTAAAGCTAACTCGAACTTCACGAAATCTTGGCGTGAAGGATAAAACTCAAACTGAAATTTCATGAACGTAACCTATTCGTGTATTAACACTAATGCCATGCCGTCTTCCCTAGAACGCATAGGTATAAAGTCTAAACTACTATAATGGAGGTTCTACACATACTGAGGTTGCTAGGGAATATTGAAGATTTACCTGAACAAATATCAAGCGCATGCTATTTGAAGATAACTCTACGACTGCTCCAATATCCTATGATGCTTTGTGAGAGCCCCAGAAATCACGAATCTTGCTCAGGTTCCATCCATACTTGCCACCAGCCTTGTTGCAGAGGTGAAGTCTTGAGAGAGAGAGATTCTGTGATGTTAAAGATGAATGGGGGGAAGAATAATGGTGATAAATCCAGAAGCGAGAGAGAGAGAGAGGTTGTTGGTGATGATGATGGTGAGCGCTTGGGAAAGAGTTTTCTATGAGCCTCTAACCGATTCTATTATGGTTGTTAAAGATGAGAGAGCGATGAAGGATGTAAGGACGAGAAAGAAGAAGTTGGTTATAGGTTGTTGTAACTGAATTGTAACCGAAATCCAGAGATCTCAACTGAATGATGGTTATGATGATTTATAGTAGAGCTACAAAGTGAACCAGACGCGTGTTATTTAATTCATTCCTTTCCGTGGGTTCAAGTGTGGTGATGTTGTTGTCAAGTGGGGGAGAATAGTAGCATGTGTATGCATACACCTTAGCCAATAAGTTTACTAAATGATAAATTCTATTTTGAGTCAAATGGTACCATAATGCATGCATAATACAAACTGTATGGCCAAATAGGGTATTCCTGATACGCATGGCATACCTGTTGCGACCACTCTTGACAAAGTGATGGTGTTGATGTTCATGGCCATGCATTTACCTTTATGATCATGTATCTTAAACCATGACCTTCCTCACGACACAATCTTGGTATCAATGAAAAGAGGTCACATCAGGGAGTATCTTTTATGTTGGCATCGAGTGGAAAAAATAACTGGGACACTCATTGAAAGGGCTATGAAGTAGCGACATTAAATATGAGCGAGATAGATGAATTTTACTAAGTTAAATGTCAAACAACCAACTTCACGCACATCACTTCATGGCTCTATAACTTATAATGCAAGCATTCTCATGTTAAGATCCCAAGACCAAAGTTGAAGAGTAATGATTAATGAGTAAGTTTCATGTTGAACATTACTTTAAATCGGGCTTAACCTCTTCAAAAATGACCCTGAAGTCATGGTGTCAAATCTGATTGCACTACCAGAAAAATCACTAAGTGTAAAATTTGAAGCATAATGAATTCGCATATTCCCACCTTTGTATCTTTTGATCCACACCTCTTTTGGACATGATTCCTTTTATAAAAGTGTAGATGGTTAAGAGATCAACAACTTTGTAGTTAACTACACCTTGATATAATTCTTGTAGCCACATGAAAATTGAGCTCAAAGTTAACCACCTGGCCATGTCACAATTAACTAGAATTTCACTAAGTATTCTACATTCAAATGCCAATGAACACTTGTCTTTCAGGCTTCGTAACTCGACATCCATGGCTCAGATGAACTCGACTTCTTCTACAAAGTTGTAGATTTCCATGAGATGAGCAACTTTATAGTTGAGTGCAACTTGAGATGCTGCTTGGACTCACATGTAAGATGCCTTTAAAGCTAAACACTTGACGATTCTAAAAATTCTGCAAATTTCACTAAGTGTAGATATTCAAGAATTATGAACACTCACCTTCCAAGCCTCATAACTCAAAATCTAGGCACTTTTTGGAGATGACCTGACAAGGGAAAACCTGAAGTATAAAATTTCCTCTTCCAAATGGGCATGAACTTGCAAATTTATGATCACGGATGAATGAGATAGAGAGTTGGCAACATAGCTTAATGAACACAAAAATTCTTAAAACTTAGAAAAGTTTCTAAGTCCAAGATTGCTTAAACTGCAAGAAACTTCATTTTGAATGATTATTTCGAATTTTCTCAACAAATGATCACATTTTCTCATACTTAGGCTTTTTACAATAATTTTGACCAGAAATTCTATTTAGTCAACCTTTGAATTTTGTTGACCTTTCATCATGCACACTCAATCTCTTCTTATTCAATCAATCATGATTTTTTGACAAAATATAAAGATCAACAAACAACATGTGGATGCTTTAAGACCAATAGAAGACCATGGAACCATTTTAAGCTCAAAGATTCAGTCATAACGCACCAGTGATAAAAAAACCTAATTGATGGCTATAATATAGGAGAAATTGACTGGAGCTCTAACACCTTAATTCCTCTGAGATAGCCTAAAAATATCTTGAACCATCATGTCTTGTGTCTTGAGATGATACTCATGATGATGAGATTTCACGTCTCCAATCCTTATAGGTCAAATTTCTTCTCTTGAGAGATATACACTTACACAGTCAAGACCTTTGATCCCATACCCCTGAATTAATGCAATGCAAATGATGAATATGAGGACGAAGCATAAGCTATTTTGTTTATAAATAAGAACAAAAATGTTGGGGTACAATAGCCATGCTTTAAATTTGTCTCCTGTTAGGAGCCATGTCAGCATTGTATTTATATTACTTCACAAAGGCCTCTGGCTGGTCCGTCCATGATTGTACTTGACCCCTCTCTAGATTCATGTACCACTTTAGGGATAGTCCACTATGGATGTCTTGAAAATAGTGAATCATGAGCTTATCTGGATGGACATCTTGAGGACCAGTTGCATGCAATGCAAGGTGGGGATCCTCAAATGGACCTTGGTGGGCAGAAAATCCAACAAGATGCCCTTCAGTTGCTACTTAAATCTACACAGGTTGTTGAATAGACGGTCCTATATTGATGGCATTGGTAAATGGTGGAGTGTAACCCACTGGTAGACCAAAGATATGGAATTGAACGCTTGAACTTTGGACTGGCTGAGGTCTATAGAGAAACCTGATGGATTAGCATTATCAGCATGCACCATTAGTTATGGCTGATCTACTTTATTCATCAATGCCCGTAGAGTCTCTAAGATCTTTATCATTGCTCCTTTGATCATTTTGATCTTTTCTCTCATCTATCCAAGACTATTTTCTAAGTTGTACATCTTCCTTAATGGAGACATGAAGTGCATCATTATGTTTCCTTCCTTTCGGAGTTAAATCAACGTCAGAAAAACCCAGTCCATTATCAGCAGTTAGACTGACCGCACAATTCTCAAATTGATCAATGGAGGTCTCTTGGGGCATGTGGGTGGTCTTCAGAAATTTTAGTAAGGCCTTAGCATGAGCCTCAGAGCATAAAAGCAAAGCCAACATTGATATTTTTGAGGGGGTCTTCCCCAACTGCTCTACGACGTTGTAGTCACTTTTCTTGATTATCTTTAGTATCTCTTCCATCTCCTTGCTAGAAGCTTCAAGAATGACCTATGGATGTGCCTTCTTTTGGATAGGCTTAAACAATACCTCTTTGCCCTTTGTCTCGGTAGCAGGGATAATAGTAGGACTATCAATGGGAGTATCACTGGGAATGCTGGTAGGGGAGGTAGCAGGAATAATTACAGGAGTAACAATGGTCTTTGGAGAGATCTCGGGGGAGAAAACCCTTCCACTTCTTGTTATCTTTCTGGTCCCAACGATATTGTCGACATCAGGATCAGTGTCTTTCGCAACCTTGTCTTTGATAGCTAATAGATTTTGCTTGACGCCATGGTAATAGACGCCAGCCCCATAGTTATAGGGAACATCTTTATCCGAAGAATATGGTATTGGCCCGGGCATGTAATCCTGACGGGTCTTTTGGTGGAGACCCTGGGAGGATTGTTGGAAATGGCGATTATTGAAACATCTTCACAGGAATTTCTGGCAAGAGAAACTTTCTTGAACAAGATTTCTTTGTTAACCATCAAGCGTTGGACACCCATCTTCAGTAGCAAACAACCATCTGGTAGAGACATACATAAGCGACAACTTTCATCACAGTCCGAAACAAACCGGCTTGCAATAGATTCCATTTAACAGCCAAAAGGGGAGTAGTTAAATCATCCACGGAGGAAACAAAACAGTCATCATCAATAGCGTTGACACCTTGAGCATGTTTGGGCATTGGCTCCGTTATTACATTAGGTGTTTCTGGGGGGTTAAACTGAATCTCTTTCGCCTCGATAAGGTCTTGTTCCTTATTCTTCAAGGTCCAACAATCGTTTGTATCATGCCCCGGACTTTCAGAATGATAGGCACATCGGGCATTCAGGTTGTAGTGGGGAGAAGCAGTGTTGGGGTTCTTCCGTTGATGATTTAACTACTCCCCTTTTGGCTGATGACTGTTAAACATAATCTACGCTATTGATGATGACTATTTTGTTTCCTCCGTGGATGATTTAACTACTCCTCTTTTGGCTGTTAAACGGAATCTATTGCAAGTCGGTTTGTTTCCGGACTGTAATGAAAGTTGTCGCTTATGTATGTCTCTACCAGATGGCTGTTTGCTACTAAAGATGGGTGTCCAGCACCTGATGGTTAACAAAGAAATCCTGTTCAAGAAAGTTCCTATTGCCAGAAATTCCTGTGAAGATGTTTCAATAATCTCCATTTCCAACAATCCTCCCAGGGTCTCCACCAAAAGAGCTGTCAGGATTACATCTATTCTAAAGTCCTCTCCCCTAATCATCACCATGCCGGGGCCAATACCATATTCTCCGGATAAAGATGTTCCCTAGAACTATGGGGCTGACGTCTATTACCATGGCGTCAAGCAAAATCTATTGGCTATCAAAGACAAAGTTGCGAAAGACACTGATCCTGACGTCGGCAATATCGTTGGGACCAGAAAGATAACAAGAAGTGGAAGGGTTTTCTCCCCCGAGATCTCTTCAAAGACCATTGTTACTCCTTTAATTATTCCCGCTACCGCCCCTACCAACATTCCCAGTGATACTCCCGTTGATAGTCCTACTATTATCCCTGCTACCGAGACAAGGGGCAAAGAGGTATTGTTTGAGCCTGTCCAAAAGAAGGCACATCCATAGGTCATTCTTGAAGCTTCTAGCAAGGAGATGGAAGAGATACTAAAGATAATCAAGAAAAGTGACTACAACGTCGTAGAGCAGTTGGGGCAGATCCCCTAAAAAATATCAATGTTGGCTTTGCTTTTATGCTCTGAGGCTCATGCCAAGGCCTTACTAAAATTTATGAAGACCACCCACATGCCCCAAGAGACCTCCATTGATCAATTTGAGAATTGTGTGGCCAGTCTAACTGTTGATAATGGACTGAGTTTTTCTGACGCTGATTTAACTCCGAAAGAAAGGAAACACAATGATGCACTGCATGTCTCCATTAAGTGTAGGGGCACTACATTATCCATAGTCTAATTAATTAACTAACTAAAAAAATCAAAATAAAAAATAAAAAAAGTACAATAAAAAAGGTGAGGGGGTACATTTGTCACACGAGAGATAATGCAAAAAAATAAAAATAAAGTGTATATAAAAAATAATATGCCACGACCTAAAATAAATAAAAAAGAATAAAATAAAAGCTAAAAAAGAAAACATATAAAAGAAATGGAGGTGCAAATAGTTAGCACTCAACACGATGGAGTGCAAGTTAGAAATGGATGTTTGGACCTTCAATCTGATGCCCTAGCTTGTTTCTACTTCTCCAATGCAGAGAGGTGCATAACAAAAGTAACAAGAATAGGGGGTGGCAAAACGGACCATCCTAAGATTTCATTTTTTTATAAAGAAAGAAAAAATGAGGCTGAAATTACCAATCTGGAAGTTATCGGAGTGTCGAAATCTACAAGGTTAGTTCACTCCTCTTCTCTTTTACTATGTTCTTTCTTTCTGGAATTATATTCTACTTCACCTTCTTACAATTCTTCTCCTGCTTCTATTTAGGTACTGTGATGTATGATGGTGCATTCTTCATTTTTTTCTCAATTTAGTTGGCAAGCATGCGAAGGGAGGGAAACGTGAGTGAAAATTGAGAGGGAAAAGTGAGGGATAGTGAGGGTCCAATTGTATCAAACTTGTAAACTCAATCCAAATATCAATGAAATTCAGTTTCATTTCAAATCAATTTGCACTTTATTTGTTTGTTAATTTGTATTGTTTGAATTTGGATAATAGAAACCATGTATGAAAATTGATCCCCGTTAGTGTTAATTAGTTTGGCTGTGAACTTGAAACCGTGTGGTATGGCCATGATAATGATGCAATGAGCTTTGTATGATAAAAATTCAATTTCTGTCAAATAAAATTTAAATAACTTTAAGCACTTAATTTAAACTTAGCCCAAATTCAACACTCAAATTATTTTCAAATCCAATTCCAAGATAACTTGACATGAGTGAGAGATACCATAATATGGCTTATTTTAAAATGAGCGTCGAATCTTAAATCAACTATAATATGCAATTCCAACTTAATGATGCTATAAAGAAACCATGTCATTGTGAATGAATGTATATGTTTTGGTGTTAATGTAACTAAACAAACTTTTTATTCTTGTCATAACAAAAACCAAATGCTTTCCTTAATGAAGATTAAATGGTGACCATGTTTCCTCTAGACATGGATATGGGCTAAGAAAAAAGCTTGAACCATAAGTAAACTTTTATGAATAGCAAAACCAACAAAAAAATTCAAGTCCTACCATGTTTCACCTGGATTTTCAAATGATGATTTAAAATGAAAGAAACCAATCTTTAAACCCCTAACCATGAATGAATGAAAAAGCATATGAATAAGTCAAAATATTGACTTTTCTCTAAGTACATATATTTTTTTGATTTTGGATGATGAATGCATATGGGACTCAATGACCAAATGAAATTGTCATGATGTGATGAATTTTGATGCAATTAAAATTGAAAATATATGGTAAAAATTTAGGGTACTTATTATACCCTAATTTTTACCCCTAATATCCCTTATCATTTTACCTTCTTGCAACACATCAAGATCACAACGTTTGGTTTCCTCTCAACCTTTGCTCTTTCTCATTTCCTTAAACTTACCTTTGAGATATCACCAAGCACCCATTTGTGTATCTTGTACATACATGATTTATGTTTTACTAATATCTAAGCAATATATAAAAAGATATGCTTTGTTTCTCTTTGGTTGTTTTGCAAGGACAAGCGTGAATCAAATGGATCAAACAAATGCCTCCAGCCATGGTTTTCATTCAATCAAAGTCAAAGTGTGGTCAACACTGATCTTCAAGGACTTGCGCATTATGGATTTACCTAAAATATTATGCCATATTATCTTCAAGCATCATTCAATCATCAATTGATCAAGAATTATTCAAGTTTGGTTGCTTAGTCCTTAAGAAAGTTCAATGGTTCATGTGTTTATTTCCATGCTTTTTAATCAAGTAATCTCAAGTTTTGCCATGGTTTATCAAAGATAAATAAAGGTATCATAATTATAAGTTCATATGTGCAACATAATACCTTGGATTGCAAGAAAAAATCAAAAGTATCAAGGTTATGCAAAGTGGTTTGACCTAATTTGACAAGTTTTCAAGTCAAAGTTCTCAAGACCACAACTCCTCCAGTATTAAATATTTTTGGATGGTTCTTTTTTGCATACGACTCTCCTTGACATCCTCTATAACTTCAATTTACAAGTCAAGAGATAATTATATGAGGAAAGTCATCAAAAGTTTGAAAATATTATAGGTCATTTGTGGACTTAGTGAAATTTGACCTATCTCCAAGTGATTTTTACCCAACTTTTAAGAATCATAACTTGCTCAAATTTTATCATATGGAACTCATTATTTTTTCATAATACTTTTCTTGATGCCTTTTACAAGTTATCTTCAAGGATCAAGTTCTAAAAATGCTTGGAAGTGTAGCAACTGGTTTTTTAATTAAGAGTCACCACTATTAGTTTTTATCCTAGGGAAGAGAATCTAACAGAAAACCCTAATTCGCAGACAGAGATTCTAGGTTTCAGACTCAATTAGACGAAAGGAAGGTGTTAGACACATTTCATCTACCTTGTTCACAATGATACTAGACTCTAGGTTTAGGTTTGGGGTAAACAGGATTTAAGTTTTAATTAGAAAGAAGAGTTTAATTTTTTTATAAGGGAACTTGCTACGATTTTTGATCGTATGCCTACGTATCCTCTTAAGAGGAATCGGAGTCCCAATTCGTAGTTCGTACGAGTTGGTGTTTTTTAGGGATCGCAAACATATTTTGAATCACCTCGCACTCGACCGAGAGTAGTGATTGTAGAGATTTTGACTGAATGCGCAGTAAGTCAAAACCAGTTTGAAACCCTTTTGCAAAAACAGTTGATTAGCTTAGTTTATTGTGAAAAATAGTTTGGCGATTTATTTGTGTTTTTTAATCGTATTATTTGCGAAGATCTTGGTTAATGCATGATTAAAAAAGATTTAATGTAAATAATATATAAAATAATATATACAATTTTGATGTAAAATAAATTTATTTGATAATATAGTAATATTTTAATAGTGAATGAAATACATTAATAAAAATATTTACATAAAAGGGATTACAAATAATAAGTGATAATTATAAATAATAATACAATATTAAGTAATTATATAATAATATATAATAATATCAAAATATAATAATAATAATAATAATAAAACTATTTGATAATAATAATAATTATAAATAAATAATATATATGTATATTTATAAAAAAATAGAAATGAGAAAATAATTGAATTATAAAAGAAAATAAATAAATAAAGTTCAAAAGGGGGGAGGGGGTGGTGTAGTTTTAATCAACAAGTAAAACAAGGGGGTGTTAAAAGGAGAGCTAGGCTAGGCCCATTTATAACTCAGATCAGGGGTGTATGTTGTCTTGTAGTTTGGTAATTAGGCAGACGAGGGGTGTTAAATTGGATGGGCTTGGCCCAGAACACGTTTTTTGAAGGGGGACAGATTGATTGAGTGTTGCGAGGGAGTATGATAATTATAGTAGGACTTGGCCTACGGCCGTCCGATGTGATCTAATGGATAGATATTGAGGGAACATGACAATTTACGGTGATCGCGCATATACCATATAATTACAATGCACAAAAATGTTTTTCCCAATTCTCACCTTATTTCCGTTACGCAGCCCGTCTTCGCTCTCCCCCTCTCCTTCCTCACAACACTTTCTCTCTTCTTCTCAAACCCTAACGACACATCCAACCGCAGCGCAACAAACCCTTAACCCAAATCAATTCCCTCAAAATATAACCCACCGGCAATAGTATGAGGAACGCAAAAGCTGAGCTACCTTTGGTTTTGATAGTTCTATTATCCGATACGCTTTTCCGATTCTGATCCTTTTTTCGATTTGCAGGTGTTGGAGGAAGAGACACAGTGATTATGGTTTCATATATTGAAACCCTAATCGTCCTTGGTTCGTCTTCTCAAATCGGTGCTCGCATTCTTCTGTTTGTCTCCGAATCTCTCTCCTGTTCCTGGCGATTATGTTTTCTCCGGTTTTAGATTCTTCTTCTCTGTATATCGGTCTCTATTCAAGCTTTTCTCCCCTGCAGTTAATTCTTCCCCCCTCTTCACTGTAATCTCCAATTAGTATTTGTAGGCTTAGTTATTTAGGGTTTATTAGAACTGTTGTTACAATTCAGATTAGCATAAATTGGGGATTTGGATTATAGTAATTGATTTAGTATATCTTGGATTTGATTGTAATTGATTTTGTTTTACTGTCATTTTGATTGTTTTAAATTGGACTCTGTTACAAATTTGTCCATACTGTAATAAATTTTTCTGGGCGGGATTGTATTAAAGATTCTGTACAAATTATAGTTTTTAGATTGAAATCTGTAAAATATTTTCTGGGCTTGGACCCCAAGATGCAAGATTTGGTATTAATTTTGAACAGTAAGTGTTACTGATAAAAACGTTGCGCAAATCTTCTTTATAATTAATACATGGGCCCTGCGTGTGCTTTCATTTTAGCCCAGCAACATGGTTTCTTTTTTTTATTGCAGCTAAAAAACAGTTTTTCCAATTCAAATGGGCTTTGCATTAATCATTCCTATTTCAGCCCAACACATCCTTTTTTTATTCAGCAAATGTTTTTTTTCCTACAACCATAAACCATTTTTTTAATCCAATTAGGCCCAATCGACTCTTTTTTTCAAAATCCAACAAAAGGAAATTTTGATAAACAAATTATATAAAAAGTAATGTTTAACAAAACAATATTGTAACAAAGAATTTATCCGTAAAAAAAAATACATTACATTTTTTTATAAATAAAGAAGTTCATTTTTGTTTATTTATTTGTTTAAAATAATAACAATAAATAGTTTTATTTTAATAATAGTAAGACTTATTATTATTTTTCTCAAAAACGCCAAATGGGCCAACTTAATGGACCTAAGCTATTGACAAGTACACCCGTTTTTTTTACTAAACTTAACTTAAATAAGCTTGTGAAATTTAAACTTAATAATTATCACTCTTTTGAAATGATTTCCCATTTTCGAATTGCATGGGCCATTGGCCAACATGCTTCGCGAATATGTTTATGAGTCTTTCTAATTTAGAAAGCCCCATTCTCCTGAATTAAAATACACCCCTAGTCTTGGATAAAGATGGGTCATCATATACTGTTGTACCATCTTTAATTAAACATTTCTACTATTTAAATCTTGAAATTATGATCGTAGGGGTAGGATAAATTTGGGGTACGACAGGAAGGTCATGTAATTCATTAGGACATTACATGCCATTTTAAAGCACTTATACTTAGAATTTTGTCTAAGTACCAAGTCAGTATTTTTTGCGAACTTCAAGAAACCATAACTTTTGAATCTAGTATCTAAATGAAACATTTATTGAAACACTGTGATCTTTGTGATGTTGTCTATTGTGATACGATGGAAGAACTGACTGTTAATATTGGTTTGCATTTTATGTTTTGCAAAATGTCGCGGTAAGCAAGAGTCGCCATCGAATTTTATTTTATCCAATAGGAAAAAAGCACAGAAAAATTCCTTTTTCGATATTTTCTGAGTACGGGGGGTAGATTATAGAAAGGGAAGGTATTAGCATCCTTTCTATCCGTAGTTTTCTACGGGCTCTTAGGTACTTGCTCATCATTTTAAATTTTGCTTCTTTGTGTGTTTGTGTGATTTGAAAAGTTTTTTTTTTACTTCGATTTAACCCTTGCTTCTGTCTTCAAAAGTGTTACGAAGTTGTTTTGAAAACTTTGTTTGAAAAGAGTGTAAGTGTAGAAAATTTGGTTTTGAGCAAGTACCTAACAATTATCTACCTACTCGAAAAAAGGATCATTTCTATTCTCGTTTCCTTTAGACAGTGCTATCCTACTATTAGTGAGTAGGTAGCACCGTCGTTGGAATTTGTAAGGGTCAATTCGAAAGAGACGTAATGGTCATTGAAGGCAACATGTAAGGATACCTTAGCATTTCAAAGGGACTGTCATCATATATTCGTAGGCAACATCAAGGGACAAGATCATATACCGTAGGCAACTTCGAGGGACATCGAGGGACCATGATCTTTATGATGATTTTAACCGAGGGTCTTTGCTAAGGATATCCCTATGTTCGAGGGACATGACCATTATTTTTCGAGGCAACCAAGTGAGGAGTACCCTAGGAGTGAATATGTGCATATGATTTGTTTCAGTTATTTAATCTTTGCACATTAGGTGATCTACCGTTTTAATTTTCCAGACATTCTTGCCATACAATCCTATTAGCCATACATCTAAGCAGTTTATAGTTTGCGGAATTAAAATGCGGAAAGTAAGCTAAGCTATTACAAGGTTTCAGGTATTTACATAGCAAAAAACAAACCCTTAAAAAAACGATAAATGAAAGTAAAAAGGTCCTAATTAATCTATTACAACTTGTGAGCAATTACCTTAATATGGTAAAATAAAATAAAGCGCGCGTGAATAAAGAACGAGAGAGAATTAGGGTTTTGACCCCGTCTAACCTAATCGAAAGAAATTTTTTTTAAAATTATTTCTAAGAAAAAAGAATTAGATTTTTTAAAATTAAATACAAAATTAATTAGTAATTAAATTAGTTTAAAAAAATAATTAAATGACCTATTTTTGTGTTTTGTTATTTTAAGAAAAAAGAAAATAGAACTAAGTTAGAAACAAAATCCTAATTGTTCTAATTAATTTTAATTTATTTACAAAACAATTAAAGTTACCTAAAATTAAATTAAAACCTAAAATTAATTATTCGAGTTTATTATAAAAAATCAAAGGTTTGTGAAAAATGTTAAGATTTATGAAAAAATATTTTAAACAGAAAGAATAAAAATAAGTAAAAGGATAAATATAGGAAGAAAACCAAAATCAATAGGGGTGGTTGTTAAACCCACGCCCATAACCTTCTCAGGATGTCTGCATTGTCATGCATTGGTGCCATGTGTTAGTTGTTCTGTTTTGGCCATTTGTGTTTTATCCTCAATGTTCTGTAATGAACCTGCATGAGATCCTGTTTAAATATGCAGTGTTGAATCTCATGAACACATTAAATAAATTACTATATATCATGAAATACAAATAAAGCCAATATATGAAAAATTTAATGTTAAAACCGATATGACATGTATGAATGATTATACCCTTTTGATCATGGAGATCAAACTAGCCTTACCCTTACTGGAGAAGTAGTGAGATGAATGCTTTTATGCCCTTTTGATCAAGGAGATCAAGCCAGCGTTACCCTTACTGGAGAAGTAGTGAGATGTGAATTTGTAACAGGGATGACTTGTTTGTAGTGAGATGGAGATTTGTAATAAGGATTTCAAAGTTTTAGGGTTCTTGAAAGAATTTGATATTCTGACAGTGTTGTGGCAAAGACTTTTTTTTTCCTTCTCCTTTTGTTCGTTGTGTGAAAAGAATGTGATTATATAATAGAAATTAGAGCGAAAAAAATGGATTTTGAATGTGCAATTGGGCCTCCAATGTTCACTTGAGTCCGTCACGTTCTAGGAATAATCGCAGGGGCTTAAGTGCAATTTTTGAAGTTGAAATGTGAAAACAAAATGTAGCCGACATCGAGAACTAACTCTTGTCCGAAAATGGGATCAATCGGTAAAACGGTGAATTAGTTATGAATTTTTGAAGTTTCAGCTCAGATAAACTTATTTTGGGTTCCAGTGTCGACTCTGACACATTATTCAATAAAAAACTGGTATTGATCGGAGCATAATCCGGTCTCTACTTTTGATGCAAAGTTGTAGATCTCTGAGCCTGTGACCTTGTGTAAAAATATGAGCCCAATCCGATAAAAATTGACCGAGTTATGAATTTTCGAAGTTTCGGCCCAAATGAAATAATATTCAGCATTCAGGATTTTCGGCGCGTTACACGCACTTTGAGCAAAAAACGAAGGCCTTTTGAATACCGTTCGAACTCGATACCTCATGTGAAAATGTAGCCAACTCAATTTATGAAAATTTGGCGCCAGAACCAGCTCGATACAATGAAAATTGACCAAGTTATGATTTTCTGAACATGATGCAAATAAACTTTTGTCACAAATTTTCTGTACGAAAATACTTGGTAAATCCGCATTTTTGAAGACCTTCTGATCGAAATTGGCTTCCAGCTGTGAGAGATGAAAACGTAGATGACGTTAAGACGGAATTTCAGCCACTGGAACGGGTTCAAAACGATCCACGATCTTTAAGTTATGAATTTTTTAGCGTGTAAAAATTGCACTTTCAGCACACTTTTTCACCATATTTCTTCGAGAAAACTCACCCATTCGGATACCTTCTTTAAAAAATTGACTCTTGAGCCGAACCTGAATTTGAGAATATGTTATCAGAGATATCTTGGCGAAAGAACACCTGAATATGACGTGCCGGGTTGGACTTGTGAATCTTTGAACCCCGAATCGTTGCAAAACGGCGAACCGATCTTCAGCACGGAAAATACTCTAAGAATATCCATTGACGAAATAAACGTCACTTGTAACCTGAAGAAGCTTGATAAATATAACTTTATTCCATAACCATAAAACCAATAATATGCGTGTATGAAAAGAGGGAAAATTTTGGGGTACAACAGTTGCCCCTGTTCAATCTTCTTAAACCTGAAGATTTAGATTGGCTCGTCTGCCTTTCGTGATCTGAAGGTGGTAGATGATTGAACACTAGAGTGCCCAGAAATTTGCACTCTTCTATAATGATGCTTGACTATGTAGGTAGTATCGGGAATGAGCTTACATATGCCATTTGGAGGAGATGACGGGAGGTCACCAGAGATGGGCTTAAAGATGTCATCTAGAGGATGTTCATTTCCCGAGATATTCCTTTGATGAGAATTCCTGTTCCTATCATTGAGGAGGAATCTGCTGAGGAATGTTGGTCTCTATCTTGGGAGAAATAGAATTTTAGGAGCTTCAGTTGTCTGTTAATCTACTGGGGAATTAACTCCGGCTTGAGGAAGCGGAAGTGAACTGCGTATCTAGTCGTGTATAGGCTGCATCGCAACCTACTAGGGAAAGGTGAAACCGATCGTGTTTGATAGGTCTGAGTCTTACAGTGTTGTGGACTGTTGTTTGGAGATAAGAGAAAAGAAACCTGGATGGTAAGGTTATGAGAAGGAACCTGGATAGTAAGGCTTATGGGAAGGAACCTGGGTAAGGTTGCTTCGTGAGGAGTTTGGATAAAACTGCATCTGAACCGAGAAGGAACCTGGGTAAGGTTGCTTTGTGAGGAGTTTGGGTAAAACTGCATCTGAACTGAGAAGGAACTGGGTAAGGTTGCTTTGTGAGGAGTTTGGGTAAAACTGCATCTGAACCGAGAAGGAACCTGGGTAAGGTTGCTTTGCGAGGAGTTTAGGTAAAACTGCATCTGAATCGAGAAGGAACCTGGCTAAGGTTGCTTTGCGAGGAGTTTGGGTAAAATTGCATCTTAACCGAGAAGGAACCTGGGTAAGGTTGCTTTGCAAGGAGTTTGGATAAAACTGCATCTGAACCGAGAAGGAACCTGGGTAAGGTTGCTTTGCGATGAGTTTGGGTAAAACTGCATCTGAACCGAGAAGGAACCTGAGTAAGGTTGCTTCAGGATGAGTCTGGGTAAAACTACATCGGGAAATTCTAAGGAGGAACCTGGGTAAGGTTGCTTCAGGATGAGTTTGGGTGAAACTACATCGGGAAATTGTAAGGAGGAACCTGGGTAAGGTTGCTTCAGGATGAGTCTGGGTGAAACTACATCGGGACCGAGAAGGAACCTGGGTAAGGTTGCTTCGAGATAAGTCTGTGTAAAACTTCAGGAGTAACCTGGGTAAGGTTACTTCGGGATAAGTTTGTGTAAAACTTCAGGAGGAACCTGGGTAAGGTTACTTCGGGATAAGTTTGTGTAAAACTTCAGAAGGAACCTGGGTAAGGTTACTTTGTGATAAGTTCGTGTAAAACTTCAGAATGAACTGGGGTAAAGTTACTTTGAGATAAGTTTGTGTAAAACTTCAGGAGGAACCTGGGTAAGGTTACTTTGTGATAAGTTCGTGTAAAACTTCAAGAGGAACCTAGGTAAGGTTACTTTGTGATAAGTTCGTGTAAAACTTCAGGAGGAAACTGGGTAAGGTTACTTTACGCTAAGTTCGTGTAAAACTTCAGAATGAACCGGGGTAAGGTTACTTTGAGATAAGTTTGTGTAAAACTTCAGGAGGAACCTGGGTAAGGTTACTTCGGGATAAGTTTGTGTAAAACTTCAGGAGGAATCTGGGTAAGGTTACTTTGTGATATGTTCGTGTAAAACTTCAGAAGGAACCTGGGTAAGGTTACTTCGGAATAAGTTTGTGTAAAACTTCAGGAGGAACCTGGGTAAGGTTACTTTGTGATAAGTTCGTGTAAAACTTCAGGAGGAACCTGGGTAAGGTTACTTTGGGATGAGTTCGTGTAAAACTTCATTCAGAAATATATGAGAAAGGACCCGTGTAAGATTTTTCAGGATAAACCCGTGTGAAGCTGCATTTAGGAGAAACCCGTGTAAGATTTCTTCGTGACGAACCTGTGTAAAGCTGCATTTGATCGTGCAGATAATTACTCTGTTTAGTTTTCGGAGTTAATCTTGAACTTGCTGGAAGTTGTTGATGATAACTGTTGTACCCCAAAATTTGTTCTCCCATATTTCTCAAAACATTTCAAGAAAAATTCACAAGTCCAACCCGGCGCGTCATATTCAGGTGTTCTTTCGCCAAGATATCTCTGATAACGTATTCTCAAATTCAGGTTCTACTCAAGAGTCAATTCTTTAAAGAAGGTATCCGAATGTGTGAGTTTTCTTGAAGAAATATGGTGAAAAAGTGTGCTGAAAGTGCAGTTTTTACGCGCTAAAAAATTCATAACTTGAAGATCGTGACTCGTTTTGAACCCGTTCCAGTGGCCAAAATTCCTTCTTGACATTATCTACGTTTTCATCTCTCACATCTGGAAGCCAATTTCAATCAGAAGGTCTTCAAAAATGTGGATTTATCAAGTATTTTCATACAGAAAATTTGTGACAGAAGTTTATTTGCGTCATGTTCATAAAATCATAACTTGGTCGATTTTCATTGTATCGAGCTGGTTCTGGCGCCAAAATTTCACAAATTGAGTTGACTACATTTTCACAGAAGGTATTGAGTTCAAACGGTATTCAAAAGGCCTTCGTTTTTTGCTCAGAGTGCGTGACACGCTGAAAATCCTGAATGCTGAATATTATTTCATCTGGGCCGAAACTTCGAAAATTCATAACTCGGTCAATTTTTATCGGATTGGGCTCATATTTTTACACAAGGTCACTGACTCATAGATATAGAACTTTGCTTCAAAAGTCGAGACCGGATTATGCTCTGATCAATACCAGTTTTTTATTGAAGAACGTGTCAGAGTCGACACTGGAGCCCAAAATAAGTTTGTCTGAGCTGAAACTTCAAAAATTCATAACTAATTCACCGTTTATCCGATTGAGCCAATTTTCAGACAGAAGTTAGTTATCGATGTCGGCTACATTTTGTTTTCACATTTCAACTTCAAAAATTGCACTTAAGTCCCTGCGATTTAGCCTGAAAGGTGACGAACTCAAGTGAACATTGGAGGCCCAATTGCACATTCAAAGCCCATTTTCTTTACCCTAATTTCCATTATATAATCGCATTCTTTTCACACAAACCAAGAGAAAAAAAAACCCTTGCCACAATACTGTCAGAATATCAAATTCTTTCAAGAACCCTAAAACCTTGAAATCCTTATTACAAATCCCTCTCTCACTACAAACAAGTCATCTCAGTTACAAACCAACATCTCACTACTTCTTCTGTAAGGGTAAGTCTGGCTTGATCTCCATGATCAAAAGGGCATAAAAACATTCATGTCACTACTTTTCAAGTAAGGGTAAGGTTGATTTGATCTCAATGATCAAAAGGGTATAATCATTCATACATGTCATATTAGCCTAAACATTAAATTTCTTCATATATTGACTTTATTTGTATTTTTTGATATATAGTAATTTATTTAATGTGTTCATGAGATTCAACACTGCAGATTTAGACAGGATCCCAGGCAGGTTCATTAAGGAACGTTGAGGCCAAAACACAAATGGCCAAAAGCCAAAAGGCAAATGGCCAAAACAGAACAGCTTACACGTGACACCAATACATGGCGAGAAAAACATCCTGAGAAGGTTAAGGAACGTTGAAGCCAAAACACAAATGGTCAAAAGCCAAAACACAAATGGCCAAAACAAAACAGTTTACACATGACGCCAACAGCTGTTTCACCCCTCCAATCAGGCCCGTATACTCCTAAACTCTCTCTCTATTTGTATTATGTTCCTTTAATTAATTAATCGTTATTATTTTTATTAATCACTAACCAATTAACATTTTTTCCTAATAAAATCAAAAACACAAAAAAAAATATTTTATTTATTAAAATTAACTTCATCACTTTTATTTTTGTAAATAAATTAATTTAATCAATTTAGCTTTAATTAGATTTAACTGTTAATATTTTTTGCAATATTTAAAATCAATTTAGAATATTAGGTTTTTATTAGCATTAATTCAATTTATTTTATTTCTTTAAAAACTCAAAAATCCAAAAATATTTTAATTAATTAATTAGTTTATTAATTTAATTGTTAACTTAATTTAATTTCTTTTAATCCAAAAATAACCAAAAAATCACTTTCTTTAAAAAAAAGGGTCAAAACCCAAAAAAACTCGCATCCGATTTAATTTCTCGCACGCGATCCATTTTATCATATTATTGTATCTGTTTCCCGGAATGTAATAGCTTTTAATTAGGACTTTAATTATTTACCGCTTTATTTTACTTTCCGCAATTTAAATTAAAGGGTTTGTTTTTGGCGATGTAAATACCCGACGCCTTGTAATAGCTTAGATTTAATTTCCCGCAATTTACTTCCCGCACAACTATTAACTATTAATTATGCATGACAAGATTTGTATGAAAAATAAAATCAACCTGTAGCTCACAGTGATGCATGTTCAAAGATAAACATAAACTGAAACCTGACACACATGCACATGCCACTTCTAGGGTACGCCTCACTTGGTTGCCTCGAGGTGGTCATTAAGTATAGGGTGTTTTAGAGGTCGCCCTCCGGTCTAAAGATCCAAGTTTCCTCGAAACGGTTGCCTCGGATAAAAAGGATCTAGGACATTAGAGTTACCGCTAAGGCGTCCTACTATTGCTTTGGTGACCACATATCCCCATAATCGAATTGACCCGAATAACTCCAACAACGGTGCTACCTACTTCTCAACAGTGGGATAGTACTGACTAAAGGACATTTACACAGCTTACTTTCTTTAGAGTAGGTAGATTTCTCCTGGGTACTTGCTCTTTCAAAAACAAAACAAACTTTTCGCACTCACACTTTCAAACAAAAGTTTTCAAACAAATACTTCATACACTCTTGAGGACTGATACAAGAGTTACCTAGAAGTTTTCAAAACGAAACTTTTTCAAAACCCACAAACACAAGAAAAGAAAACATTTTTGAAAACATAGTGAGCAAGTACCTAAGAGCCCGTGGATAACCACAGATAGAAAGGGTGCTAACACCTTCCCTTTCTATAATCTACCTCCCGAACCGAGAAACATCTCGAAAAGGAATTTTGCTGTGCTTTTGTCCTTTCCTTGTTGGAGAATATAAAAGACGGTGGCGACTCTTGCTTACCGCGACATTTCGCGAACCAACATTTCAAAACAGTCAGTTCTATTTCCACCGATCACAGAACTGGCGACTCTGCTGGGGAGACTTTATAAAAGTGAGGTGTACCTTAGGATTAGATCATACTTATGTTTTCAATTGCCTGTTTTGATTGCTTTAATATTGTGGGCCTGTTTTGGGAGTTTCATAGATCCTAACCCGGATCTGGGGGATACCTTTTAGGTAGCAACAAACTATGAGGGAACTGTGCGGGGTATACCGACACGGTTGAAGCAGTTGCTACGTTGATGTGGCACTTTGGTGAGTACCGGTAACCCTTGAGTCAAGTCAAGGAGAGTACGGGGCCGCCGCGTGGTGTCGTGAAGCATCAACTGACCTTAGGAACCTTACTTGACCATCCTGGCCTCTTTAGGGTAGTGAGATGACCGACTTTGGTGCAGTTCGAAGTTGGTAGATACTCGATACTACACTCATTGAGGGTTGTTTTCTTGGAATATTTTGATCGCCAGTTCAGTGGCTAAATCAAAACAATGAACGTAGAAAACAACCCAATGATATTGAGCTCCTTAGAACCCGGTTACTTTTGATAGGACAGGTTTTGAGCCCACCAACTTCAAGAGGGTAGTACCTAAAACTTCATACTGGCCTAAAATCTAAGGGCTCTTTTGTGTGACTTGTGTGCCTTCAAACTTGACTACTTGCATGCTTGTTATCTAACAATACGAGTTCCTTGCAGGTTTTGTTTACAGTCCTTAATTGGGACTCATTACAGGGCCTACTTACATCACTCCACGCATAGCATAACATCATACCATCATACCATTGCATACATCCCGCATAAGGACTAATCCATTTCAAGGATCTCAAGGGTTTGTGATGCAGGTCATAATGAATCAAATGTCTAGCAAGGGGCAAAGGGGATTTATTTTCCTCTAAGCCAAGGTTAATGACTTGAGTCAGGGGCTATGACCCACTCGATATGGTGAGCTTTAACTCTTGAAGAAGGACCCTCAACAACATGAAGTTCCTTCAATCAAGCCATCGGATTCAAATTCTAACGAGCTTCTCTGTTTACCCCGCGAGATCCTTGAAAACATTGCATGCATACATACACATCATTGCATTACAGGTACCCTCTTTACAGGTTGCTTACCTTCTTCGCTGTTTATTTCAGCAATGACTTCCCAACAAGACAACCAGGATCTTCATGCTCAAGAGACTCGGTTCGGGGAGATCCTCCTAAATCTATCCAAGGGGCAGGAAGAGCTGAGAAGACTCCTCATGGGGACTTTGGTCAGGAACAGTCCAGAAGACAGTAAGGATGAACGGCTGAAACATCTGCAAGCTGAGGTGGATACAATCAGAACCCAGATGCTGGGGCAGATGACTCTCATTCAAGACTTAGCTCAAAGACAAGAAGAGCTCAGGGTTCTCGTCAACCAACTGCTTCGGGATAACCAACTGGGGCAAATATCTAAGGTTGAAGAGCCAGTCATCATCAAATTCCCTTTGAGACAAGAAGACAAGGGAAAAGCTCCTCAACTTGCCTCAGGGTCACAAATTCAGCATCAACCTCACCGGCTTCAGCAAGACAGTATGAAGCAAGTAGTCAGGGTTGGGGACCAAACCGGTAATCAGCCCCCAAGAAGTCAAAGGTTTGGTTCAATGAATAGGCCTCTCCAAGTTGCTGCTACTTCACAGGTCCAACAATGACCTCGCAAAGAACAACGGGTTGATCAGAGCAAGCCAGACAAGCCTAGGAGGCAATTCACCCAGCCTAACATGTCGCTGTTTCAAGCCTTACAACGCCTGTTGAGATTGAATCTGATCACATTAAGGGACCCTTCTAAGAATCCCAACACTTCCTCTTCCCGGTATAACCCGCGTGTGAGATGTGCCTACCATTCCGACAGTCCTGGACACGACACCAACGACTGTTGGACTCTGCAGAACAAGATCCAGGACCTGATTGATGAAGGAGCAGTGGAATTCACCCCAGATGGTCAGGTCGAGTTCTTCTACTATCCTTAGACGAGAAGACCTTTTGTTCATTGGAAGTTTCAAGTTGTATTTTTCTTTGCTTGTTCAAACATTTATTCATGCCAAACTCTTTTACTTTATCGATGCATCGCATATGTCTGTTTTGAATCAATATATTCGCATTCGCTATATGCAAACTGTTTTCATATTTTTGTGATGATCAACTCTTGATTGAAAAGTCCTAAGCCTCTTGAGGGAGGATGACGAAAACGATACCACGATCCTTACAATATGCTTTTGGACAAACCCCACTGATGAGGTACAGGCATTGTTTCAATTCCTAAACACTAGAGTTATAAGGAAGATAATCCCTCATCAACCCCTTTGAGCCAAAGAAGTAGGAGTTTTCTTTTCGAAAATTAAAACCCTTAATCATAACCCGGGGCAGGGTAGTTCTCTCAGTGGATCCAAGTGCACAGCGAATAGCATCAAAGAAGTCCTTCCGAGACGAAAAGACAGTGATGGTTCCAGGTAATCATAAAGACAGGCAGTCATTATCTCTTAGAAATAAAAGCCCAATAAGTCAAAACCTATGAAGGAGACTTACAAAACTGGGGCATCCCGCTGACTGTAATCACAAAAAGGAACAATTCAGGAAAAAAACAGGGATAACAAAATCAAAAACGAAAGAGGTCCTACAAACCCTCAACAAAAAAGAATTGACTGCCTGTTCAAAATAAACTTGTCAATATCCGAACCATCACCGGAGTATCAAAGCAAAGATTCAAACAGAATCTAAACGCACGATTAGCTGAGTTTAGGATTGAAGAACATCACGAAGAACGGGTGGGTACAAATAAAATTTGAGCCTTTATCCTTTGTTTCTTAAACCGTGAACCAGGCCACGTTATAACCCTTAAAAGTCCTAGCTGAAGCATGGGTTAGTTCGAAAGCATACTGTTACAAAAGGTATCCTGACTCCTGTAGGGCTTGCTGTAAAATCCTGAGTTGACATCACATTTTATAAAAATTCACTTATTTTATTGAAAACTGCATTTTCAAAAAACTTCAAGACAGACATAAGTTTTGCGTTCTTAAAGTAACATTGTTTGCATATGACCATTTGTTCAAACAGCAGAGAAATTCACACGAAGAATATCTAGTGAACAAAGACACTTCCAACCAAGGGGCATGGCATGGTCATTGTCCATCATCTGGGGCAGTTAGGTCAAGATTCAGAGAATCTCTCAAAAGGCCAAATAGCCAGGGGCAGATCTCCATCTGAGTCACTTGGGGCATTGGGCATGAAGTCCAGCAACGAATCTTGCATGATCAAACACCTTCTGGTAGTATGGCAGCACAACACTAATGACAGGGGCACCTCCCTACATCCTGAGATCATGGACAGAGTCGAAAAGATACTACGCATGAATAAAAGACCCGCTAGGTTGACGCACCTAGGAAAAAATAAGGGCTTCCCGGCGAACCAAAAGGGTTCGGGCAAAAATAAGGGATGAAATGAAAAAAATCTGTACACCCGGCAAGTCGAAAACCTGAAAAGGCGGCTTGGGCAAAAAAGGGTATCCCGATGGACTGAAAACCCGAAAGGGCGGTCCAGGCAAAAATTAGGGATCAAAAGCGTACGACTATGTCCCGTCATCTCGTCACTTGCTTACCAGAAGAAGATTTGTCAATCGGCAGTCATCAAGCACCTCCACAGGTACCTTCTCCCATAGAAGCTGGGGCAATCAGAATGGTCCAAATTGTACAAGCTGCTCTGTCCTCCAGGTACAAGGTATGTTCGGCTGAAGAACGTAACCAGGATACCGTCACTCCCCATAGAGTAAGGCAAGACTCAGCAATACTCTCTCCGAGCAGAGTTGGTCTCCCATAAGCCCTAAAAAGGCACAGTATCTCCAGCAAGTCAGCAACAGTCTCCCCAAGCAGAGTTAGGCTACTGTCAGCCCTAAGGAAGTTGGATATCCCCAGAAGATCTTAATATTCCCAACGGAGTATGCACATGTTCCTAAGCAAGCATCCCCGGCAGTCTTAATATAAGATTATTCTCCGGTAGAATACAAACACCCTAGTGGAGCCACTTCCCCAGTATAGTCAAAAGTTTCCCCAGGAAAGTTGAATCAATCTCCCCAGTAGATTCTGGAAGGATATCCCCAGTAGATTCTAGAAGCTTATCCCCAGTAGATTCTGGAAGCTTATCCCCAGTAGATTCTGGAAGCTTATCCCCAATAGATTCTGGAAGCTTGTCCCTCGCAGAGTGACAAAGCATCTCCCCGGCTTTATTCAGAAGGTTATCCCCCACCAGAGCTTATAACTGGGTTATCCTTAGCTAATTACCACGGAAAGATCGTCCTCGGCGAAATTCTTCCTATCCCCCAGCGGAGTCCATCAAATTCTTCCAACAGAGCTTATCAGCGGAATCCCTAATGGAGTTATCATCAAAACCTCAGCGAAGTATCTCTTTCCACAGAGTATTTCCCTGCAGAGTAATCTCTCCAACAAGTTTATTCCCCAACGGAGTCATCTTCTCCTACCGGTTTATGCTTGCAACCATCATCCCCAGCGGAAGCAAGAGACTCTACTCTCGACATCAGCCCAGTAGTTAACTTCCCGACATCCGTCAAGGATTTCTTTTCCTAGACGAAAATACATTCATAAACATCACATCTTCATACATTATAGCATGCATACGCATCATATCACAAATCTCATTTATTTTTGAGGACATCTTAATATCATGCAGTTCATGCATCATGACACTGCATACAACTAACGTTTTGCCTTTTCAGGAAAAAAGGTCAATCCAAAGATGATTACTATCAACAGTCGTAATTCCAGATTCGATACCTATATCTAGCCAGGGCATATTTGTGAGCGATTGATTGTGGATTCGATACCTGTATCTCGCCAGAGTTACTTATTCAGAGATAGCTGGGAAATGCTCCAGATATGGATGCTATTCTTTTGCTTATTCAAAGTTTCTTCTCAGAGATAGTTCAGATATGCTCCAGAACCGGATGCTATTCTGTTGCTTATTCAGAGTTGCTTATTCAGAGATAGCTTAGAGATGCTCCGAACCTGGATGCTATTCTATCGCTTATTCAGAGTTTCTTCCCAGAAATGGCTTAGAGATGCTCCAAATATGGATGCTGTTCTTTTGCTTATTCAGATTTTCTCTTCAGAGATAGCTTAGAGATGCTCCAGGCATGGATGCTATTCTTCTGCTTATTCAAGAGTTTCTTTTCGGAGATAACTTGGAAATGCTCCAGATATGGATGCTGTTCTTTTGCTTATTCAGATTTTCTCTTCAGAGATAGCTTAGAGATGCTCCAGGCATGGATGCTATTCTTCTGCTTATTCAAGAGTTTCTTTTCGGAGATAGCTTGGAAATGCTCCAGACATGGACGCTATTCTTTTGCTTATTCAGAGTTTCCTGTCAGAGATGGCTTAGAGATACTCCAGATCCGGATGTTATTCTTTTGCCTATTCAGATTTCTCTCCAGAGATGGCCTAGAGATGCTCCAGATCCCGACGCTATTCTACTGCTTATTCAGATTCAAACTTCTAAAGACAACTTAGAGATGCTCCAGACCCAGATGCTATTCTATTGTTTAGTCCAGATTCATTCAAAAGATATTCCAGATACGATCCGGATTCCGATAATACTCTGTCACTCACTCAGATAAAATATGGATATACCCCAGATGCATCGGTCATTCTACTATTTATTCAGACGTCAGCAATTAGATATAGACTAGATATGCTCCAGACACGGAAGCTATTCTATTTCTTATTCAGATTTAACTATCTATTACATTTCTAAATGGCATCTATAAGCCCATTCCCGACAAGGTTCTGTCACATCTTCAGATGACATCTATAAGCCCATCCTCCTATCCACTACACTTCCAAATGGTATCTATAAGCCCATTCCCGACATCACGTTGCTGATATTCTACTATGCGAGTGCAAATTTCTGGGCACTCTAGTGTTCAATCATCTTCCACCTTCAGATCACGAAAGGCACGCAAGCCAATCTACATCCTCAGGTCTAAGAAGATTGAACAGGGGCAACTGTTGTACCCCAAAATTTGCCCTCCCATATTTCTCAAAACATTTCAAGAAAAATTCACAAGTCCAACCCGGCGCGTCATATTCAGGTGTTCTTTCGCCAATAAATCTCTGATAACGTATTCTCAAATTCAGGTTAGACTCAAGAGTCGATTCTTTAAAGAAGGTATCCGAATGTGTGAGTTTTCTTGAAGAAATATGGTGAAAAAGTATGCTGAAAGTGCAGTTTTTATGCGCTAAAAAATTCATAACTTGAAGATCGTGACTCGTTTTGAACCCATTCCAGTGGCCAAAATTCCGTCTTGACATTATCTACGTTTTCATCTCTCCAGCTGGAAGCCAATTTCGATCAGAAGGTCTTCAAAAATGTGGATTTATCAAGTATTTTCATACAGAAAATTTGTGACAGAAGTTTATTTGCGTCATGTTCAGAAAATCATAACTTGGTCGATTTTCATCGTATCGAGCTGGTTCTGGCGCCAAAATTTCACAAATTGAGTTGGCTACATTTTCACAGAAGGTATTGAGTTCAAACGGTATTCATAAGGCCTTCGTTGTTTGCTCAGAGTGCGTGACACGCCGAAAATCCTGAATGCTGAATATTATTTCATCTGGGCCGAAACTTCGAAAATTCATAACTCGGTCAATTTTTATCGGATTGGGCTCATATTTTTACACAAGGTCACTAACTCATAGATCTACAACTTTGCTTCAAAAGTCGAGACCGGATTATGCTCCGATCAATACCAGTTTTTTATTGAAGAACGTGTCAGAGTCGACACTGGAGCCCAAAATAAGTTTGTCTGAGCTGAAACTTCAAAAATTCATAACTAATTCACTGTTTATCCGATTGATCCGATTTTCAGACAGGAGTTAGTTATCGATGTCGGTTACATTTTGTTTTCACATTTCAACTTCAAAAATTGCACTTAAGTCCCTGCGATTTAGCCTGGAAAGTGACGAACTCAAGTGAACATTGGAGGCCCAATTGCACATTTAAAGCCCATTTTCTTTATCCTAATTTCCATTATATAATCACATTCTTTTCACACAAACCAAGAGAAAAAAAAACCCTTGCCACAACACTGTCAGAATATCAAATTCTTTCAAGAACCCTAAAACCTTGAAATCCTTATTACAAATCCCTCTCTCACTACAAACAAGCCATCTCAGTTACAAACCAACATCTCACTACTTCTTCAGTAAGGGTAAGGCTGGCTTGATCTCCATGATCAAAAGGGCATAAAAGCATTCATGTCACTACTTTTCAAGTAAGGGTAAGGTGTATTTGATCTCCATGATCAAAAGGGTATAATCATTCATACATGTCATATTAGCCTAAACATTAAATTTCTTCATATATTGGCTTTATTTGTATTTTTTGATATATAGTAATTTATTTAATGTGTTCATGAGATTCAATACTGCAGATTTAGACAGGATCCCATGCAGGTTCATTAAGGAACGTTGAGGCCAAAACACAAATGGCCAAAAGCCAAAAGCCAAATGGCCAAAACAGAACAGCTTACACGTGACACCAATACATGGCGAGACAAACATCCTGAGAAGGTTAAGGAACGTTGAAGCCAAAACACAAATGGTCAAAAGCCAAAACACAAATGGCCAAAACAAAACAGTTTACACATGACGCCAACAGCTGTTTCACCCCTCCAATCAGGCCCGTATACTCCTAAACTCTCTCTATTTGTATTATGTTCCTTTAATTAATTAATCGTTATTATTTTTATTAATCACTAACCAATTAACATTTTTTCCTAATAAAATCAAAAACACAAAAAAAATATTTTATTTATTAAAATTAACTTCATCACTTTTATTTTTGTAAATAAATTAATTTAATCAATTTAGCTTTAATTAGATTTAACTGTTAATATTTTTTGCAATATTTAAAATCAATTTAGAATATTAGGTTTTTATTAGCATTAATTCAATTTATTTTATTTCTTTAAAAACTCAAAAATCCAAAAATATTTTAATTAATTAATTAGTTTATTAATTTAATTGTTAACTTAATTTAATTTCTTTTAATCCAAAAATAACCAAAAAATCACTTTCTTTCAAAAAAAAGGGTCAAAACCCAAAAAAACTCGCATCCGATTTAATTTCTCGCACGCGATCCATTTTATCATATTATTGTATCTGTTTCCCGGAATGTAATAGCTTTTAATTAGGACTTTAATTATTTACCGCTTTATTTTACTTTCCGCCATTTAAATTAAAGGGTTTGTTTTTGGCGATGTAAATATCCGGCGCCTTGTAATAGCTTAGATTTAATTTCCCGCAATTTACTTCCCGCACAACTATTAACTGTTAATTATGCATGACAAGATTTGTATGAAAAATAAAATCAACCTGTAGCTCACAGTGATGCATGTTCAAAGATAAACATAAACTGAAACCTGACACACATGCACATGCCACTCCTAGGGTACGCCTCACTTGGTTGCCTCGAGGTGGTCATTAAGTATAAGGTGTTTTAGAGGTCGCCCTCCTGTCTAAAGATCCAAGTTGCCTCGAAACGGTTGCCTCGGATAAAAAGGATCTAGGACATTAGAGTTACCGCTAAGGCGTCCTACTATTGCTTTGGTGACCACATGTCCCTATAATCGACTTGACTCGAATAACTCCAACAACGGTGCTACCTACTTCTCAATAGTGAGATAGTACTGTCTAAAGGACATTTACACAGCTTAATTTCTTTAGAGTAGGTAGATTTCTCCTGGGTACTTGCTCTTTCAAAAACAAAACAAACTTTTCGCACTCACACTTTCAAACAAAAGTTTTCAAACAAATACTTCATACACTCTTGAGGACTGATACAAGAGTTACCTAGAAGTTTTCAAAATGAAACTTTTTCAAAACCCACAAATACAAGAAAAGCAAACATTTTTGAAAACATAGTGAGCAAGTACCTAAGAGCCCGTGGATAACCACTGATAGAAAGGGTGCTAACACCTTCCCTTTCTATAATCTACCTCCCGAACCGAGAAACATCTCGAAAAGGAATTTTGCTGTGCTTTTGTCCTTTCCTTGTTGGAGAACATAAAAGACGGTGGCGACTCTTGCTTACCGCGACATTTCGCGAACCATCATTTCAAAACAGTCAGTTTTATTTCCACCGATCACAATAACCATCTTTCCTGAAAAGGTACATGATTAATCGTATATGATGCATGACATGCATTGTATGATGATGTTCTCAAAATAAATGAGATTATGCTGTATGCAATATGTATGTGCACGTCATGATATATGAACATGAAATGCTATTATGGAACGTCCGAGTTTGGGAAAATAAATCCATGACTGTTGTTGGAGAATAAAGAGTTTCACTCGCTGGGGATAACTACCCAAGATGATTTGAGAATAACTTGGCCGGAGAATAATTCTGCTGGAGAATAAACTGGCGAGAAAAAAATGACTCTGTGGGGAAGAGATACTCTGTCAGAAGATCCACTGATTTGGAGCAATAACCTCGGTTGGGGATGAATTACCGTTGTTGGCGATGATGAGCTCTATCGGGGATAAAATTTATGTCTGTGGAAGAAATAAACTCCACTGGGGATGGTCTTCTATTGTTGGTGAAAGATGAAATCTTCTTGGGGAGAATTAACACCACTGCTTTTGGATATTTCTTACTCTGTGGGGAGTGTAGATGTTACTGGGGTGCGTGCTAAGGATATGACAATGACTTCGCATCAAGACTTTTCTGCCCCTGTACCTGTTGGAGAAAGTGTCTGCGGAGGCCTTGTGGATTGAGTGTCATCCTAACTTATAAGGTGCTTGGTAACTACCAATCGAAATGATAAGTCTTCTACTGATAGGAAAGTGATAAGATAATGAGACATAGTCGTACGCTTTAATCCCTAACTTTTTCCTGGACTGTCTTTTCAGATTTTCAGTCCACCGGGATACCCTTTTTTGCCCAAGCCACCTTCTCAGGTTTTCGACTTGCCGGGTGTATAAATCTTTTTTTTGTTTTTATCCCTAATTTTTTCCCGAACCTTTTGGTTCGCCGGGACGCCCTTGTTTTTCCTAGGTGTGTCAACCTAGCGGGTCTTTGTTCATGCGCAATATTTTTTGACTATGTCCATGCTCTCAGGGTGTAGGGAGTTGTCACTGTCGATAGTGTTGTATTGCCACACTACCAGAAGATGTTCGTTTGATCATACAAGATTCGTTGCTGGAACTCATGTCCAATGCCCCAAGTGATTCAGATGGAGATCTGCCCTTGGCTATTTGGCATCTTTGAGAGATTCCTTGAATCTTGACTTGACTGCCCTAGATGATGGACAATGATCATGCCGTTCCCCTTGGTTGGAAGTTTTTTTTCCACTTGAGGTGATCCTTTTTATTGAGAAGGTTTTTGTTCACTAGATATTCGTCATGTGAATTTCTCTGCTGTTGAACAAATAGTCATATGCAAACAATGTTATTTTAAGAATGCAAAGCTTACGTCTGTCTTAAAGTTTTGAAAATGCATTTTTCAATAAAACAAGAAAATTTTATAAAATGTGATGTCAACTCAGGATTTACAGCAAGTCCTACAGGAGTCAGGATACCTTTTGTAACAATATGCTTTCGAACTAACCCATGCTTCAGCTAGGACTTTTAAGGGTTATAACGTGGCCTGGTTCACAGTTTAAGAAACAAAGGATAAATGCCCAAAATTTATTTGTACCCACCCGTTCTTCGTGATGTTCTTCGATCCTATACTCAGTTAATTGTGCATTTATATCCCATTTGAGTCTTTGCTCCGATATTCCAGTGATGGTTCGAATACTGAAAGTTTACTTGAAAAAGGCAGTCATTTTGTAATTTTTTTTTGCCGAGGATTTGTAGTAACCTCTTTTTTTTAGGTTTTACTATCCCTGTTTTTTGCCTGAACTATTTCTTTTGTGATTACAGTCAGCGGGATGCCTTAGTTTTTTCTTAAGTCTCCTTCATAGGTTTTGACTTAATGGGCTTTTATTTCGAGAGATAATGACTACCTGTCTTGACGATTATAGGGAACCATCACCGTCTTTTGTTTTAGAAGGACGTCTTTGAAGCCATTCATTGTGCACCTGGATTAACTGAGAAAACTACCCTGCCCCAGGTTGTGATTAAGGGTTTTAATTTGTGTGAAAAGAAAAACTCCTACTTCTTTGGCTCAAAGGGGTTGACTAGGGATTATATTCCTTATAACTCCACTATTTAGGATTTGAAACAACGCCTGTACATCGTTAACGGGGTCTGTTCAAAAGCATACTATAGAGATTGTGGTATCGTTTTCGTCATCCTCCCTCTAAGGCTTAGAGTTTTTAATCGAGAGTTAAATATCACAAAAGGAAATAAGAACACATTTTTGAAATAGTGAATACGAATAAATTGATTCAAGATAAACATATGCAATGCATTGATAAAGTAACAGAGTTTGACATGAATAGATGTTCGAACACTCAAAAGAAAATCGTAAATTGAAAATTCTAATGAACAAAAGTCTCTCTTGTCAGAACTTGTCACTTCAAATGGTAAGCCTTGGAGGATTGACAGAAACATTCTAGTTCACCATCTTGTGTGAATTCCAATGCTCCTTCATCAATCAGGTCTTAAATTTTGTATTTCAACCTCCAACTGTCGTCAATATCATGCCCCAGACTGTTGGAGTGATATGCACACCTTACATCAGGATTGTAGTTAGACGAAGAAGTCTTGGGATTCAGATGAGGTCCTATCAACGTAACCAGATTCATCCTCAACATGTGTTGTAAAGCTTGAGACAACGACATGTTGAGTTTGGTAAACTACCTTTTGGGCATATCCGACTTACTCTGATTAACCCGTTGTTTTTGGCGAGGTTGTTGTTGGACCCGTGATGTAGTAGCAACTTGGAAAGGTCCACTCTTCACCAAACCAAACTTTTGTCTTCTTGGAGGTTGATCAATGACTTGTCTTGATGAAGTTGGTTGATGATGGCTTTCAGCTCTTCTTGTCTTCGAGCTAAGCCTTGGATAAGAGCCATCTGCCCCAGCATCTGGGTTCTCATTGCACCTACCTCAGCTTGCAATTTTTCTAGTCGTTCATCCTTATTATCTTCAGAACTTTTCTTGACCAAGTTCCCAATGAGGAGTGTTTTTAACTCTTCCTTCCCCTTGGATAGGTTTAGGAATATGTCCCTGAACTGAGTTTCTTGAGTTTGAAGATCACTGTTGTCTTGTTTGAGAGCCATTGTTGAAATAAACAGCGAGAACATGAGAGACCTGTACTGGAAGACCTGTTATGCAATGATATGTATGATATATGTATGCAATGTTTTCAAGGATCTCGTGGGGTACACAAGAAACTGTTAGAATTTGGTTGCAACTTAATTGAAGAAACTTCGTGTCGTTAAGAGTCCTTATTCAAGAGTCAAGCTTACCATATTGAGTGGGTCATAGCCCTTGACTCAAGATCCTTTGACAACATTGGCTAGAGGAAAATAAATCCTCTTGCTAGATGTCTGGTTCGCCATGACCTACATCACAGACCCTTGAGATCCTTGAAATGGTTAGTATGATATGCCATTTTATGTTATGATGCATGATGTCATGATAAAAACACACAATAGGTATCACAGATAGCAAACATGGTAAAGGAAAACAAGTCACGCAGTAGCCCTTATGTTTCAGGCTTGCATGGAGTCTAGGTACTACCCTCTTACAGTTTAGTCGATTCAACCTGTCCTAATAATAGTAACCGGGTTCTAGAGGTTCTCAATATCACTGACCATCCTCCATCGGTCATAGTTTCAGCTCACGCAATCTTTTCTTGCAGCCGGAACCATCTCGAGAGTATGATCTCAATGAGTGTAGCATCTCACTACTTCCTATAGCCAAGTTGGTCAATTATAGGTTCTAAGGTCAGTTGATGCTTAACGACCCATATAGCAGCCCCATACTCTCCTTGTTGCTCCATAAGGGATATCGGTACCAACTAATGTGCCACATCAACGTAGCTACTGCTTCAACCGTATCGGTCTACGCCGTACAATTTCCTTACAGTCTATTTCTACTTACCTAAAAGGTGTCCCCCAGATCCGGGTTAGGATCTATAGTAACTCCAATACAAAACCCACAAAGATAAAGCAATCAAATCAAACAATAGAAAACAATATGATGAACTAATCCTAAGGTACACCCCACTTATTAAGTCCCCAGCAGAGTCGCCAGTTATGTGATATGGTGGCAGAACCAACTGCTAATACTGGTTTGCATTTTGCGTATTGCAAAATGTTGCGCTAAGCAAGAGTCGCCACCGAATTTTATTTTATCCAATAGGAAAGGAAAAAAGCACAGAAAAAAAATTCCTTTTTTGATATTTTCTGAGTACGGGGGGTAGATTATAGAAAGGGAAGGTATTAGCACCCTTTCTATCCGTAGTTTTCTACGGGCTCTTAGGTACTTTCTCATCATTTTAAAATTTGCTTCTTTGTGTGTTTGCGTGATTTGAAAAGTTTTTTGTTTTACTTCAATTTAACCCTTGCTTCTATCTTCAAGAGTGTTACGAAGTCGTTTTGAAAACTTTGTTTGAAAAGAGTGTAAGTATGGAAAATTTGGTTTTGAGCAAGTATCTAACAGTTATCTACCTACTAAAAAAAGGATCGTTTCTATTCTCATTTCCTTTAGACAACACTGACCTACTATTAGTGAGTAGGTAGCACTGTCGTTGGAATTTGTAAGGGTCAATTCGAAAGGGACGTAATGGTCATTGAAGGCAACATGTAAGGATACCTTAGCATTTCGAAGGGACTGTCATCATATATTCGTAGGCAACATAAAGGGACAAGATTATATACCATAGGAAACTTCGAGGGACATCGAGGGACCATGATCTTTATGATGATTTTAACCGAGGATCTTTGCTAAGGGTATCCCTACGTTCGAGGGACATGACCATTGTTTTCTGAGGCAACCAAGTGAGGAGTACCCTAGGAGTGAATATGTGCATATGATTTGTTTTAGTTATTTAATCTTTGCACATTAGGTGATCTACCGTTTTAATTTTCCAGACATTCTTGCCATACAATCCTATTAGCCATACATCTAAGCAGTTTATAGTTTGCGGAGTTAAAATGCGGAAAGTAAGTTAAGCTATTACAAGGCTTCAGGTATTCACATAGCCAAAAACAAACCCTAAAAAAACGATTAATGAAAGTAAAAAGATCCTAATTAATCTATTACAACTTACTTTTCGTTTATCCAAATAAAGGAAAGGGTGAAAAGAACAGAAAAATACCTTTTCGAGATTTTCTGAGTAAGGGGGGTAGATTATGGAAAGGGAAGGTGTTGGCACCCTTTCCATCCGTAGTTTTCTACGGGCTCTTAGAGGTTTGCTAATTTTAAAAATACCTTTGTGCTTTCTGTTTGAAAATGTTTTGAAAACGTCTTAGTACGACGAACTTTGTAATGTTTCTCGGGATAGTAGAGAAAGTATACAAAGTGTTTTGAAATTGTTTTTGAAAAGTAGTTTTTTGTGTAAGTGCAAAATGTTTGAGCAAACTTCTAACAGCTATCTACTTTATTACTCGAAAAGGGTCGTTCTTTTCCTCTTTTCTTTAGACAATGCTATCCTACTATTAGTGAGTAGGTAGCCTTATTATTGGATGTTGAGGGACAATCGAAGGAACGTTACAGTCACGAAGGCAACTTGTGGAGACACTTTATCAATTTTCTTTTAGGGACTAGATCATTTACCGAAAGGCAACTATAGGGTCATCGAGAGACTATGATCTTTTTTATTTATTTATTTATGGATCTTTGCTAAAGCGTTCCTGCCTAATGACTGTTTTATTTCTTAAAGGAAACCAAAGTGGGATACCCTAGAGGTGCTTGTGTGCAATTGTGTTCAATTCAATTATTTATCTTTTTGTTAAGTTTGCTAGCATTTGATTATTAGTCTTATCATACACGCCTAATTACTAGCAGTTAATATATATTGCAGAATATTAAAGTGTGAGAATTTAAATCTACACTATTACAATGCTTTGTGGAGGGGATTTACACTGTTCAAGAATGAGGGGGATAAAGCAGTAAATGTCCTAGTTTTAATCTATTACATCCAGTGGGCAGGTACATCAATAGTAAAAATATAGAATTAAATAAACGCACGTGAAATTGAAAATAACGTCTAACAATATCCTAAGAAATAAAAATCTTTTTGGTTGTTTTTTATTATGAAAAGAAAATTAAATATGAATTAAGACCTAAATTCTAATTTGTTTTAAGTTAAGAAAATGGTTAAAATTAATTAATAAATTACTTAATTATACAATTATTTAACTAAAATGTCTAAGCCTAACTTTTGTGATTTTTTTGATTTAATGTCAAGTTGAATAGAAAAAGAGTCAATAAAGAAATGAAACAAAGCTTCTGTCCTCAGGCCTAAGCTTATTTTGACTTGAAACAGGCTATGCCATGAGTTTCGAAAGGCAGATTAAGTCATGCCTTTCGATGGCATGATTTTATTCCTGCATGTTATCTTGTGTATGATATTCTCATATAACCAAAAATGGTATCAGCAACACATATATGCCAATAATATGTATTTAAAAGACTTAGAAATGCAGTTTCGATTTGGGTAAATCCTTACCATTTAGAGATGCTTCGATCTGAGCGTGGCTTGGCTTGGAACAAATTCTTGGGAATCTCAAGAACACAAATATATCCTTCGTAAGGATTGAGGGTGCCTGCAAATAAAACTAGTTAGAATTTTGATCCTTTCTATGGTGGTGTGAGTATTCTCTTTTTCTAGGCAATCTTCCCTGTGTGTGATGCAACACTTGCGATCTCTTTATATAGAGGGGTTAGAGGGGACAAGAAGGTAAATGTTTAAACAACCTTTATCATGTGTTTGAAATCCATGAATGAGAATTTGTAACGTTGGCCAAACACATGGTATCTTGTCCTTTTTTTGAATTTTGAATGTATGTGGACATTTGACTTTCAAATGCTCTCCTTCGAATGGCTCTGATGGCCTCCTTCGAATGGCTCTGATTCAGATCCTTCGAATGGCTCTGACGGTCTCCTTCAAATGGAATTTTTGAGTGTCTTTCAAATAGTCTTTTGTTGCCTCCTTCGAGTGGGCAACCAATGTGTTTCCTTCAAATGGGCCTTTGGAATACTCTTTCGAAGGGGTTATATTGGGTGTCATAGTGTAAAAAATTTGTTGAGAGGTCTTGGCTCTATGCATTGAAACCAAACACAGAGGATGTCTCTGCCTTGTGCATTGAAGGTAATTATAGAAGAAACCTTTGCCCTTGTGAATCCAAGACAAGTATGAGGAAGCCTCTGCCTTGTGGATCGAAGGTAAGCCTGAAGTAGCTAATGCACAGTCGAAGCCTTGTGAACCAAGCTTGGTCAAAGGGGGTCCAGTGCCTGATTAAAGGGTTTTAGATGCCCAATCAAATATCCTTGTCCAGATGTCAATCGAAAGACATCCTGTTCAGATGCCAATTGAAGGACCTTGTTAAAATTCCAATCAAAAGACCTTATCCCAAGGCCAATCTAAGACTCATGTCCATATGCCAATTGAAGACTCCTTCTTTATCTTCAAAATCTTTATTTTTCTTTAATCAAATGTTTGTGACCACCCATGTAGGAGAAAACCTTGGAAAACATGAGAGGAAAATTTTTGGGGTACAATAGCTGTCCCTGTTCAATCTTCTTAAACCTGAAGATGTAGATTTGCTTGTTTTCCTTTCGTGATCTGAAGGTGGAAGGTGATTGAACACTAGTGTGCCCAGAAATTTGCACTCGCATGAAGTAACATTAATTGTTAATGACGATGGGAATAGGCGTACAAATGCCATTTAGATAAGATGACAGAGAGTCGTCGGAGACGGGCTTAAAGATGCCATCCAAAGTAAGATGACAGAGAGTCGTCATAGATGGGCTTAAAGATGCCATCCAAAGTAGATGTTGATTTCACACATGGTCCTTTTGTTGGTTCCTGTTCCTTCTGTTTGAGGAGGAATTCGCTGGGGAATATGGGTTTCGGTTGTTCTCCTACTTGAGGAAAACTTTATGGGGAATAGAGTCTAGGAACTTCGGTTGTCCATTACTCTATTAGGGAGTTATCTCTTGAAAGCGAGCTGTTATCTAGTCGGGATCCAGGCTTCACGACGACTTGTTAAGGACAATAAGACTGACTGCTATCTGTTCGTATTCCAGGCTTCACAACGACTTATTGGGGAATATGAAATTAACTGCGATCTGGTTGGTTCGAGGCTTTGTAGTAATTGTAGACATTGAACTGTTATTTGGTCGTATCCAGGCTTCAGCGATTTGAAGAAATTAAGCTGTTATCTGGCCGGGTCCATGCTTTAACTTGAATTTGAGGTGTACTGTTATCTGGTTGTATCTAGGCTTTGGTGATTTGAAGAAATTAAGCTGTTATCTGGTCGGGTCTGGGCTTTAACTTGAATCTGAGGTGTACCGTTATCTGGTCGTATCCAGGCTTCGGTGATTTGAAGAAATTAAGTTGTTATCTGGTCGGGTCCAGGTTTCAACTTGAATTTTAGGTGTACTGTTATCTGGTCGTATCCAAGCTTCAGTGATTTGAAGAAATTAAGTTGTTATCTGGTCGGGTCCAGGCTTCAACTTGAATATGAGGTGTACCGTTATCTGGTCGTATCCAGGCTTCGGTGATTCAAGAAATTAAGCTGTTATTTGGTCGGATTCCAGGCTTCACAGCACATTATACTATTATCTGGTCGGATTCCAGGCTTCACAGTAATTAATAAACTACTATCTGGTCAGACTCCAGGCTTTGCAATATCTTTAAATGGATAAGAATCATGAAATCTTAGGGTCGACTTAACTGAACCAAAGAAAGTATCTACCGGGAAAGAATCATTAATAAATCAATGGTCGGTTTAAACTGAACCAGCAGAGGTCTTGATTTATCTTTGACTGGATAAGAATCAGAAAATCTTAGGGTCGATTTAACCGAACCAGAGAAAAGTCTTGGATTATCTTCAACTAGAATAGAAATCAGAGAGATCTTAGTATCAAACTAACTGAACCATAGTAGGTCTTGAATTAACTTTGACTGGAATGGGAATCAGAAAAATCTTAGTATCGATCTAACTGAACCAGAGAAAAGTCTTGAGTCGTCTTCAACTGGAATAGAAATCAGGAAAATCTTAGTGTCGATTTAACTGAACTAGAGAAGGTCTTGAACTATCTTCAATTGGAATAGAAATCAAGAAGATCTTAGTATCAATCTAACTGAACCGGAGGAAAATCTTGAGAACATTTTTTACTGAGAAAAATGCTGAAGTAGCCTTTCATCAGACGTAGCCTTTAAGAAGACTACCAGGTCATGTAACTAGTCAACGATGTATGTTGATTTGATCTTTCCTGAAAACAGTAAAGAGTTAGTTGTATGAAATGCATTGTGATGATGGTCTCAAAATAAATGAGATTATGCTATATGCAATGTGTATGCGAATGCCATGATATATGAATATGGGATGTTGTGGCGATATTTCTTAGTCTGGGAAAGTAAATACTTGACTGCTACTGAAGAGTATTGGGAAGCTGAATCCTTCATTTCCGCTGGGGATGATGAATGGAGATGATTCGCCGGGGATTTCCTCTTTCTGTTTGAGAGTATTCTGTCGGGGATCTTTGACTCCTGTTTGAGAAGGACTCTGGAGAGATGATGTTTTGTCGGAATATTCTACTGATGTAGAGAAATAAACGTTGTTGGGGAATAAACTTCCACAGTTAGAGAAATAAACTCTACCGGGTATAAGGCTTTATAAACTGTTCGATATTATAAAACTCAGCTGGGGAGTACAGATTTCAGTTCTTTGAGGGAACTTTTGCTGGAGGAGGTGATTCCTGTTTGGGGAAGAAGAGACTAGGACCTTGGTTGTTTCTACTCTGTGGGGAACATAGACGTTACTGGGTCGTATGCTAAGGATGTAGTGGTGACTTCGTCCCAAGACGTCTCTGCTCCTATACCTGCTGGAAAGAGTAACTGTTGGGACTACAAATTGTGTTTTTAGGCTTTGCCCCATTTCTTAAAGTCATTAGTAACCGTGTTTCTGTTTCTTATGCAAGTATTTGTGAATAATAATCATATTCAAATGCATATGTCAAAAATAATCATTGGACGTTTTTGCACGACAAAACAGAAGAATGGAAAACAAATAGTTTTGTACTTTCAAAGAAATGACTTTCATTGATTTTGAAGTTTGCCTATAACAGACATTTCTCTACAAAGAGACTGACGTTCTAGTAGGAGAACGCCGCTGTGAAAATAAAAACTATACAAAATAGTGTACAAAAAGAAAACAGCTGTGTGTAATAATCCCATTGAGCTTCAATTCTGTTATTGCCCCTATGTCTTTGAGTGTCTCACCACTTTGCTACTTGTCTGAAGCTGACTGGATTGATCGGTACCGTTTGAGCTTGATAGTTGATACTGAAGTCCGGTCATAAAGTAATTCAATGGGACATAGTTGTACGCTTCAAATCCCTAACTTTTTCCTGGTTTTCCCCTTCGGGTTTTCACTCCACCGGGATACCCTCTTTTTCCCAAGCCACCTTTTCAGGTTTTCGACTTGCCGGGTGTACAATTTTTTTTGCATTTATCCCTAATTTTTGCCCGAACCATTTTGGTTCGCTGAGATGCCCTTATCTTTTCCTAGGTCAGTCAACCTAGTGGGTCTTTATTCATGCGTAGTATTTTTTCACTATGTCCGCATTAACAGGGTGAGGAAGGTCGTCACCATCCATGGTGGTCAGAATCATGACTCCACCATAAAATATTCTTTTAGTTACAAATGGCCCTTCATATGTGGGAGTCCATTTTCCCATGGAATCACCTTGTTGAAGTATGATACGCTTAATTACTAGATCACCAACTCGATATACCTGTCGTCTGACCTCTTTGTTGAAAGCTTTGATCATTCATTTTTGGTACATCTGACCATGACAGATAGCAGTAAGCCTTTTCTCGTCAATCAGATTCAGTTGGTCAAGTCGAGTCTGGATCCAATCATCTTCGTTCAAACCTACATCCTTCATGTTTCTCAAAGAAGGGATTTGGACCTCAATAGGTAGGACAACCTCCATGCCATACACCAGAGAATACAGTGTTGCCCCTGTTGACGTACATGCTGAGGTGCGGTAACCATGAAGAGAAAATGGCAACATCTCATGCCAGTCTTTGTATTTCACCGTCATCTTCTGTATGATTTTCTTAATGTTCTTGTTAGCAGCCTCCACAACGCCATTCATATTCGGCCGGTAAGGGGAAGAATTATGATGATGGATTTTAAATTGTTTACAGAGTTCGGTGATCATAGTATTGTTGAGATTTGTACCATTATCTGCGATGATTCTCTCTGGAACACCATACCGACATATAAGGTTATGCTTGATGAACCGCGCCGCAACATTCATGGTAACAGTAGCAAAAGAGGCAACCTCAACCCACTTCGTGAAGTAATCAATGGCCACTAGGATGAAGCGATGCCCATTGGAAGCGGTAGGTCTAATCTCTCTGATCATGTCAATGATCCACATTGCAAAGGGTCATGGAGCCTTCAAGACATTAAAGGGAACCAGAGGTACATGTACTTTATCAGCATAGATATGGAATTTGTGATAAGTTTGGGAATGTTGATAACAGTTTGCTTCCATAGTGGACCAGTAATATCCTGCCCGTAGGATCTTTTTAGCCATGGTGTGTCCACTAGAATGGGTCCCAAAGGTACCTTTGTGTAAATCTACCATAATCCTCTCTACTTCACTCTTGCCCACACACCGAAGTAAAGTAAAGTCATGGTTGCGCTTGTAGAGGATTCCATTACTGAGGAAGAACTTTGCGAAGAACCTTCTCAGAAACTTTTTATCGTTGATAGATGCCCCCTCAGGATATTCTTGAGCCTCGAGATACCTTTTCACTTCATGGAACCAAGGTTTGTCTGTTACCCTGTTGCACCCCAAAATTTGCCCTCCCATATTCTTCAAGAAATTGCCAAGCCAAGTCACAAAATTCCCCAAGGGTTGTGCAGTCCAACTGTCTCCTATACAGTCAAAATTAGGGTTTGTGTTCTGATCAAGAAAATGAAGTTTTCAAAGGCCCAATCAAGTCTCACATGCCTACAAATGTGGTCAAGCATCCTCATATCAAGTTTCAAGGCATTCAGCACAAAATTGCACAGTCAAAACCCTAAATTGCACTACAGTCAACTGTAGGGGCAAAATGGTCATTTGGCAGTCAAAAGTTCAAATTTTTGGTCAACATATAATTTTGAAGCCACAAATATCATTTGATCAATGCTTGATCATGATTCTCAAAATTTGGCTCAGAAAATCATCAAGATGCAAAAGTTACTATATTTGGACAGTTGAAAAAGTCAACTGAAATTGACCAGGGCATAACTTTCACATGGATTATCAGAAAAATTCCATCCAAAGCTCATTTTGAAGAGAAAGACATTTCCTACAACTCATCTTCATACTTCAAGTCCAAGAAATGCTCTCACAAAAAGTTATCAATTTCAACATTATAGGTCATTTTCAAAAGTCAACAAAAAGGGACTTTAAGTCAAAGGCCATAACTTGAGATTGGTAAATCAAAATGACATGGGACCCAAGACATTGGTTAGAAGACTCAAATACCTTTCCAAAATGTCCAAGAACATGTGAAAAGCTTAAAAATTGAGCAAGTTATGCCTTGTGGAAGTTGGGAAATTTTTGGATATTTTGAAAAGTCAACACTACTTCAAATGACCTGAAATTGCTAATGGGCCCATTTTTCTTCCATGATTCATCATTCCAAGCACATACACGACCACTTGGCCCAAAGGGAAGTATTTTCTCATTTTTTATTTATTTATTTGGATTTTTATTTATATTAATTCAATTAAATCAATTAAATATATGAAAAATGTTTAAATTAACCAAACCAATCTTTTTATACATGTTTTAAGGTCAATATTTCGTGTAAAGGCAAACTAGGAAAGATTTGGGGTGATTGGATGCTAATTGATACAAGAACATGTGAAAAAGATATGAAAAGATCCTTAAGAAAAATCAAATCTTCAATTCATTAAATCAAGAGATTTTGAGCAATATTTTTGACCTAATAGCCTCAGTACATAAGCATGATGATAACCCTAATGTCCAAGACAAAAAAGCTGCGCTAGAGACCAATATACAAACTTGGAATTTTCACTTAAAAACTCAAAACTGAAATCAGTGTTGGAGGTGGATTCAAGGCATAATTCATAGTCCATTAGCTTCCTTGAAGGCTCCTGAACACGTTCCAATCAAGCATAGCCACCAAAACCTCAAGAATTGGTATATTAAACTTAAACTGTACAACATAAAACTCATAATCGTATATCTTGTTCTAGGCATTTTTTATGAGATTTAATTGTTGAATCATGTTTATCATCTTATCCTGAAACTAATCAATGCATTCAATTTGGTTTTTATGCTGTATATGAGGTTTCACCATGGTCGATCTCTAGGGTTTACAGGGTTGCAAATTTGGGGCTTTTGAAACGAAGTAAAATTAGGACTCAAGACCATGATCATTAGCCTCAGTGTATCTGGACGAACAGGAATCACCTATCGCGCCCAATTTATGGACACCATAGCGCTAGTCGCTATTTTCTTGAAACTAACCTTAGGCAACACATCCAAAACCGTTGCCCCATGTTTTTGTTTTCAGGAAAACGAAGAAGACAGAGTCGTGGCAAGAGGGGATAGGCCAATTCGAAATTTCGCGCGTTTTCATCTATTCACGTGTTGTTGTCTTTTATTATATTTATTGTTTGTTTGTTTAACAAACGCGTGATTCAGTTCAGTTGGCAAGCGAAGAGAGTTGCAATGTCCAAGACCTGGGTTCGAGTCCCAGGTCTATATTATTCTCAATATTATTTTTCAACATGTGTTCACGTGCAGTTCCATAACATGGGCATACCATGCGCTGCCAAGATTCAACGTCCATGTGTCCAAGAGAACCAGATCAATGGCTGAGAACTGAAACCTATGGTGGACTCAGGTCAACGCGTATGTATGTACCATGCAAAAGTCAAAAAAGGCCACTGCTTATTGGGCCAGCATTCTCAAGATATACCTCCATCTGGGGACTGAACCCCCCCTGGTTTGCAATTTCTTTTTCAATTCTCTTTATGTTTTATTTTATTTTCAATTATTTATTTGTTTTGTAGTTTAATTTAATTAATTATTTTTACAAAAAAATATAAAAAATGTCATAAAAAAAACAGAAAAGATAAAAACATGTAATAAATAATATTTTCATAAACAAGTTGCATGTAAATTATTTAGTTTTAATTAGGTTGTAATTTTAATTTCTTTTAATAAACAAAAATACAAAAAAAGTAGAATTAGGTTTAATTAAGATTTTCATTCCTTTTAATTTTTCTTTTTCATCATAATACTTATTTATTTATTATTTTTATAATTAAATTGTACATAATTAATTTAGGTTTCAATTTAATATTTTCACAATAAATTTAAAAGCTACTAGAATTAGGGTTTGCCTTTTAGTTTAATTTTAATTAACTCTTTTTTTCATTAAATCTTAAAAAACATAAAAATACCAAAAACATTTTCTCTTAATATTAATTTTAATTCCTTATTAATTTAATTTTGCAAAAGGGTCCAACGCCCTCCTTTCGACTTAATTGTTTAATTTCGCACACTTATTTTATTTCGCTTAAATAATTATGTATCTCTCCCAAAGCTTTGTAATATTTACTTTTTGCACTTTTATTCGCTTTATTTACTTTCCGTCAAATCGGGTCCGGTTTAATTTTGGCGATGTGGACCCGCGCCTTTTGTAATAGTTTAGATTTATTTTCCTCGCAACTTTTAACTGTTAATAAAGCATGCAAGAATGAATGGCCTTAAATAAAATCAAGCGTAGATCACAATGAACATGACAAGACAAATACAAATGAAAACGACACACGAATCGCACACACCACCCCTAGGGTACGCCTCACTGTTGCCTTGCCTCGAAAGGTGATCGTCGAGTAGAGGATGTCTTAGTAAGTCCTCATGATCCGGGAACCTGGCATGAGGGTAGCTTCTAAGGTATCTTCCCATTGCTCCGGTGATCACCATGTCCCGAACCCTTCGAATTGACCCGAACGCCTCCAACGGTGGTGCTACCTACCTCTCAATGGTGGGATGGCACTACTTTAAAGGACATTTACACAGACGAATTCCTTAGGGTAGGTAGGTTCTCGTAGATACTTGCTCTAAATCTAAAAAAAAATCAAAAAACTTCTTTTCACACCGACACTTTTCAAAAAGCTTTCGAAAGCAACTTTTCAAACACTCTTGAGGACTGATACAAGAGTCGAACTGGAATTTTCAAAGAAACTTTTTAAAACCCACAGTTGAAAAGCAAACAAACCATTTTTGAAAACACAAATGAGCAAGTATCTAAGAGCCCATGGATAACCATGGATAGAAAGGGTGCTAACACCTTCCCTTTCTATAACCTACCTCCCGAACCGAGAGCAATCTCTATAAGGAATTTTTCTGTGCTTTTGTCCTTTCCATTTGGAGAAAATAAAAGACGGTGGCGACTCTTGCTTCCGCGACATTTCGCGAACCAGCGTTAAACAGTCAGTTCCAGATCCACCGATCACAGAACTGGCGACTCTGCTGGGGAATACCTTTATAAAGTGAGGTGTACCTTAGGGTTAGTTCATAACTGTGTTTTCAATTGTCTTCTTTGCTTGCTTTACTATTGTGGGTTGTATCAGAGTTACATAGATCCTAACCCGGATCTGGGGATACCCTGTTTAGGTAGCATAAGCTGTGAGGGACCTGTCCGGCGTATACCGACATGGGTGAAGCAGTGGCTACGTTGGTGTGGCGCCTTGGTCTGTACCGATATCCCTCGTGTTGAAACGGGGAGAATATGGGTCTTCCAAGGAGTCATTAAGCACCAACAGACCTTAGAACCTTAAATGACCCAACTTGGCCATTAGAACAGTAGCAGTATGCTACGCCCATTGAGGCTAAACTCTCGTGATGGTTCTGGCTGCAAGAAAAGATTGCGATGCTGGAGTTATGACCGATTGAGGGTAGTCAATGATATTGGGATCCTCTAAGAACCCGGTTACTTTTGATAGGACAGGTATGAACCAACAAACTGAAAGAGGGTAATACCTAGACCTCATGCTGGCCTAAACTCTAAGGGCTTCTCTTGTGTGACTTGTGTGCCTTCGTACTTGACTACTTGCATGCTTGTTATCTGACACATGAACTACTTGCAGGTTTTGTTTATAGTCCTTAATTGGGACTCATAACAAGAGTGTACTAAGCTTCTTGCAGGTTTTGTTTATAGTCCTTGATTAGGACTCATAACAAAGTTCACCAAGTTTCTTGCAGGTTTTGTTTATAGTCCTTAATTGGGACTCATAACAGGGTATCTTAAGCTTCTTGCAGGTTTTAGTTTGTAGTCCTTAATAAGGGCTCATAAACAAGGTTTATTCATATCACCCCATGCATAGCATGACATCATATAATTGCATACATCCTAACCCATTTCAAGGATCTCCAGGGCTTGTGATGCAGGTCATGATGAATCAAACATCTAGCAAGGGGCAAAGAGGATTTATTTTCCTCTAGCCAAGGTTGTCAGGGGCTATGACCCACTGGATATGGTGAGCCTTTGACCCTTGAAGAAGGGCTCTCTACAACAGGAAGTTCCTTCAATCAAGTTGCCAGTTTCCAACTCTAACAAGTTTCTCTGTTTACCCTGCGAGGTCCTTGAAATCATTGCATGCATGTCATACATCTCATTGCATTGCAGGTGTCCCTTTGACAGGTTGCTTACCCTTCTTCGCTGCTTATTTCAGCCGATCGTCATGAATCCTGAATCATCAGCTGAGCAGTCCATCAAGGCCCTCCAGGCTCAGAACGCCCAGTTCCAAGGGTTGATCATGAACTTGACCCAGGGGCAACAAGATCTGAAGGCTCTGCTCTTGAAGAAAGAAAAGAAGAAGAGGAGGACTGTTTTGTTCAGCCCTAGACGCAGATCTGGGAATGCACCGCAGATTGAAACTGAGAGGACAACTCCATCTGTGAGGGAAGGTAGTCATCAGGGGGAAAGGGTTCCCAGTCCAGTGGTCTCCGACAACGAGACAGATTTCAACGACGAACAATACCCTCCTGCCGAAGACAAGTACAAACAGTTGGAGGATAGGCTGAATGCTATGGAGATCCAACAGGTACCTGGGCTGGATTTTGGAGATCTGGGGTTGTCGACTGGTGTGATTATTCCTCGGAAGTTCAAAGCACCATCCTTTACCAAGTATGACGGGGCGTCTTGTCCCAAGTTACATCTCAGGTCCTATGTTCGGAAGATTCAACCATATACGGTGGACAAGAATTTATGGATCCACTTCTTTCAGGAGAGTCTTTCAGGGACTCATCTCGAATGGTTCTATCAGCTAGATGGGACCAAGGTTCGTAACTGGGAGGAGTTGGCTACTGCTTTCTACAAGCAGTATCAGTATAATGCCGACCTTGCCCCTACGCGTACCCAACTCCAGGGTATGTCGTTAGGATCAAGTGAAGGTTTTAAAGAATATGCGCAGAAATGGAGGGATCTTGCTGGAAGGGTACAACCACCTCTGACTGATCGGGAACTTGTCGATATGTTCTTGGGGACCCTGTCTGGTCCGTTCTATAACCACCTAATTGGGAATTCGTCTGCTGGATTCACAGATCTTATCTTGACTGGAGAGCGAATAGAAGCTGGTATCCGGTCTGGGAAAATTCAAGAGGCTGCACCTTCTGATAAAAAGCCTCATCATGGAAAGAAAGAATCCAATGCTGTGCACGGTAAAAAGAGCCGTCATGAGGTAGGGGCAATCCAGATCTCCAATCCTGGACCTGCTCAACAAGGACAGGGGCAGCAGCGCAAGGAGAAACGACAGTATACCAAACTCAACATGTCGCTGGATCAAGCACTACAACAAATGTTGAAGGCAGGGCTGATCACCTTAAGGGCTCCCCTTAGGAATCCGAACACTTCGGCTCCTAACTATCATCCCAACGATAGGTGCGCATATCATTCTGATAGCCCGGGGCATACTACGGACAACTGCTGGCCTCTCAAGAACAAAATTCAAGACATGATCGACGCCGGGGAGATTCAGTTTGAAGTGCCTGAGACTCCGAACATGATCACTGCTCCGTTACCCAATCGTTGAAGACCTTTTGTTTATTTGAATTTCTGAGTTGTGTTTTTCTTTGCTTATATAAACAATTAATGTCATAACAAACTCTTTTATTCTATTAATGCATCGCATATGTCTGTTTTGGGAATTAATACAATCGTTTTCATTATATTCAAAATTCTTTTCATATTTTGTCTGATGATTAACTCTTGGTTAACAATTCTGAGCCTCTTGAGGGAGGATGACGAAAACGATACCATGATCGCTACAATATGCTTTTGAACAGACCCCGCTGATGAGGTACATGCATTGTTTCAATCCCTAAACACTGGAGTTATAAGGATGATAATCCCTCGTCAACCCCTCTGAGCCAAAGAAGTAGGAGTTTTTCTTTTCGAAATTTAAAACCCTTAATCATAACCTGGGGCAGGGTAGTCTCTCAGTTGATCCAAGTGCATAACGAATGGCACCCAAAGAGATCTTTACAAAACGAAAGACAGTGATGGTTCCGAACAATCAATAAAGAAAGGCAGTCATTATCTCAAAAGAATAAAATAAAAATCCCATTAAGTCAAAACCAATGAAGGAGACTTACAAAACTGGGGCATCCCGCTGACTGTAATCACAAAAGAACAGTTCAGGCAAAAAAATAGGGATAATAAAATCGAGGAAAAAAGAGGTTCTACGAACCCTCAACAAAAAGGAATGACTGCCTATTCAAAATAAATCATCAACATCCGAATCATCACTGGAAAATCAGGACAAAGACTCAAACAAGGTCTAACGCACGATCAACTGAGCTTAGGTTTGAAGAACATCACGAAGAGCGGGTGGGTACAAATAATTTGAGCCTTTATCCTTTGCTTCTTAAACCGTGAACCAGGCCACGTTATAACCCTCAAAAGTCCTAGCTGAAGCATGGGTTAGTTCGAAAGCATACTGTTACGAAAGGTATCCTGACTCCTTAAGGCCTACGGTAAAAACGGGTTGACATCATGTTCTACAAACATTCACTTGTTTTATGGAAAAAAAAGAATGCATTTTCAAAATCGTCAAGACAGACATAAGCTTTGCATTTTTAACATAACTTTGTTCGCATATGACTTTTTGTTTGAGCAGCAGGGAAGTTCGCACGACGAATGCCTAATGAACAGAAGTATCTCCAATCAAGGGGCAGACATGATCAAGGTCTATTATCTGGGGCAATCCAATCAAGATTCAGAGAATCTCTCAAAGGCCAAATAACCTGGGGAAAATCTCCTCCTGAGTCACTTGGGGCATTTCAACAACGAATCTGGCCTGATCAAACACCTTCTGGTGGCATGACAAAACACTTCTAACAGGGGCAACTCCCTACATTCTGAGAACATGGACATAGTCGAAAAAATACTACGCATAATCAAAGACCCGCTAGGTTGACACACCTAGGCAAAAATAAGGGCTTCCCGGCGAACCAAAAGGGTTCGGGCAAAATGAGGGATGAAATGAAACAATCTGTACACCCGGCAAGTCGAAAACCTGAAAAGGCGGCTTGGGCAAAAATGGGTATCCCGGTGGACTGAAAACCCGAAAGGGAGGTCCAGGCAAAAGTTAGGGATTAAAGCGTATGACTATGTCCTGTCATCCTGTCACCTTCCTACCAGAAGAAGGTTTGTCCATCAACAACCATCAGCGCCTCACAGGTCTTCCTCTCATACCTCAGAAACAGGGGCAATAAAGAGTTGTCCAAGCGATCTAATTGTTCTGTCCTCCAAGGTATCAAGGTAGGTTCAGCTGAAGAACATAACCAAACATCTTAATTCCCCAGAGAGTGATTCAGCAAAACAGTGCATTCTTCTCCAAGCAGAGTTATCAAGTCTCAAGGAAATTGGGTATCCTCCAGTAGATCTCAACGTTCCCCAGCAGCAATACATGTATTCTTAACAAGCATCCCCGGCAGTCTTGGTCTAAAGATTGTTCCGCGGAAGCATATCAAATATTCAGTGGAGTCCTTTCCAATACAATTCAATACTTCCCCAAGAAAGTCCAATCCAGTTCCCCAGGAAGGTTGGAATCCATCTCCCCAAGCAGTAAGCTTATCCCCAGTAGATTCTGGAAGCTTATCCTCGCAAAGCACGAACGCGTCTCCCGGCTTTATTTAAAGACTTATTTCCGTACTAGGATATAACTGGGTTATCCTCAGCCAAAAGCCATGGAAAGAGCGTCCCCGACGAGGTTCTCTTACCCCCAGAGAAGTCTATCAACACTTCCAATACAACAAGGATATCCCCAGCAAATTATTATCAACACTCAGCAAAGCATCCCTCTTCCCACAGAGTATTGCTTCCCAGCATGGTCGCTAGAATATCTTTTCTCCCCGCAGAATCTTCCATTTTCCAAATGTATTCCCCAACGGAGTTATCTTCTCCCGCCGGTATTCTTGCAGCTATTATCCCCAGCGGAAGCAAAATCTATTCTTCAACATCAGCCCAGGATTGACTTCCCGGCACCCGTCAAGGATTTACTTTCTTAGACGAAAAACACATTCATAAAACATCACATACATCATTATAGCATGCATAGACACATTATATCATACAAATCTCATTTATGCTGAGAACATCATTGCTTGATTCATATCATACATTGCATATGACTAACCTTTACCTTTCAGGAAAGATGCAGTTGAAATTCTCAATCATATTTCAAGACCTAGACCAGTTCAATTAATCGACGCCAAAGATTTCTTATCCAGTCCCAGGCCTTCTCTAGTCCAGCTAAATCGACCCCAAACAGATTTTCCTGATAAAGACTCAGTAGAAGTTATCCCAGATGTTTCCCTCTCCGACGGTGAGTGAGGTGATAGTCTCCTATGGTTCCCTCTCCGACGGTGAGTGAGGTGGTAAGTCCTTTTCAGATGTTTCCCTCTCCGACGGTGAGTGAGGTGATAGTCTCCTATGGTTCCCTCTCCGACGGTGAGTGAGGTGGTAAGTCCTTTTCAGATGTTTCCCTCTCCGACGGTGAGTGAGGTGATAGTTTCAGATGTTTCCCTCTCCGACGGTGAGTGAGGTGATAGTCTCCTATGGTTCCCTCTCCGACGGTGAGTGAGGTGGTAAGTCCTTTTCAGATGTTTCCCTCTCCGACGGTGAGTGAGGTGATAGTCTCCTATGGTTCCCTCTCCGACGGTGAGTGAGGTGGTAAGTCCTTTTCAGATGTTTCCCTCTCCGACGGTGAGTGAGGTGATAGTCTCCTATGGTTCCCTCTCCGACGGTGAGTGAGGTGGTAAGTCCTTTTCAGATGTTTCCCTCTCCGACAATGAGTGTGAGGTGATAGTCTCCTATGGTTCCCTCTCCGACGGTGTGTGAGGTGGTAAGTCCTTTTCAGATGTTTCCCTCTCCGACGGTGTGTGAGGTGATAGTCTCCTAAGGTTCCCTCTCCGACGGTGAGTGAGGTGGTAATTCCTTTTTCAGATGTTTCCCTCTCCGACGGTGTGTGAGGTGATAGTCTCTTATGGTCCCCTCTCCAACGGCGAGTGAGGTGGTAATTCCTTTTTCAGATGTTTCCCTCTCCGACGGTGTGTGAGGTGATAGTCTCTTATGGTCCCCTCTCCAACGGCGAGTGAGGTGGTAATTCCTTTTTCAAGATGTTTCCCTCTCCGACGGTGAGTGTGAGGTGATAGTCTCCTATGGTTCCCTCTCCGACGGTGTGTGAGGTGGTAAGTCCTTTTCAGATGTTTCTCTCTCCGACGGTGAGTGAGGTAATCATTCCTTTCAGATTATAATTGCCTATGGTTCTCTTCCCAATCCTGCGAAAATGGTATTGCCCACCAAGATTTTCTCAACGAGCGTTGTTGAAGTTAAAATCACCCAAGGTTCTCTTATCATTCATGCTAAGGCAGTAACCATCCCTGGTTCATTTATCATCTTGTGAAGCTCCAGATTCAATTCCTGTAACCAGTCAGGACACATCTATACCAAGCATCTGAAAACCAGCTCCTGCAACGTGTCAGGTACTCATTTTTCTGTTTTGCAGGTATGCAGGTTCTCGCTAAGGAACCTCCTACGCGATCAACATTCAGATGGCATCTATAAGCCCATCATCCTATTCATCAATCTCTAAATGGCATCTATAAGCCCATTACCCCCATCACTGCTAACATGTGAGCGCAAATTTCTGGGCACTCTAGTGTTCAATCATCTTCTACCCTCGGATTACGAAAGGCACGTCCGCCAATCTGCATCCTCAGGTCTAAGAAGATTGAACAGGGGCAACTGTTGCACCCCAAAATTTGCCCTCCCATATTCTTCAAGAAATTGCCAAGCCAAGTCACAAAATTCCCCAAGGGTTGTGCAGTCCAACTGTCTCCTATACAGTCAAAATTAGGGTTTGTGTTCTGATCAAGAAAAGGAAGTTTTCAAAGGCCCAATCAAGTCTCACATGCCTACAAATGTGGTCAAGCATCCTCATATCAAGTTTCAAGGCATTCAGCACAAAATTGCACAGTCAAAACCCTAAATTGCACTACAGTCAACTGTAGGGGCAAAATGGTCATTTGGCAGTCAAAAGTTCAAATTTTTGGTCAACATATCATTTTGAAGCCACAAATATCATTTGATCAATGCTTGATCATGATTCTCAAAATTTGGCTCAGAAAATCATCAAGATGCAAAAGTTACTATATTTGGACAGCTGAAAAAGTCAACTGAAATTGACCAGGGCATAACTTTCACATGGATTATCAGAAAAATTCCATCCAAAGCTCATTTTGAACAGAAAGACATTTCCTACAACTCATCTTCATACTTCAAGTCCAAGAAATGCTCTCACAAAAAGTTATCAATTTCAACATTATAGGTCATTTTCAAAAGTCAACAAAAAGGGACTTTAAGTCAAAGGCCATAACTTGAGATTGGTAAATCAAAATGACATGGGACCAAAGACATTGGTTAGAGGACTCAAAGACCTTTCCAAAATGTCCAAGAACATGTGAAAAGCTTAAAAATTGAGCAAGTTATGCCTTGTGGAAGTTGGGAAATTTTTGGATATTTTGAAAAGTCAACACTACTTCAAATGACCTGAAATTGCTAATGGGCCCATTTTTCTTCCATGATTCATCATTCCAAGCACATACACGACCACTTGGCCCAAAGGGAAGTATTTTCTCATTTTTTATTTATTTATTTGGATTTTTATTTATATTAATTCAATTAAATCAATTAAATATATGAAAAATGTTTAAATTAACCAAACCAATCTTTTTATACATGTTTTAAGGTCAATATTTCGTGTAAAGGCAAACTAGGAAAGATTTGGGGTGATTGGATGCTAATTGATACAAGAACATGTGAAAAAGATATGAAAAGATCCTTAAGAAAAATCAAATATTCAATTCATTAAATCAAGAGATTTTGAGCAATATTTTTGACCTAATAGCCTCAGTACATAAGCATGATGATAACCCTAATGTCCAAGACAAAAAAGCTGCGCTAGAGACCAATATACAAACTTGGAATTTTCACTTAAAAACTCAAAACTGAAATCAGTGTTGGAGGTGGATTCAAGGCATAATTCATAGTCCATTAGCTTCCTTGAAGGCTCCTGAACACGTTCCAATCAAGCATAGCCACCAAAACCTCAAGAATTGGTATATTAAACTTAAACTGTACAGCATAAAACTCATAATCGTATATCTTGTTCTAGGCATTTTTTATGAGATTTAATTGTTGAATCATGTTTATCATCTTATCCTGAAACTAATCAATGCATTCAATTTGGTTTTTATGCTGTATATGAGGTTTCACCATGGTCGATCTCTAGGGTTTACAGGGTTGCAAATTTGGGGCTTTTGAAACGAAGTAAAATTAGGACTCAAGACCATGATCATTAGCCTCAGTGTATCTGGACGAACAGGAATCACCTATCGCGCCCAATTTATGGACACCATAGCGCTAGTCGCTATTTTCTTGAAACTAACCTTAGGCAACGCATCCAAAACCGTTGCCCCATGTTTTTGTTTTCAGGAAAACGAAGAAGACAGAGTCGTGGCAAGAGGGGATAGGCCAATTCGAAATTTCGCGCGTTTTCATCTATTCACGTGTTGTTGTCTTTTATTATATTTATTGTTTGTTTGTTTAACAAACGCGTGATTCAGTTCAGTTGGCAAGCGAAGAGAGTTGCAATGTCCAAGACCTGGGTTCGAGTCCCAGGTCTATATTATTCTCAATATTATTTTTCAACATGTGTTCACGTGCAGTTCCATAACATGGGCATACCATGCGCTGCCAAGATTCAACGTCCATGTGTCCAAGAGAACCAGATCAATGGCTGAGAACTGAAACCTATGGTGGACTCAGGTCAACGCGTATGTATGTACCATGCAAAAGTCAAAAAAGGCCACTGCTTATTGGGCCAGCATTCTCAAGATATACCTCCATCTGGGGACTGAACCCCCCCTGGTTTGCAATTTCTTTTTCAATTCTCTTTATGTTTTATTTTATTTTCAATTATTTATTTGTTTTGTAGTTTAGTTTAATTAATTATTTTTACAAAAAAATATAAAAAATGTCATAAAAAAAAACAGAAAAGATAAAAACATGTAATAAATAATATTTTCATAAACAAGTTGCATGTAAATTATTTAGTTTTAATTAGGTTGTAATTTTAATTTCTTTTAATAAACAAAAATACAAAAAAAGTAGAATTAGGTTTAATTAAGATTTTCATTCCTTTTAATTTTTCTTTTTCATCATAATACTTATTTATTTATTATTTTTATAATTAAATTGTACATAATTAATTTAGGTTTCAATTTAATATTTTCACAATAAATTTAAAAGCTACTAGAATTAGGGTTTGCCTTTTAGTTTAATTTTAATTAACTCTTTTTTTCATTAAATCTTAAAAAACATAAAAATACCAAAAACATTTTCTCTTAATATTAATTTTAATTCCTTATTAATTTAATTTTGCAAAAGGGTCCAACGCCCTCCTTTCGACTTAATTGTTTAATTTCGCACACTTATTTTATTTCGCTCAAATAATTATGTATCTCTCCCAAAGCTTTGTAATATTTACTTTTTGCACTTTTATTCGCTTTATTTACTTTCCGTCAAATCGGGTCCGGTTTAATTTTGGCGATGTGGACCCGCGCCTTTTGTAATAGTTTAGATTTATTTTCCTCGCAACTTTTAACTGTTAATAAAGCATGCAAGAATGAATGGCCTTAAATAAAATCAAGCGTAGATCACAATGAACATGACAAGACAAATACAAATGAAAACGACACACGAATCGCACACACCACCCCTAGGGTACGCCTCACTGTTGCCTTGCCTCAAAAGGTGATCGTCGAGTAGAGGATGTCTTAGTAAGTCCTCATGATCCGGGAACCTAGCATGAGGGTAGCTTCTAAGGTATCTTCCCATTGCTCCGGTGATCACCATGTCCCGAACCCTTCGAATTGACCCGAACGCCTCCAACGGTGGTGCTACCTACCTCTCAATGGTGGGATGGCACTACTTTAAAGGACATTTACACAGACGAATTCCTTAGGGTAGGTAGGTTCTCGTAGATACTTGCTCTAAATCTCAAAACAAATCAAAAAACTTCTTTTCACACCGACACTTTTCAAAAAGCTTTCGAAAGCAACTTTTCAAACACTCTTGAGGACTGATACAAGAGTCGAACTGGAATTTTCAAAGAAACTTTTTAAAACCCACAGTTGAAAAGCAAACAAACCATTTTTGAAAACACAAATGAGCAAGTATCTAAGAGCCCATGGATAACCATGGATAGAAAGGGTGCTAACACCTTCCCTTTCTATAACCTACCTCCCGAACCGAGAGCAATCTCTATAAGGAATTTTTCTGTGCTTTTGTCCTTTCCATTTGGAGAAAATAAAAGACGGTGGCAACTCTTGCTTCCGCGACATTTCGCGAACCAGCGTTAAACAGTCAGTTCCAGATCCACCGATCACAGAACTGGCGACTCTGCTGGGGAATACCTTTATAAAGTGAGGTGTACCTTAGGGTTAGTTCATAACTGTCTTTTCAATTGTCTTCTTTGCTTGCTTTACTATTGTGGGTTGTATCGGAGTTACATAGATCCTAACCCGGATCTGGGGATACCCTGTTTAGGTAGCATAAGCTGTGAGGGACCTGTCCGGCGTATACCGACATGGGTGAAGCAGTGGCTACGTTGGTGTGGCGCCTTGGTCTGTACCGATATCCCTCGTGTTGAAACGGGGAGAATATGGGTCTTCCAAGGAGTCATTAAGCACCAACAGACCTTAGAACCTTAAATGACCCAACTTGGCCATTAGAACAGTAGCAGTATGCTACACCCATTGAGGCTAAACTCTCGTGATGGTTCTGGCCGCAAGAAAAGATTGCGATGCTGGAGTTATGACCGATTGAGGGTAGTCAATTATATTGGGATCCTCTAAGAACCCGATTACTTTTGATAGGACAGATATGAACCAACAAACTGAAAAAGGGTAATACCTAGACCTCATGCTGGCCTAAACTCTAAGGGCTTCTCTTGTGTGACTTGTGTGCCTTCGTACTTGACTACTTGCATGCTTGTTATCTGACACATGAACTACTTGCAGGTTTTGTTTATAGTCCTTAATTGGGACTCATAACAAGAGTGTACTAAGCTTCTTGCAGGTTTTGTTTATAGTCCTTGATTAGGACTCATAACAAAGTTCACCAAGTTTCTTGCAGGTTTTGTTTATAGTCCTTAATTGGGACTCATAACAGGGTATCTTAAGCTTCTTGCAGGTTTTAGTTTGTAGTCCTTAATAAGGGCTCATAAACAAGGTTTATTCATATCACCCCATGCATAGCATGACATCATATCATTGCATACATCCTAACCCATTTCAAGGATCTCCAGGGCTTGTGATGCAGGTCATGATGAATCAAACATCTAGCAAGGGGCAAAGAGGATTTATTTTCCTCTAGCCAAGGTTGTCAGGGGCTATGACCCACTGGATATGGTGAGCCTTTGACCCTTGAAGAAGGGCTCTCTACAACAGGAAGTTCCTTCAATCAAGTTGCCAGTTTCCAACTCTAACAAGTTTCTCTGTTTACCCTGCGAGGTCCTTGAAATCATTGCATGCATGTCATACATCTCATTGCATTGCAGGTGTCCCTTTGACAGGTTGCTTACCCTTCTTCGCTGCTTATTTCAGCCGATCGTCATGAATCCTGAATCATCAGCTGAGCAGTCCATCAAGGCCCTCCAGGCTCAGAACGCCCAGTTCCAAGGGTTGATCATGAACTTGACCCAGGGGCAACAAGATCTGAAGGCTCTGCTCTTGAAGAAAGAAAAGAAGAAGAGGAGGACTGTTTTGTTCAGCCCTAGACGCAGATCTGGGAATGCATCGCAGATTGAAACTGAGAGGACAACTCCATCTGTGAGGGAAGGTAGTCATCAGGGGGAAAGGGTTCCCAGTCCAGTGGTCTCCGACAACGAGACAGATTTCAACGACGAACAATACCCTCCTGCCAAAGACAAGTACAAACAGTTGGAGGATAGGCTGAATGCTATGGAGATCCAACAGGTACCTGGGCTGGATTTTGGAGATCTGGGGTTGTCGACTGGTGTGATTATTCCTCGGAAGTTCAAAGCACCATCCTTTACCAAGTATGACGGGGCGTCTTGTCCCAAGTTACATCTCAGGTCCTATGTTCGGAAGATTCAACCATATACGGTGGACAAGAATTTGTGGATCCACTTCTTTCAGGAGAGTCTTTCAGGGACTCATCTCGAATGGTTCTATCAGCTAGATGGGACCAAGGTTCGTAACTGGGAGGAGTTAGCTACTGCTTTCTACAAGCAGTATCAGTATAATGCCGACCTTGCCCCTACGCGTACCCAACTCCAGGGTATGTCGTTAGGATCAAGTGAAGGTTTTAAAGAATATGCGCAGAAATGGAGGGATCTTGCTGGAAGGGTACAACCACCTCTGACTGATCGGGAACTTGTCGATATGTTCTTGGGGACCCTGTCTGGTCCGTTCTATAACCACCTAATTGGGAATTCGTCTGCTGGATTCACAGATCTTATCTTGACTGGAGAGCGAATAGAAGCTGGTATCCGGTCTGGGAAAATTCAAGAGGCTGCACCTTCTGATAAAAAGCCTCATCATGGAAAGAAAGAATCCAATGCTGTGCACGGTAAAAAGAGCCGTCATGAGGTAGGGGCAATCCAGATCTCCAATCCTGGACCTGCTCAACAAGGACAGGGGCAGCAGCGCAAGGAGAAACGACAGTATACCAAACTCAACATGTCGCTGGATCAAGCACTACAACAAATGTTGAAGGCAGGGCTGATCACCTTAAGGGCTCCCCTTAGGAATCCGAACACTTCGGCTCCTAACTATCATCCCAACGATAGGTGCGCATATCATTCTGATAGCCCGGGGCATACTACGGACAACTTCTGGCCTCTCAAGAACAAAATTCAAGACATGATCGACGCCGGGGAGATTCAGTTTGAAGTGCCTGAGACTCCGAACATGATCACTGCTCCGTTACCCAATCGTTGAAGACCTTTTGTTTATTTGAATTTCTGAGTTGTGTTTTTCTTGGCTTATATAAACAATTAATGTCATAACAAACTCTTTTATTCTATTAATGCATCGCATATGTCTGTTTTGGGAATTAATACAATCGTTTTCATTATATTCAAAATTCTTTTCATATCTTGTCTGATGATCAACTCTTGGTTAACAATTCTGAGCCTCTTGAGGGAGGATGACGAAAACGATACCATGATCGCTACAGTATGCTTTTGAACAGACCCCGCTGATGAGGTACATGCATTGTTTCAATCCCTAAACACTAGAGTTATAAGGATGATAATCCCTCGTCAACCCCTCTGAGCCAAATAAGTAGGAGTTTTTCTTTTCGAAATTTAAAACCCTTAATCATAACCTGGGGCAGGGTAGTCTCTCAGTTGATCCAAGTGCATAACGAATGGCACCCAAAGAGATCTTTACAAAACGAAAGACAGTGATGGTTCCGAACAATCAATAAAGAAAGGCAGTCATTATCTCAAAAGAATAAAATAAAAATCCCATTAAGTCAAAACCAATGAAGGAGACTTACAAAACTGGGGCATCCCGCTGACTGTAATCACAAAAGAACAGTTCAGGCAAAAAAATAGGGATAATAAAATCGAGGAAAAAAGAGGTTCTACGAACCCTCAACAAAAAGGAATGACTGCCTATTCAAAATAAATCATCAACATCCGAATCATCACCGGAAAATCAGGACAAAGACTCAAACAAGGTCTAACGCACGATCAACTGAGCTTAGGTTTGAAGAACATCACGAAGAGCGGGTGGGTACAAATAATTTGAGCCTTTATCCTTTGCTTCTTAAACCGTGAACCAGGCCACGTTATAACCCTCAAAAGTCCTAGCTGAAGCATGGGTTAGTTCGAAAGCATACTGTTACGAAAGGTATCCTGACTCCTTAAGGCCTACGGTAAAAACGGGTTGACATCATGTTCTACAAACATTCACTTGTTTTATGGAAAAAAAAGAATTCATTTTCAAAATCTTCAAGACAGACATAAGCTTTGCATTTTTAACATAACTTTGTTCGCATATGACTTTTTGTTTGAGCAGCATGGAAGTTCGCACGACGAATGCCTAATGAACATAAGTATCTCCAATCAAGGGGCAGACATGATCAAGGTCTATTATCTGGGGCAATCCAATCAAGATTCGGAGAATCTCTCAAAGGCCAAATAACCTGGGGAAAATCTCCGCCTGAGTCACTTGGGGCATTTCAACAACGAATCTGGCCTGATCAAACACCTTCTGGTGGCATGACAAAACACTTCTAACAGGGGCAACTCCCTACATTCTGAGAACATGGACATAGTCGAAAAAATACTACGCATAATCAAAGACCCGCTAGGTTGACACACCTAGGCAAAAATAAGGGCTTCCCGGCGAACCAAAAGGGTTCGGTCAAAATGAGGGATGAAATGAAACAATCTGTACACCCGGCAAGTCGAAAACCTGAAAAGGCGGCTTGGGCAAAAATGGGTATCCCGGTGGACTGAAAACCCGAAAGGGAGGTCCAGGCAAAAGTTAGGGATTAAAGCGTATGACTATGTCCTGTCATCCTGTCACCTGCCTACCAGAAGAAGGTTTGTCCATCAACAACCATCAACGCCTCACAGGTCTTCCTCTCATACCTCAGAAACAGGGGCAATAAAGAGTTGTCCAAGCGATCTAATTGTTCTGTCCTCCAAGGTATCAAGGTAGGTTCAGCTGAAGAACATAACCAAACATCTTAATTCCCCAAAGAGTGATTCAGCAAAACAGTGCATTCTTCTCCAAGCAGAGTTATCAAGTCTCAAGGAAATTGGGTATCCTCCAGTAGATCTCAACGTTCCCCAGCAGCAATACATGTATTCTTAACAAGCATCCCCGGCAGTCTTGGTCTAAAGATTGTTCCCCGGAAGCATATCAAATATTCAGTGGAGTCCTTTCCAATACAATTCAATACTTCCCCAAGAAAGTCCAATCCAGTTCCCCAGGAAGGTTGGAATCCATCTCCCCAAGCAGTAAGCTTATCCCCAGTAGATTCTGGAAGCTTATCCTCGCAAAGCACGAACGCGTCTCCCGGCTTTATTTAAAGACTTATTTCCGTACTAGGATATAACTGGGTTATCCTCAGCCAAAAGCCATGGAAAGAGCGTCCCCGACGAGGTTCTCTTACCCCCAGAGAAGTCTATCAACACTTCCAATACAACAAGGATATCCCCAGCAAATTATTATCAACACTCAGCAAAGCATCCCTCTTCCCACAGAGTATTGCTTCCCAGCATGGTCGCTAGAATATCTTTTCTCCCCGCAGAATCTTCCATTTGCCAAATGTATTCCCCAACGGAGTTATCTTCTCCCGCCGGTATTCTTGCAGCTATTATCCCCAGCAGAAGCAAAATCTATTCTTCAACATCAGCCCAGGATTGACTTCCCGGCACCCGTCAAGGATTTACTTTCTTAGACGAAAAACACATTCATAAAACATCACATACATCATTATAGCATGCATAGACACATTATATCATACAAATCTCATTTATGTTGAGAACATCATTGCTTGATTCATATCATACATTGCATATGACTAACCTTTACCTTTCAGGAAAGATGCAGTTGAAATTCTCAATCATATTTCAAGACCTAGACCGGTTCAATTAATCGACGCCAAAGATTTCTTATCCAGTCCCAGGCCTTCTCTAGTCCAGCTAAATCGACCCCAAACAGATTTTCCTGATAAAGACTCAGTAGAAGTTATCCCAGATGTTTCCCTCTCCGACGGTGAGTGAGGTGATAGTCTCCTATGGTTCCCTCTCCGACGGTGAGTGAGGTGGTAAGTCCTTTTCAGATGTTTCCCTCTCCGACGGTGAGTGAGGTGATAGTCTCCTATGGTTCCCTCTCCGACGGTGAGTGAGGTGGTAAGTCCTTTTCAGATGTTTCCCTCTCCGACGGTGAGTGAGGTGATAGTCTCCTATGGTTCCCTCTCCGACGGTGAGTGAGGTGGTAAGTCCTTTTCAGATGTTTCCCTCTCCGACGATGAGTGTGAGGTGATAGTCTCCTATGGTTCCCTCTCCGACGGTGTGTGAGGTGGTAAGTCCTTTTCAGATGTTTCCCTCTCCGACGGTGTGTGAGGTGATAGTCTCCTAAGGTTCCCTCTCCGACGGTGAGTGAGGTGGTAATTCCTTTTTCAGATGTTTCCCTCTCCGACGGTGTGTGAGGTGATAGTCTCTTATGGTCCCCTCTCCAACGGCGAGTGAGGTGGTAATTCCTTTTTCAGATGTTTCCCTCTCCGACGGTGTGTGAGGTGATAGTCTCTTATGGTCCCCTCTCCAACGGCGAGTGAGGTGGTAATTCCTTTTTCAAGATGTTTCCCTCTCCGACGGTGAGTGTGAGGTGATAGTCTCCTATGGTTCCCTCTCCGACGGTGTGTGAGGTGGTAAGTCCTTTTCAGATGTTTCTCTCTCCGACGGTGAGTGAGGTAATCATTCCTTTCAGATTATAATTGCCTATGGTTCTCTTCCCAATCCTGCGAAAATGGTATTGCCCACCAAGATTTTCTCAACGAGCGTTGTTGAAGTTAAAATCACCCAAGGTTCTCTTACCATTCATGCTAAGGCAGTAACCATCCCTGGTTCATTTATCATCTTGTGAAGCTCCAGATTCAATTCCTGTAACCAGTCAGGACACATCTATACCAAGCATCTGAAAACCAGCTCCTGCAACGTGTCAGGTACTCATTTTTCTGTTTTGCAGGTATGCAGGTTCTCGCTAAGGAACCTCCTACACGATCAACATTCAGATGGCATCTATAAGCCCATCATCCTATTCATCAATCTCTAAATGGAATCTATAAGCCCATTCCCCCCATCACTGCTAACATGTGAGCGCAAATTTCTGGGCACTCTAGTGTTCAATCATCTTCTACCCTCGGATTACGAAAGGCACGTCCGCCAATATGCATCCTCAGGTCTAAGAAGATTGAACAGGGGCAACTGTTGCACCCCAAAATTTGCCCTCCCATATTCTTCAAGAAATTGCCAAGCCAAGTCACAAAATTCCCCAAGGGTTGTGCAGTCCAACTGTCTCCTATACAGTCAAAATTAGGGTTTGTGTTCTGATCAAGAAAAGGAAGTTTTCAAAGGCCCAATCAAGTCTCACATGCCTACAAATGTGGTCAAGCATCCTCATATCAAGTTTCAAGGCATTCAGCACAAAATTGCACAGTCAAAACCCTAAATTGCACTACAGTCAACTGTAGGGGCAAAATGGTCATTTGGCAGTCAAAAGTTCAAATTTTTGGTCAACATATCATTTTGAAGCCACAAATATCATTTGATCAATGCTTGATCATGATTCTCAAAATTTGGCTCAGAAAATCATCAAGATGCAAAAGTTACTATATTTGGACAGCTGAAAAAGTCAACTGAAATTGACCAGGGCATAACTTTCACATGGATTATCAGAAAAATTCCATCCAAAGCTCATTTTGAAGAGAAAGAAATTTCCTACAACTCATCTTCATACTTCAAGTCCAAGAAATGCTCTCACAAAAAGTTATCAATTTCAACATTATAGGTCATTTTCAAAAGTCAACAAAAAGGGACTTTAAGTCAAAGGCCATAACTTGAGATTGGTAAATCAAAATGACATGGGACCAAAGACATTGGTTAGAGGACTCAAAGACCTTTCCAAAATGTCCAAGAACATGTGAAAAGCTTAAAAATTGAGAAAGTTATGCCTTGTGGAAGTTGGGAAATTTTTGGATATTTTGAAAAGTCAACACTACTTCAAATGACCTGAAATTGCTAATGGGCCCATTTTTCTTCCATGATTCATCATTCCAAGCACATACACGACCACTTGGCCCAAAGGGAAGTATTTTCTCATTTTTTATTTATTTATTTGGATTTTTATTTATATTAATTCAATTAAATCAATTAAATATATGAAAAATGTTTAAATTAACCAAACCAATCTTTTTATACATGTTTTAAGGTCAATATTTCGTGTAAAGGCAAACTAGGAAAGATTTGGGGTGATTGGATGCTAATTGATACAAGAACATGTGAAAAAGATATGAAAAGATCCTTAAGAAAAATCAAATCTTCAATTCATTAAATCAAGAGATTTTGAGCAATATTTTTGACCTAATAGCCTCAGTACATAAGCATGATGATAACCCTAATGTCCAAGACAAAAAAGCTGCGCTAGAGACCAGTATACAAACTTGGAATTTTCACTTAAAAACTCAAAACTGAAATCAGTGTTGGAGGTGGATTCAAGGCATAATTCATAGTCCATTAGCTTCCTTGAAGGCTCCTGAACACGTTCCAATCAAGCATAGCCACCAAAACCTCAAGAATTGGTATATTAAACTTAAACTGTACAGCATAAAACTCATAATCGTATATCTTGTTCTAGGCATTTTTTATGAGATTTAATTGTTGAATCATGTTTATCATCTTATCCTGAAACTAATCAATGCATTCAATTTGGTTTTTATGCTGTATATGAGGTTTCACCATGGTCGATCTCTAGGGTTTACAGGGTTGCAAATTTGGGGCTTTTGAAACGAAGTAAAATTAGGACTCAAGACCATGATCATTAGCCTCAGTGTATCTGGACGAACAGGAATCACCTATCGCGCCCAATTTATGGACACCATAGCGCTAGTCGCTATTTTCTTGAAACTAACCTTAGGCAACGCATCCAAAACCGTTGCCCCATGTTTTTGTTTTCAGGAAAACGAAGAAGACAGAGTCGTGGCAAGAGGGGATAGGCCAATTCGAAATTTCGCGCGTTTTCATCTATTCACGTGTTGTTGTCTTTTATTATATTTATTGTTTGTTTGTTTAACAAACGCGTGATTCAGTTCAGTTGGCAAGCGAAGAGAGTTGCAATGTCCAAGACCTGGGTTCGAGTCCCAGGTCTATATTATTCTCAATATTATTTTTCAACATGTGTTCACGTGCAGTTCCATAACATGGGCATACCATGCGCTGCCAAGATTCAACGTCCATGTGTCCAAGAGAACCAGATCAATGGCTGAGAACTGAAACCTATGGTGGACTCAGGTCAACGCGTATGTATGTACCATGCAAAAGTCAAAAAAGGCCACTGCTTATTGGGCCAGCATTCTCAAGATATACCTCCATCTGGGGACTGAACCCCCCCTGGTTTGCAATTTCTTTTTCAATTCTCTTTATGTTTTATTTTATTTTCAATTATTTATTTGTTTTGTAGTTTAATTTAATTAATTATTTTTACAAAAAAATATAAAAAATGTCATAAAAAAAACAGAAAAGATAAAAACATGTAATAAATAATATTTTCATAAACAAGTTGCATGTAAATTATTTAGTTTTAATTAGGTTGTAATTTTAATTTCTTTTAATAAACAAAAATACAAAAAAAGTAGAATTAGGTTTAATTAAGATTTTCATTCCTTTTAATTTTTCTTTTTCATCATAATACTTATTTATTTATTATTTTTATAATTAAATTGTACATAATTAATTTAGGTTTCAATTTAATATTTTCACAATAAATTTAAAAGCTACTAGAATTAGGGTTTGCCTTTTAGTTTAATTTTAATTAACTCTTTTTTTCATTAAATCTTAAAAAACATAAAAATACCAAAAACATTTTCTCTTAATATTAATTTTAATTCCTTATTAATTTAATTTTGCAAAAGGGTCCAACGCCCTCCTTTCGACTTAATTGTTTAATTTCGCACACTTATTTTATTTCGCTCAAATAATTATGTATCTCTCCCAAAGCTTTGTAATATTTACTTTTTGCACTTTTATTCGCTTTATTTACTTTCCGTCAAATCGGGTCCGGTTTAATTTTGGCGATGTGGACCCGCGCCTTTTGTAATAGTTTAGATTTATTTTCCTCGCAACTTTTAACTGTTAATAAAGCATGCAAGAATGAATGGCCTTAAATAAAATCAAGCGTAGATCACAATGAACATGACAAGACAAATACAAATGAAAACGACACACGAATCGCACACACCACCCCTAGGGTACGCCTCACTGTTGCCTTGCCTCGAAAGGTGATCGTCGAGTAGAGGATGTCTTAGTAAGTCCTCATGATCTGGGAACCTGGCATGAGGGTAGCTTCTAAGGTATCTTCCCATTGCTCCGGTGATCACCATGTCCCGAACCCTTCGAATTGACCCGAACGCCTCCAACGGTGGTACTACCTACCTCTCAATGGTGGGATGGCACTACTTTAAAGGACATTTACACAGACGAATTCCTTAGGGTAGGTAGGTTCTCGTAGATACTTGCTCTAAATCTCAAAACAAATCAAAAAACTTCTTTTCACACCGACACTTTTCAAAAAGCTTTCGAAAGCAACTTTTCAAACACTCTTGAGGACTGATACAAGAGTCGAACTGGAATTTTCAAAGAAACTTTTTAAAACCCACAGTTGAAAAGCAAACAAACCATTTTTGAAAACACAAATGAGCAAGTATCTAAGAGCCCATGGATAACCATGGATAGAAAGGGTGCTAACACCTTTCCTTTCTATAACCTACCTCCCGAACCGAGAGCAATCTCTATAAGGAATTTTTCTGTGCTTTTGTCCTTTCCATTTGGAGAAAATAAAAGACGGTGGCGACTCTTGCTTCCGCGACATTTCGCGAACCAGCGTTAAACAGTCAGTTCCAGATCCACCGATCACATACCCCTTTAGTATCAATCTCATAGCAGTATGCTGGTTCATCTAATCTCTCAATAGCGATCTGAGGAGCTTCGTTGTCCCACCTGACTTTGAACACAAATGACATAGTAGCTAGCGCTTCCGCCAACTGATTCTCTTCCCGTGGAATATGTTCAAAGGCGACTTCTTCAAAGTGTGGAAGTAATGTCAACACATTTTCTTTGTAAGGGATGAGATTAGGGTGCTTCGTGTCCCACTCTCCTTTGATTTGACTTATTACCAAAGCCGAATCTCCGAAAACACACAAGAGCTTGATCCTCAGGTCAATAGCAGCTTTGAGACCCATGATGCATGCTTCATACTCAGCCATATTGTTGGTACAATTGAAACATAGTCTGGCAATGAAAGGAGTATGACAGCCCTCGGGAGATATGATTACAACACCAATACCATTGTCGAGTGCATTGGAGGCTCCGTCAAAAACCATAGCCCATTGGGATCCTTCCTCAGGTCCTTCATCCGGTCCAGGTTCTTCATAGTCATTCACCAACATAATATTCTCATCCGGAAATTCAAAGTTCATGGATTGGTAGTCATCCACAACCTGATGAGCCAAATGATCAGCTAGTACACTTCCCTTGATTGCTTTTTGGGTCATGTATTGAATGTCGTATTCAGTCAAGATCATTTTCCATCTTGCTATCCTTCCGGAGAGAGCGGGCTTCTCGAAGATATACTTGATCAGATCCATCTTAGATATCAACAAGGTAGTGTGAGCCAACATATACTGTCTTAGTCGACGAGCAGCCCATGCCAAAGTGCAGCAAGTTTTCTCGAGCAGTGAGTGTCTTGTTTCACAGTCTGTAAACTTTTTGCTAAGGTAGTATATTGCATGCTATTTTCGACCAGACTCGCCATGCTGCCCCAACACACACCCCATTGAATTATCTAACACTGTTAAGTACATTATCAAAGGTCTTCCTTCGATCAGAGGCATCCGAATTGGAGGCTCTTGTAGGTATTCCTTGATTCTGTCAAAGGCAGTCTAGCATTCGTCATTCCACTTTACCACTTGATCTTTCTTCAGGAGTTTGAAGATTGGTTCACAAGTAGAAATCAGATGGGAAATGAACTTGGTAATGTAGTTTAGGCATCCCAAGAAACCTATAACTTCCTTCTCAGTGCGAGGAGCCGACATTTCTTGTATAGCATTGACCTTTGCAGGGTCTACTTGAATACCTTTGTTTATGATAATGAAACCTAGGAGTTTACCAGGCCTTACCCCGAAGGTGCACTTGTTCGGATTTAACCTCATCTTGTACGTCTTCAACCTATCAAACAACTTTTGTAGATGATCAAGGTGCTCTTCCTCAGTTTGAGACCTAGCTACCATGTCATCAACATAGACCTCTATCTCATGGTGAATCATGTCATGGAACAAAGCTACCATGGCTCGCTAATAGGTTTCCCCTGCATTCTTCAATCCAAATGGCATTACCTTGTAGCATAAAGTGCCCCATTGTGTGACGAAGGTTGTCTTCTCCATGTCTTCGGGTGCCATCTTGATCTGATTGTAGCCGGAGAAACCGTCCATAAAGGAAAAGACTTTATGTTGTGTGGTGTTGTCAACCAGAACGTCAATATGGGGAAGCGGGAAGTCATCCTTGGGGTTTTCCATGTTCAAATATCTGTAGTCCACACACATTCGTACTTTGCCGTCCTTTTTAGGAACCGGGACTATGTTAGCAACCCATTGGGGATAAGAAGTGACAGCTAAGAACCCATCGTTGAATTGTTTCATAACTTCTGCTTTGATCTTCTCTGAAATTTCAGGGTGCATACGACAAACTTTCTGCTTTACTGGAGGGCAATCTTCTTTAGTCGGCAGACGATGAACCACAATATCAATGTCAAGTCCTGGCATGTCTTTGTATGACCAGGAAAAGATCTCCACATAATCACGCAACATCTGAATCAACCGCTGTTTGACAATAAGCTCCAAATTTGCACCTATCTTGACTTCTTTTCTGTCCTCTTCTGTGCCCAAGTTCACTGTCTCAACTGGCTCTTCATGAGGTTGTATAGCCCTTTCTTCCTGCTGTGATAGCCTGGCGAGTTCTCCGGGTACCTCACAATCTTCCTCACCTTCTTACCCGGATTGGTTGATCGGATTTTCAAAGTCATAACCGATAATAGCAGAACTGTTATCAATGGGATCCATAGTGGATATGGATATGCAATTTGATACGTGAGTGTGTGTAAGAGCATAACTGTATTGACAAAGTAAAAAGCAGAAAAGAAAAACAGAGAGTGCAAAATATGTATGCAAAACGTCCAATGCAAAATTGGTACAAAGTCTTTTGCCTTCCAGTTACTGGGTCCACCGTTGGTAGTAGGGAAGATCCAGCTATCCATATCATAGTAACTATCACTGTCTTATAAAGCATTGACCCCATGGTTGCTAATACGTAGGGGAGGTCCTCCAGTACGAGCACAACAATCAGCCCTTTGAGCCCCTGAAGAGAAACCCAAGACAAACTTATCAGATTTGTACGGGATGTCAGGGAGTTGGTCCCAAATGGTACACCCACCTTCTTCAATAATTTATTTGGCGTCCTTGAGAGAAGCCATTTTCAAGGGAGGTCTGTTGATCTTTGGTGGATTGGTAACAGTCTCAGTTGCAACCATGGTCTGGGGCACCTCTTCAAAGTTCTGGCAAGGAGTCTCGATGAACTCGCCATCCATTTCCACATACCTGAAAGATTTCAGGTGGCCTACCATGTACTCTTCTTCACCGTGTATCGGGATAATCTTTCCTTTCACTGAGTACTTCATCATCTGACGCAGAGTAGACGTGACAGCTCCCGCCCCATGGATCCAAGGGTGGCCCAACAAACAAGAATAAGATGGTCTAATATCCATCACGTAGAAGGTGGAGTCAAAGGTCTGAGAACCAACTTTGATGGGGATATCCACCTCCCCGTGCACCATTCTTTTTGAACCATCGAAATCCCTTACCATAATGTTGCCGAGCTTCAGAGTCAAACCTTCACAGTCTAATATGTCTAGAGCCTTCTTAGGCGGCACGTTCAATGATGAACCAATATCTACTAGAACATGGGCCAAAGTAGTGCCCCTGCATTCGATGGATACATGAAGTGCATGATTGTGTTTTCTTCCCATGGGTTTCAGATCAGCATCAAAAAAACCCAAACCGTTATCAGCCGTCAAACTGGCCACACAATCTTCAAATTGGTCAGCGGAGGTTTCTTGTGGCACATGGGCGGTCTTGAGAAATTTCACTAAAGCCTTTGCATGAGCTTTAAAGCACAATAGTAAGGCTAACATTGAAATCTTGGAAGGGGTCTGCCTCAGCTGTTCGACCACATTATAGTCGCTCTTTTTTATTATCTTCAAGATTTCTTCCATTTCCTTCTTGGAAGCCTCTGGAATCGATTCTTAATGCGCCTTCGTCCGGACAGGCTCAATCAATATGTCTTTGCCCCGAGTCTCGGCCGACTCAGTGATAGGGGTGGCAACAAGGGTAACCATAGGAATTGCGGTGGTAGAACCAACAGGAACAACAATAGGAATGATCATTGGAATAGTAACGACTTTTGAAGCAGAAATCTCAGGGGAGAACACTCTTCCACTTCTTGTCATTTTGCTGGTCCTAACTATGTTGCCAATGTCAGGATTAGTAGTTTCAGAGACTTGGTCTTCAGCAGCCAACAGATCTTGCCTGACGCCGTGATAATAGACGCCAGCCCCATAGTTCCAGGGAATAGCCTTGTCCTAGGAGTATGGGATTGGCGCTGGCATAGTAATGATCAGAGGAGCCAACTTCGGAGCAGATGTAATCCTGAAGCATCTTTTGGTGGAGACCCTGGGAGGATTAGCGGTAATGGTTATGATTGAAACATCCTTACAAGAAAAAATTGTGACGAGAGTCTTTTCGAACAAGATCTCTTTATTATCCATCAGGCGCTAAACACTCGCTTTCAATAAATAACAACCAGTCGGTAGAGAGAAACATAGCTGGCAATCTTTACCACAACCCAAAAATAAACCGACTTGCAACAGATTCCACTTAACAGTCATGAGAGGAGTAACAAGTTCCTCAATAGAAGTAACAAACGTACCATCAACATAAACATTAACACCACGCCCGTGCTTGGGCATGGGAGAAGTTATAACATTGGGAATCTCAGGAGCATGAAATTCAACCTCCTTCGCCTCGATCAGGTCTTGCACCTTGTTTTTCAAAGCCCAACAATCGTTTGTATCATGACCTAGACTTTCTGAGTGGTAAGCACAACGAGCATTTGGGTTATAGCGAGGAGATGTGGTGTTGGAATTCTTGGGAGCTTCCCTCAAGGTAACAAGATTGGATTTCAGCAGGTGGGGCAACACTTGAGACAAAGTCATATTGATCAGGGTGAATTGTCTTACAGGTCTTTCTGCTCTGGGCTGATTGTTTTGTTGTTGAGCAACTACAAGCTTGGGTATCATAACAGCCCCTACCGTTGGACGGTGTTCGGTTATTCACTGATTCCTTGACTGTAAACAACACTGACTTCTTTTTTCCCCATAAATGGTCTCTTTCCTGCATTTGAAGAGGCCTCCCTTTGAATCTTGCCACTTCTAATACCAGCTTCCACTCTTTCTCTAGTTAGGATCAGCTCAGTAAAACCAGTTGAGGAGCTTCCAATAAAATGGTTGAAAAATGGACCAGATAGAGTACCCAAGAACATATCCACCAACTCCTTATCAGACAGAGGGGGTTGGACTCTTCCTGCTAGGTCTCTCCACTTCTGGGCATAGTCTTTAAAACCCTCGCTCGAACCCATAGACATACTTTGGAGTTGTGTACGAGTAGGAGCAAGGTCTGCATTATACTGATACTGCTTGTAGAAGGAAGCAACCGGGTCTTCCCAATTACAAATATTGGTCCCTTCTGGATGATAGAACCACTCTAGCTGAGTCCCAGATAGACTGTCTTGGAAGAAGTGGACCCATAAATCTCTGTCGGTGGTGTGGGGATGAATCTTCCTCACATAAGATCAGAGATATATATTGGGACATGAGATTCCATCATATTTAGCAAACATTGGAACCTTGAACTTCTGCGGGATGACATCCCCAGAAACCAAGCCCAACTCCTCAAAATCCAACCCGGGTATTTTATGGATTTCCATTACATTCAGACGATCATCTAGCTTTTTTTATTTATCATCAACATGAGTGTTGTACCCCAAAATTTTCCCTCTCATTTATCAAGTATTTTCTCACAAGATCTCCTTTGGTTTAAGACTGCACAAGGGTTGATCAGCTGAAGACACCTCCTTAAGCATTGATGACTAAAATTAGGGTCTGAGATTTCACAAGGATAATTGAACTTTTAATGCTTCATATTACTTTCATGGATCACTATGGACCCTAAAGATTTCTCATGTCAAGTTTCAAGTCTTGGATCACATTTTTGCTCAGTGAATTGATCAATTGACCTAAAAATCAACTGTATTAGGTAAAAAGTCAACTGTGGCCAATTTACAGTCAAACTTCATAATTTTTGATCCATATCAACATTGTGAACTCATATATGTCATTTGATCAAGTTTGGACCACAAATCCTCAAGCAAATTGATCAGATCATCAAAAGGGACAAAATGGTCAAAATTAGGGTTTTGACTGGGAAATGACAATTTCTGGTTTTTGACCTAGCAGATGGTTATTTGGTTTGAGACATCATCTCAAGGATTCAATTTCATCATTTTGACCTAATGGCATGACTCAACATCCCTCAAGATCAATTGATTGATAGGTTATTTTCAGTCAATTGATCAAAAGTCAACTGATATAGTGAAAAGTCAAACTTTGACTTTTTAGTCAAAATCAAGTGTCAAAGATCACAATTCATCAAAACATGTCAAAATATGAAACTTTTTAATCAAGAAATAAAAAATTCAAGATTCAATTTGGAAAAGTCAAAGTTTCCAAACTTGGAAATTTTTCTAAGTGTTGAAAACTTCGTATTTTTTCACAACTTTGAGCCAATTTTTCACCATGATGAAAAATGATTCAAAGGAAACTTTCAACATGAAAGTTTTAGATCTTAATGAGATCTAAAACATTTATTTACACAAATTCTACTATAAATGCATGTATTTCAAGTTATGATTTTGTGAATACATGTTTATGAAACTAAACACTTAATGAAAATTTTGCCCTAGTTTAGGCAGAATTTTGACCTAACTTCATGGAAATTTTTTCACATAGTTCCAAGGGGAATTTTCAAAAGTGATTAAAAGAGGGGTTGTAGAGCACATTACAAGCTTTATAAAATGTCCAAGAACTCCTTGAGATCATGTTTGAGCAAGGAGAATCGAAGGCATGAAGTTAGCATTTCATTCTTGAATTATAGGTCATCTTCATGATGAATAAGAATTCAAATCAATGTTAGGCTACATAATCTTGCTTTGCAGGCCTTCTAACTTGTGTATCTATCCATAATTAATGGATTACACAAAGTTTTGAGCTATAATCCAAGTGGTTTAAGCTTTATCCAATTCACATTGTCATTTTGGGAAGAAAGTGAAGAATACCATTCTTGAAAAGCAAGCTTTATGCACAAAGTCAATTCTTGAGCCTCTAACTTGTCCCCTCTGATCACATTCCATCTACAAAGTCATAAGCAAGTGTGTTTAAAACATAACCCTCTATCTTATCAAGTACACAAGACTTTGAAACTTGGATTTCTCAAAAAATCACATGTTATGCTTAAACTTGTGATTTTGAATTCTGATTAATAACAAGCTTCCAAACTTGTTGCTTATAAATAAAGGCACTATTTGTGAGATAGAGGAAAAGTTTAAGCACCCTGAAACACGCCAAAACCCCCTCAAGCCAGAATTTGCACAAGAAACTCCATTGATGCACAATTCTGACCTCAAACTTATATCTCTCATTTCCCTCGTCTGTTTTCCTTCCTAATCAATCACAAAGCTCCCACACATCAAATATATCATATCTTTGACCCTGTTTCATAACTGTAACTCCATATTCATCAACTTCCATAACCAAAAACAGAGCTCTACAAGTTTACTTCTCCAAACCATTTCAACCATCCATTTCTCAAGCTAATCATTGCATTAGTTTCCTGGGAACTTGAGGAAGCTAACCTGACCATTGCAACACCTTGAATCAAGCTCATTTGCATTTCACGATTTCCAGTTTTGAGGTATTTTCTTGAACTTCTATCTCATTACTTAGGCATTGTTAGGCTTGCATTTGTGAAGATAAAATGTAGACATCATTACCCTGAATCTGTACATATCCATAGATTTCATTTATATTGATTGAGCTTAGAGAATTTTAGGTTTGAATCTCTGAAAATATTTAGGTCAAAATTTGGTACTTTTAGAAATTCTCATTTTTCTTTGATTTATAGCTCATGATATTTATATGGTTGAATTCGTATGGAAAAATGAAGCAACTTTCATGTTTGCATCTTTTATTTTTGTTGAGAAATGAGCAAGTTACAAGAACTATCGCTGGAGGTTGAAGATGAAGTTCATTTTTGGAACTTGTTTTGTGTTATGTATTTATTGTTTCAGTTATATCAATGGATGTACAGCCACCCTAGTGGCAAAGGTAGCGCGCGTATATGCATAAGGTCAGGGGTTCAACACCCAGCGCTACCTTTTGGTTCTATTTTTCACATTTTTACTCATTTTTTTGTTTTCAAACAGCACGCCTGGGCCTCATATCCTTGGGCCTTTCCATTTTTTTTCTTCAGCATCACCCTACATTTGCTCATGCATACCCTGGCCCAATTTTCATTTTTTTTTTAATTTTCTTTTACTTATTTTTAATTTTATTATTATTATTATTATTATTAGTAGTAGTAGTATTATTAATATTATTTTTTATTGTTATTAATAAAAAAAACCAAAAAATATTTTATTTATTATTTTTACATTTATTTAGTTTATTTTGTTTTATGAAACTAAAAGAACAAAAACATTTTCTTAATAAATTAATTTCTTTCTTAATAATTAATATTTAGGTTTAGTTTTAACCATTATATTATTTTCTTGTAATTAGAATTAATTTAGAACTCAGGTTTCTTTTAATTAATTAATATCCATATTATTTTTATTAGTTTAAAACATTTTTTTCATGAATAAAACCCTAAAAAATCTCTTTTAGTTATTTTCTTTTCTTAATTAGTTTAAGTTAATTTTGTTTAAATTTCCTTAAATCATTTTTAAATTAGGTCAAGATTAAACCCCTTTCATAAAAAAACAATTAAAAATCATTTCTTTTTCATTTGCATTTGTACATTGTTATTTATTCAATTCTTGTATATTATTCAATATGGTTATAATAATTATTTAGATTTAATTCTCTTGCAATTTCCCAATTTGTAAATTTGTATACCCCCTCCTCTAATGATGTAATAGCTTAGTATTTTTATTTTCTTCAATTTAATGCTTTATATATAAATGCTAGTAAATTAGAGTTTGTATGGAAATATTAAAATCAACAAATTAGAAAACCCTAATTCAAAAACAAAACAATACATATAAATCAATACACTTGCACACTTACACCCTTAGGGTAAATCCACTTATTTCCTTATGAAAATGGTCATAATATGCATGTAAGATGTCTTAGCAAAAACAAGAAAAAAAATACAAGATCATAGTCCCTCGATGACGCTATCAAAGTTGCCTTTCAACAATGATCTTAGTCCCTAAAGAAAATGGTAAGATATCTTATAACATTGCTATTCATGACGATACAATGACCCATGCCCGTCCTTTTACATCTAAAGATAGGGTTTCTTACCAAATAAATGGTAAGATAACAATGTCAAAAGAAAGAGGAAACAAACATGAAAGACTTTTGAGTATGTAGAATGTTCCTAGCTGCTTGCTCATTTTCAAACCAAAACATCCTTGCTATTTTCAAAACAAACACCAACACTTTCAAAAATAACTTTCAAACTTTCAAACATTTTTTAAAAGATCACCACTTTGTATACATTCTTACAAACGAGAATCATTACAAAGTTTGCCTAAACGATGACGCCTTTTCAAAATGCCTTCAAAAACCACACAAAGCACATTTTTTCAAACAAAGCAAGTGATCGAGAAGCAACTAAGATCCCGTAGATAACTACAGATGAAAAGTGTGCTAATACCTTCCCTTTTCATAATCTACCCCCCGAACTCAAGAAAACATCTCAAAGGTCTTTCTTGTTCTTTTCAACCTTTCCTTTTGGATAAAACAAAAGTCGGTGGCGACTCTTGCTATCCCCAACATTTGCGATCAAACACAAAACAACCAAGTCAGTTCTCCCACCGCGTTACAGAACTGGTGACTCTGCCGGGGAACAATTTTAAAAGTGGGGTTACCTTAGGGCTAAATTACATTTACTTGCTTTCATTTTTTGATTTGTTTTCAACTTTGTTTACCATGCCCCAAGCTCAAATGAACCTCTTACGATAACTCTGAGCATCATTCTCATAGTCAAAGATGATTCCTTGAACGAGTGCATCACGAGGACCATCCCTTCTAACATAACCAAACTGTCGTAATGCCAAACAGGGATTATAAGTGATTCCTCCCGTAATGCCTAAGAGAGGGACATTAGGGAATTCCCCACATTGATCAATGATGGTAATATTCTCCAAGGATCAAGAACACCAATGAATATCTGAATGTGTTAGTGTGATACGGTGGCAGAACCGAATGTTATACTGGTTTGCATATTGTATTCGCAAATGTCGCGGTAAGCAAGAGTCGCCGCCGACTTTTATTTCATCCAAAAAAAGGAAAGGAAAAAGAACAAAAAAAACCTTTTTCGAGAGTTTCTGAGTACGGGGGGTAGATTATAGAAAGGGATGGTGTTAGAACCCTTTCTATCCATGGTTTTCCACGGGCTCTTCGGTATTTTCTCATTTTTTAAATTGCTTGTGTGTTTTGAAAAGTTTTTGTTTGACTTCGTGGTAACCCTTGTATCTGTCATCAAGAGTGTGACGAAGTTGTTTTAGAAAACTATTTTGAAAGTGTTTGTGTGAAATTTGTTTGTTTAAGCAAGTACCTAGGAACTATCCAACTACTCAAAAAAATTCTGTTTGTTTTCCTTTAGACAGCGCTATCCTACTATTAAGAAGTAGGTAGCTCCATCGTTGGAGTTTAAGGGACATTCGAAAGGGACGAAATTGTCACTAAAGGCAACAAGTAAGGATATCTTAGCATTTTGAAGGGACTATCGTCATAAGACCATTTCTCGTAGGCAACTCGAGGGACAAGGAGGGACTATGATCTTTATGACGACTTTTAATTACGGATCATTGCTAAGATATCCCTACGTTCGAGGGACACGACCGTTATTTCCGAGGAAACCAAGTGAGGCAAAACCCTAGGAGTGAGCATGTGCAAGTGTTTGATTTCAGTTTCATTTATCTTGCGCATTTAGGGTCTTCTACTGTTTTAAATTGATTTATGTTGCCATTCAATCCTATTATCCATACATCTAGGTAGTTTATAATTGCGGAAAGTAAAGTGCAAGAAATTAAAACCCTAGCTATTACAAGGCCTTGAGGAGGGGGATTACATAATCATAAAACCGGGGAAAATAGTAAACCTAATTAACTATTACAAACTCGGAGCAGTTACAGTAATTAATCAAATAATGGGAAAAAAGATGCGTGCGAGAGTAAATTAAACGGGGAATTAAATTCAGAAATGATTAATTGGTGAGTAAAGAAAAGATATTTTTTTTGGATTTTTATGAGAAAAAAAATAATTAACTTTGCAAATTTACCTAACTTCTATTTAATTTTCATTATGGAAAAAAGAATTTAAGTTAACCTAATTAACCTAATTAATTAAGGTAAATAAATATTTTATGAAAAAAAACTAAACCTAATATTTTTTAGTGATTTTCTGATTTAATTAAAAAAATAATGATTTTTTTGGTAAAACAAACAAATAATTAAAACAAATAAAAGAAATTAAAAAAAAAAGAATAAAAAGTGGGCTTGATGTGATGAGCAATTTGGGGGTATGCACTGAATTTGGTTTTAGGCCCAGGATGATGGCCAGTTTGTCTAGCGCATGATTCAATGAAGCTTCCTTCTGAGGGTCCATCATGTGGCTGCAATCTTGGAGCGTTGGATCTGGCTGGAGATGGATCTGATGGTTTTGCATCTTGGGCATATGATGGACACTGGATAGTGAGGCGCGCTGGATCTGAAATAAGAAACTCAGAAAATATAAAAGGTCTGGACCTGGGATCGAACCCAGGTCATCCCTTTCACACGTTCACTTCCCTTGCCAACTGTGCTGGATGTTAACTCATGAACATAATCACTCAAAAATATTATATATTAAGCAGACCATTAAATTCCAGTCAGCAAAAAATAAACGCGTCAGCATTTCAAGAGCCAATCATGTTATAAGGAATTGCCATGCCAGCAATCAAACTACCTTCAACCTTTGACTCACAGAAGAAGCGCCGGAGCCCTAGCTTCAGACGTTTTCTCTGGCCATCTCCTCCATCCCATTCACGCAAACCTGCAAAAACAACAATTAATTGGACCCTACCCCCTTAATTCGAGGGCTGCGGATCCAATGGTGACCTCCTCTTGCCCTGAAACAGCTTGCAAACATCGCTATGAGAAAAAACGTGAAACCACGGTCGTTAAGGGAAAAGGGTGATTCTGGGTGTTAGCTTCACATGTTATACGTTCAAACACTCACAATCATTAATAGAAACACATGTATGCAGTCGATATGGATTTAAATTAGGCGTTGTGCAAGTTTAAGATCAAATAAATCTTATCCAAAAGTGAGGTACGAATTTGGTGATTTTTGATGCTATAGGATTGCTCAGGAGTTGGGTTGAGTCCCTTGATGCTGTAGGAGTACAATTAGAGGCTTAGAATCAATGGAGAATGGCTGGATCGTGAGATCTCAAATTGCACTAAACTTGAATATTTTTGAAACGTTGTTCTTGGTTTGGAGGTAGCCTTCTCGTGTCCTCTAGGTCTGGGATTGTTGTGGTTATATATTGTAGCACATTAGGTCAACTGATGACACACAAATATGTGATATTTCTGGATTGATATACACCAAATATTTCTCATACTTTAGTTTAAATTAAATTATTTTATAAGTATTATGCAAGTATTTTAATATTTTTGCAGATATGCACTGAGCCGAACACTTTTGAAGAAATGAAGAAAAAAGGGTGAAAAAAGTAGTAAAAGAGCCTAAGGAGAAGAAACCAGCCCAAAAGCCCATTACACATGTGAGCACGTGGCCCACATGCAACCAAGCCCTGACGACCATCAAGAGGACGTGACGAACGTCACGCTCCATGAAGACCAAGTGACTATCGTGACTTGCGTGTGACGAACGTCACATCCTATCACCCCACGTTCTCCTCATCCAACGGATAAAAACACGTTCAAAGCGTAATCCAACCAGTTCCTACATTCTCTCACCCACTCATTCAAAAGAGCAACGAACGTGACAATTAAATGGCCTATTATTTCTCAAGAAAGGAAGTGAACCGTTCCTACATTTTCGTGAGCAAAGAATCAAGCAAGCACTATAAATAGAGCCTGAGACCACAGTAGAAAGGGTTCTGCTTTTTGGCGAGAAAGTTTAGAGATTTTATTAAGCAGATATTATTTTCAGCAGAATATTATTTTCAGCATTATTTTCTTTTCAGCATTATTTTCTTTTCCCAGTTATTTCTTTCCAGCATTATTTTCTTTCAGCATTATTTTCTTCTGTACCGTTAAATATACCCTCCGATCGAAGCAAAGCCTACAATTTATGCAGGAGTGCTTCTATCTTCAGAGTTATTACCAGGTTTATGCTTACAAATTCTTATTGCTTATTAATTAATATAATTATGTTTATTTGTGTTTGTCCTTTATATTATTCTGCAATTTGGTTTAATATTATGTCAGGCTAGAAATCCTATACCGGTATGTAAAGTCAATCAACCGAGGGAATGAGTAACTTAGTTGGGACTATTTTTACTACGACACTTTCTTTTCTGGCCTAAGTTACTATTTTTCAAATCATTAAATTGTTTTGTTACGGAAGTAAAAAACAGATAGAGGTTAGGGTCAACAAAGCGGAAGTTTGAGATCTTTTAACTGGACAGTAGTAATTAGGCATTGGCTTAAAATACAGCGGAAGCACTTTAAAGTTAATTAAGATTTTGTTTAGTTTTCAAAAAGTGTTTTTAACTCCTGCGGGATGGCGGAAGCGTACGTTAGGACTTAACTGCATAGCCTAGATCAACAAAACGACAGTGTGAGACGAGGGTTTTTAAACTAGATAGGTTTTTACTGAAAACCGTTTTGAAAATATAAAGACGCCCGAGAGGTCGCTAGTTCCCGAGGTAAGACTGTTGCATACTATTAATTAAGCTCATTGATTATTAAAATACAACTTAATTTAGCGATTAGTTTTCCCTACAACCCAAATCAAATATTCATTAGCTTTAGATTTACATAGTAACAATAGAAAATGGTAGATCGATTCATCAGTCTCTGTGGTTCGATATCTTTTAAAACTACTCGACAAGACTGTGCACTTGCAGTCCGAATCATTCGATACATAAGTACAAATCCCATGATCAAGTTTTTGGCGCCGTTGCCGGGGACTGATTTAAGTCGATATCGCTACTCTTTTGTTACGCAGTAGAGACTAGAGAAAAAACTTCTCTCTTTCTTTTCTATCTCTATTTCTTTTCTTATCTTCTCTAATTTTGTATGCCAAACACTCGTTCGCAAGACGAGCCGTTATACATACAAATCAATAATATCGAGCGTTATCTCAGACTTAGACGCCGCATTCAAGAGTACCATCTCTTGCATAACACTCAACCTCGTCAATCACTCGAACCTCCTATTTCTCCTCCAACCGAAGAAATGGCTGCAAATCCTGCTCCACACCCACTCAAATCCTATGCCATACCCTCACGAGATGAACCACATAATAACATTGCCGCCCCTCCGATCGAGGCTAACAACTTTGAACTGAAACCCTCTTTGTTATCAGTTGTGCAACAAAACCAGTTCTCTGGTGGGTCGATGGAAGACCCTAATCTTCATCTATCAATATTTCTACAGTACGCAGATACAATCAAGAACAATGGGGCCAGTCAAGAAGCAATAAGACTTCATCTCTTCCCTTTCTCTCTAAGAGACAGAGCAAGAGCTTGGCTCCAATCTCTACCCGCAAACCCGGTCACTACATGGGACGAGCTGAAGAAAGTTTTTCTTGCGAGATATTTTCCACCAAGCAAAACAGCTATGCTAAGATCTCAGATAAGCGATTTTAGACAAAAGGAGAACGAATCCCTTTTCGATGCTTGGGAAAGATACAAAGATTTGACGAGACTATGCCCACATCATGGCCTAGAAGAATGGTTGATTATCCACACCTTCTATAATGGTCTCCTCTACAATACAAGATTAACAATAGACACTACCGCAGGTGGTGCACTTATGGATAAATCCTACACCGCTTCCTATGCTCTAATTGAAAGTATGGCCCAAAACCACTATCAGTGGGGAAGTGAAAGAGGACACGCAGACAAAGGTACTACAGAGAAAGCACCAACAAAAGGAGGAATGTATGAGATAAGCGACCTAGACAGTGTCCACGTTAAGGTAGATGCCCTCACCCTAAAGATTGATAATTTGACCGTAATACCTCCAGCCACCGTGGCTGATATAACTCCCAATTGCAAAATATGCAGAGTACCTGGACATCTAGTCACAGAATGTAAGATCTTGGCAGGAACTCCAGCTGACCAAGTGAATTATGCTCAAGGAAACCCTTACTCAAACACGTACAACCCTGGATGGAAAAATCACCCAAATTTCTCATATAAAAACCCCAATGCGTTGTATGCTCCAAACCAAGCACCTGCCGTACCACCTGGATATCAGAAAGCTCCTGCAAATGCTCCTAGTGCACCTAAAAATTCAAATTTAGAACTGATGATGGAGAACTTCATAGCTACTCAAGCGCAAACAAATAAAGACATCCAAAATCAGAACATACACACTAATGAGCAGATAAAACAATTAGAAAAAAAAAATAGATGCTTTGGCCACCCACAATAAAATGTTAGAAACCCAAATATCTCAAGTGGCTCAACAACAAGCACCTACAGCCGCACCGGCTGATACGTTTCCCGTTCAACCACAACCAAACCCAAAGGGGCATGCTCATGCCATCATATTAAGAAGTGGAACCGAGTTAGATGGACCGCCTGACCCAAGACTATCAAATCAAAGTATGTATCAAAAGGCTGAAACGTCAACTGAGAAGGAGAATCAACCAGAGAAACCAGAGGTAGACGAAGAAGATAAAGGAGGAGAGTCCAAAGAAAAAGAAAAACCTTATGTGCCTCCACCGCCTTATAAACCCCAAATCCCTTTTCCTGGTAGATTAGCCAAACCCAAGAATGTAGGGCAATTTAAAAAATTCGTAGAACTTCTGAAACAACTCAATATAACAATTCTTTTCACAGAAGCTATAACTCAAATGCCCTCCTATGCCAAATTCCTCAAGGAAATCTTATCTAACAAGAAAAAGCTAGAAGATAACAAAACGGTAACACTTACAGCAGAATGTAGCGCGATTATCCAGAACAAGATGCCTCCTAAGCTGAAAGACCCTGAAAGTTTCTCTATACCATGCCATATAGGTAAGTTTGTCATAGACAAAGCCCTATGTGATCTAGGCGCTAGTATTAGCGTTATGCCTCTATCCATATGCAACAAACTAGAAATGGGTGAACTAAGACCGACAAAGATGTCAGTTTAATTAGCGGATCGCTCCGTCAAATACCCAGTAGGAATCTTAGAAAATGTTCCCGTACGAATAGGTCAATTCTACATCCCTACAGATTTCATAATCATGGATATAAGAGAAGACGAAAGCACACCTATCATATTAGGAAGACCATTCTTAGCCACAACTAGAGCTATCATAGATGTAAAAAAGGGAAAACTAACCTTTGAAGTAGGTGAAGAGAAAGTCAAATTTATTCTAACACAATTCTTACAAGTGCCCGCCATAGATGACACATGTTATCTGGTGGACATCGTGGAAGAATGCGTAAGAGAAATTGAATGGGAACCAATACCTTGTTCCGAAACCATGAAGATTCCCATACCTCTTATATTCGAAGATGACGAATGGTGTCCTGAATACCGAGACGATAATCTGAGTGAATGCTTAGCTCTGACACCCGATCACATGCCTTGTCCAAGAAAACCGACATCGGATCTTAAGCCATTACCTAAGACCCTCATATATGAATTCCTTGACTCCGAATTAAAGCGACCTGTAATTTTCAACACGGACTTAGGACAACAAGAAACAGACAAATTATTACAAGTCTTAAGAAAATATCCCTCCGCCTTAGGATACAACATTACAGATCTCAAAGGAATAAGCCCTTCCATATGCATGCATCGTATTATGCTAGAAAACGACTGCAAATCTTCTAGAGAACATCAACAAAGAATTAACCCAATATGGAGCACCGTAGTTAAAGATGAAGTTAAAAAACTTTTGAACGCTGGAATCATATACCCCATCTCCGATAGTCAATGGGTAAGCCCAGTCCACTGTGTACCAAAGAAAGGTGGTATAACGGTAACAACAAACAAAGCAGGCGAAGCTGTAGCGGAACGAACTATAAGTGGAGCTAGAATGTGTATTGACTATAGGAAGCTAAACAAGGCCACTCGAAATGACCATTTCCCTCTACCATTCATTGATCAAATGCTTGAACGATTAGCTAAGCACTTACATTACTGTTATCTAGACGGTTAATCCGGATTCTTTTAAATCCCTATTCACCCCGATGACCAAGAGAAAACAACATTCACGTGTCCTTATGGAACTTTCGCCTACCGACGAATGCCATTTGGATTATGCAATGCTCCCGCCACGTTTCAGAGATGCATGATGGAAATCTTTGCTGATTTCATAGACAACATTATGGAAGTCTTTATGGACGACTTCTCTGTATGTGGAGAGAGTTTTGAAGATTGTCTGGTGAATTTGGAGAAAGTTTTGGAGAGATGAGTAAAAGTTAACCTCGTTCTGAATTGGGAAAAGTGCCACTTTATGGTCAAACAAGGAATCATACTAGGACACGTTGTGTCCGAAAAAGGGATTGAAGTCGATAAAGCTAAGATCGAAGTCATAGACAACTTGCAACCCCCTAAAACAGTGAGAGAAATACGCAGTTTCTTAGGACACGCCGGTTTCTACCGACGATTCATCAAAGATTTCTCGCAAATATCAAAACCTCTAACCACCCTCCTTATGAAAGACATTGAATTTGATTTTGATGACAAATGCCTAAAAGCATTTAACCAACTTAAAAAAGCTCTTGTATCCGCACCAATCATGCAACCACCCGATTGGAGACTTCTATTTGAAATCATGTGTGATGCAAGTGATTACGCCGTAGGTGCAGTCCTGGGACAACGAAGAGATAAGAAGCTTCATGTGATATATTATGCTAGTAGAACCTTGGACCCTGCATAGATGAATTATGCAACAACGGAAAAGGAACTTTTAGCCGTAGTCTTCGCACTAGACAAATTTCGCTCCTACCTCGTAGGCGCAAAAATAATCATCTATACAGACCACACAACTATTAGATATCTCTTAACCAAGCAAGACTCAAAGCCGAGACTTTTGAGATGGATTCTGCTTCTACAAGAGTTCGATCTAGAAATTAAAGACAAAAAAGGTACTGAAAACGTGGTAGCTGACCATTTATCTCGAATGGAACAGCTGACACCAGAAGAAGTACCTATTAACGATGACTTCCCGTATGAACGTCTGATGGCTCAGATGGACTTAGGTGAAGCCAGAAAAGAACCGCCTGAATCAAATCCAAATCAACTGCTCTTAGGACTTGACACCCAAGCTGCTAACAGCAATTCGCAAGAAAGCCAAGACCAAATAAATAATGCTATACAAGAAGCCGTGGTCTCTATCCAAACCATACCATGGTATGCGGACATAGCAAATTACTTAGCTGCCAAAATCCTACCCCCTGATATGACTTATCAACAGAAGAAGAAATTCTTTCGCGATTTGAAACATTACTTTTGGGATGAACCTTTATTATTCAAGAGGAGTGCAGACGGTATTTTCCGAAGATGCGTCCCAGAAAACGAAATAGAAAGCATTATTTCTCATTGTCATGATGCCCCTTACGGAGGTCATGCAAACACATCAAAGACATGTGCCAAAATTTTGCAGTCTGGATTCTACTGGCCAAATTTGTGGAAAGATGTGCACGCAGCCATCCTAAATTGCGACCGATGCCAACGCACCGGAAATATATCCAGATGCGATGAGATGCCTCTGTTGTACCCCAAAATTTGCCCTCCCATATTCTTCAAGATTTGCCAAGTCAAGCTTCAAAATCTCCCCAAGATTGCACAGTCAAGGGTCTCCTAAACAGTCAAGATTAGGGTTTGTGTTCTGATCAAGAAAATGAAGTTTCCAAGGGTCCAATCAAGTCCCACATGCCTACAAATATGGTCAAGCATCCTCATACCAAGTTTCAAGACTTTCAGCACAAGATTGCACAGTCAAAAACCCTAATTGCACTACAGTCAACTGTAGGGGCAAAATGGTCATTTGACAGTCAAAAGTTCAAAATTTTGGTCAACATATCATTTTGAAGCCACAAACATCATTTGATCAATGCTTGATCATGATTCTCAAGGCTTGGCTCAAAAATCATCAAGATGCAAAAGTTTCCTTATTTGGACAGCTGAAAAAAGTCAACTGAAATTGACCAGGGCATAACTTTCACATGGATTATCAGAAAAATTCCATCCAAAGCTCATTTTGAAGAGAAAGACATTTCCTACAACTCATCTTCATACTTCAAGTCCAAGAAATTCTCTCACAAAAAGTTATCAATTTCAACATTATAGGTCATTTTCAAAAGTCAACAAAAAGGGACTTTAAGTCAAAGGCCATAACTTGAGATTGGTAAATCAAAATGACATGGGACCAAGGACATTGGTTAGAGGACTCAAAAACCTTTCCAAAATGTCCAAGAACATGAGCAAAGCTTAAAAATTGAGCAAGTTATGCATTGGAGAAGTTGGGAAATTTTTGTGAAATGGCCAAAATCATTTATCCTTGAAATCTCATTTTTGACAAAAGGGGCCCACTTTTTCCACTTGAATTAACTTGGCCATGCTTCCCACGTGTCCCACCTTTTATTTCAGATTTTTTTATTAATTTTTTCATTTTTATTGATTTTATTGGATTTAATTAATTTTAAATCTTTTAAAATCAAAAGAAATTCAAAAAAATTAATTTAAGGGAATATTTGGTTTTGATTAACCTTGAAACATCATTAAGCACATTCCATTTTCGTGCCAAAGCTCAAAGAAGCAAGAATTCAAAAATGGACTCAAAAATGGAAAGTTGGTTATGGAGGTTCATGGAGAATCTTGGAATTGAAGGCTATGCATTATGGAGCCATAATTTCTCTTCCTACACATTGCATAAGACCTATACAATTGATACACAACAAAAGAGACACAAGAGCTGCGCCCCAAGACTAAAAACCAAAACTCATATTTTGGCCATATTTTTGAAAACTGAAAACGAGGGTAGAGATTGATTCAAGCAAAGAGACGTGTTCTATCACATTCCTGGGACATCAAGCAACACATTTGGATCAAAATCACAAGCTTCCATCCCCTGAAACGTAAGAACGACCTCACCCTGTGCATGAAAAATTCGAAACTCTTACATCTCAATTCATGCGCATTTACTCATTTTTGATATATGATTTGTGTTCCTTATTCAATTCTAATGCTAACCAAACGTTTTAATTTTGTTTTCGTGCATCATACAAGAATTTGCCATTGACACATTCTAGGTTTTCAGAGGTTTAAAAAGAGGGTTTCTTTGTCCTGGAAAAATTGACCTCTAAGACCCATATCATCAGAATCAGCAGCTCATGACCATTTGTTTCCATGCCTCGCGCTCAATTTATGAGCGACAAGGCTCTAATCGTTATTTTCCCATAGGGAGCATTCTGGAACGGTGATAAACCGTTGCTCATTCTATTTTGTTTCAGGAAAAATAAACCAACGAAGAAGATGACCCCGGTGGCACAAGCTGATTGGCCTATTTTGAATTTCGCGCGAACTTCCCACTAACGCGTTATTTTGTTTTATAAATTTTGTTTGTTATTTAACTTACAAAGAAACAACTTGGCACAGTTGGCAGGCGTGTATGTGGATAACCAAGAGGACCTGGGTTTGATCCTAGGTCCCTCACTCTTTCATGTTATTTTGCTATTCATGCTTGTATACAGGTTCAGCGTTGAAGTCCACCATATGCCCCTCCATCCAACACACCACGTGGCCACTGAAGATCATCCAAGGGACCAGATCTGAAGAGCGTGGTAAACCCTAGTCAAAGATCCCACATGCATCCTGGAAAAGTCAACAAAGCCTCCAAAAATGGGCCAGAATTACTTGGGCTGCACCCCCTTGGTTTGCTATTCCTTATCTTTTTATTATTTATTTTTATTTGTTTGCTTAATTTCCATTTAATTTTTTCAAATCAATATTTTCATAATAAATATAAAAAACACAAAAAATCAGAAAAGATAAAAATAATAAATATTTTATTTTAGTATTAATTTTGTAAATAAATCCCTTAATTAATTTAGATTTAATTTTAGGTTGTTAATTTATTTCTTTTTTCACAATAACCAAAAAAACTATAAAAATAGATCTTTAACATTTTTTACCTTTTTTTAATTAATTAAATATTTTATTATAAGTATCATCAACCATTAATTTTGTAAATAATTTTTATAAGTAATTTAGTTTTAATTCTAGGTTTTAACTTTAATGCATTTTCTTTAATAAATTAAAAACAATTAGAATTAGAATTAATTATTTGACTTTTAATTAATTTAATTTTTTCTTTAAAGTCATAGATACAAAAAAACATAAAAAAACAAGTTCTTTCCTTTTATTTAATTTAATTATTCTATTTTATTTTAATTCCTTTAAAGGGTTCAACGCCCTCACATTCGATTACGTTTTTGTTCGCGCGTTTTATTTATTTCTTTTGTGAATATAATGTACTTGTTCCAAAGCCCTGTAATAGCTATTAGACATTTATTTTCTGCACTTTATTTTAAATCGGGTCTGGACTAATTTGGCGTTGTAGACCCGCGCCTTTGTAATAGCGTAGGACCCTTTATCTTTTCCGCACTTTAAATTCCCGCACCTTTAACTGTTAAACAATAACATGAAAGAATGAATGCCCAAAAATAAAATCAAAGCGTAGATCACCAATACATGACAAGACAAACAATAAACTGAAAATGACACACGATTCACACACCACCCCTAGGGTACGACTCACTGTTGCCTTGCCTCAAAAGGTGATCGTCGAGTAGAGGACGTCTTAGTAAGTCCTCATGATCCGGGAACCTGGCATGAGGGTAGCTTCTAAGGTGTCTTCCTATTACTCCGGTGATCACCATGTCCCGAACCTCGAATTGACCCGAACACCTCCAACGATGGTGCTACCTACCTCTCAATGGTGGGATAGCACTATCTAAAGGACTCTTACACAGCTTAATTCCTTAGGGTAGGTAGATGACTCATGGATACTTGCTCTTTTCAAAAACAAATCAAAATACTTTTCACACCTTACACTTTTTAAAAGCTTTCAAAACAACTTTTCAAACACTCTTGAGGACTGATACAAGAGTCGATCTGAAATCTTTTAATGAAACTTTTTTTAAAACCCACATTGAAAAGCAAACAAAACAATTTTGAAAACACATATGAGCAAGTATCTAAGAGCCCATGGATAACCATGGATAGAAAGGGTGCTAACACCTTCCCTTTCTATAATATACCTCCCGAACCGAGAGCAATCTCTATAAGGAATTTTTCTGTGCTTTTGTCCTTTCCATTTGGAGAAAATAAAAGACGGTGGCGACTCTTGCTTACCGCGACATTTCGCGAACCAGCGTTAAACAGTCAGTTCCAGATCCACCGATCACAGAACTGGCGACTCTGCTGGGGATTTAAACTTACAGTGAGGTGTACCTTAGGGATAGTTCATAACTGTGTTTTCAATTGTATTGATTTGCTTGCTTTAAATTGTGGGACTGTCTTGGGAGTTCTATAGATCCTAACCCGGATCTGGGGATACCTTCTTAGAAAGTAGCAACAAGGCTGTGAGGGAACTGTGCGGGGTATACCGACATGGTTGAAGCAGTCTGCTACGTTGATGTGGCACTTTGGTGTGTACCGGTAACCCTTGAGTCAATCAAGGAGAGTACGGGGCCTCCGCGTGGTGTCGTGAAGCATCAACAAACCTTAGGAACCTTAATTGAACCATCTTGGCCTCTTTAGGGTAGTGAGATAACAACTTTGGTGTACTCCGAAGTCGGTTGATACTCGATACTACACTCAATTGAGGGTTGTTTTCTTGGGATATTTTGATCGCCAGTCAGTGGCTAAATCGAAACGATGAACAATGAAAGCAATCCAATGATATTGAGATCCTTAGAACCCGGTTACTTTGATAGGACAGGTTTGAGCCCACCAACTTCAAGAGGGTAATACCCAGACCCCATGCTGGCCTAAACTCTAAGGGTTTGTCTTGTGTGACTTGTGTGCCTTACATGTTTGCCTTTGTAAATATTTGTGGTGTGTTTAATCATAGCATCATAACATCATACAGCAACATATGCATCCACTAACCATTTCAGGGGTTCGAGTCTTCATCTTTGTTCTGGTTTTGTAGGACATGGAAACTATCCGCAGAAAGACAATTCAGATCAACCTTATAAGGGTCCCTCCTCAGCTTAAGGAGCTTACATCCAGGATTCCCGAGAACTCGTCATTCAGTGAAAGGCATGGTAGACTCATCAGCCTGGTCAATACCAATATTGAGGAAGAGATGGTGAAGGTCCTTTTCCAATTCTTTGACCCTCTGTATCACTGTTTTACTTTCCCGGATTATCAGCTGGTGCCTACTCTAGAAGAGTTTTCCCAGCTTCTGAAGATTCCCATTCTCAATCAACTACCCTACAACGGTACGGAAAGGGAACCAAAACTTGAAGAAGTAGCTAAAGCATTATGCCTACAACCATCTGACGTCAAGGGGCATTGGGAAGCCATAAATGGTATCAAAGGATTCTTGGAAAAGTTTCTGTTTGAGAAGGCCCAAGAGTGTTGGAATTCCCTTGACCTGCAAGCCTTTGAAGAAGTTGTAGCCCTCCTTGTCTATGGGTTGGTGTTGTTCCCTAAACCAGATCAGCTTATAGATATCAGTGCTGTCAAGGTCTTCATGTCCAGGAATCCTATACCTACGTTGCTGGGGGACATCCTTCACTCATGTTACACTCGAACCATGAGAAAAAGGGGTGTTCTTATGTGCTGCACTCCCCTCCTGGGAAGGTGGTTTATTTCGCACCTTCCACAATCAGTTTTGAAGAACGAGCGAGGTTTGAGGTGGTCACAACGGTTGATGACTCTTACACATGCAGATATACACTGGTGTTCTCGGTCCAGAGAGGATGTCACTATCATTGATCGTTGTGGGGAGTACCCTAATGTTCCTTTACTTGGAATCAGAGGAGGTATTACTTACAACCCGTGCCTGGCTTGGAGACAGTTTGGTTATGCTCGGAAAGATGGCCCTCATGAGATGTTAATTCCTGACATAGTTTTTGACTTCGACAAGGATACGCAAGGACTTCGCCAGAAATTTATCAAAGCTTGGAGGATGCCCAGCAAAATAGACAGCAAGACCCTGGGGCACAGGAACTCCATCCCATTGGAGCCTTATCTCAAATGGGTGCGAGCCCGTTCCCAGAAGCTGGTGATGCCATATCCTCATGTTCTCCCTGTGATCAAAGAGCCAGACTTGGAAGGAGAGGTGTCCTACACCATTCAACATCCTGACATGCCCACGTCCTGGGAAGAGATGCAGAAGAGTTGGATCCAGCTTAAGGAAGAACGGAATTCTCTGGAAACCAATCTACATGCCAGTGAGAAAAAGGTCCTGGAGCTCACCCGCCTACTGCACGAGGAAAGGAATCTCAATACCTATATTGCTCCGAAGAGGATGCGTAGTGTCTTTTGGGACTGATCTGCTTTGTAATGTTTGCCTATGAGGCTTTAATGTACTGAACAATTATTTTCTTAATAATAGCGTGTGTTCCTTTTTGTCTACAACAAATTTGAATTTTCGAACTCTTGAATGCATTGCATAAACACATATCATTCATCATATGCATCACAGGTACTCTTCTTTTCAGGCTGCTGACTGTTCTTCGCTGTTTATTTCAGCATCATGAACCCTGAATCATCAACCGAGGCATCTATCAAGGCTCTTCAGGCGCAGAACGCCCAATTTCAGGAGCTGATCAAGGGTTTGGCTCAGGGTCAACAAGATTTGAAGACCATGCTTCTGAAGAAGAATAAGAAGAAGAGGAGGACTGTGCTATTTAACACTGGGCGCAGACTCGGGAACACCTTACAGATTGAGGCTGAGAGGACTACTCCATCTGTGGGGGAAGGTAGTCACCAAGAAAGAGAGGTCCCTACTCCTGTGGTCTCTGATACTGAAACAGACTTCAACAACGAACAGTACCCTCCTGCTGACGACCGGTACAAGCAGCTGGAGGACAGATTAAAAGCTATGGAAGTTCAGCGTGTGCCTGGATTGGATTTCGGAGACTTGGGGTTATCTACTGGGGTGGTGATTCCACACAAGTTCAAGGCACCTGCCTTTGTGAAGTATGACGGGGCTTCCTGTCCCAAGATGCACCTCCGTTCTTATGTAAGGAAGATCCAGCCTTACACAGCAGACAGGAACTTATGGATCCACTTCTTCCAGGAGAGTCTTTCAGGGACTCACCTCGAATGGTTCTATCAGCTGGATGGAATCAACATTCGTAACTGGGAGGATCTGGTCACTGCTTTTTACAAGCAGTATCAATATAATTCCGACCTCGCTCCTACGCGTACCCAACTCCAGGGTATGTCGCTAGGGTCGGGTGAAGGTTTTAAGGAGTACGCCCAGAAATGGAGGGATCTGGCTGGCAGGGTGCAGCCACCGTTGACGGACCGGGAGCTGGTGGATATGTTTTTGGGGACCCTATCTGGTCCATTTTTCAATCATCTCATTGGTAATTCCTCTGCTGGGTTTACTGATCTGATCCTGACTGGTGAGAGGATCGAGGCCGGTATAAAATCGAGAAAGATACAGAAGGTTGCCTCCTCCAATGCTGAAAAGAAACCCTTCAAAAAGGAGGCTAGTGCTGTATATAGCTCCCGGAGACCAGAGCGACCTGAGCGCCGCCAATCTGTCAGTGCGGTAATGATTGCCAAGCCTGCTGCCGCTCCTCGGCCGACCAATCCTCAAAGGGATGAAAGACCCCGGAGAGAGTTTACCCGCTTGAGCATGACCTTATCACAGATCCTGCCACAGTTGCTATCCACCAATTTAGTGACTGTCAGGGAGGCTCCGAAGTTTCCTAATACTACATCTCCTAAGTACAATCTGAATGCTCGTTGTGCTTATCATTCTGATAGCCCGGGGCATAGCACAGATGACTGTTGGGCCCTAAAGAATAAGGTTCAGGACCTTATTGATGCAAAAGAGATATAGTTTGAGGCGCCTGAGAGGCCGAATGTTGTGACCGCTCCCATGCCCCAGCATGGAGTGAATGCTGTTGAGGAGGATTTGTATGTAGCTTCGGTGGATGATGTTGCTACTCCGCTGCTAACGGTCAAGAGGAACTTGTTGCTAGCCGGTTTATTTCCGGGATGTAGCAAAGGTTGCCCTCTATGTGTTGCTTCCCCTATTGGTTGTTCTTTGCTGAAGTCAGGCGTCCAAAACCTGATGGATAGTAGAGAGATTTTGTTCAGAAAGACTTCTGTTCCTGCTGCTCCTGTTGAAGAAGTTTCAATTGTTACCATCTTCAACAACCCTTCCAAGGCTCCTTCAAAGAAGCCTGTCCAAATTTTGTCGGTTCACAAGATTGCTCCCATCACCATTACTGTTCCAGGGCCCATCCCCTACAAGTCTGATAAGGCTGTCCCATGGCACTATGGGGCAGATGTTTACGTTCTGGGTGTGAAACAAGAGTTCAACATTGATACTGGTGTCTCCAACATCACTGGGCCTGCTAAGGTCACTCGTAGTGGAAGACTGTTCTCACCAGACATTGCTCCTCCGGTAATTCAGAGGCCTTTGGTCATCACACCTGCCAGTGTGCCTGTTTCTCCCCCTGACCAAGTATCCACCCCTGCTGCCAAGTCATCTGATACTCGGGGCAAGGGGATTGCTGCTGATGTGCCTGCCCGGACGGAGGCACCGAAGACCATTGTTGAGGCTTCCAGGAAGGAAATGGAAGAAATCCTCAAGATAATAAAGAAAAGTGATTTCAACGTCGTGGAACAGCTGGGGCACACCCCCTCCAAAATCTCCATGTTGTCACTACTGCTGTGTTCAGAGGCCCATGCTAAGGCTCTGATTGCTTTCTTAAAGACAGCCCACGTACCCCAAGAGACATCTGCTGATCAGTTCACCGACTGTGTGGCCAACCTAACCGCTGACAATGGCCTGGGTTTCTCTGATGCCGATCTGACAGCAAAAGGGAAGAACCATAATGATGCCCTGCATGTCTCCATTGAATGCAGGGGCACTACTCTTGCTCATGTGCTGGTTGACACTGGTTCTTCATTAAACGTGCTGCCCAAGAAGGCTCTGGATAGGCTGGACTGCGAGGGTCTAGAGCTCAAACCAAGTAACATTGTTGTCCGGGCCTTTGACGGGTCCAAAAGAATGGTACATGGTGAGGTGGACATCCCAATCAGGGTTGGGTCACAGGTATTTGATTCAAAATTCTATGTGATGGATATCCGTCCATCCTATTCTTGTTTGCTGGGTCGCCCGTGGATCCACAAGGCTGGAGCTGTGACCTCCACGTTGCATCAGAAGCTCAAGTACCCGGTCAGGGGGAAGATTGTAACAGTGCAAGGGGAAGAGGAATACATGGTCAGCCACCTCAACTCCTTCAGGTACGTGGAAATGGATGGGGAGTTCATTGAAACCCCCTTTCAACATTTTGAGGAGATGCCACAAACGTTGGCAGCGGCAGAAGCAGTGGTCGAAGAGGTTTCTCCTTTGAAGATGGCCTCCTTAAAGGACGCCCAGGCTGTGATTGAAAGAGGTGAATGTGCAAACTGGGGCAAGCTCCCTGACTTTACTCCTAAGACTAACAAGTTTGGGCTGGGTTTCACCACAGAAGCTCAGAAGGAAGTGCGCAAGGCGAGAATTGGAAGACCTCCTGTGCTCATCACCTACTCAGGAGTGAATGCTATTGGAGAGGAAGACGAAGTGGAGGAGTCAGAGTTCGATAGCTGGATCTACCCGACGACTGTTGGTGGATTGACCAATTGGACTGCTAAAAACTTTACACCCATAACTTTTGTTCCCCAGTAATGAACTTCTTTGTTTTGGATTTGTCATAAACAATAACTGTATGGCCCGGTGTCTTACCCGGGGCACCTTGGTCTTATTTATGAGGGCTTTTGTTTTTCACTGTCATATATCATAAATAAAAGCATTGGACGTTTTTCACATTTCAAATTTTGCGCTCCTTTTCTTTCCTTTCTTTACATATTGCAAAACAGTTGTATTTACACACACTCACTCATACAGGTTTCAATCCATTCTGGATCTCACTGGTAACGACCCTGCTACTGCCAGTTATGACTTCGATAATCCAATCAACTTAGCCGAAGACGAAGGTGAAGATGATTGCGAAGTGCCTGGCGAGCTTGCAAGACTGTTACTTCAAGAGGAAAGGGCAATTCAACCCCATGAAGAGCCAGTGGAAACAATAAACTTGGGTACTGAGGCAGACAGGAAAGAGGTAAAGATTGGTGCCAACCTAGAGCTCAGCGTGAAGCAACGGTTGACTCAAATGCTGCATGATTATATGGAGATCTTTGCCTGGTCCTACGAAGACATGCCTGGGTTGGATACCGATATTGTGGTCCATCACTTGCCAACTAAGGAAGATTGCCCTCCGGTTAAGCAAAAGGTCCGCCGTATGCGTCCAGAGATGTCTGAGAAGATTAAAGCCGTGGTTATGAAGCAGTTTGATGCCGGGTTTCTTGCAGTGACTTCTTACCCTCAGTGGGTTGCTAATGTGGTGCCGGTACCTAAGAAGGACGGTAAAGTCAGAATGTGTCTCGATTACAGGGATCTGAACAGGGCCAGCCCCAAAGATGACTTCCCTCTACCTCACATTGATGTCCTTGTTGATAATACAGCTCAGCATAAGGTGTTCTCTTTCATGGATGGTTTTTCAGGCTACAATCAGATCAAGATGGCTCCTGAAGACATGGAAAAGACTACATTCGTTACTCAGTGGGGCACCTTCTGCTACAAGATCATGCCTTTTGGGCTAAAGAACGCTGGGGCAACCTACCAACGTGCCATGGTTGCTTTATTTCATGATATGATCCATCATGAGATAGAAGTGTATGTTGACGACATGATCGCAAGGTCCCAAACTGAGGAAGAACACCTAGATCATCTGCAGAAGTTGTTTGACCGTTTGAAACTGTACAAGCTGAGATTAAACCCGAACAAGTGCACCTTCGGGGTAAGATCTGGGAAATTGCTAGGCTTCGTGGTAAGTGACAAAGGTATTCAAGTGGACCCTGCTAAGGTCAAAGCTATTCAAGAGATGCCAGTTCCCAAGACAGAGAAGGAAGTCAGAGGCTTTTTAGGACGCCTGAATTACATTGCTCGATTCATCTCACACCTAACTGCTACCTGTGAGCCAATCTTCAAGCTGCTGAAGAAAGATCAGGTAGTGCGTTGGAATGATGAATGTCAGGCTTCTTTCGACAGAATCAAAGAGTATCTCCAAGAACCACCTATCCTTATGCCACCGGTTGAAGGGAGACCTCTGATACTATATCTAACAGTGCTTGACAACTCAATGGGGTGTGTGCTGGGGCAGCATGACGAGTCTGGCCGAAAAGAGCATGCCATTTATTACCTTAGCAAAAAGTTTACCGACTGTGAGACCCGATACTCACTGCTTGAGAAAACTTGCTGCGCTTTGGTATGGGCTGCTCGCCGGCTGAGACAGTATATGCTGACTCACACTACCTTATTAATCTCAAAGATGGATCCTATAAAGTATATATTCGAAAAGCCTGCTCTGTCTGGGAGAATTGCAAGATGGCAAATGATCTTGACGGAATACGACATTCAGTACACGACCCAGAAAGCCATCAAGGGAAGTGTATTGGCAGACCACTTGGCACATCAGGCCGTAGATGACTATCAGTCAATGAACTTCGAGTTTCCGGATGAAAGCATCGTGATAGTGACTGATTGTGAAGTACCTGGATCGGATGAAGGACCTGAGGAAGGATCCCGATGGTCTATGCACTTTGACGGAGCCTCCAACGCTTTGGGTAACGGTATTGGCGCTATAATTATATCCCCTCAAGGCACTCATACTCCACTCACTGCCCGACTATGTTTCAACTGCACCAACAACATGGCGGAGTATGAGGCGTGCATCATGGGACTCAAAGCTGCAATTGACTTAAGGATCAAGTTTCTGAGTGTCTTCGGAGATTCCGCTCTCGTGATCAACCAGATCAAAGGCGAGTGGGATACGAAACATCCGAATCTTATTACTTACAAAGAATGTGTGTTGACAATGATCCCCCATTTCACAGAGATAACCTTTGAACATTTCCCGAGAGAGGAGAATCAGTTAGCGGACGCGTTAGCCACAATGTCTTCTATGTTCAAAGTCAAATGGGATAATGAGGCTCCCCGGATCATCATCTGGAAACTGGACGAACCGGCATACTGTTGCGATCTCGAGACTGAATTGGTGACTGAGAAGCCCTGGTACCATGAGGTGAAGAGATATCTGGAAGCTCAGGAATACCCTGAAGGTGCATCTGTCAATGATAAGAAGTTCCTGAGAAGATTCGCGGCAAAGTTCTTCCTTAGCAACGGCATCTTGTACAAGCGAAACCATGATTCAACCTTACTGCGTTGTGTGGATAAGACGGAAGCAGAAAAGATCATGGAAGAGCTACATGAAGGGACCTTCGGTACACATTCCAGTGGGCATACAATGGCAAAGAAGATCCTTCGGGCAGGGTATTACTGGTCTACAATGGAAGCTGATTGTTACCAACATTCTCGGACATGTCACAAATGCCAGGTTTATGCAGACAAGGTGCATGTTCCTCCAGTTCCTCTGAATGTCATGACTGCACCTTGGCCTTTTGCAATGTGGGGCATTGACATGATCGGTGAGATCAGACCTACGGCATCTAACGGGCATCGCTTCATCCTTGTAGCGATTGATTACTTTACAAAATGGGTCGAAGCAGCATCCTATGCTACGGTAACCAAGACTGTTGTGGCACGGTTCATTCGGCATAACCTGATCTGCCGATACGGCGTCCCTGAGAGAATTATTACAGATAACGGTACCAATCTGAATAACAAGATGATCACTGAGCTCTGCGAGCAGTTCAAGATACAGCACCATAATTCTTCTCCTTACAGACCGAAGATGAATGGGGCTGTAGAAGCAGCAAATAAAAATATCAAGAAAATCGTGCAGAAGATGACAGTGACCTATAAAGATTGGCACGAGATGTTACCGTTCGCTCTACATGGGTACCGTACCTCAGCTAGGACGTTAACCGGGGCAACTCCTTTCTCTTTGGTTTATGGTATGGAGGCAGTCTTACCGATCAAAGTGCAAATACCATCTCTCCAGATAATGAAGGATGCAAATCTGAACGAGGATGATTGGATTCAGACACGACTTGATCAGCTCAACCTTATTGATGAAAAGAGACTTGCTGCTATCTGCCATGGTCAGACGTACCAGAAACGGATGATCAGGGCTTTTAACAAAAAGGTCAGACCACAAGAATATCAAGTCGGGGATTTGGTAATCAAGCGAATCATCCTTCCTCAGAGTGATCCAAGGGGCAAATGGACCCCTACGTACAAAGGGCCATTTGTGGTTAAACATGTGTTCTCAGGAGGAGCCATGATTTTAACCAACATGGATGGTGACGACCTTCCTCACCCCGCCAATGCAGACATAGTAAAAAGATACTACGCATGAAAAAGACCCGCTAGGCTGACATGCCTAGGCAAAAATTAGGGCTTCCCGTCGAACCAAAAGGGTTCGGGCAAAATGAAGGGATGAAATGAAAAAAATCTGTACACCCGGCAAGTCGAAAACCTGAAAAGGCGGCTTGGGCAAAAATGGGTATCCCGGTGGACTGAAAACCCGAAAGGGCGGTCCAGGCAAAAATTAGGGATAAAAGCGTAATACTATGTCTCATTGATCACTTTGCATCCAGAATCCGGTATCTACATCAAGTTCAGACGGCATCAATCAGTCAGCTTCATCTTCGTTTAGGTCATCAAGTGATGAGACGCTCGGAGATATAACGGCAATAGCAGAGTTGAAACCCAGTGGGATCATTCATTTCACACATCTGTTTTATTTTCTTTTGTACAAAATTTGTATAAACTCTTTTGTTCGGCGGCGTTCTCTTACTAGGACGTCAGCCTCTTGTACACAAAACGCCTATTTTCGGGCCATTCAAAAAATCAATACAAATATACTTTTCAGTTAAAAGTGCCAATTGTTTTTTTCTTTTTCTGTTTTGTTTTGCGAAGAACGTCCAGGGTTCAATTTGTTATATATGCATTGACAATAATTTGCTAGCTCATAAATATTTGCATACGAAACAAAGGATTAATTACAGGTAACATTAGAAACAGGGGCAATAAAGAGTTGTCTAAGCAATCTAATTGTTCTATCCTCCAAGGTACCAAGGTAGGTTCAGCTAAAGAACATAACCAGATATCCTAATTCCCCAGAGAGTGAGCCAGCAAGTCAGTGCACTCTTCTCCAAGAAAAATTATCAAACTTAAGGAAGTTGGGTGTCCTCCAGCAGATCTCAACATTCCCCAGCAGTACATGCATTCTTAACAAGCATCCCCGACAGTCTTGGTCTAAAGATTGTTCCCCGGCGGTATATCAAACATTCAGTGGTGTCACTTCCCCCGATACATCTCAAAACTTCCCCAGGAGAATCCAATCCAGTTTCCCCAAGAAGTTGGAATCCATCTCCCCAAGCAGTAAGCTTATCCCCAGTAGATTCTGGAAGCTTATCCTCGCAAAGCACGAACGCGTCGTCCGGCTTTATTTAAAGAGTTATTTCCTTAACAGGATATAACTGGGTTATCCTCAGCCAAAAGCCACGGAAAGAGCGTCCTCGACGGAGTCTTCTTATCCCCAGCGAAGTCTATTAACACTTCCAACACAACAAGGGTATCCCCAGCAAGTTATTATCAAAGTACCTCTCTCCCCACAGAGTATTGCTCTCCAGCAAGATCACTAGAGTACTTTTCTCCCCGCAGAGTTAATCATTCGCCAAGTTTATTCCCCAACGGAGTTATCTTCTCCTACCGGTATTCTTGCAACTATCATCCCCAGCGGAAGTAAAAGCTTATTCTTCAACATCAGCCCAGGAGTGACTTCCCGGCGCCCGTCAAGGATTTACTTTCCTAGACGAAAAATACATTCATAAACATCGCATACATCATTATAGCATGCATATACGCATCACATCTTACAAATCTCATCTATGTTGAGAACGTCATTGCTTGGTCCATATCATGCATTGCATATGACTGACCTTTACCTTTCAGGAAAAGATTCAGTTAAATTCTCAATCATATTTCAAGACCTAGACCGGTTCAGTTAATCGACTCCAAAGATTTCTTATCCAGTCCAAGGCCTTCTCTAGTCCAGCTTAATCGACTCCCAACAGATTTTTCTGATGAAGACCCAGTAGAAGTTATAATTTCCTATGGTTCTCTCCCGACGTTGTGGAGGTGATAATTCCATTTTAGGTTTTTCTCAGACGCCCGCTTTTGAGATTATAATTTCCTATGGTTCTCTCCCGACGTTGTGGAGGTGATAATTCCATTTTAGGTTTTTCTCAGACGCCCGCTTTTGAGATTATAATTTCCTATGGTTCTCTCCCGCGTTGTGGAGGTGATAATTCCATTTTAGGTTTTTCTCAGACGCCCGCTTTTGAGATTATAATTTCCTATGGTTCTCTCCCGACGTTGTGGAGGTGATAATTCCATTTTAGGTTTTTCTCAGACGCCCGCTTTTGAGATTATAATTTCCTATGGTTCTCTCCCGACGTTGTGGAGGTGATAATTCCATTTTAGGTTTTTCTCAGACGCCCGCTTTTGAGATTATAATTTCCTATGGTTCTCTCCCGACGTTGTGGAGGTGATAATTCCATTTTAGGTTTTTCTCAGACGCCCGCTTTTGAGATTATAATTTCCTATGGTTCTCTCCCGACGTTGTGGAGGTGATAATTCCATTTTAGGTTTTTCTCAGACGCCCGCTTTTGAGATTATAATTTCCTATGGTTCTCTCCCGATGTTGTGGAGGTGATAATTCCATTTTAGGTTTTTCTCAGACGTCCGCTTTTGAGATTATAATTTCCTATGGTTCTCTCCCAACGTTGTGGAGACGATAATTCATTTCAGGTTTTTCTCAAAACGTCCGCTTTTGAGATTATAATTGCCTATGGTTCTCTTCCCGATCCTGCGAAGATGGTAATTCCCACCAAGATTTTCTCAACGAGCGTTGTTGAAGTTAAAGTCACCCAAGGTTCTCTCACCGTTCATGCTGAGGTAGTAACCATCCCTAGTTCATTCATCACCATTTGAAGCTCCAGATCCAGCTCCTGTAACCAGTCAGGACACATCTATGCCAAGCATCTGAAAATAAGCTCCTGCAACATGTCAGGTACTCATTTTTTTCCTTTTGCAGGTACACAAGTTCTCGCTAAGGAATCTCTTATGCGATCAACATCCAGATGGCATCTATAAGCCCATCATCCTATTCATCAACCTCTAAATGGCATCTATAAGCCCATTCCATCATCACACTGCTACTATGTGAGCGCAAATTTCTGGGCACTCTAGTGTTCAATCATCTTCCACCCTCGGATTACGAAAGGCACATCAGCCAATCTGCATCCTCATGTCTAAGAAGGTTGAACAGGGGCAACTGTTGTACCCCAAAATTTGCCCTCCCATATTCTTCAAGATTTGCCAAGTCAAGCTTCAAAATCTCCCCAAGATTGCACAATCAAGGGTCTCCTAAACAGTCAAGATTAGGGTTTGTGTTCTGATCAAGAAAATGAAGTTTCCAAGGGTCCAATCAAGTCCCACATGCCTACAAATATGGTCAAGCATCCTCATACCAAGTTTCAAGACTTTCAGCACAAGATTGCACAGTCAAAAACCCTAATTGCACTACAGTCAACTGTAGGGGCAAAATGGTCATTTGACAGTCAAAAGTTCAAATTTTTGGTCAACATATCATTTTGAAGCCACAAACATCATTTGATCAATGCTTGATCATGATTCTCAAGGCTTGGCTCAAAAATCATCAAGATGCAAAAGTTTCCTTATTTGGACAGCTGAAAAAAGTCAACTGAAATTGACCAGGGCATAACTTTCACATGGATTATCAGAAAAATTCCATCCAAAGCTCATTTTGAAGAGAAAGACATTTCCTACAACTCATCTTCATACTTCAAGTCCAAGAAATTCTCTCACAAAAAGTTATCAATTTCAACATTATAGGTCATTTTCAAAAGTCAACAAAAAGGGACTTTAAGTCAAAGGCCATAACTTGAGATTGGTAAATCAAAATGACATGGGACCAAGGACATTGGTTAGAGGACTCAAAAACCTTTCCAAAATGTCCAAGAACATGAGCAAAGCTTAAAAATTGAGCAAGTTATGCATTGGAAAAGTTGGGAAATTTTTGTGAAATGGCCAAAATCATTTATCCTTGAAATCTCATTTTTGACAAAAGGGGCCCACTTTTTCCACTTGAATTAACTTGGCCATGCTTCCCACGTGTCCCACCTTTTATTTCAGATTTATTTATTAATTTTTTCATTTTTATTGATTTTATTGGATTTAATTAATTTTAAATCTTTTAAAATCAAAAGAAATTCAAAAAAATTAATTTAAGGGAATATTTGGTTTTGATTAACCTTGAAACATCATTAAGCACATTCCATTTTCGTGCCAAAGCTCAAAGAAGCAAGAATTCAAAAATGGACTCAAAAATGGAAAGTTGGTTATGGAGGTTCATGGAGAATCTTGGAATTGAAGGCTATGCATTATGGAGCCATAATTTCTCTTCCTACACATTGCATAAGACCTATACAATTGATACACAACAAAAGAGACACAAGAGCTGCGCCCCAAGACTAAAAACCAAAACTCATATTTTGGCCATATTTTTGAAAACTGAAAACGAGGGTAGAGATTGATTCAAGCAAAGAGACGTGTTCTATCACATTCCTGGGACATCAAGCAACACATTTGGATCAAAATAACAAGCTTCCATCCCATGAAACGTAATAACGACCTCACCCTGTGCAAGAAAAATTCGAAACTCTTACATCTCAATTCATGCGCATTTACTCATTTTTGATATATGATTTGTGTTCCTTATTCAATTCTAATGCTAACCAAACGTTTTAATTTTGTTTTCGTGCATCATACAAGAATTTGCCATTGACACATTCTAGGTTTTCAGAGGTTCAAAAAGAGGGTTTCTTTGTCCTGGAAAAATTGACCTCTAAGACCCATATCATCAGAATCAGCAGCTCATGACCATTTGTTTCCATGCCTCGCGCTCAATTTATGAGCGACAAGGCTCTAATCGTTATTTTCCCATAGGGAGCATTCTGGAACGGTGAAAAACCGTTGCTCATTCTATTTTGTTTCAGGAAAAATAAACCAACGAAGAAGATGACCCCGGTGGCACAAGCGGATTGGCCTATTTTGAATTTCGCGCGAACTTCCCACTAACGCGTTATTTTGTTTTATAAATTTTGTTTGTTATTTAACTTACAAAGAAACAACTTGGCACAGTTGGCAGGCGTGTATGTGGATAACCAAGAGGACCTGGGTTCGATCCCAGGTCCCTCACTCTTTCATGTTATTTTGCTATTCATGCTTGTATACAGGTTCAGCGTTGAAGTCCACCATATGCCCCTCCATCCAACACACCACGTGGCCACTGAAGATCATCCAAGGGACCAGATCTGAAGAGCGTGGTAAACCCTAGTCAAAGATCCCACATGCATCCTGGAAAAGTCAACAAAGCCTCCAAAAATGGGCCAGAATTACTTGGGCTGCACCCCCTTGGTTTGCTATTCCTTATCTTTTTATTATTTATTTTTATTTGTTTGCTTAATTTCCATTTAATTTTTTCAAATCAATATTTTCATAATAAATATAAAAAACACAAAAAATCAGAAAAGATAAAAATAATAAATATTTTATTTTAGTATTAATTTTGTAAATAAATCCCTTAATTAATTTAGATTTAATTTTAGGTTGTTAATTTATTTCTTTTTTCACAATAACCAAAAAAACTATAAAAATAGATCTTTAACATTTTTTACCTTTTTTTAATTAATTAAATATTTTATTATAAGTATCATCAACCATTAATTTTGTAAATAAATTTTATAATTAATTTAGTTTTAATTCTAGGTTTTAACTTTAATGCATTTTCTTTAATAAATTAAAAACAATTAGAATTAGAATTAATTATTTGACTTTTAATTAATTTAATTTTTTCTTTAAAGTCATAGATACAAAAAAACATAAAAAAACAAGTTCTTTCCTTTTATTTAATTTAATTATTCTATTTTATTTTAATTCCTTTAAAGGGTTCAACGCCCTCGCATTCGATTACGTTTTTGTTCGCGCGTTTTATTTATTTCTTTTGTGAATATAATGTACTTGTTCCAAAGCCCTGTAATAGCTATTAGACATTTATTTTCTGCACTTTATTTTAAATCGGGTCTGGACTAATTTGGCGTTGTAGACCCGCGCCTTTGTAATAGCGTAGGACCCTTTATCTTTTCCGCACTTTAAATTCCCGCACCTTTAACTGTTAAACAATAACATGAAAGAATGAATGCCCAAAAATAAAATCAAAGCGTAGATCACCAATACATGACAAGACAAACAATAAACTGAAAATGACACACGATTCACACACCACCCCTAGGGTACGCCTCACTGTTGCCTTGCCTCGAAAGGTGACCGTCAAGTAGAGGACGTCTTAGTAAGTCCTCATGATCCGGGAACCTGGCATGAGGGTAGCTTCTAAGGTGTCTTCCTATTACTCCGGTGATCACCATGTCCCGAACCTCGAATTGACCCGAACACCTCCAACGATGGTGCTACCTACCTCTCAATGGTGGGATAGCACTATCTAAAGGACTCTTACACAGCTTAATTCCTTAGGGTAGGTAGATGACTCATGGATACTTGCTCTTTTCAAAAACAAATCAAAATACTTTTCACACCTTACACTTTTTAAAAGCTTTCAAAACAACTTTTCAAACACTCTTGAGGACTGATACAAGAGTCGATCTGAAATCTTTTAACGAAACTTTTTTTAAAACCCACATTGAAAAGCAAACAAAACAATTTTGAAAACACATATGAGCAAGTATCTAAGAGCCCATGGATAACCATGGATAGAAAGGGTGCTAACACCTTCCCTTTCTATAATCTACCTCCCGAACCGAGAGCAATCTCTATAAGGAATTTTTCTGTGCTTTTGTCCTTTCTATTTGGAGAAAATAAAAGACGGTGGCGACTCTTGCTTACCGCGACATTTCGCGAACCAGCATTAAACAGTCAGTTCCAGATCCACCGATCACAGCCTCAGACTGGCATCCTACAAGTGGAAGTCTTTGATGTATGGGGAATCAACTTCATGGGACCATTTCCATCCTCCTTCGGAAACAAATATATACTCGTGGCTATAGATTACGTTTCAAAATGGATTGAAGCAATAGCTTCTCCAACAAATGATACTAGAGTCGTGATTAAACTCTTCAAAACCATTATATTCCCAAGGTTTGGTGTACCCAAACAAGTTATTAGCGACGGTGGCTCCCACTTCATATCACGAATCTTTGATAAACTCCTAACCAAATACGGGGTAAGGCACCGCGTCGCAACACCATACCACCCCCAAACAAGCGGACAAGTGGAAGTCTCAAATAGAGAAATAAAACAAATACTGGAAAAAACTGTTGCCACTTCAAGAAAGGATTGGTCGGCTAAGTTACCTGACGCATTATGGGCCTACAGGACGGCATTCAAGACACCGATAGGTACAACACCCTTTAAACTCATATATGGAAAATCATGCCACCTGCCAGTGGAAATTGAACACAAAGCTTACTGGGCAATTAAAACATTAAACCTAAGCTACACTGCGGCAGGAGAGAAAAGGATCCTCGACATAAATGAATTAGAAGAACTAAGATTAGATGCATATGAAAATGCAAGGATCTACAAAGAAAGGACGAAAAAATGGCATGACAAACGTATCTCAAGGAAAGAATTCAATGAAGGAGATGTAGTACTCCTATTTAACTCTCGTCTGAAACTGTTCCCTGGAAAACTCCGTTCACGATGGTCTGGACCATTCGAAGTAACCAAAGTTTTCCCCAGTGGTGCCATAGAAATCAAAGGAAAATCCATGAATCCATTCTTAGTAAACGGCCAACGCATAAAGCATTATTACAGCGTCGAAAATAAGGATTACACCGCGAGCTTAACTCTATTAGAGCTACCGCACCAATTTGAAAACTAATTCACGTCTAACAACAAATGTCAAGCTAACGACATTAAACAAGCGCTGTGTGGGAGGCAACCCACAATTTATTTTATTTTATTTATTATCTCTCAAATATCTTTATCTTTTATTTTTATTTTTATTTTTTTTCATTTCTGCATTCTGATTTTTTACTTTCTGATTTTTTTTCCTTTTTCTTTCTTTCTCCCACAACATATTTTACTCATTTGCATTTTTCTTTTCCAAATTTTAGTACCGATTCACAGGAACCTACAAGCTAAAATTCATGGATACTATCATTTTTGCCTCGGAGACTCAGCAGAGACGATATGAGATTCTGGCTCAGCGCCAGATGAGTATGACCACGTATGTGCATGATCCCACCTTGACAGCCTTAGGAATCAGGGAAAGTGTCTATTTCATGTTTAACCAGATAGGATAGGAGGGGTTCCTAGCCCATAAACACCCTACACACCAACTCCTCACCTTGGAGTTCTTGAGCTCCCTCATCTATAAACCCACACAAGGCTTAGGGAGTAGTAGAGGTCAGATGTCCTTTAGATTGTTCGGTTTCACCCACCAGTTTACAGTTCGCAGTCTAGCTCAGCTGCTAGGATTCCCTAGCTCTTTAGACGCCCACATGGAAACCCAGGCGGATGAGTACCTCAACTTTGAGCTTAATCACTTTTGGAGAGACATAGCGGGCCAATATCCCGAGGACCCCGACCACCTTGATGCCACCGAGATTCATAACCCTGCTATTAGGTATTTCTATCACATTTTAGCTTTCACATTTTTTTGGAAAACCTATTAATCAACTCTCGGTTTCTAGGGATGAGTTGTTCATCATTTACTGTGCTTTTCAGACCAGACCAGTCATTGGCGCATCATTTATGATCGCCAACATGTCAGCTATAGCTCAGTGTACCCATGGCCCCATCTGTGTTGGCGGGCTAGTCACTATGATAGTCGAGGCCCTATCCCTACGGTCATCTATGTCGCGCCTTACACCGTACGCCAGATATTATACCATGGACATCCCTTTTTGCTTTAACATTTCCTTGATTGGTAACCTCAACCCACCTCACTTTCAGCTGCTTGTCCAACGTAACCCTGTCTATTGCTTCAAATTGCCTAGCCCCGAGCATACCAGTGTCTATACCAAGACAAATTGGCTATATCCCCTAGAGAAGACAGACGAACACGACCCTGAGAGGGAGGAGAGCGACCCATCTACACCCACAGGTTACCACGATTATACACCTTTGGATTACCCTACACTACCCCTTGTTACTACAGCTAATGACATACCCATGCATGATCATGCACATACGATCAAGACTCTGCAGACAGATGTTACCACACTCCGGGGAGAGCTCGACACTGTTAAAGAAAATGTCAGCACACTTCGGCGTGACTTCTTTCATTTCATGGACGTTGTCTGAGAGCAGTTTGACCACATTTATCAACATCTGCACGCTTCTGCACCACCTCCCGGAGGCCCTCATGCTTGATAGTTTTTCTGTACCGCCCCAGTGAGGACACTGTTTGTTCTTAGTATGGGGGGGTTTTTCATTGTTTTTAATTATTATTATTCTCAAACTCATTATGGTTTTAATTATTTTCGAATAATATATTACTTTTCGGTCCTAAATTTTTTATTCATATCCATTTTATTTATTTCTATTTACAAAGTATGCATTCATTTTTTGCAATTTCTGTTATTATTTTCATTTGTTCTTAATTTCTATTATAATTATCATGTTTTATTTAATTTTTGTTACCATCTTTATTTCTTCTTATTTACCATATCATTTTTCCAACTATACAATATGCTACGAATCCCTTGCAATACACTTCTCAAAATTGAAATTAATTAATTACTTTAGTGGAGCACGCGATCAAAACAGTAAAAGAGACCAACATGACCTGACCCTGACGAACGTCAGAGTGCATGTGACGAACGTCAGGGAGTGTCTTTGACTCTGACGAGCGTCAGAGAGAACGTGACGGGCGGCAGACATTGTCCCCCATGCTTTTCAAAACCGTGACCATTGAACAACATTGATACACGAAAAATTTGTCTTAAAATCCCACCACCCCATTTACTCCACTCACCAGTAACTTCCATAACCTCCAAAATTTCAAAATTCTCCCATAAACACCATTAAATTTCTTACTCCACAAAACCATCTATATAAACCCTCCCCTTCCATCCTTAGTTTCATCACTACCACTCCCTTTCCATCTCTCTACCACATATACATTTTTTTCTATCAAGTTCAATACTCATGGCCAACCAACCCGAACCCGACATGCGACATCTCGTGCTCCGACAAGGAGAAGCCGGTGAGCTTCAAAAAGAGAGGTACATAAAATTCCATCACCGAGGGCTAACACCCATACGGTTCGTCGACAACACTTGCTTGCAAGAATTAGGCCTGCTACCTCATATGGAAGGCTTGCTGAATAAAGCTGGCCTAAGCTTTATTAGCACGATGAACACGCCAACTTACGAAGCTCTCACGGTGGAATTCTTGAGTTCCTACGCATATCACACCCGAGAAGATACAAATGCACACCTAACGGGAGCCGCTCATTTTCGGATGTTTAACCAAGAGTACCAACTCAACCATGAAATTTTGAGCGACATATTTCATTTTCCCCGAGGGAATAATGTGCAATACCGCATACCCCCAGAATTGGATTGGAATGGAAGTGCATACGCACTATGGGAGAGAATAACCGGTGAACCAAATGTCACACCCGAAGCACGGTACGCCTCTCACATCCACAACCCGAACATCTGCTTCTTACACCGTGTTATGGCAAACACAATATTCAGAAGGACAAACAACAACAAGGTAAACACTAAAGAATTATATGCTCTCCACTGTACCTTTTCGCAAAACGTCCGTCTTAATCCCATCACTTTAATGATGGCCCATATTCAAAACCTCGTTGCAAGAGAAGGGACCACACCTTTTTGCATCGGAGGCATCGTCACCGCCATCGCAGTTCACTTGAACTGGGGGGAAAGGATCCAACTCCTACCTCCACTGCCAGCAGTTTTTATGGACATTGATAACTGTAGAGCTGGCCGCCTGATTAAAGTACGAGAAGATGGAGGATACTATCTCATGGTTAAGAATGCAAGAGTTCGTAGTGTGATCATGCCAAATCATAATCGTACTTACTTGGGTAATCCGGATAACTGGCTTTACAACCTGAACGCCCCTGAACCCGGAGAAAATGTGCAAGGAAATCAAGGTCAGGCTAACAACGCTGTCGCTGACAAAATCGAAGAAGAATTAGAGCAGCAAGAGCCCCAACAACAGCAAGCCAACAATCCCGCCACTATCGACGCAATATATGCCGCAATAATGCAACAAAACCAACTATCCACTCAATGCCACCAGAGTATCGAGACGCGCCAAATCGAGATGATGACTCTCATGCAAAAAATGTAGAGAGACCAAAATGACTACGCTCGCAGGCACGATCAAAGTATGCTGGAATTCACCACTGGAATAACGGCAGATATGCGAGCCTTAACACTCCGTGTTGACGACTTGCATAATATCATATCCCAGAGAGATGGCGGCGAATCTTCTAGACATGGCGGGCAAGCACGTCGAAGAGCAAGGACACGTGGCCGATACCAAAGACAAGAGGAAGAAGAATGATTATGTTGTTATCTTTCCCCTTTCCCGCTTCTATCAATACATTGAGGACAATGTATGATTCAAGTATGGGGGAGGAAGTATTTCCCTTTTTCTAGTAATTTTTATTTTCTTTGTAATTTCCCTTTTGTTATCTTAAATTCAATAATTTTTTTTTTCAAGTCATCTATTGCAGCAATTTGTGTTGTTCTTTTAGACTCCCATCTCTTTTTGAGCCCATAAATTTTTTTTCTCACTCGACAAGTAAATAGACTGCAAAATCTTTAATCATCAGGAATTGGGGCGAGATTAAGAGAAATTTCTACCGTTTAGACACTCTACAACCCCAGAGTATGATAGATCAGTTCAAGTACCCGTTGTTTCCAACACCCTGAGTTTAGTCTTTATAGTAACCTTGAGTAGTTTATATTAGCAGTCAGCACCGTATTAAACACAAACTACGCAGGAAGTCGATGAATATAAGTGGATGATAGAATATTTCAGCAAAATGTTACAAGGAAAAACACTGATTAAATTGGACGATCCTCATCCGATCGCCTAATCCAAAGGATGTAAACCTTACAAAGTAACATGAAAATTCATTTTATGGATGGTTCAGGAGCATCTGGTACTGAACTCGGTAGGGCAGATTACGGTCTGATCCCCCGCATCCAACATTTGAATTAAAGGTTGCCACATTAATGTGCCAGAAACCTCGAAAAGTTTAAAAGGATCATAACCACTAACCGACTGTTCTGCTATGTGCGTGTGAAGATAAAGGGCTTAATGTGATTGCGCTAGAATGAAAAAGGAAAAACAAGACAAATACTCGAGGTAGGCTATGATAGGACCTGTAACTAGTTTACGTAAAATGGGATTGTCTAGCGTCACCGACGTAGTTATGGAGCATGAACCAAACCATCGATTTTCTGACAAAAACACAACGCAGCTATGTATTAGTCGATCTGAGTCATAACCATGTTTAGAAAAACATCGTACTTAGCATTTGCTTGAGGACAAGCAAAGTTTAAGTATGAGGGAGTTTGATGACACATAAATATGTGATATTTCTGGCTTGATATACACCAAATATTTCTCATACTTTAGTTTAAATTAAATTACTTTATAAGTGTTATGCAGGTATTTTTCTATTTTTGCAGATATGCACTGAGCCGAACACTTTTGAAGAAATGAAGAAAAAAGGGTGCAAAAAGTAGTAAAAGAGCCTAAGGAGAAGAAACCAGCCCAAAAGCCCATTACACATGTGAGCACTTGGCCCACATGCAACCAAGCCCTGACGACCGTCAAGAGGACGTGACGAACGTCACGCTCCATGAAGACCAAGTGACTATCATCACTTACGTGTGACGAACGTCACAGCCTATCACCCCACATTCTCCTCATCCAACGGACAGAACACGTTCAAAGCATAATCCAACCAGTTCCTACATTCTCTCACCCACTCAGTCAAAAGAGCAACGAACGTGACAATTAAATGGCCTATTATTTCTCAAGAAAGGTAGTGAACCGTTCCTACATTTTCGTGAGCAACGAATAAAGCAAGCACTATAAATAGAGCCTGAGACCACAGTAGAAAGGGTTCTGCTTTTTGGCGAGAAAGTTTAGAGATTTTATTAAGCAGATATTATTTTCAGTAGAATATTATTTTCAGCATTATTTTCTTTTCAGCATTATTTTCTTTTCCCAGTTATTTCTTTCCAGCATTATTTTCTTTCAGCATTATTTTCTTCTGTACCGTTAAATATACCCTCCGATCGAAGCAAAGCCTACAATTTGTGCAGGAGTGCTTCTATCTTCAGAGTTATTACCAGGTTTATGCTTACAAATTCTTATTGCTTATTAATTAATATAATTATGTTTATTTGTGTTTGTCCTTTATATTATTCTGCAATTTGGTTTAATATTATGTCAGGCTAGAAATCCTATACCGGTATGTAAAGTCAATCAACTGAGGGAATGAGTAACTTAGTTGGGACTATTTTTACTACGACACTTTCTTTTCTGGCCTAAGTTACTATTTTTCAAATCATTAAATTGTTTTGTTACGGAAGTAAAAAACAGATAGAGGTTAGGGTCAATAAAGCAGAAGTTTGAGATCTTTTAACTGGACAGTAGTAATTAGGCATTGGCTTAAAATACAGCGGAAGCACTTTAAAGTTAATTAAGATTTTGTTTAGTTTTCAAAAAGTGTTTTTAACTCCTGCGGGATGGCATAAGCGTACGTTAGGACTTAACTGCATAGCCTAGATCAACAAAACGACAGTGTGAGACGAGGGTTTTTAAACTAGATAGGTTTTACTGAAAACCGTTTTGAAAATATAAAGACGCCCGACATGTCGCTAGTTCCCGAGGTAAGACTGTTGCATACTGGTAATTAAGCTCATTGATTATTAAAATACAACTTAATTTAGCGATTAGTTTTCCCTACAACCCAAATCAAATATTCATTAGCTTTGGATTTACATAGTAACAATAGAAAACGGTAGATCGATTCATCAGTCTCTGTGGTTCGATATCTTTTAAAACTACTCGACAAGACTGTGCACTTGCAGTCCGAATCATTGGATACATAAGTACAAATCCTACGATCATCAACATAAGTGGAAAAAATCCAATGCTTTAATGAAAAATATTCTTCCTTCAATTATTTGATTTTTGTTTGTTTTTGGAACAAATCCACTCTTACTCTCTCCACAAATTTGCCTTGATTTTCCCGCTTTTGTTGATTGTTATTTGATGAGAAAAAGATTTGCAATAAAATCTTTTATTATTTTGATTATTTATTTGATTTAATTTGATTTTTAAATGATTAAAATCAAAATAAATTAAATAAATAAAGACAATAATAGATGGAAAGGTGTTTGGGTCGTGGACCATGCTAGAAGTAAGATGCAAGTATAAAAGTTAGGCCCATTTGACAAAAAATGCAATTTTGGGCATTGTTGACTTTTGACAATTTTCCAAAAATGGCCAACTTTGACAATGCATATCTCCTTCAATTTTGAGCCTAAGCGGGTGTTCTTGGACTTTTTAGAAAGCTCAGGATGTCCCATAATCAAACCTTTTGGTTTCATCTCAATTGGATCCTCCATGTTCATGTAAGAAGCTTTGACCCAAAAGGTATTTTTGTTGAATTTTGAAAAGGACCTATAATGTATGAATTTATATCTTTTCATGAGTACATTTATTAAACTTGAGGGCTTAATATGAATTGTAGGGAATTGAATTCTCTTCAAAATGAGCCTTGGATGGGAAATTTATGATAAAGTATGAGAAAGTTATGCCTGGTCAAAGTTTGGTTGACTTTTCCCATTGAAACCCTAATTTAGCAACTTTTGAGTTTTGATGAATTTGGGGCATTACTTGAGGAATCATGATCTACCCTTGATCAAATGATGGAAATTACTTCAAAATGTTGATGTTTACCAAAAATATTGAAGTTTGACCGTATGTGAGTCACATTTGACTTTTGACCTAACACAATTGATTTTCAGGCATTTGAGCAGTTGACTGAGCAAACTTCTTGTGCAAGGCATGAAACTTGGCATGGATGATATTGAGAACATATTAGGACCATGGAAAAGGTTTGATACCTTTGGAGTTCACCTATCTTAATGAAAATGGAAACGCTAGTTTGAGGTTCATTATCTTAGGAGAGCATTTGCCTGATCAATCCTTGGGCATTCTTGGGCAAGTTGAGGATTTCAATGAACATATGTTGAGTAAAAATGGGAGGAAAATTTTTAGGGTACAACAACTGCCCCTGTTCAATCTTCTTAAACCTGAGGATGTAGATTGGTTGGTATGCCTTTCGTGATCTGAAGGTAGAAGATGATTGAACACTAAAGTGCCCATAAATTTGCACTCGCATGAAGTAACGCTGATTGGTGATATTGGGAATGGGCTTACAGATTCCATTTGGAAGAAGATGACGAAGGATCTTTGGAGATGGGCTTAAAGATGCCATCCAGAAAAGATATCGGTTGCATAATAGATTCCTTTGCGAGAATTCCTGTAGCCGCCGTTGAGGAGGACTCTGCTGGAGAATGTTGATGTACGTTTGGGGAAATAGAGTATAGGAGCTTCGGTTGTCCATTACTATACTGGGGAATTAACTCTTGATTGAGGAGGTGGAAGCACACTGCCTAATTGGTTAGGGACTAAGCTGCACAACGGCTTACTAGGGAAACGTGAGATTGACCGATTCTGGTCGGGTCTAGGTCTTGTAGTGTTGTAAACTGTTGTCTGGAGATAAGGGAGAAGGAACCTGGATAGTAGGATTTCTTAGAAATGAAAGCCTGGATAGTAGGGCTTATGAAAAGGAACCTGGGTCGTAGGGTTACTTCGAGATAAAAGCCTAGATAGTAGGGCTATGAGAAGGAACGTGGGTCGTAGGGTTACTTTGAGATGAAAGCCTGGATAGTAGGACTATGAGAAGGAACCTGGATAGTAGGGTTACTTCGAAATGAAAGCCTAGATTGTAGGGCTATGAGAAGGAACCTGGGTCGTAGGGTTACTTCGAGATGAAATCCTGGATAGTAGGGATATAAGAAGGAACCTGGATCGTAGGGTTACTTCGAGATGAAAGCCTAGATAGTAGGGCTATAAGAAGGAACCTGGGTCGTAGGGTTACATCGAAATGAAATCCTGGATAGTAGGGCCGTGAGAAGGAACCTGGATAGTAGGGTTACTTCGAAATGAAAGCCTGGATAGAAGGGCTATGAGAAGGAACCTGGGTCGTAGGGTTACATCAAAATGAAAGCCTGGATAGTAGGGCTATGAGAAGGAACCTGGGTCGTAGAGTTACTTCGAAATGAAAGCCTGGATAATAGGGCTTATGGGAAGGAACCTGGATAGTAGGGTTACTTCAAAATGAAAGCCTGAATATTATGACTTATGGGAAGGAACCTGGGTCGTAGGGTTACTTCAAAATGGAAGCCTGGATAGTAGGACTTATAGGAAGGAACCTGGGTCGAAAGGTTACTTCATTTGGTCGTGTAGCTTAGTTGACCCGTTTGGTTTCGAGAACTGATTTTTATTAGCTGTCTGTAGATATGACCTATATAACTGCTGGAATTGTTGGTGATAATTGTCTTTCCTGAAAAGATAACAGGGTTGATTATATGCGATACATGAAATGCATTGTGAGATGATGTTCTCAAAATAAATGAGACTATGCTGTAGGTGATATGTATGTGCATGTCATGATACATGAATGTGAAATGCTATTATGATGTATCCGAGTCTGGGAAAATAAATCCTTGACTGTTGTTGGAGAGTATGGCCTTCCCGACGGTTGTAGAGAACTGTGGTTCTTTTACTTCCGTTGGGGATGGTGAACGGAGATAACTATGCTGGAGATTTACTCCTTGTTGTTTGTGAATATTCTGCCAGGGAGAGAATCTGTTTGAGAATAGCTCTACAGGGGAATAATTCTATTGGAAAGTGAACTTCCATAGCTGGAGGGATAAACTATGTCGGGGACTGAGTTTCTGCATTCAGGGAAGTAAACTCCTTGGGAGGCAAATTTTTATGACCCGCTTGTGATTATGAAATTCGGTTAGGGGAATATACCTGGCAGCTCTCTGAAGGGAACCGGCTGGGGAAAGTACCTCCTACTTTGGGGAAGTTGAGATCAATGCTTTGATCACCTCTTTACTCTATAGGGAGTACAGATGTCACAAGGTCGTATGCACTGATGACTGTGTTTCAAAGCTGTCTCTGCCCTGGTACCTGCTGGATAGAGTAACTGTCGAGTTTGGACATTTTTTCCCCTGTTTCTTAAGTTACGAGCAATTTTCTTTCCATTTCTTATGTAAATATTTATGAACAAAAATCATATTCAAATGCATATGTCAAGAATAAATCATTGGACGTTCTTGCAAAACAAAACAGAAAAAGAAAAACAAATAGTTTTGTAAAAATGATTTGTATTGATTTTCGAAGTTGGCTTATAACAGGCGTTTTTGTTCAAGGGAGCTGACGCTCTAGTAAGAGAACACCGCCAAAAAATGGAAATTATACAATATTGTGTAAAAAGAAAACATCTATGTACAACAATCCAATTGGGTTCCAATTCTCCTATTGTCGTTCTGTCTTCGAGCGTCTCAGTGCTTTGCTGCTTGTCTGAAGCTGACTAGATTGATTGGTGCTGTTCGAAATTGACAGTTGATACTGAGGTCTGGTTGCAAGGTGATCCAATGGGACATAATGATATGCTTTACATCCCTAACTTTTTCCTGGACTGCCCTTTCGGATTTTCAGTCCACCGGGATACCCTTTTTTACCCAAGCCGCCTTTTCAGGTTTTCGGCTTGCCGGGTGTACAGATTTTTCATTTTCATCCCTTATTTTTGCCCGAACCCTTTTGGTTCGCCGGGAAGCCCTTATTTTTTTCTAGGCCAGTCAACCTAGCAGGTCTTTTATCATGCGTAATATCTTTTCACTATGTCCGCATTGACAGGGTGAGGAAGGTCGTCACCGTCCATGGTGGTTAGAATCATGGCTCCACCCAAGAAAATGTTTTTAATCACAAATGGACCTTCGTATGTGGGAGTCCATTTGCCCCTGGGATCACCTTGCAGCAATATGATGCGCTTGATCACTAGATCCCCGACTTGATACTCTTGGCGTCTGACTTTTTTGTTGAAATCCTTGATCATCCATTTTTGATACATTTGACCATGACAAACAACCGTAAGTCTCTTCTCATCGACCAGATTTAGTTGATCAAGTCGAGTCTGGATCTGGTCATCTTCGTTCAAACCTGCATCCTTCATAACCCTTAGAAAAGGAATCTGGACCTTAATGGGTAGGACTTCCTCCATGCCATATACCAGAGAGTAGGGTGTTGCCCCTGTTGACGTCCTTGCTGAGGTACAGTACCCATGTAGAGCGAATGGTAACATCTCATGCCAGTCTTTGTATGTCACCGTTATCTTCTGTATAATCTTCTTGATGTTCTTGTTATCCGCTTCAACAACGCCATTCATCTTCGGCCGGTAGGGAGAAGAGTTATGATGCTGTATCTTGAATTTCTTACAGAGCTCGGTGATCATTGTGTTATTGAGATTCATACCATTTTCAGTGATAATTCTCTCTGGCACACCATACTGAGAAATCAGGTTATGGCTGATGAACTGCGCCACGACGTTCTTGGTCACAGTAGCAAAAGAGGCAGCCTCCACCCATTTCGTGAAGTAATGAATGGCCACCAGGATGAAGCGATGCCCATTGGAAGCAGTAGGCCTGATTTCTCTGATCATGTCAATGCCCCACATTGTAAAAGGCCAGTGAGCCGTCAAGACATTCAAAGGAACCAGAGGCACATGCACCTTATCAGCATAGATCTGACATTTGTGACAAGTTTGGGAGTGCTGATAACAATCTACTTCCATAGTGGACCAGTAGTTACCTTCCCGTAGGATTTTCTTGGCCATGGTATGTCCACTGGAATGGGTTCCGAAGGTACCTTCATGTAGATCTGTCATAATCCTCTCTGCTTCGCTCTGGTCTACACACCGCAGCAAGGTAGAGTCATGGTTGCGCTTGTAAAGCATTCCATTACTGAGGAAGAATTTCATAGCGAACCTTCTCAGGAACTTCTTATCGTTGACAGATGCCCCCTCGGAGTACTCTTGAGTCTCGATATAACTTTTTACTTTGTGAAACCAGGGTTTGTCTGCTACCTCTTTAGTATCAATATCGCAGTAGTGCGCTGGTTTATCCAACCTTTCAATGGTGATTCGGGGAGCTTCGTTGTCCCACCTGACTTTGAACATAGAAGACATGGTTGCTAGTGCGTCCGCTAACTGATTCTCTTCTCGTGGGAAATATTTAAAGGTTACCTCCTTAAAGTGTGGGAGCAACGTCAGTACATGCTCTTTGTACGGGATGAGATTCAGATGTTTCGTATCCCATTCGCCTCTGATCTGACTTATCACTAAGGCTGAATCCCCGAAGACATTTAAGAACTTGATCCTGAGGTCGATAGCGGCTTTGAGACCCATGATGCAGGCTTCATACTCCACCATGTTGTTAGTGCAGTTGAAACATAGTAGGGCAGTGAAAGGAGTATGACAGCCCTCAGGAGATATGATTACGGCGCCAATGTCATTACCGAATGCATTCGAAGCTCCATCAAAAACCATAGTCCATTGGAATCCTTCCTCAGGTCCTTCATCCGGTCCAGGTTCTCCGTAATCAGTCACCAGCATGATATTCTCGTCCGAGAACTCAAAATTCATGGGCTGCTAGTCATCCACGGCCTGATGAGCCAAATGATCATCCAATACACTTCCCTTGATTGCTTTCTGGATTGTATATTGTATATCGTATTCAGTTAAGATCATCTACCATCTTTCTATTCTTCTGGAGAGTGCGGGCTTCTCGAAGATGTATTTGATTGGATCCATCTTAGATATCAACAAAGTAGTATGGGTCAACATATACTGTCTCAGTCGGCGAGCAGCCCATGCATAAGCACAACAAGTTTTCTCGAGTCGGTGAACTTTTTGCTAAGGTAGTATATTGCGTGCTCTTTTCGACCAGACTCGTCATGCTGCCCCAACACACACCCCATTGAATTGCCTAGCACTGTTAAGTATAATAACAAAGGTCTTCCTTCAACCGGGGGTATCAAAATTGCTGGTTCTTGAAGGTATTCTTTGATCCTTTTGAAATCAGTCTGGAATTCATCATTCCACTTTACCACTTGATCTTTCTTCAGAAGCTTGAAGATGGGCTCACAAGTAGCAGTCAGATGTAAAATGAACCTGGCGATATAATTTAACCGTCCCAGAAAACCTCTAACCTCCTTCTCTGTACGGGGAGCCGACATCTCTTGTATGGCCTTTACCTTCGCAGGGTCTACCTGAATACCTTTGTCACTAACGATAAAACCCAGAAGCTTACCAGACCTTACCCCGAAGGTGCGCTTGTTCAGATTCAATCTCAGCTTGTATGTCTTCAACCGGTCGAACAACTTTTGCAGATGATCAAGGTGTTCCTCTTAGGTTTGAGACCTGGATATCATGTCATCAACATAAACCTCTATCTCATGGTGAATCATATCATGGAACAAGGCGACCATGGCTCGTTGATAAGTTTCCCCAGCATTCTTCAACCCAAAAGGCATCACCTTGTAACAAAAGGTGCCCCACTGTGTGACAGAGGTTGTCTTCTCCATGTCTTCAGGAGCCATCTTGATATGATTGTAGCCATAGAAACCATCCATGAAGGAGAAGATTTTGGGCTACGTGGTGTTGTCAACCAGAACGTCAACATGGGGAAGCGGGAAGTCATCATTGGGGCTTGCCCTGTTCAGGTGTCTGTAGTCCACACACATCCATACCTTGCCGTCCTTCTTAGGTACTGGAACGACGTTAGCAACCTACTGCGGATAGAAGGTGACAGCTAAGAACCATGTGTTGAACTTCTTCATAACCTCTGCCTTGATCTACTCTGACATTTCAGGGCACATACAGCGGACCTTCTTTTTAACCGGAGGACAATCTTATTTAGTCGGCAGACGGTGTACCACGATATCAGTTTCTAAACCAGGCATGTCTTCATATGACCAGACAAAGATCTCAACATAGTCGTGCAACATCAGTATCAACCGCTGTTTGATCTTAGTCTCCAGATTTGCATCGATCTTGACTTCTTTTCTGTCCACCTCAGTTCCCAAGTTTATCGTCTCAACTGGATCTTCATGAGGCTGTATAACCCTCTCTTCCTGCTGTAACAGTCTAGCAAGTTCTCCAGGCACCTCACAATCGTACTCACCTTCGTCCTCGGCTTGGTTGATCGGATTTTCGAAGTCATAACTGCTAATAGCAGAACTGTTATTAATGAGATCCAGAGTGGATATGGATATGCATTTTGATACGTGAGCGTGTGTAAGAGCATAGCTGCATTGATAAAGTAAAAGTAGAAAGGAAAACAGATAGAGCGAAATTTGTATGCAAGGAACGTCCAATGTTTTATTGATGATATATGAAATGACATATAATAACCCTCATAGATAGAACAATTGTGCCTCGGGTAAGACACAGGGACATAAAGTTTAAATTGTTTATTACAAACTCAGAAAACAAGTAAGACAATTACTGCGGAATAAAAGAAACTGATATAAAATCTCTGGCCGTCCAATTACTCGGTCCATCGTTGGTAGTCGGGTAGATCCAGCTGTCAATATCAGAGTCTTCCTCACTGTCTTCAATAGCATTGACCCCACCATTGCTGATGCGTAGGGGAGGTCCTCAAGCTCGAGCGCGTTAAACAACCCTTTGAGCTCCTGAAGTAAAGCCCAAACCAAATTTGTCAGTTTTGTGAGTAAAATCAGGGAGCTGTCCCCAGTTGGTACACCCACCTTCTTCGACCACTGCTCTGGCATCCTTGAGAGAAGCCATCTTTAGAGGAGGTTTAATGCTGGTGGTAGTCTCCGTTGATGCCAAAATCTGGGGAACCACTTCGAAGTTTTGACAAGGAGTCTCAATGAATTCCCCGTCCATCTCCATATACCTGAAGGAGTTCAGGTGGCTCACCATATACTCCTTTTCGCCATGCACAGTGATAATATTCCCCTTCACCGGATATTTCAGCATTTGGTGCAGTGTAGAAGTAACGGCCCCAGCTTCATGGATCCAAGGACGACCCAACAAACAAGAGTACGATGGCCTGATGTCCATCACGTAGAAGGTGGACCCAAAGGTTTGAGAGCCTACTTTGACAGGGATGTCCACCTCCCCATGCACCATTCTCTTCGACTTGTCAAAAGCCCTTACCATAATGTTACTAGGCTTTAAGGTCAAGCCTTCACAATCCATCCAATCAAGAGCCTTCTTAGGCAGAACATTCAATGAAGACCCAATATCCACCAGCACATGAGCCATAGTGGTGCCCATGCATTCGATCGAGACATGAAGAGCATCATTATACTTCCTCCCCTTTGGTGTTAAGTTAGCATCTAAAAAACCCAGCCCATTGTCAACAGTCAAGCTGGGAACACAATCTTTGAATTGATCGGCTGAGGTTTCTTGCAGCACGTGCATGGTCTCGAGGAATGCAATCAAAGCCTTTGCATGGGCCTCATAACATAACAACAAAGAAAACATCGATATATTCGATAGGGTCTGCCCCATCTGCTCGACCATATTGTAGTCACTCTATTTGATTATTTTTAAGATTTCATATATCTCTTTCTTAGAGGATTCCACAACAACTTTTCTAGGTGCCTCCGTCCAGGAAAGCTCACCTATAGCTTCTTTGCCTCGAGCCTCAGATGACTCATTGGCAGGGGTAACAACTGGAGTAAGAACGAGAGTAGTAGCTGAAGCACTAGCAGGAACATCAGATGGAATAACAGCAGGCTTATTGACAGTCTTCGGGGAGATCTCGGGAGAGAAAACCCTTCCACTTCTGGTAATCTTGCTGGTCCCGACAATGTTACTGACATCGGGATCAACCTCTTCAACTTCGAATCTTGTTTAACGCCATGATAGTAAACATCAGCGCCATAATTCCACAGGACAGCTTTGTCCGAGGAGTAAGGGACGGGACCAGGAAAAGTGATTATCAGCGGAGCGATTCTCGGAGCGTGTGTAATCTTAATAGGTCTTTTAGAGGAAACCCTGGAAGGATTGGCAGAAATGGTTATAATGGCAATATCTTGAAACAGAACAGTAGGAATCAAAGTCTTTTCGAACAAAATTTCTCTGCTGTCTATCAGGCGTTGAACACCTGCTCTCAGCAAATAGCAACCAGTGGGCAGAGATGAACACATGTGGCAACCTTCACCATAACCCGGAAATAAACCAGCCAACAAAAAATTCTCCTTAACAGTCCTAAGAGGAGTAGAAACTTCATCAACAGAGGTAATGAACAGGTCAGTATCAATGGCATTAACTCCACGGTTGTGCTTGGGCATGGGAGAAGTTATGACATTGGGCTTCTTTGGAGCATCAAACTCAATCTCCTTGGCTACAATCAGATCTTGTACTTTATTTCTTAGAGCCCAGCAGTAATTTGTATCGTGACCAGGACTCTCAGAATGGTAGGCACACCGAGCGTTTGGATTGTACTAAGGAGATGTGGTGTTAGGATTCTTGGGAGCCTCATTCGAGGTTGCCAAGTTGGATCTTAGCAAATGGGGTAGAACCTCAGTCAATGTCATGTTAATTCGGGTAAACTGCCTTTGCGGTCTTTCTACCCTTTGCTGATTGTTGCGTTGTGGGGTAGGCGCAGGCCTAGGTATCATCACGGCACTTACCGTTGGACGATGTTCAGCTCTGGTCTAGCCTCTTGGGCTATAGATAGCACTGACTTCCTTCTTACCTGCGAGGGGCTTCTTTAATGAGCTTGAAGAGGTGTCTTTCTGTATTTTGCCGCTCCGGATCCCATCTTCTACCATCTCTCCTATTAATATTAGCTCGGTGAAGCCAGCTGATGAGCTACCAATCAAATGATTGAAGAATGGACCCGACAGTGTCCCAAGAAACATGTCAACAAACTCCCTATCAGACAAAGGGGGTTGGACTCTCCCATCCAAATTTCTCCACTTCTGCGCATAGTCCTTAAAGCCTTCACCTGCACCCATGGACATACTCTGGAGTTAAGTACGAGTAGGGGCAAGGTCAGAATTGTATTGATATTGCTTATAAAAAGCAGCAGCCAAATCCTCCCAGTTTCGGACATTGGTTTCCTCTAGTTGATAGAACCATTTAAGCTGAGTCCTGGACAGACTATCTTGAAACAAGTGAACCCACAAGTTGCTATCAGCAGTGTGAGGCTGAATCTGCCTCACATAGGAACGAAGATGAAGCATGGGACAAGACACCCCATCATACTTTGCGAAAACAGGAGTTTTAAACTTTTGTGGGATGACTACCCCAGATACCAATCCCAGCTCTTTAAAATCCAGCCCTGGTATTCTATGGATCTCCATAGCGCTCAGCCGATCCTCTAATTGTTTGTAGCTACCCTCAGTGGGAGGATACTGCTCATCATTGTAATCTGTATCATTATCAGAAACTTCAGGGCTAGGGTCCTTCTCCCTTGTCTCCCTCTTTTGATTCTCCCCTTCTTTAGACGAGGATATCAGATTAACTGGTTTCCTTAACGACCCCCTAAACCTTCTGCCTAGATTCAGAACACTAGATACCTTCTTCTTCTTCTTCTTCTTCTTCTTCTTCTTCTTCTTTTCCATCAGGATGAGGGTCTTCATATTATCCAGCCCTTTTGCTAAAGTTATGAACATCTGTTGAAATTAGGCGTTTTGTGCCTGAAAATCTTTGATGCTTTGTTCAGAAGACATTTTTGCTGAAATTTAGGATATCCCAAAAATAGTAAGCCTTCTCGAATAGAAATTTAATCGGGATTCCTTGGACATTTCCCCTAGTTTCCTAGTTTGTCACTACATCGGACCGTTGTAAGGAAAGAGCTCGAGAAATCTCTTCAGGCTTTGGATGTTCTTCCATACCGTTTAAAGGTAACTGATCAAGAATAGGTACCCCCAACAACAGAGAAAATTCCTCCATAGTAGGCACTAGTTGGTAATCCGGGAAGGTGAAACAGTGGTGCAAAGGATCAAAGAACTGGAATAACACTTTTAACAATTCTTCATCAGGTTTTGAAGTGACCAAGTTGAGCAACCGACCATGTTTTTCAGTGAAGGGGGAGCTTTCATGGATCCTTAATGCCAAATCCTTTAGTTGGAGAGGCACTTTCACTAGGTTAATCTGGATAGTGTTCCTGCGAGCGGGTGCCATGTCCTACAAAATAAAGAAAAGATGAGCCCTAGAAAGTCCTTGAAATGGTTAGTGTGATATTCCATGTGTTGTACCCAAAAATTTTCCCTCTCACTTATCAATAATTTACTCACAAGATCTCCTTTGACTCAAGACTGCACTAGGGTTGATCAACTCAAGACATCTCCCTAAACACTGATGCCCAAAATTAGGGTTTCAGTTTTCACAAGGATTTTTGAACTTCCAATGACCCATATGACTTTCATGGATCATTATGGACCCCCAAGATTACTCATGTCAAGTTTCAAGCCTTGATCACACTTTTGATCAGTCAATTGAGCAATTGACCTAAAAATCAGCTATATTGGGGAAAAAGTCAACTATGGCCAATTCACAGTCAAACTTCATAATTTTTGGTCCACATCAACATTTTAAACTCATGTGTATCATTTGATCAAGTTTGGACCATAATTCCTCAACAAATTTGATCAAATCTCCAAAAGGGCAAAATGGTCAAAATTAGGGTTTTGATTGGGAAAGGAGAAATTTCTGATTTTTGACCTAGCAAATGGTCAATTGCTTTAAGGCATGATCTCAAGAGTCCAATTGCATCATTTTGACCTAATGACATGGTTCAAAACATTGCAAGTCCATTGGATTGACAGATGAATTTTTCAATCAACTGATCAAAAGAAAACTGTATACTAAAAAGTCAAACTTTGACTTTTTGGTCAAATTCAAGTACCAAAGATCACAATTAATCAAAACATGTCAAAATATGAAACTTTTTCATCAAGAAATCAAGAATGCAAGATTTCATCTTGAAATGTTAAAATTTCTTAACTTAGAAATTTTTCTAAGTATGGAAAATTTCTTATTTTTTCATAACTTTGAGACAAAATTTCACCATGATGCAAGATGATACAAGAGAAACTTACAACATGAAAGTTGTAGATCTCCATGAAATATACAACTTTACTTCACACGACTTCTTCCAAAAATGCTTGGATCTCAAGTTACAAGTTTATGAACATAGGATCATGAAACAAAACACTTAGTGAAATTTTGCCCTAATTTGGACAAGATTTTGACCTAACTTCATGACACTTTTTCACATAGTTGCAAGGGGAATATTCAAAATAAATTCAAATAGTGGTTGTAGATCATGTTACAAGCTTTCCAAAATGTCAAATAAATCCTTGAGGTCATTCTTGAGTAGGGATAATCAAGAGATGAAATTAGGGTTTTGTCACTTAATTTACAAGCCATTTTGCGATGAACAAGAAGTCAATTTCAAACCTATGCTGCACAATCTTGTTCTGCAGGCCTCTAAACCTCAAGCTTTATCCATAATCATAAGATTACACTTGGTTTTGAGCTATTATCCAAGTGTTCCAAGCATTGTCCAAGCCAATTTTCCATTTTAGGAAGAAAGTTACCATTCCATTCTTGAAAAGTTGCTTTAATCACAAAGTCAACTTGTCTTGAGCTTCTAACTTGTTATTTCTGCACACACAACCCCTATAAACTAAAAGCAATGTGTCTAAGGTCTCAAGAAGCTCAGAACATGCTTGTATAGTACTTGAGATTTGTCACTTCACTTTTCTTAAAAAGCAAGTTATAGAGCCATAACCCTATAACTCAGAAACCTTGAGTGATTTTGTGCTCTAATATTTTCCATACATATTAAAAAGTCAATTGCAACACAACACACGTTTGGACAAGCCCTAAAACACTCCCAAGCGCCTTGCTGCATAGAACTGCCCAAACTTGACAGTTTTGAGCAAAAACTCACAATCTTCATTTCCACTCGTGCATTTTGAAAACTAATCATCCAAACACCTTCCATACATAATATCAAAGTGATCCAGGCCCTCATTTCCTAACTGTAACTCCTCCATCATTATCCACCATTTTCAAAACTGAAGCTTGCAACTTGACTTAAGTTGGGAGTTCCACTCATCCTCAAAGAAAAGTAGGAGTTGGAACACATTCAAGGAGGTCCAGACAAGCTACAAAAATTATTAGGCCATCATAAAGGTTGCTCAAACTCCATACACGACTCCAACTACAAGAGGTAAGTTTTCAAACTTCGATCTCTTCATACAGGCATAATTTGAGTTTGGTTTGTGAAGATAAAATATAGATACCATTGCCATGAAGCTGTACATATCCATAGTTTACATTTATATGGCCCGAGCTTAGAGAATTTTAGGGTTGAAGTTTTCTGAAATTTTTATGTTTTGAATTAGGGATAGAAAAATTCTCATTCATCTTTGATTGTTAAGTTGTTTATATGGTTGGACTCATGGGAAAAAATGCCACAACTTTCATGTTTGAACTTTTCATTTTTGTTGAGAGATGAAAAAGAGACAAGTCCTTTGGATGGAGGTTGAATATGAAGTGTAATCAGGGCGCGTTTTGTGTTATGTAATTATTGTTTCATTTATATTAACGGATGTACAACCACCCCAGTGGTAAGGCAACGCGCGTTATTTGTAGAAGTCCTGGGTACGAACCTCAGAGCTGCCTTTTTGCTTTTGTTTTACATTTTTGGTCATTTTTCCTTTCTTTTTTGCTTCAGCAAATAGGCGCTGGGCCTTTTGGGCTTAGTTTTTGTTTTCTTTTGTTTTTTTTGCTTACTAACCCCCTGCAGGCTTTTAACACCCCTTGCCCATTTATTTTATTTTCCATTTTATTTTCATTTTATTTTCTTAAATATATTTTTTAAAATACTAAAAAAATCATAAAATACAAAAAAATAGTAGATTTTATATTTTAATTTAGTTTATTTATTTTTCTCACAAAATTATATTTGACCACACTTTTATTTATTTTTACTAATTATTCTTGTATATTTAATTAAAACTAGGATAATATTTATTTTCTTTTACACCAATTAAAATATATTATTTTAATACCAAAAAGACTAAAAATATTTTATAATGCTATAAATATTTTAAAGATAAAAAATGCCAAAAAAAATACTTTTCTTAAACTTATTTTCTTTTGATTAATTAATAAAATTAGGATTTTCATCTAAAATATTTTCTCAATAATTTCAAACTTAATAAATTATTTTCTTTATTTTATTAGGTTAAGGTAAAATTCCTTTTTCATAAAACATCAAACAAAATATCCATTTTCTTCACATTTACCTTCTTGCATATTTAATTCATCTTGTACATTATTTATTTCAATTATTGTATAAATTCAATTTAGTTGTAATAGACTAATTAGGGTTTAATTTCTTGCAATCCCCATTTTGTAATTTGTACACCCCTCCCACGAATATTGTAATAGCGTAGTAACTTTAAATTTTACAATTTATCGCTTTTATATAACATGCTAGTAATTAGGGTTTGTATGGAAAGACTAAAACCAATACTTAGAAAAGCCTAATTCAAGACAAAAACAAGCATGAAAATAATACATTTGCACACAAACACCCTTAGGATTATTCCACTTGGTTGCCTTATACAAAATGGCCATATTACGCATGTAAGATATCTTAGCAAAAACAAGAAAATACAAGATCATGGTCCCTCGATGACGCTATCTAAGTTGCCTTACAAATGATCTTAGTCCCTCAAAAAGTATGCTAAGATACTTTGCAACATTGCTAATCATGGTTATACGATGACCCATGCCCGTCTCGATTACATCCAAAGATAGGATTGCTTACCAAATCAATGGTAAGACAACAATGTCAAAGGTAAAGAAAATGAACAAGAAAGACATTTGAGTAGGTAGATTGCTCCTAATTACTTGCTCCATTTCAAAATAAACATCCTTTCTATTTTCAAAACAAACACATACACTTTCAAACATCTTACAAAATTGAAAACATTTTCAAAAGATCAAACATCTTTGTATACATTCTTACAAACAAGAATCATTACAAAGATTGCCTAAACAATGGCCTCTTTACAAAATACTTTCAAAAACCACATCAAGCACAATTTCAAACAAAAAAGCAAGTGATCTAGCAAGTAACTAAGAGCCCATGGAAAACCATGGATGAAAAGGGTGATAATACCTTCCCTTTTCATAATCTATCCCCTGAACTCAAGAAACAATCTCAAAGGTCTTTCCTGTTCTTTTTCACCTTTCCTTTTGTATAAAAGAAATGTCGGTGGCGACTCTTGCAAACCGCAACATTTGCGATCAAACACAAAACCCTCAAGTCAGTTCTCCCAACGTATCACAAAACTTGCGACTCTACTGGGGAAAATTCTAAAAGTGGGGTTACCTAGGGGCTATATCATATTTACTTGCTTACATTGTTTAATTTGTTTGCTTTACATTATGGTTCTTTGTTTGGGTTTGAATCCTCTACCCGAATTTGGGATTAATTATAGGTAAGTAGCAATACATTATAGAAACTGTGCAGGGTATACCGACATGGTCTAAGCAATAGCTACATTAGTGAAACATATTTGTGGGTACCGGTAGCCTTTGAGTTAATCAAAGAGAATACGGGGCCACTGAGTGATATCATAAAGCACTAATGAACTTCTAGAACCTTTACTTGACCAACTTGGCCTTTAGGATGTAGTGAGATGACCGAATTTGGTGCAGTCCGAAGTTGGTAGATACTCGATACTACACTCATTGAGGTTTGATTTCTTGGGATATTTCGGTCGCCATTAAAGAGGCTTGTGCTGAAACAATAACCAAGGAAACAAACCAGGGATATTGAGCTCCTTAGAATCCGATTACTATTACTAGGACAGGTTTAAGCTAACTAAACTTCAAGAGGGTACTTACCTATAAAACTCCATGCAAGCCTAAACCTAAGGAATTGTTTTCTTTGTTTGTATATACATACTTGTACATAACATCATGAACATCATAAAATCATACACATTCACTAACCATTTCAAGGATTTTTTGGATTCATCTTTGGCTTGTTTTATAGGATATGGATTCACTTTGCAGGAAAACTATTCAAGTCAACCTTGTGAGGATCCCTCCACAACTTAAGGAGCTAGCTTCAAGGATTCCTAAAAACTCTCCATTCACTGAGAGACATGGTCGCCTACTCAACTTGGTCACCTCTAACACAAATGAGGACATGATGAAGGTTCTCTTTCAGTTCTTTGACCCCTTACACCATTGCTTCACATTTCCCGACTATCAACTTGTGCCTACTTTGGAAGAATTCTCCCGACTCTTGAGAATTCCCATTCTCAATCAAATAACTTTCAACGGTACAAAAAGAGACCCAAAGTCAAAAGAGATTGCTCAAGCTCTACACTTGCACTCCTCTGATGTCACAATTCATTGGGAAACAAGTAGTGGTGTCAAAGGTTTCTTAGCAAAGTTCTTGTTAGAGAAAGCCCAAAACTATTGGAATTATTTGGATTTGCAAGCCTTTGAGGAAATTGTGTCTCTCCTCATCTATGGGATGGTTTTGTTTCCAAATCCTGAACAACTCATAGATGTGAACACCGTCAAAATCTTCATATCTGGCAACCCGGTGCCTACATTGCTAGGGGATATCCTACACTCTTTTCACACTCGCACAATGAGGAAAAGAGGTGTCCTTATGTGTTGCACTCCTATCTTGTAAAGATGGTTTATTTCATATCTTCCCCAATCTGTATTAAAGAATGAGCAAGGTTCAAGGTGGTCACAAAGGTTGATGATGCTGAAACATTCAGACATTCATTGGTGCTCCCGATCCATAGAGAATGTTACTATTGTAGACCGTTATGGAGAATTTCCTAATGTACCTTTACTTGGCATTAGGGGAGGTATCACCTACAACCCCTGTTTAACTTTAAGACAATTTGGTTACGCCCGAAGGGATGGTCCGCTCGAGATGCTGATTCAAGGTTTGGTATTTGACTATGACAACGACGATCAAGGTCTTCACCGGAGATTTATCCGAGCTTGGGGGATGTTGAACAATGTAGATAGCAATACTTTGGGGCACAATAATTCCATCCCTCTTGAGCCTTACCTCAAATGGGTATGAACTCGTGCTCAGAGTCTTATGATGCCTTACCCCTCCATTCTCCCGGTAATCATTAAGCCTGTCATGGAGGGAGATATTCCATATACTATCCTACATCCTGACATGCCTACCTCTCTTGAAGACCTATAAAGGGATTGGATACAACTCAAGGGGGAGCGAGATACCTTTGAAGCCCAATTATACGCAAGCGAGAAGAAGGTTTTGGAACTCACTAGGCTACTTCATGAGGAACAGACTCTGAATTCATACATTGCACCAAAGAGGATGCGTACTACCTTTTTATCTTAGAGTTTTTGTATTATTTTTCCCAAGAAGGCATTGATGTACTCAAGCTTTAATCTATTAATATGACGTGTGTTTACTTTTTTTCTAAAACAAATTTGAATCTTAAAATCCTTGAAAACATTGCATATGCATTTATAATTCATCATAACATAAGCAGGTTTCTTGCAACAAGTATCCTCATCTCTCTACTGTTTATTTCAGTAAGATGGATCTCGAGCAAACAGTGAAGGACCTCCAAGCTCAGAATGCACAGTTTCAACAGTTGTTCTTGACCCTAGCCAAAGGACAAGAAGATTTGAAGACTTTGATGGCTGAGGAGAATAAAAAGAAGACAAAGAAGATAACCGGAGTTCTAAACATGGGAAGAAAGTTCCAAGGGCAGACAAGAAGAGACCTAGACTTTACAACAACATTCAGTGAGAAAGACAACCAAGATGGGAAGGGCAAGGAAACAATTGTCCAGTCAAAATCAGAAGAGGAAGAGGAAGAAGAAGAATACTCTGAAGAACAATACCCTCCAGCTGATGACAAGTATAAACATCTTGAAGAGCGTTTGAGTGCAATGGAAATCCAAAAAGTGCCTTGCTTGGACTTTGAGGAGTTGGGGTAGTATCGGGAATTTTCATTCTTCCAAAATTCAAAGCACCTATGTTCGCCAAATATGATGCAGTTTCATGTCCTAAAATGCATCTCCGGTCTTATTTAAGGAAAATCCAGCCCCATACTGCTGACCAAGATTTATGGGTTCACTTCTTCCAAGACAATTTGCCTGGAACTCAACTTGATTAGTTTTATCAGTTAGAAAGAGCCAATGTTCATAACTAGGAAGATCTTGCTGTAGCCTTTTACAAATAATACCAATAAAACGCTGATCTTGCGCCAACCCGTACTCAACTCCAGAGTATGGCCATGGTTTCAAGTGAGGGCTTCAAATATTATGCGCAAAAATGGAGAGACTTGGATGGAAGAGTTCAACCTACCCTATCTGAAAGAGAATTAGTAGACATGTTTTTGGGCACCTTGTCTGATCCCTTCTTCAATCACCTAATTGGGAGTTCATCGGCAGGTTTTACTGAACTGATATTGACCGGAGAGAGGGTAGAAGAAGGGATAAAAAGTGGAAAGATTCAAAAAGATACATCGTCTGCTGCTATAAGGAAGCCATTTATCTGAAAGAAAGAAGTGGTTGCTGTTTATCCTCAGATAAATCAAGATATGACCGAATGCCGTCCAATGGGGGGGGTTGTTATGATTCCTAAACCCGCACCTGATCAGCAAAGAAACAACCAACCAAGGATGGAAAGACCAGTCAGACAATTCACCAGAATTAATATGAACCTATCTCAGGTATTGCCACATCTGTTGAGATCCAACCTAGTGACCTTAAAAGAAGCTCCTAAGAATCCTGACACAACATCTCCTCACTATCATCCTAATGCCCGCTGTGCATACAACTATGAGAGTCCCGACCACGACACTAACAACTGTTGGGCGCTGAAGAACATAGTACAAGACCTCATTGAAGCCAGGGAGATTGAATTCGATGCGCCAGAAAAGCCAAATGTCATTTCTGCCCCTATGCCCAAACATGGCCATAATACCAACGCCATTGAGGAAGATATGTTTGTTACTTCAGTTGATGACCTTGTGACTCCACTCCTGACTATCAAAGAGAAATTATTAAATGCCAGTGTATTCCCAGGCTGTGATGAAAGCTGCCATTTCTGTTTGTCCTCACCAACTAGCTGTCCTTTATTGAAAGTAGGCGTTCAATGCCTAATAGATAACAAGGAAAATTTGTTTGAAAATACTTCTATTTCACCTGTTCCTTATAATGATGTTTCTATCATTACCATTTCCGCCGATTCCTCCAGGGTCTCCACCAAAAGACCTGTTAGAATTACATCAGTTCCAAAAGCAGCTCCTTTAATAATTACAATGCCTGGACCAGACCCGTATTCGTCAGACAAAACCATACCATGGAATTATGGAAGGGATGTCTATTACCACGGTATCAAGCAAGATTGGCCAGTTGCTGAAGATTCAAGTTCTGAGAAAGATAACTTCGATATCAGTAATATTGTAGGGACTAGCAAGATTACCCGAAGAGGTAGAGTATTCTTTCCAGAAATTGCTCCCCCAAAAGCAGTTTCTGAACCCGTAATTATTCATGTTGTTGTTGCTCCTCCGAAGGCTATTCCCAGTCCTATAATCATCTCCACCAATACTCCAACTGACAAAGCTGTTACAATCCATGCTATCACTCCTACCGACATTCCTACTGCCGAGTCAACCGAGACTCGAGGTAAAAGTATTCTGATTGAGCCTATCCGGACGAAGGCACAATCATTGGCTATCCCTGAGACCTCCCGGAAAGAGATGGAGGAAATCCAAAAGATCATAAAAAGAAGCGACTACGATGTAGTTGAGCAACTGGGGAAAACTCCATCTAAAATTTCCATGCTGTATTTACTACTATGTTCTGAGTCGCATGCAAAAGCCTTGGTAAAATTCTTGAAAACTGCTCATGTACCCCAAGAAACATCTGCCGATCAGTTCCAAGACTGCGTAGCCAGCTTGACTGCAGATAATGGTCTAGGTTTTTCAGATGCTGATTTAACGCAAAGAGGAAGGAAACATAATGAGGCATTGCATGTCTCAGTTGAATGTAGGGGCATAACCTTGGATCATGTTTTGGTGGACACTGGCTCATCTCTGGATGTATTGCCTAAAAAGGCTCTTGATAGGCTTGACTGTGAGGGATTGACATTGAAACCAAGAAACATAGTAGTGAGGGCCTTTGACAGCTTAAAAATGATGGTGCATGGGGAAGTGGATATCCCCATAAAAGCTGGAACCCAAACATTTGATTCAACTTTTTATGTAATGTATATCCGTCCCTTATATTCCTGCTTGCTAGGAAGACCGTGGATTCACAATGCTGGCACTGTCACTTCTACGTTACACCAAATGCTGAAGTATCCGATCCAAGGGAAGATTATCATCGTTCATGGAGAAGAAGAGTATATGATCAGCCATCTCAATTCCTTCAAATATGTGGAGTTAGATGGTGAATTTATTGAAACTCCATTCCAACACTTTGAGGAAGTCCCGCAAGATGTGGCAGTAACCAGGGCTGTTCCCAAAATCACAAGGCCTCCACTCAGAATGTCATCTTTGAAGGATGCAAAGGCAGTCATAGAAGAAGGTGGGTGCACTATCTGTGGGAAACTCCCAGATATCCCATACAAGTATGACAAATTTGGCCTGGGTTTCACTTCAAGTGCTCAGAAGGTTGTACGTCGCGCTTGTGCTGGAGGACCACCCCTCAAGATTAACAACCGTGAAGTCAACATGGTAGAGGATGATGAAGATGGTTGCAACTTGGAGGATTGGATCTTCCCAACTGTCAGTGGAGGGCTCGACAATTGGGAGGCTAGAGATTTTGTCCCGATCACTTTTATCCCACATTAATTTGTCTTTACATTTTGTTGGATCTGTAATATTAAAACAATTCAAACTCTTAAAACCTTGTGTCTTACCCGAGGCTTAATGGTCCATTTGTAAGGGTTATTATCTCATTTCCATATGACATCAATGAATCATGGACGTTTTGCATACAAACTTTGTGCTCATTGTTTTTCTTTTTTACATTTTCATTTCTTTCAAAGATAGTTATACCCTTACACACACTCACACTGCAGGTCTACATCCATTCGGGATCCCATGGGTAACGGTTCTGCTATGGCCTTTTGTGACTCTGAAAATCTAATCTACCAAGTCGAAGACAAAGGTGAGGAATATTGTGAAGTACCAGGGGAACTTGCCATATTACTACTACAAGAAGAGAAAACCATTCAGCCTCACGAGGAACCCATGGATACAATCAACCTAGGTACCGAGGAAGACAAAAGAGAATTCAAGATGGGTGCCAATCTGGAACCCAGTGTCAAGGAGCGTCTGATTCAGTTGCTACATGAGTATGTTGAGGTCTTTGCCTGGTCGTATGAAGACATACCAGGACTTGATGCAGATATTGTGGTGCATCATCTACCTACAAAAGAGGATTGCCCACCAGTAAAACAAAAGGTCCATCGCATGCGACCAGATATGTTTGAGAAGATTAAATCTGAAGTCATGAAGCAAGTCAATGTTGGATTCTTGGCCGTCACCTCCTATCCTCAATGGGTTGCCAATATTGTTCCCATTACCAAGAAGGACGACAAGGTACGAATGTGCATGGACTACAGAGATTTGAATAGGGCAAGCCCTAAGGATGATTTTTCACTTCCCCACATTGATATCCTAGTTGACAATACTGAATAACACAAAGTGTTTTCCTTCATGGACGGTTTCTCAGGTTACAACCAAATCAAAATGGTGCCTGAGGACATGGAGAAGACAACCTTTGTCACACAATGGGGCACATTTTACTACAAGGTGATACCGTTCAGACTGAAGAATGTTGGGGCAACCTATCAGCGTGCCATGGTAGCTCTATTTCACGACATGATACATCACGAAATAGAGGTCTATGTGGACGACATTATAGCTATATCTCAAACAGAAGAAGAGCATCTTGATCATTTACAAAAGTTGTTCGAGAGATTAAAAAAGTACAAGCTGAGGTTGAACCCAAATAAATGCACGTTTGGTGTAAGGTCTAGTAAGCTCCTAGGCTTTTTCGTCAACAATAAGGGTATTGAAGTAGATCCTGCCAAAGTAAAAGAGATATAAGAGATGCCTGCTCCTCATGCTGAAAAGGAAGTCAGAGGATTCTTGGGACGTTTGAACTACATTTCCAGATTCATTTCTCACCTGACAACTACATGTGAACCAATCTTCAAACTATTGAAGAAAGACCAAGTAGTCAAATGGAATGATGAATGCCAAACTTCTTTCGACAAGATCAAAGAGTACTTGCAAGAGCCTCCTGTTTTGATTCCACCAGTCGAGGGAAGACCTTTGATTATGTATCTGACCGTGTTGGAAAATTCAATGGGGTGTGTGCTGGGATAACATGACGAGTCTGGCCGAAAAGAGCATGCTATTTATTACCTGAGAAAAAAGTTTACCGACTGTGAAACAAGATATTCACTGCTCGAGTAAACTTGTTGCGATCTGGCATGGGCTGCTCGCCGGCTAGGACAATATATGCTGACTCATACTACCCTATTGATATCTAAAGTGGATCTAATAAAATACATCTTTGAGAAACCTGCACTCTTTGGGAGAATAGCGAGATGGAAGATGATCCTAACAGAATATGACATACAGTATACTACCCAAAAAGCAATAAAGGGAAGTGTACTAACTGTTCACCTTGATCACCAAGCTGTAGAAGACTACCAGTCCATGAAGTTCGAATTCCCAGTTGAGGACATCGTGATGATAAACGACTATAAGAATTCATACCATATGACGGACCTGAACAAGGATCCCGATGGACCCTGGTTTTTGATGGGGCATCTAACGCACTCGCCAATGGTATTGGTGCAGTACTCATATATCCTGAAGGGTGTCATACTCCATTTACTGCAAGACTCTACTTCAATTATACAAATAACATGGCAGAATACGAAGCGTGCATATTTGGTCTCAAAGCTGCCATAGACTTGAGGATTAAATCTTTGAATGTATTCAGAGATTCAGCTTTGGTTATTAGCCAGATCAAAGGGGAATGGGACACCAAACACCCTAACCTTATCCCTTACAAAGAATATGTTTTGACGTTGCTCTCACATTTTGAGAAGATTACCTTCGAGCACTTCCCGCGAGAAGAAAATCAGCTAGCCGACGCACTAGCCATAATGTCATCTATGTTTAAACTTAAACGGGATAATGAGGCTCACCAGATCACCATTGAACGAAGGGATGAACCAACACACTGTCACGAGATTAATACTGAAGAAGTAGTGGACCAGCCTTGGTTTCACGAAGTAAAGAGGTATCTCGAGGCTCAAGAATACCCAGAAGGAGCTTCAGTTAACGATAAGAAGTTCTTAAGGACATTCTCTGCTAAATTCTTCCTTAGTAATGGCATTCTTTACAAACGCAACCATGGCTCCGTATTACTTCGGTGTGTAGACAAGGTTGAAACTGAAAGGATCATGGCTAAATTACATGAAGGCACTTTTGGCACCCATTCCAGTGGGCATACGATGGCAAAGAAAATCCTACGGGCAAGCTATTACTGGTCTACCATGGAAGCAGATTGCTATCAACACTCTCGGACTTTCCATAAGTGTCAGATCTATGCTAACAAGGTGCACGTACCTCCGGTTCCTCTGAATGTCTTGACGGCTCCTTGGCCGTTTATTATGTGGGGAATTGATATGATTGGGGAAATCAAGCCAACAACCCCTAATTGACACCGCTTCATCTTAGTGGCCATTGATTATTTTACAAAGTGGGTGGACGCAGCTTCCTTCGTTTCCGTTACCAACAACATTGTCCATTGGTTCATCAAGCAGAATATTATCTATCGTTACGATATCCCGGAGAAGATCATTACAGACAATGGTATAAACTGGAATAATACTATGATCACCTCCCTGTGCGAGCAATTCAAGATCCATCATCACAATTCTTCCCCTTACCGGCCGAAGATGAATGGTGATGTCGAAGCCATGAATAAGAACATTAAAAAGATCATACAGAAGATCACTGTCACATGCAAAGACTAGCATGAGATGTTAAAATTCTCTCTCCACGGGTATCGTACCACAACTCGCACATCAACCGCGGCAACACCCTATTCTTTGGTATAAGGCATGGAGGCTGTCTTACCTATTAAGGTCCAAATCCCCTCTCTGAAAATTATGAAGGATGCAGGGATGAATGAAGACGATTGGATCCAAACTCGAATTAATCAACTAAACTTGATTGATGAGAAAAGGCTTTCTATTGTCTGCCATTGTTAAATGTATCAAAAATGGATGATCAAGGCTTTCAACAAAAAGGTCAGACGCTAAGTGTATCAAGTTGGGGATCTGGTGATCAAACGTACCATACTGCCGCAAGGTGACCCCAGGGGAAAATGGACTCCTACATACGAAGGACCATTTATAATCAAAAAAAATTTCTTTGGTGGAGCAATGATCTTGATCACTATGGATGGTGACGACCTGCCGCACCCTGCGAACACAGACATAGTCAAAAGATACTACGCATAAGAGACCCGCTAGGTTGACACACCTGGGAAAAACAAGGGCATCCCGGCGAAACAAAAGGTTCGGGAAAAAATTAGGGATAATACAAAAAAATTTGTACACCCGGCAAGTTGAAAACCCGAAAGGGCGACTTGGGCAAAAAAGGGTTTCCCGATGGACTGAAAACCCGAAAGGGCGGTCCAGGAAAAAGTTAGAGAATTAAAGCGTATGACTATGTCCCGTCAGATCACCTTACGGACAACCTTTGGCTTCAACAGGAAAACTCAGAGTTTCTGATCAATTTAATCATCTTCAGACGAGGCAACAAATAGACAAGATGCTCATAGATACAAAGGCTATAGTAGAATGGGAACCCCGTGGGATTATTGCACATAGCTATCTTTTCTTTGTATCAAAATTTTCATTTTTTATGACGAAATTCTCTTACTAGAATGTTTGTCTCATTGTACAAAAATACTTACTCAAAGTCAATACAAGGATATCCCTTTGAAAGTGCAAAAACTATCTGTTTTTCTTTACGCTAGTGTTTTGTTTACAAAAACGTCCAACGATTCATTTTTGAACATATGCATTTGAATATAATTACTGTTTAAAATAAATAAAATAGAAAGATAATCGCTGATGGCTTTAAGAGGTAGGGAAATCTCTCTATGCCATTTCCATAATCCCCCGCAGTGTGCAGTTCAGTCCCAAGCGGAACAGAGCTTCAAGTTATCAGTCCCCAGAAGAAGTCGTCAAATTTCTCAAGATTCCCCAAAAGGATTTTACAAGCAGTACACGACATCTCCCTTACAACAAAGTCTTTTCCTCCAAGCAGAAATTCATCAACACTTAGACTTCACAACATGAAGACTTATACTCCATATCCTAAGCAGCAATCAGGGATTTATTTTCCCCAATCCAACAACAGTGTGGCAGATTAGCTTACATACGCCTACATTGCATCCATATATCATAAACATTGATAACACAAATGCATTATACCATGCATTTCACACAACATGACTTTGCATTTTTGCTACCATTTTACACTTTTTAGGATAAGGGTTAACAACTATCATTGACATTGTTTAAAATTTTCAGATACAGTTCATATACGCTCCAGACACAGATGCCATGATGATACTCATTCAGATTCAACTTCTCAGATATAGTTCAGATACACTCCAGATAACGGATGTCATTCTGATACTCATTCAATTCTGAACTTCCAGATACAATACAGATACGCTCCAAACACGGAGGCCATTCTGATACTCATTAAGATTCGATCTTCAAATATAGTTCAGATACACTCCAGAAACGGATGCCATCCTGAAACTCATTCAGATTCAGCTCTCAGATACAGTTCAGATACGCTCTAGACACGGATGCCATCCTGATACTTATTCAGATTCGATCTTCAGATATAGTTCAGATACACTCCATACACGGATGCCATCCTGAAACTCATTCAAATTTCAGATACAGTTCATATACGCTCTAGACACGGATGTCATTCTGATACTCATTCAAAATTAGCTTCCAGATACAGTTCAGATATGGAGGCCATTATGATACTCATTCAGATTCTCTTTCTGATTCAGCAATCACTTTTGGATGGCATCTACAAGCCCATATCCAACAACTTTCTATCACCTCTCCAAATGTCATCTTTAAGCCCATTCCCTCTACCATCACATCACCGAGTGCAAATTTCTGGGCACTCTAGTGTCCAATCATCTTCCACCTTTGAGTCACGAATGTCAAAACATGCCAATCTAACTCTTTAGGATTAAGAAGATTGAACAGGGGAAGCTATTGTACCCTAAAATTTTCCCTCTCACTTATCAAGAATTTACTCACAAGTTCTCCTTTGACTCAAGACTGCACTAGGGTTGATCAGCTCAAGACATCTCCTTAAGCATTGATGACCAAAATTAGGGTTTGAGTTTGCACAAGGATTTTTGAACTTCCAATGCCCCATATGATTTTCATGGATCATTTGAAGTAGTGAAAAACACAAGAAGGGGGGGTTTGAATTGTAAAACTGAAAATCAATGCAATGAACAAGATATTTTTATCCTGGTTCGTTTGATCTCAAACTACTCCAGTCCACCCGTCAAGGTGATTTCTCCTCTCTCCAACGAGGTCTTAATCCACTATATTCAACTGAATATTACAGACTGCTTTAACAACTGCTAAAGCCTTCTTGATGCAAACCACAACCCGGTTTGTCAAGGAAACACTTTCTTACAAAGAAGATAAATCTAAGTGTGTGAATGTTTTCTACAAAACTGTATCACAACTGTGATGTATACACAACTTAAAGCTTAGAAACTAGATTGCTAAACAATGATTGAATAAAGGAATGTGTAGTGTTTAGCAAACTGAGAGAAGGAAGATTATGATCAGCTTTTAGGCGTGTAAAGAGTTGGAGAGCATTAGCCAATTCAATCTTCAAAGTCTTGTTTATATAGCACTGAGATGTTGAACGTTGGAGCAATATTCTTGATTCAATGCTAATAACAAACTTTCCTTATCGAGCAGATCTTGTCTGGAATGAGGCCGTTGGTATTAATTTGCTTTCAATGCACAGTACCGTTGCTTACTTAATGCAAGTTCTGGCTTGGCTCATTCTGATTCTGCTTAGCTGCTGATGAACTGTTGTGTTTCTTTATCAGAGTGTTGAGCGTAGTTCTGTTCATCAAGCTTCAGCATACATGTGAGTTAATCTTCTGATTCTGATATCCTGATATGGCAACTTCTGATGCTGATGTCAGGAACCAAATTTCTGATGCAGATTAGGTGTGATCTTGCTTATACCAATCAGAGTATCTACAAATCAGAACGTAATAATTTAGGCAGCAGATAGTTCATACATGAATCATATAAATAATATATCTTTTCACTTTGTTATCATCAAAACTTAAACATAGGGTAGTAGATTCAAACTTTGTTCTAACAATCTCCCCCTTTTTGATGATGACAAAAACTGGATATTTTTAATTGAAAATAACGTGAAAAGGTATCAGAGATATGTATCAGAGTAAGAGTTTATCAAAGATAAGGGCTAAAGAGATATCAGAGTTGAGAGATACTCCCCCTGAGTTTATTGCTTCCCTTTTTGATTACAAGTGTTCTTCAGGATCAAATCTTTTTGCCTTTCTTTGAACATCAGAGTATCCGAGTCTTTGACTATCAGAAGCTTTAGATCAGCATATTAGAGCAGAGCTTCAGATCAGCGTATCAGAGCTTTTCTTGTCAGAGCTTTGCTTTGGATCAGAGTATCAGAGCGGATCAGAGCTTTTGGTCTTCAGAGTGTCCAGGAGCTTCCTTGTACCTGTAGACTTAAGCAAAACAGGAAACATTTTCAAGTATAATAGAGTTAGAATGTTCGAGAATTTCTGTCTTAGTAATCCGTTATTGTTTAAAATATCATTCTTGTTCTCCCCCTTTTTGTCAGCAATCAAAAAGTGTAGGTGATGTGCTAAAACAATTAAGATCAGAAAAACTTGTCATATTAAAAAGGTTCAGAATCAAACAAAACATATTCAAACAGTACATCAGAAAATCAAAGAAAACATGAAAATGACATGAATGAAAAACTAAGGTTGGGGAGGAAAGCGTGTGAACAGGTTCTCCAGCATGGCTTTGATCTGATCAGCAGTCTCATTCTGCTTGTGCACCATGCTGACAACAGTGTCAATCTTGCTATCCTGCACATCCATTCTTTCTTTCATCTTCTAGTCATTTTCATCCATCCTCTGCTGCAGACGTATGTCATTCAGCTTCAGCTCTTCCAGAGTCTGCCTGTCCAAGGCAGCTTGAGAAACATCAAAAGCAGGAAGCTTCTGAGAGCTTTCTGCAACATCTTCTGCTTGACTTGCTTCAGCTTGAATGGTCTTGTCTTCTTCTGGTTGCACCTTTGAAGCTAGCTGTTTCTCAGACCAAGGTTCACTATCCAGAGGGAGCACAGCTTCCTGAGGCAGCTGACTTTCAACTTCCTTCAGCAGCTTGCTGAAGTTCTGTTGTGCCTGCTCATAGTTGATATCCTGCAACTTGAGGGCTTCAACACGTACCCAAAGTCTGAATTGTGACCAGAGCTGGTCAGAGGCAGCTGGGTCAATCATTCCAGGACATACTTGCTTCAGAGAAGCAATCCATTGCTGCAAACCTGTTTCAAAATTCATAATACCAGAGCCAACATCTGGTTGTTTTGGTTTTGGGATGGCTATTTTATGTTTCAGATCAGCAAGACGGTCAAGGCTGGTTAAGTCTATGAAGGTCCTGCTGGGGTTTTCGGTGGTTTGCTTGGCAGCTATTTGTTTTGGAGATGGAGTGGGAGAATCAGAAATTATGATTGGACTGTTTGGTGTTTTGGGAGTATTTGGTGGTGTAGATTCTAGCGAGGATGGCAGCTGGGCCATGGTGACTGTTGTTCCACATGGCAGCTGGATTGCCAGAGGTTGTGGTTCAGATGACTGAGGTGAATGAGGTTCAGAAGGTGGAGGAGTTTGAGTTTCAGAGTGATGAAACTCAGGTTGAGGTGATGGTGGATGAATTTCTGGTTGAGGAGAGGGAGACGGAATTGCTGGTTGAGGAGAAGTTATTGGAATTTCTGGTTGTTCAGGGATAAGGGGTTCTTCTGGAATGGATGAGAGAGGTTGTTGTTGTTCTGGTTCTTCAGCAGATTGTTGTTGTTCTGGTTGTGGAGGAGGGACAATTTGTGGTTCAGAGTTTGGATTGGAGGAGTGATCAGAAGTGTGTTGATCAATGTCAGACAGCACTTTGTCAATTGCTGAAGTTGTTGAGATTGTTGGTTTGGGATGTTTGGTTCTGGGTCTTCTGAGTTTTAATGCCTCAGAAGGGTCATCTTCTGGTTCAGTTTCATCTATTGTTGGGATGGGGATTGAGATTCTATGAGAGGTTGGAGGTGGAATAGATGCTGGAATAGTAGAAGAATTTAAAACAGAAGCAGCAGATAAATTACCTCTTTTCTTGGGAGTCTGCTAGGATGATCCTTCTGAAGGTGCCTTCCTCTTCTTCGTCTTCTTCAGAGTCATTTCTGGTTGAGGTTGATGCAGATCTTTGATATTCAGATTTGGATCTGTACCATCTGCCTTGCACGCGTCTAAGTATCTGAGAACCACCTCTGGTTTAGATTCTATCTCAGAAAATAAAGGAAAGTCACTCAGTGGAACTCTTCTGCTGGTGATATCAGCAATAGGAGTAGCTCTGGGTTCCTTTTTGATATTCTCTATCAACTTCATTTTCTTCAAGTTCTTCGCGTTCAGAGGCTTCCCAACCGTTGGTTCAATGGTGCTTAACTCTTGAGCTTCTATCAGATGCTCTATCAGCCTATTCTCTGTCAGAATATCTGATATCAACCATCCAAAGGGTATCCAATCCCTCTTTGTTCTTTCTTCTTCCCTGGTTTCCTTCACGCTTGTTCTGAGGTGGTTGAACAGAAGATGAGCCAAGTTGATTTTTACCTTCTGATTGATAAAGTAGATCAAAAACTGCTGATCCACATTTATGTAATCAGGGGAACTAGTTGGCTTCCTATGGTTGAAGCACCCAAGAATTATCTTCGCCCAAACTCTGTGATGATCCTTCAGATCTTTGATCTTGCTGCTGGGCACCCCATGGGTGAAAATCCTTTCAGCTATCACGCCCACGTCAGCACATCTCTCAGCCATATCAATACAGCGGACACCACCGCCACTGTAGCCTATTAACCTTGCTATGTGATCCTCAGTGATCACAATCTTCTTCCCCATCACGAAGGAGGTGACTAGATGCGTTGAAGCCTTCGCATGAATCCAAAACTCCTTGACTAACATAGGGAATGTTGGTCCAACCAACCTGTCAAAATACCTTTCCCATTTCTGTGCCCTAACTTCTTCTGTTAGGTCAAAACCGTTCTCCTTCAAGCTTCCAAAATCAATGATCAATTCAGATAACACTTCAAGATTCTTCACAGGAGTGAGGAGTGTTCTGAATGGCACTTGATACTGTTCAGATGATGCTTTCTTCTGAGGACCTGCAGAAGCACTGCTGGAGGTTGCCATGTTCACACTAAAAGATTTTGAGAAGAAACTGAGAAAAAGGGTTTTAGAGAGATGAACACAGAAAAATGCAGAGAATGCTTGAGAGAAAGTGAGAAACTGTAAAAGATTAGAATGAGAGGTTAACGTGTTTAAATACAGTTCAAAATATTTTGAAATTGTAAACGTTTTTTAAGAGAGAGAATTAAAATCATGATTACGTTTCAAAAGCATGATTACTTTTCATTTAATGCTTGCTGATTTTGGGGGATTTGAGAAAGATACTTAAAAACGGTTACCAGACATGTGTCTCAAGGCACCCAATCAGCGTTTTGCCTTCTCAGAAGCGTGCACGCGTTCTGCTTCAGAGATTTGCTGATGATTGGATGACACTTGTTTGATGTAGTGATCAGCATGTCTGTCTTTGAGCTTAGACTCTCAGATCTTTAGACTTGCATCTGATACAACCTGCATGTTCTATCTTTCTGAAAGAAGATTGATCAGAAGTTCACAGTAAAACAATTACATTCTGAAGATAAATATATGGAATTAAAACATTTTCACTCTGGGCAGACTTTCATGCTGAGATGTTTCAGAATGAAATTAAACCTATCTTCTGAAAGGGGTTTAGTAAAGATATCAGCCCATTGATGGTCTGTATCTATAAATTTTAAATTCAAAATTCCTTTCTGAATATAGTCCCTAATGAAGTGATGTTTTATTTCTATATGCTTAGCTCTAGAATGTAAAATGGGATTCTTACTTAAGCAAATAGCAGAAGTATTATCACAGAGTATAGGAATGTTACTCTCAAAAATCTGGAAGTCTTCAAGCTGACTTTTCATCCAGAGCATTTGTGTGCTACATCCTGCTGCTGCTATGTACTCAGCTTCTGCTGTTGATAGCGCAATTGTTGATTGCCTTTTGCTGGACCAAGAGATCAGATTTTCTCCCAGAAACTGGCAGCTTCCAGAAGTACTTTTACGCTCCACTCTGTCTCCAGCAAAATCAGCATCGCAGTAGCCTACTAAACTGTAATCACTAGATTTTCTATAAAACAAACCCAGATTAGTAGTACCTTTCAGATACTTGAAAATTCGCTTAACAGCTGTTAAGTGAGATTCTCTAGGATCTGATTGGAATCTAGCACAAATACAAACACTGAATAATATGTCAGGTCTTGAAGCAGTCAGATAGAGGAGAGAACCAATCATACCTCTATAGACTTTCTGTTCTACATTTTTGCTTACCTCTTCTCTTTCCAGAATGCACGTGGGATGCATTGGAATCTTTGATGGCTTACATTCTGAGAGGTCAAATTTCTTCAGAAGATCTCTGATGTATTTGCTCTGATGAATGTAAGTTCCCTCTGGAGTTTGATTGATCTGAATTCCTAGAAAGAATTTCAATTCCCCCATGAGGCTCATCTCAAATTCTGCCTGCATACACTTAGCAAATTTTCTTCCAAGAGAAGGATTAGTAGAACCAAAAATAATATCATCAACATAAATTTGACAGACTAAGATGTCATTCTTAACTGATTTACAGAATAAGGTAGTGTCCACCTTCCCTCTGGTGAATTCATTTTCTAACAGAAAGTTACTTAGCCTTTCATACCAAGCTCTGGGAGCTTGTTTCAGACCATATAGTGACTTCTTTAGTTTGAAAACATGTTCTGGATGTTTTGTATTTTCAAAACCAGGGGGTTGGTGTACATAAACTTCTTCTTCTATATAACCATTTAAGAATGCACTTTTGACATCCATATGATACAGAGTGATGCCTCTATTAACAGCAAATGAAATTAAAAGTCTGATAGATTCTAACCTGGCGACTGGGGCAAAGGTTTCTGTATAGTCTATCCCCTCTTGCTGACTATAACCTTGTGCAACCAGTCGTGCCTTATTTCTGATGACTTCACCTTGTTCATTTAGCTTGTTTCTGAACACCCATCTTGTTCCAATGATGTTGAATCCTTTTGGTCTGGGAACGAGATCCCATACGTCGTTTCTGGTGAATTGATTCAGCTCTTCTTGCATTTCCAGAATCCAGTCATTATCCAGAAGTGCTTCATCAATAGAATAAGGTTCAATCAGAGACACAAGTCCCATGAGTGTTTCTTCAGAGTTTCTGAAGCTTGCTCTTGTTCTGATTGGATCTTCCTTTCTTCCTAAGATAGTCTCTTCTGGATGATCCAAGCTGCTTCTGGGTAATCTCTTCTTAGGTTGATCAGCAACTGTTGTAGGATTGCTAGCAGTGCTCCTTTCAGACGTTGAAGGAGTGTTTGTGTTGAGAGCTTCTGATGATTTGTCTTCAGAACCTGTAAATTCAATTTCCATACCTGCAAACACTTCATTCTGCTTTGACTTTTCAGAGTCAAGCTTATCATCAAAACGAACACTGGTTGATTCTTCCACAATCTGTGTTTCTGTATTGTATACTCTGTACCCTCTTGAGCGTTCAGAGTATCCTAACATAATACACTTCTGTGCTTTAGAGTCAAACTTGTTCAAATAATTCTTAGTATTTAACATAAAGCAAGTACATCCAAATGGATGAAAATATGAAATGTTGGGCTTTCTGTTCTTCCACAATTCATATGGAGTCTTTTCTAGAATAGGTCTTATTGAGATTCTATTCTGAATGTAGCACGCTGTGTTTATTGCTTCGGCCCAGAAGATCTTAGCAACGTTTGTCTCATTGATCATGGTTCTGGCCATTTCTTGCAATGTTCTGTTCTTTCGTTCTACAACTCCATTTTGTTGGGGAGTTCTAGGACAAGAGAAATCATGCAGAATGCCTCTGTCATTAAAGAATGACTCAAAATCTTTGTTTTCAAATTCACCACCATGATCACTTCTGACTTTAACGATTCTAAGATCCTTTTCATTCTGAACTTGGTTACAGAAGGTAACAAACACAGAGTGTGACTCGTCCTTGTGTCTTAAGAACTTTACCCATGTCCATCTGCTATAGTCATCTACGATTACTAACCCATACTTCTTGCCACTGACTGAAGCAGTTTTAACTGGTCCAAATAAGTCAATGTGCAGAAGTTCTAATGGCTTAGAGGTAGAAACAACATTTTTGGATTTAAAAGAAGGTTTTGCAAACTTGCCTTTCTGAGATGCTTCACACAGAGCATCTGAATTGAACTTCAAATTAGGAAGTCCTCTGACCAGATTGAGTTTGTTAATCTGAGATATTCTTCTCATACTAACATGCCCCAATCTTCTGTGCCAGATCCACTGCTCGTTGTTAACAGACAGAAGGCATTTTACATTCTGACTCTTTAGTTCAAAAAGTTTGATTTTGTAAATGTTGTTTTTCCTCTTACCATTAAACAGGATAGTCCCATCTTTCTGACTAACAGCTTTACATGATTTTTGATTAAAGATTATATCATAACCGTTATCACTTAATTGACTTATAGATAACAGATTATGCATTAATCCATCTACTAGCAGAACATTATTGATAGAGGGAAGATTTCCATTACCTACAGTTCCAGAGCCAATTATCTTTCCCCTCTGATTGCCTCCAAAGCCAACGTGGCCTCCAGGCTTAAGTTCCAGGCTTTGGAACATATGCCTTCTTCCCGTCATGTGTCGCGAGCAGCCAGAGTCCAGGTACCATGACTGGTGTTTCTGACTTGCTGCTAAAGATATCTGTAACATGTATTATTTTATCCTTAGGTACCCAGATTTTCTTGGGTCCTGATTTGTTAGTTTTACCAAAACTCTGGTTGAATTTTGGTTTCAGAGTGCTTACTGCTAGTGTATTTAATATCATGTGTGTGACCATACACAAATTGTGAATTCAGAGGAGTGTGTTTGATGGTTAAGTCCATGACATTCTTTGGTGTAGGAACCTTACCTTGGTATCCTATTCCTTTCCTGCCGTTTCTGCTAACTCCATAGATCATTGAAGCCATTTTGCTTCTATCTATGCTTTTAGCAAGGAACTTCTGGAAACTGTGATCATACTCCTTGATGATCTCATCAGCGTTGCTGGGAGTTTCAGAAATTAGTTCCTTTTGAGAGTTTTGTAAAGTGTTTTCTAATTTTGAAATCTTATTTCTCAGCTCAGAATTCTCCAATTTGAGACTCTCAGTCTTATTAGAGTCAGATTCAAGATTCCTTTTCAGGTCTCTGAATTTAACTCTAATTTGCTGATACCGTTCCAGAATCTCATTAAGGCTTTCAGCAAGTTCAGCCTTGGTAAAGTTAACAGCAAAGTTAGGAAATACCTCTTCAGTATCTGATTCTGAGTCTGATTCAGAAGCTTCACTATCTTTTGAGATGTTAGCCATGAGAGCTATGTTTGCCCTCTCATCATCTGATTCTGAGTCAGCTTCAGACGAGTCCGAGTCATCCCATGTAGCCATGAGACTTTTCTTCTTCTCTCTTCCAAACTTCTTTTTGGGATTTTCCCTCTGAAGCTTTGGGCAGTCACTCTTGTAGTGTCCTTGCTCATTACACTCATAGCAGATGATGTCCTTGGTGTTTGGCTTTTTGCTACTAGAGGAACCTTCCGATCTTCTGTATCTAGAGGAAGAATCTGTCCTTCTGTATCTGGAAGAAGACTCGTTCTGATCAGATCTTCTGGGATTTCTGAACTTCCTTTGTCTTTGCTTCCACAGTTGATTTACTCTTCTGGAGAGGAGGGAGAGTTCGTCTTCTTCTGATGAGGATCCATCAGATGTTTCTTCAACTGCCTGCAAAACTTTAGACTCAGATTTTTTGTTAGATTTTAATGCTAAAGGCTTACCTTGCTTCTGAGGCTCGTCAGCTTCTAGCTCTATCTCATGGCTTCTGAGGGAGCTGATAAGTTCCTCCAGAGTGATTTTATTGAGATCTTTAGCTAGCTTCAGAGCTGTAACCATTGGTCTCCACTGCTTAGGTAAACTTCTGATGATTTTCTTGACATGGTCAGTAGTAGAGTATCCTTTGTCCAGAACCTTGAGACCAGCTACCAGAATCTAGAATCTTGAGAACATTGTTTCAATGGATTCCGATTCTTCCATTTTGAACGCCTCATACTTCTGAATGAGCGCCAGAGCTTTAGTTTCTTTGACCTGAACGTTGCCCTCATGCGTCATTCTGAGTGAGTCAAAAATGTTCTTTGCTGTGTCTCTGTTGGAGATCTTTTCATATTCAGTATAGGAGATGGCGCTGAGGAGGATGGTTCTGGCCTTGTGGTGATTCTTGAAGTCACGCTTTTGTTGGTCAGACATTGTTTTTCTATCAATCTTCTGACCGCTTGCATTCACAGGGTGCGTGTATCCATCTGTCACCATATCCCACAGATCAGCATCATGTGCCAGAAAGAAGCTTTCAATTCTGTCTTTCCAGTAATCAAAGTTTTCTCCATCAAAGACTGGAGGTTTGCCGCTGAATCTGTCTCTGTCCTCATTGTTGTCATTGCTGGTGTGAGAAAAGTTTCCTGCCATTGTGTTTTTCTGACGCTGGATCTTGTACTGACACGGTTAAGTGTTTCAGCTCAGAACCAGGCGCTCTGATGCCAATTGAAGTAGTGAAAAACACAAGAAGGGGGGGTTGAATTGTAAAACTGAAAATCAATGCAATGAACAAGATATTTTTATCCTGGTTCGTTTGATCTCAAACTACTCCAGTCCACCCGTCAAGGTGATTTCGCCTCTCTCCAACGAGGTCTTAATCCACTATATTCAACTGAATATTACAGACTGCTTTAACAACTGCTAAAGCCTTCTTGATGCAAACCACAACCCGGTTTGTCAAGGAAACACTTTCTTACAAAGAAGATAAATCTAAGTGTGTGAATGTTTTCTACAAAACTGTATCACAACTGTGATGTATACACAACTTAAAGCTTAGAAACTAGATTGCTAAACAATGATTGAATAAATGAATGTGTAGTGTTTAGCAAACTGAGAGAAGGAAGATTATGATCAGATTTTAGGCGTGTAAAGAGTTGGAGAGCATTAGCCAATTCAATCTTCAAAGTCTTGTTTATATAGCACTGAGATGTTGAACGTTGGAGCAATATTCTTGATTCAATGCTAATAACAAACTTTCCTTATCGAGCAGATCTTGTCTGGAATGAGGCCGTTGGTATTAATTTGCTTTCAATGCACAATACCGTTGCTTACTTAATGCAAGTTCTGGCTTGGCTCATTCTGATTCTGCTTAGCTGCTGATGAACTGTTGTGTTTCTTTATCAGAGTGTTGAGCGCAGTTCTGTTCATAAAGCTTCAGCATACATGTGAGTTAATCTTCTGATTCTGATATCTTGATATGGCAACTTCTGATGCTGATGTCAGGAACCAAATTTCTGATGCAGATTAGGTGTGATCTTGCTTATACCAATCAGAGTATCTGCAAATCAGAACGTAATAATTTAGGCAGCAGATAGTTCATACATGAATCATATAAATAATATATCTTTTCACTTTGTTATCATCAAAACTTAAACATAGGGTAGTAGATTCAAACTTTGTTCTAACATCATTATGGACCCCCAAGATTACTCATGTCAAGTTTAAATCCTTGGATCACACTTTTGATCAGTCAATTGAGCACTTGACCTAAAAATCAGCTATATTGGAGAAAAGTCAACTATGGCCAATTCACAGTCAAACTTCATAATTTTTGGTCCACATCAACATTTTAAACTCATGTGTATCATTTGATCAAGTTTGGACCAAAACTCGTCAAGAAATTTGATCAAATCTCCAAAAGGGCAAAATGGTCAAAATTAGGGTTTTGACTAGGAAAGGGCAATTTCTGATTTTTGATCTAGAAAATGGTCAATTGGTTTAAGAAATGATCTCAAGAGTCCAAATGCATCATTTTTACCTAATGAAATGGTTCAAAACATTGCAAGTCTATTGGATTGACAGATGAATTTTTCAGTCAATTGATCAAAAGTCAACTGTATACTAAAAAGTCAAACTTTGACTTTTTGGTCAAATTCAAGTACCAAAGATCACAATTCATAAAAACATGTCAAAATATGAAAATTTTTCATCAAGAAATCAAGAATTTAAGATTTCATCTTGAAATGTTAAAATTTCTTAACTTAGAAATTTTTCTAAGCATGGAAAATTTCTTATTTTTCATAACTTTGAGCCAAATTTTCACCATGATGCAAGATGATTCAAGAGAAACTTCCAACATGAAAGTTGTAGATCTCCATTAAATCTAAAAATTTTCTTTACACAACTTCTTCCAAAAATGCTTGGATCTCAAGTTACAATTTTATGAACATAGGGTCATGAAACAAAACACTTAGTGAAATTTTGCCCTAATTTGGACAGGATTTTGACCTAACTTCATGACACTTTTTCACATAATTACAAGGGGAATATTCAAAAGAAATTCAAAGAGGGGTTGTAGATAATTTTAAAATATTTCCAAAATATCCAAGGACTCCTTGAGATCATCCTTGAGTAGGGAGAATCAAAGAGATGAAGTTAGGGTTTTGTCACTTAACTTACAAGCCATTTTGTGATGAACAAGAAGTCAATTTCAACCCTATGCTGCACAATCTTGTTTTGAAGGCCTCTAAACCTCAAGATCTATCCATAATAAGAAGATTACACTTGCTTTTGAGCTATTATCCAAGTGTTCCAAGCATTGTCCAAGCCAATTTGCCATTTTAGGAAGACAATTACCATTCAATTCTTGAAAAGTTGCTTTAATCATAAAGTCAACTTGTCTTGAGCTTCTAACTTGTTCTTTCTGCACACACAACCCCTATAAACCAAAAGCAATGTATCTAAGGTCTCAAGAAGCTCAGAACATGCTTGTATAATACTTGATATTTGTCACTTCACATTTCTTAAAAAGCAAGTTATAGAGCCATAACCCTATAACTCAGAAACCTTGAGTGATTTTGTGCTCTAATCTTTTCCATACATATTAACAAGTCAATTGCAACACAACACACGTTTGGACAAGCTTTAAAACACTCTCAAGTGCCTTGCTGCACAGAACTGCCCAAACTTGATAGTTTTGAGCAAAAACTCACCATCTTCATTTCCACTCGTGCGTTTTGAAAACTAATCATCCAAACACCTTCCATACATCATATCAAAGTGATCCAGGCCCTCATTTTCTAACTGTAACTCCTCCATCATCATCCACCATTTTCAAAACTGAAGCTTTCAACTTAACTTGAGTTGGGAGTTCCAGCCATCCTCAAAGCAAAGTAGGAGTTGGAACATATTCAAAGAGGTCCAGGCAAGCTACAGAAATTATCAGGCCATCACAAAGGTTTCTTAAACTCCATACACGACTCCACCTGCAAGAGTTAAGTTTTCAAAATTCTATCTCTTCATATAGGCATAATTTGAGTTTGGTTTGTGAAGATAAAATATAGATACCATTGCCACAAAGCTGTACATATCCATAGTTTACATTTATATGGCATGAGCTTAGAAAATTTTAGGGTTGATGTTTTCTGAAATTTTTAGGTTTTGAATTAGGGCTAGAAAAATTCTCATTCATCTTTGATTATTAGCTTAAGTTATTTATATGGCTGGATTCGTGGGAAAAAATGCCACAAATTTCATGTTTGAACTTTTCATTTTTGTTGAGAGATGAAGAAGATACAGGTCTTTTGGCTGGAGGTTGAAGATGAAGTGTAATCATGGTGCGTTTTGTGTCATGTAATTATTGTTTCAGTTATATTAATGGATGTACAGCCACCCCAGTGGTAAGGCAACGCACATTATCGGTAGAGGTCATGGGTTCGAACCTCAGCACTGCCTTTTTGCTTTTGTTTTACATTTTTGGTCATTTTTCCTTTCTTTTTTGCTTCAACAAATAGGTGCTGGGCCTTTTGGGCTTAGCTTTTGTTTTTTTTTTGTTTTTTTTTGCTTACTAACCCCCTGCAGGCTTTTGACACCCTTGGCCCATTTATTTTATTTTCCATTTGATTTTCATTTTATTTTCTTAAATATATTTTTTAAAATACTAAAAAAAATCATAAAATACAAAAAAATAGTAGATTTTATATTTTAATTTAGTTTATTTATTTTTCTCACAAAAATATATTTAACCACACTTTATTTATTTTTACTAATTATTCTTGTAAATTTAATTAAAACTAGGATATTATTTATTTTCTTTTACACCAATTAAAATATATTATTTTAATACCAAAAAGACTAAAAATATTTTATAATGCTATAAATATTTTCAAGATAAAAAATTCCAAAAAAAAAACACTTTTCTTAAACTTATTTTCTTTTGATTAATTAATAAAATTAGGATTTTCATCTAAAATCTTTTCTCAATAAATTCAAACTTAATAAATTATTTTATTTATTTTATTAGGTTAAGGTAAAATTCCTTTTTCATAAAACATCAAACAAAATATCCATTTTCTTCATATTTACCTTCTTGCATATTTAATTCATCTTGTACATTATTTATTTCAATTCTTGTATAAATTCAATTTGGTTGTAATAGACTAACTAGGCTTTAATTTCTTGCAATCCCCATCTGTAATTTGTACACCCCCTCCCACAAATATTGTAATAGCGTAGTAACTTTAAATTTTACAATTTATCGCTTTTATATAACATGCTAGTAATTAGGGTTTGTATGGAAAGACTAAAACCAATACTTAAAAAAGCCTAATTCAAGACAAAAACAAGCATGAAAACAATACATTTGCACACAAACACCCTTAGGGTTATTCCGCTTGGTTGCCTTATACAAAATGGCCATATTACGCATGTAAGTTATCTTAGCAAAAACAAGAAAATACAAGATCATGGTCCCTCGATGACGCTATCTAAGTTGCCTTACAAATGATCTTAGTCCCTCAAAAAGTATGCTAAGATACTTTGCAACATTGCTAATCATGGTTATATAATGACCCACGCCATTCCCAATTACATCCAAAGATAGGGTTGCTTACCAAATCAATGGTAAGACAACAATATCAAAGGAAAAGAAAATGAACAAGAAAGACATTTGAGTAGGTATATTGCTCCTAATTACTTGCTCCATTTTAAAACAAACATCCTTGCTATTTTTAAAACAAACACATACACTTTCAAACATCTTACAAAATTGAAAACATTTTTAAAAGATCAAACATCTTTGTATACATTCTTACAAACAAGAATCATTACAAAGATTTTCTAAACAATGGCCTCTTCACAAAATACTTTCAAAAACCACATCAAGCACAATTTCAAACAAAAAAGCAAGTGATCTAGCAAGTAACTAAGAGCCCATGGAAAACCATGGATGAAAAGGGTGCTAATACCTACCCTTTTCATAATCTACCCCCCGAACTCAAGAAAGAATCTCAAAGGTCTTTCATGTGCTTTTTCACCTTTCCTTTTGGATAAAAGAAAAGTCGGTGGTGACTCTTGCTAACCGCAACATTTGTGATCAAACGCAAAACCCTCAAGTCAGTTCTCCCACCGTATCAAACCATGCTTATGATGTCATGATTATGCTAAAAAATCACATGTATAGTAAGCACAAATAAGTCACACAAAGTCCTTAGGTTTAAGGCCTGCATGAGTTTTAAGGTCATACCCTCTTGAAGCTGGATTGGTTCAACCTGTCCTATAAATAGTAACTGGGTTCTAAGGGATCTCAATATCACCGATATTTCCCTGAAGCTTCGTTCAATAGGCGATTGACTCGCAACCAAACAAAACTCAAGAGTTAAACCTCAATGAGTGTAGCATAGAGTATCTGTAGACCTTGGGAACACACCAAAGCCGGCCATCTCACTACGTCCTACTGGCCAAGTTGTGCAATTAAAGGTTCTAAGGTTAGTTGATGCTTTATGACACCACACGGCGGCCCAGTACTCTCCCTGATTGACTCAAGGGTTACCGGTACCAACCAAAGTTCCACATCAACATAGCTACTGCTTCAACCGTGTCGGTATACCCCGCACAATTCTCTCACAGTTTATTGCTACTTACCTAAAAGGTGTCCCCAGATCCGGGTGTAGTATCTACATAACCCCAACAAAACCCTGGAATATAAATCAGGCAAAGCAAAAGACAAACAAGTAATTTTAGAATTGACCTAAATCCTAAGGTATACCCCACTTATTAAGTCCCCAGCAGAGTCACCAGTTCTGTGATATGGTGGCAGAACCGACTGTTATACTGGTTTGCATATTGTATTCGCAAATGTCGCGGTAAGCAAGAGTCGCGACCGACTTTTATTTCATCCAACAAAGGAAAGGAAAAATAACATAAAAAATGTTTTTCGAGAGTTTCTGAGTACGGGGGGTAGATTATAGAAAGGGAAGGTTTTAGCACCCTTTCTATCCATGGTTTTCCACGGGCTCTTAGGTATTTGCTCGTTTTGAAATTGCTTGTGTGTTTTGAAAAGGTTTTGTTTGACTTCGTGGTAACCCTTGTATCTGTCCTCAAGAGTGTGATGAAGTTGTTTTTGAAAACTATTTTGAAAGTGTTTGTGTGAAATTTGTTTGTTTGAGCAAGTAGCTAGGAACTATCCACCTACTCGAAAAAAGTCTGTTCGTTTTCCTTTAGACAACATTATCCTACTATTAAGGAGTAAGTATCTCCATCGTTGGAGTTTAAGGGACATTCGAAAGGGACGAAATGGTCACTGAAGGAAACAAGTAAGGATACCTTAGAATTTCAAAGGGACTATCGTCATAAGATCATTTCTCGTAGGCAACTCGACGGACAAGGAGGAACTATGATCTTTATGACGAATTTGAATTACGGGTCATTACTAAGATATCCCTACGTTCAAGGGATACGACCATTATTTCCGAGGCAACCAAGTGAGGCAAAACCCTAGGAGTGAGCACGTGCAAGTGTTTGATTTCGGTTTCATTTATCTTGCGCATTTAGGGTCTTCTACTATTGTAAATTGATTTATCTTGCCATTCAATCCTATTATCCATACATCTAGGAAGTTTATAATTGCAGAAAGTAAAGTGCGAGAAATTAAAACCCTAGATATTACAAGGCCTTGGGGAGGGCGATTACATAATCATAAAACCGGGGAAAATAGTAAACCTAATTAACTATTACAAACTCGGAGCAGTTACAGTAATTAATCAAATAATGGGAAAAAAGGTGCGCGCGAGAGTAAATTAAACGGGGAATTAAATTCAGAAACCATTAATTGGTGAGTAAAGAAAATAATTTTTTTTGGATTTTTATGAGAAAAAAAATAATTAACTTTGCAAATTTACCTAACTTCTATTTAATTTTAATTATGGAAAAAAGAATTTAAGTTAACCTAATTAACCTAATTAATTAAGGCAAATAAATATTTTATGGAAAAAACTAAACCTAATATTTTTTAGTGATTTTCTGATTTTCTGATTTAGTTAAAAAAATAATGATTTTTTTGGTAAAACAAACAAATAATTAAAACATATAAAAGAAATTAAAAAAAAAGAATAAAAAATGGGCCTGATGTGATGAGAATTTTGGGTGTATGCACTGAATTTGGTTTTAGGCCCAGGATGATGGCCTAGTTTGTCTAACGCGTGATTCAATGAAGCTTCCTTCTGAGGGTCCATCATGTGGCTGCAATCTTGGAGCATTGGATCTGGATGGAGATAGATTTGATGGATTTGCATCTTAGGTGGATGATGGTCACTGGATAGTGTGGCGCGCTGGATCTAAAATAAGAAACTCAGAAAATATAAAAGGCCTCGACCTGGGATCGAACCCAGGTCATCCCTTCCACACGTTCACTTCCCTTGCCCATTGTGCTGGATGTTAACTCATGAACATAATCACTCAAAAATATTATATATTAAGCAAACCATTAAATCTCAGTCAGCAAAAAATAAACGCGTCAGTATTTCAAGAACCAATCATGTTATAAGGAATTGCCACGCCAGCAATCAAACTGCCTTCAGCCTTTTAATCACCGGAGATGCGCCAGAGCCCTAGCTCCGGTCGTCTTCTCCGGCCATCTCCCCCATCCCATTCACACAAACCTACAAAAACAATAACTAATTAGACCCTACCCCCTAATTCGAGGGCTACGGATCCAATGGTGACCTCCTCTTGCCCTGAAACGGCTTGCAAACATCGCTATGAGAAAAAACGTGAAACCACGGTCGTTAATGGAAAAGGGTGATTCTGGGTGTTAGCTTCACATGTTATACGTTAAAACACTCACAATCATTAATAGAAACACATGTATATAGTCGATATGGATTTAAATTAGGCGTTGTGAAAGTTTAAGATCAAAGAAATCTTACCCAAAAGTGAGGTACGAATTTGCTGATTTTTGATGCTATAGGATTGCTCAGGAGTTGGGTTGAGTCCCTTGATGCTGCAGGAGTACGACTAGAGGCTTAGAATCAATGGAGAATGGCTGGATCACGAGATCTCAAATTGCACTAAACTTGAATATTTTTGAAACTTTGTTCTTGGTTTGGAGGAAGCCTTTTCGTGTCCTTTAGGTCTTGGATTGTTGTGGTTATATATTGTAGCACATTAGGTCAACATAAGTGAAAAAAATCCAATGCTTTGATGAAAAATATTCTTCCATCAATTATTTTATTTTTGTTTATTTTTGGAACAAATCCACTCTTACTCTCTCTCCACGAATTTGCCTCGATTTGCCAGCTTTTGTTGATTGTTATTTGATGAGAAAAAGATTTGCAATAAAATCTTTTATTATTTTGATTATTTATTTGATTTAATTTAATTTTTAAATGATTAAAATAAAAATAAATTAAATAAATAAATCTAATAAAACATGGAAAGGTGTTTGGGTTGTGGGCCATGCTAGAAGTAAGATGCAAGCATAAAACGTTAGGCCCATTTAACAAAAAATGCAATTTTGGGCATTGTTGACTTTTGACAATTTTCCAAAAATGGCCAACTTTGATAATGCATATCTCCTTCAATTTTGACCCTAAGGGGGGTGTTCTTAGACTTTCTAGAAAGCTTAGGATGTCCCCTAAAGAACCCTTTTAGTTTCATCTCAATTGGATCCTCCATGTTCATGTAAGAAGCTTTGATCCAAAAGGTGTTTTTGTTAACTTTTGAAAAGGACCTTAAATGTATGGATTTATATCTTTTCATGAGTGCATTTCTTGAACTTGAGGGATGAAGATGAGTTATATAGAATTGAATTCTCTTCAAAATGAGCCTTGGATGGGAAATTTATGATAAAGTATGAGAAAGTTATGCCTGGTCAAAGTTTGGTTGACTTTTCCCATAAAAACCCTAATTTAGCAACTTTTGAGTTTTGATGAATTTGGGGCATTCCTTTAGGAATCATGATCAACCCTTGATCAAATGATGGAAATTACTTTAAAATGTTGATGTTGACCAAAAATCTTGAAGTTTTACTGTGTGTGAGTCACAATTGACTTTTGACCTAACACATTTGATTTTCAGGCATTTGAGCAGTTGATTGAGAAAACTTCTTGTGCAAGGCATGAAACTTGGCATGGAAGATATTGAGAACATATTAGGACCATGGAAAAGGTTTGAGACCTTTGGAGTTCACCCATCTTAATGAAAATGGAAACCCTAGTTTGAGGTTCATTGTCTTACGAGAGTATTTGCTTCATCAATCCTTGGGCATCCTTGGGCAAGTTGACGATTTCAATGAACATATGTTGAGTAAAAATGGGAGGGAAAATTTTAGGGTACAACAGTGAGGGACATCAAACTATGAGACCATCTCATATCCTGGTCATTCTTCAAAATAGGCTAAGGTAGGTGCAAAATAAACCACCTAGCCAATAGAGGAGTGCAACACAGAAGGGCCCCTCTTCTCTTTAGAGTGCGAGTATACAGAGAGTGTAGAGTATCTCCAAGTAAAGTAGGCACCGGATTATGAGACAGAAAAACCTTGACCGCATTCACATCTATGAGTTGGTCCGAATTAGGAAATAACATCATCCCATAGATGAGAGGAGCCAACACTTCTTCAAAAACATGTAAATCTAGGGTATCCCAAAAATGGTGAGTTTTCTCAAACAGAAACCTAGCTAGAAATCCCTTGATGCTTCTTCTAGTTTCCCAATTTGCCACTATATTTGCCTGTTGTAAAGACAAATCTTGAGAAATCTCTTCAGGCTTTGGGTCTCTTTCCATACCGTTGAATGGTAACTGATTAAGGATAGGTACCCCCAATAGCTGAGAAAACTTCTCCATAGTAGGCACTAACTGGTAATCAGGAAAAGTGAAGCAGTTATGTAGCGGGTCAAAGAACTGAAATAACACTTTTATCATTTCTTCATCAGGGTTTGAGGTGACTAAGTTGAGAAGTCGACCATGTATTTCAGTGAATGGAGAGCTTTCAGGGACCCTTGATGCCAAGTCCTTGAGTTGAGGTGGTACCCTTACGAGGTTGACTTGTATAGTATTCCTGCAAGTGGATGCCATGTCCTACAAGACAAGACAAAGATAAGCCCTAGAAAATCCTTGAAATGGTTAGTATGATATTCTATGTTATGATGTCATGGTTATACTAAGAAATCACAGATATAGAAAGCACAAGAAAATCACACAAAGACCTTAGGTTTAAGGCTTGCATGGGTTTTAAGGTAATACCCTCTTAAAGTTTTGATTGGTTCAACCTGTCCTATAAATAGTAACCGGGATCTAAGGGATCTCAATATCACCGATCCTTCCCACAAGTTTCGTTTCCATTGACAACTGACTTGCCACCAAACAAAACTCGGGAGTCGGATTACAATGAGTGTAGCATCGAGTATCAACCGACTTTGGGGATACACTAAAGACGGCTATCTCACTACGTCCTAATAGACATATTGGTCAATTAAAGGTTCTAAGGTCAGTTGATGCTTTATGACACCACACAGCGGCCCCGTATTCTCCTTGATTACTTAATAGCTACCGGTATCAACCAAAGTGTCGCATCAACGTAGTTATCGCTTCGACCGTGTTAGTATACCCCGCACAATTTACACAATCTATTGCTACTTACCTAAAAGGTGCCCCAGATCCGAATGTAGGATCTATAGTAACCCAAACAAAACCCTCAAAAGTAAATCAATCAAAGCACATAAAGTAGTTAAATAATGAACTAACTCTAAGGTAACCCCACTTTTTATTATCCCCAGCAGAGTCGCCAATTCTATGATACAGTGGTAGAACTGACTGTTATATAATGGTTTTGCATTTTGTATTTGCAAATGTGCGGTAAGGAAGAGTCGCCACCGACTTTTCTTTTATCCAAATTAAGGAAAGAGTGAAAAGAACAGAAAAAGACCTTTTCGAGAATTTCTAAGTATGGGGGGTAGATTATGGAAAGGGAAGGTGTTAGCACCCTTTCCATCCGTAGTTTTCTACGGGCTCTTAGAGGTTTTCTCATTTTAAAAATACCTTTGTGCTTTATGTTTGAAAATATTTTGAAAATGCCTTGGTACGGCGAACTTTTTAATGTTTCTCGGGATAGTAGAGAAAGTATACAAAGTGATTTGAAATTGTTTTTGAAAATTAGTTTTTTGTGGAAGTGCAAAATGTTTGAGCAAACTTTTAACAGCCATCTACTTTATTACTTGAAAAAGGTCGTTCTTTTCCTCTTTTCCTTTAGACAATGCTATCCTACTATTAGTGAGTAGGTAGCCTTATCTATGGATGTTGAGGGACAATCGAAGGGACGTTACAGTCACGAAGGCAACTTGTGGAGACACTTTAGAAATTTTCTTTTAGGGACTAGATCATTCACCGAAAGGCAATTGTAGGTTCATCGAGGGACTATGATATTTTTTTTGATTTATGGGTCTTTGCTAAAGTATTCCTGCCTCATGACTATTTTATTTCTTAAAGGAAACCAAAGTGGGATACCCTAGACGTGCTTGTGTGCAATTGTGTTCAATTCAGTTATTTATCTTTTTGTTAAGTTTACTAGCATTTGATTATTAGTCTTATCATCCACGCCTAATTACTAGAAGTTAATATATATTGCGAAATATTAAAGTGTAAGAATTTAAATCTACGCTATTACAATGCTTTGGGGAGGGGATTTACACTGTTCAAGAATGAGGGGGATAAAGCAGTAAATGTCCTAGTTTTAATCTATTACATCCAGTGGGCAGGTACATCAATAGTAAAAATACAGAATTAAATAAACGCGCGTGAAATTGAAAATAACGTCTAACAATATCCTAAGAAATAAAAATCTTTTTGTTTGTTTTTTATTATGAAAATAAAATTAAATCTGAATTAAGTCCTAAATTCTAATTTGTTTTAAGTTAAGAAAATGGTTAAAATTAATTAATCAATTAATTAATTATTTAATTAAAATGTCTAAGCCTAAATTTTGTGATTTAATGTCAAGTTGAATAGAAAAAGTGTCAATAAAGAAATGAAACAAAGAATAAAATACAAAAAGAAAAAGGGACTCCTTCGATTGCAAGAAGAATGGACTTTTCGACCTAGAGGGAGAATGGATCTTTCGATCTAGAGGGAGAACGTACTTTTAGATCCAGAGGGATGTTGTCCTTCGATTCTGTGAAGGGGATGGGATTCTTGATCCAGGAGGGATGTTGTCTTTTTCGATCCAAGGAGGGAGTTGTTCTTCGAATTGAACCTACAAGGAAAATGCTGGAAAAAAATAAAGATCCAGGACCTGGGTATCGAACCCAAGTCCTTCTCCCTAATTTGAAACTTCTGTCCTCAGGCCTAAGCTTATTTTGACTTGAAACGGGCTATGCCATGAGTTTCGAAAGGCAGATCATGTCATTCCTTTCGATGGCGTGATGTTATTCCTGCATGTTATCTTGTGTATGATATGCTCATATAACCACAAATGGTATTAACAACGCATATATACCTATAATATGTATTTAAAAGACTTAGAAATGCAGTTTCGATTTGGGTAAATCCTTACCAATTGGATATTCTTCGATCTGAGCATGGCTTGGCTTGGAACAGATTCTTGGGAATCTCAAGAACACAAATATATCCTTCGTCTGGATTGAGTGTGCCTGCAAAGAAAACTAGTTAGAATTTTGATCCTTTCTATGGTGGTGTGAGTATTCTCTTTTTCCAGGAAATCTCCCCTGTGTGTGATGCAACACTTGTGATCTCTTTATATAGAGGGGGTAGAAGGGACAAGAAGGCAAAGGTTTAAACAACCTTGATTATGTGTTTGAAAGCCATGAATGAGAATTTGTAACATTGGCCAAACACATGGGATCTTGTCCTTTTTTTGAATTTTGAATGTATGTGGACATTTGACTTTCAGATACTCTCCTTTGAATGGCTCTGATGGCCTCCTTTGAATGGCTCTGATGGCCTCTTTCGAATGGCTCTGATTCATCTCCTTCGAATGGCTCTGATGACCTCCTTCAATTGGACTTTTTGAGTGTCTTTCGAATAGTATTTTATTGCCTCCTTCGAATGGGCCACCAATGTGTGTCCTTCGAATGGGCCATTGGAAAACTCTTTCGAAGGGGTCATATTGGGTGTCATAGTACAAAAACTGTGTTGAGAAGTCTTGGCTCTGTGAATTGAAAGCAAACACAGAGGAAGTCTTTGCCTTGTGCATTAATGGTAATTATAGAAGAAACCTTTGCCCTTGTGAATCCAAGACAAGTCTGAGAAAGCCTCTGCCTTGTCGATCGAAGGCAAGCCTAAAGTAGCTAATGCACAATCGAAGCCTTGTGAACCAAGCTTGGTCAAAGGGGGTCCCATGCCTGATCGAAGGGTTTTAGATGCCTAATCGAATCTCCTTATCCAGATGTCAATTGAAAGACATCCTGTTCAGATGCCAATCGAAGGACCTTGTTAAAATGCCAATCAAAAGACCTTGTCCCAAGGCCAATCGAAGACTTCTGTCCATATGCCAATTGAAGACTCCTTCTTTATCTTCAAAATCTTTATTTTTCTTTAATCAAATGTTTGTGACCACCCATGTAGGAGAAAACCTTGGAAAACATGAGAGGGAAAATTTTGGGGTACAACAGACAGCGAGAGAAAGCATTTTAGTTTAATAATATAATCCAAATCAATAATCACGAGAGTGTGAGATAAAGGTTTTTAAACTGATAGTTTCTACTAAAACAATGTTTTGAATACTCAAACCATATACCAACGACTTACTGAATCCTCAAAGTCATACTTATTACGTACCGATGCCCTGTTATCAAATATTTCATTTAAGTCTAGCTTATTTTCGTCTAGCCAAAAACCTAAGATTAATTATTAGCGTTAGCTTTACAAAGTAACATTAGATAGCAGTAATTCGATTATTAGTCCGTGTGGGTTCGATATCTTTTAAAACTACGCAACTAAGTTGTGCACTTGCAGTTAATACACCCGATAGACTCTAAAGTCGCGATCAAGTTATTGGCGCCATTGCTGGGGACTGATTTAGTCGATATTGTGACTCTGTTGTTACATATTATAGACTAAGGCAACAAATTTTATTTCCTTTTATCCATTGATTGTATGCCAAACACTCGCTCTCAAGGCGAAGAATTAGAGTAACCAATTGATGAGGTCGAGCGTTTTGTTAGTATAAGACATGGAATCAGAGAATACCAAATTAAGTACAATCTTCTCGAATTCAATCTTCTCGACTTATCTCTTCCTGAACTAAGAATGGCAGAAGGACCCCCAAATTATCCTTTGAAGGATTATACTGGCCCATCGCAAGAGGAACCTCACAACAACATTGTTTCCCACGCTATCGCTCAGAACGATTTTGAGTTGAAACTTTCGTTATTACAAGTTGTCCAACAATATCAATTTTTGGGATGTCCTACGGACGATCCGAACTTATATTTGTCCATATTTGTGCAGTAAGTAAACACAATAAAAGCAAATTGTGTCAACCCCGAAGCAATAAGACTTCGTTTTTTCCCTTTTTCATTATGAGATAGAGCTAGAGCTTGGCTCCAGTCTCTACCATCCAACTCTGTTACCACATGGAACAATTTGAAGAAAGTTTTCATAACTCGATATTTTCTGCCGAGTAAGACGACTATGCTAAGAGCCAATATCAATGGTTTTAAACAAATTGAAAGTAAATCTCTTTTTGAAGCATGGGAAAGATACAAAGACGTGTTGCGAATTTGTCCATATCACGGTCTAGAAGAATGGCTAATCATCCACACCTTTTACAATGGTCTCTTGTATAACATATGACTAACAATTGATGCTGCAGCTGGCGGCGCACTGATCAATAAACCTTATCATGACGCTTATCAGGTTATCAAAAGTATGGCTCAAAATTATTACCAATGGGGAAGCTGCAGTAGTAGAAATGTTGAGACTAAGCCATTGGAATGAATTGACTCACACAGATCAAATAAAAATTGCCACCACATTTTATTGTTTCCAAAGGAATGGGAAAAGAGATAATAACGCAAAAAGAGGGGGAGAGAATCTAGGTACGGGGATTGGTTATGCAAAGGGAAGGTATTAGCACCTTAAACATCTATGGTACTCCGCAGGAACCTCTTTGAAAATTTGTATATTTTGACTATAAATGTTGTATACAAAAATAAATGATGGAGATGAGAAAAGAAATATTTTTTTACAAATTTTTCACCAGCCGCGGTTGCGAATTTTTAGTGCCTATGTACCACCTTCCATGCAATAGGGGGTCAGGGTACTCGTAGTTCACCTTTAAAATTTTAAAACACACGTGTGTTGGTTAATTTTAAGAGACGAGACATCATTGTCATCTCCGAGTGGAAGAACATACTTACTACCCATAATTATGAGAAAGGAGAATTTGCATCCTCTCAAAGTGGAGGATATAGCTTGTATTTTAAAATCAACAAAGCCTCACTCAACACCCAAGTGGAAAATATCTCACTTCACTACATATCGTAGAAGTATAGTAAGTTGTATCACTACAAGGATTGACAAGAGTCTAATCTTTTTTAGAAAAGTTTAAAGTAAAAAGCCGAAGTGGAAAAATGGTTTGAATGAGATTGATTACCTTTTAGTCTTCTCTCAAAAATGTCAAAGTATGATTAGGTTATTTAAAGTTTGATTAAGAAAATGATTTTTTTTTAAATGCATGGACCTGAGTCCAAGTTTATTGTGAAAGCAGTTCAAGTTTTGAGTACAATAATAGTTTTGAAAAGGAGGGAGAATATTTTTTAAATTAAAGAAGATGGGAGGAGATGAATGGACTATCATAAAGCATAAGGTAAAAGTTAGGGAAAAGAACCGTCTAACCAACAAGAAGTCAACACTTTACACAATGAGTCAATGTAGAATTCTCATCCTTTGGATTGAAACCAAACAAGCCAAGATATTAAACTTCTTAAGAATACCAAACTTCAAATGAATTAAGTCTTAACAAAAATTGGGCAGAGTAACGACTGTATACAAATGAATTCCCAATCACAAACAAAGCATATAATCAGAATAACCTGCACACAAAGAAAGAAACAACCCAATGTCTCAGGGTAAACCCCATGAACTCCAGACAAAATAACAACATAAGTCACAAGGTCTTAAGGGTAGTCAAGGTTTCTAATCCTAAGTCCAAGAGGTCTATAACTCTATAATTCCAAGGATAGTAACCAAATAGTTCAAGTAACCTTAAAGATTTTATTGTTAAAGTTGATTATTAAGTATCTTCAAAAAGAAAGTGAAAGCTCAAGTGAGCAAAATAAAAATGACATAAAGATAAATGCTTAAGTGTGCAAAGATAAAAATAACATGAAATGTAAATCCTAAAATAAATGGCGTTTAAAGTAAAAGCATAAAATAAAGTCAATTGTTATAGAGTTAGAAATTAGAGGTTAGTTGAATGACCATCTTGAAACTTTCATGTCAAAACTCATTAGAAGATTGATAAAATCAAGCTTCTCAATAACAAGATTCATTTGCTTTTTGTCAAGTATATAATTTATTTCAAATTCTCGAGGTGACAACAAATGATCAACGATGTTTAAATGATTCACTTAGACCAAAATTTCTGATGGTTCATTAGAGGATTGATAAGACCAAAGCCTCCTAACAATGAACCTCAAGGTTATTTGATCAAAGATTCCAAATTAAACATACTTGGGCTTGCAAACATAGGTTTGGGCCACAAATAATCATTTCTCGAATCGGGACAAAATTTAGCACTATGTTAAGCAATCGTAAGTGAACTTACATAGAAGTCACACCTATTTTGAGACCGGTCAATAGCAATCTATGTACCGCATGTTTGGAGAAATGATAAGTAGATCATCCTCTATTGACCGACCTCAAAATAGGTGCGACTTCTATATAAGTCCACTTACGATTGCTTAACATAGCGCAAAATTTTGTCCCGATTCGAATAAATGATCATTCGTGGCCCAAACCTAGGTTTGCAAGCCCACGTATGTTATTTTGATCTCTTTGATCCGATAACCTTGAGATTCATTGTGTGGAGGCTTTTGTTATACCAATCCTCTAATGGATCTACAACACTTTTGGTCAACGCGGATCACTTAAACATCGTTGATCATTAAATGGCACTTGTGAGGATTCCTAATGGGTGATATACTTGACAAAAAGCAAATGCAACTTGTTGTGTGGAGGATTTAGTTCTACCAATCCTCTAATGAGTTCCAAATGCAAGTTTCAAGATGATCATCCAACTAACCACTAATCACTGATAATTGGCTTTATCTTTTGTTTTTACTTTATGCCCTTTTAATTTTTATGCTTTATGCACCATTTACTTTTAGCATTTACATTTCATGCTATCTTCATATTTGCTAGCTTGAGCCTTTTCTTTTCTCTTCTAAGACACCTAATAATCAACATAAACCATAACAAACTTTAATGGTACTTGAACTATTTGGTTACTATCCTTAGCATTATGGAGTATTAGACTTCTTGGACTTAGGATTAGAAACCTTGGCCTATGTTGGAGACCTTGTGACCTTAATTGATATTTTGTCTGGAGTTCTTGAGGTTTACCTCAAGACATTGGTTTGTTTGTTTGTTTTATGTACAAGTTATGGTGATTACATTTTTGTTTGTAATATGGAATTCACCCGTATGCAGATGTTACTCTGCCCAATTTTTTTTAGAAGACTTAATACACTTGAAGTTTGGTTCTCACAAGAGGTCTAGTATCTTTTCTTGCTTGGTTTCAATCCAAAGAATGAGAATTCTATGTTGGCTCATAATATCAAGTATTGACTTTTTGTCGGTTATATGGTTCTTATCCCTAACTTCTACCTTATGCCTTTAGGATGGTCTCTTCTTCTTCTCCCATCTTCTTTAATTTCAAAAATTTTCTCCCTCCTTTTGAAAACTCTTCTTGTTTTTTTAACTTGAACCACTTTCATAATAAACTTGGATTTAGGTCCATGTATTTTCAAAAAACATTTTCATAAATAAACTTCAATCAACTTAACAGTACCTTGGAATTTTTTGTGAGAAGACTAAAAGTCAATAAATCTCATTTCAAACCATTTTGCCACTTTGGCTCTTTTATTTTTAAACTTTTCTCAAAAAGATTAGACTCTTGTCAATCATTGTAGTGATGCAAACAACTATACTTCTACAATATATAGTAAAGAGGGATACTTTCCACTTGGGTGTTAAGTGAGGCATTATTGATTTTAAAATCCAAGCCATATCCTCCACTTTGAGATTATGCAAATTCTCCTTTCTCATGATTGTGGGTAGTAAGTAGGTTTTCAACACGGACAATGACAATGATGTCTTATCTCATAAAATTAACCAACACACTTGTGTTTTAAAATTTTTAAAGGTGAACTACGTGTACCCTAATCCCCTATTGCATGAAAGGTGGTACTTAGGAACTAAAGGTTCGCAACCGTGGCAGGTGAAAAAATCATAAAAAATATATTTCTTTTCTCACCTCCACCATATATTTTTATACAACATTTTATAGCAAAAATATACAGATTTTACAATGAGGTTCCTGCGGAGTACCGTAGATGTTTAGGGTACTAATACCTTCCCTTTGCATAACCAACCCCCTTACCTTGAATCTTTCCCCCTCTATTTTGGGTTATTCGCTCTTTTCCCATTCCTTTGGAAACAATAAAGCGCGATGGAAATTTTTATTTTTGATCTGTATAAGTATAGTCAATCCAATGGCTTAATCTTAAACATTTTTACCACTACAAAAAATTGGCGACTTCACTGGGGAAAGATTGACCTCTTGCTAGTCCATCCCTAAGTGGGTTGAGCATATCTTTGTTTATATATGTGTATATTCTATTTTTGTTTATGTGTTATATGTTGTATATATATTTATCTGGATTTTCCTGGTTTTCAGGGTGCTTGGTGATTACTCATAAGTCCTATACCCGGACTTGGGAAAACTTTAAGAAAGGACAGGACGTATAGTCATGTTAACTTTGAGGGAGTAATCCCAATAAATGAGGCATGAGATCCCCCACTCAATGGAGGCCCCTTTGACTGTAGTGTCGTTCACCGAGTAATCGAGAAGACATACTGCTTTCGACCTGGAGCCCGCTGAAGCTGAGGACCGTATAATACCTAACCCATCTTGGCCTTTTAGGTGTAGTGCGGAAGCTATGATGGAGAAATCTTGAAATAGTTGTCACGCGATGCTACGCTCAGAGGAATTTTTCTTAATAATATTACTAATTACCGAGTTAACTGGGAAGTTCATAATATCTGAAGGAAGGATGTAGACTCTGGGAACCTCTAGACCCTTGTTCGGCAGGTGATAAATTTTAGACCATACCTTATGGGTAGTATCTTCGACCTCATGCTCGTGACGTTGAACCTATGAACCCTATATGTGTGATCTTGTGTGTGATTGTTGCATCATGTATCCATGCACTCATAAGCATCTTTTGAAGAAATCTTATTTCAAGGGATTTAAAAGTTGACCATTTGTGAATGTCTCAGGTAACCATGTATTTTGGGAAAAGAAAGATCGGGAAATACAATTTCAAGGATCCCAAGGTATATGAGTTGATCAGTCTAGTTCCCGAGATCGAATTGTTTGCAGATTTTCGGAAGAAGTATGGATCCATCATTCTTCTCATGAAGCTTAGGATGAAGGAGGGTTTCCTCTCGACCTTGGTCCAATTCTATGATCCGATGTATCATTGCTTTACTTTTCTCGACTATCAGTTTATGCCTACACTGTAGGAGTATTCTTATCTGTTGGATTTACCTGTTACTGATCGTGTTCCTTTTACTGGCTTGGAGGATGAGCCAAAATCACATGAGATTGCTGCTTTGATCCATCTGGGGAAGTCTGAGATTGAAGCCCATATGACTACTGAAGGAGGGATTAGAGGATAACCAACTCAGTTCTTATTGAGAAAGCTCATTACTTTTCCAGGATGAAGAGTACAGTCTCTTTTGAGGCCATATTTGCTCTGCTTGCTTACGGATTGTTCTTATTTCCTAATGTGGACATGTTTGTTGATATTAAAGCTATCAGGATCTTCATAATTGGAAACCCAGTTCCTACATTGTTGGGAGATGCTTATTACTCTATTCATCTTCAAAATTCTTATCATGGGGGGATGATTATCTGTTGCACACCTTTGTTATACCAGTGGGTTGTCTCTCATATGCCTCAGTCTGATGCTTTTTGGGATGTCAGGAAAGAACCCCGTTGGGATCCTAAGATCGTGGAACTTACTCACTTGGATATTGATTGGTATCATCGAGTTTACCAGGATATAAAGATTGTTGGCAGTTGTGGTAGTTTACCCAATGTACCTCTTCTTGGTACAAAGGGAGGAATTAACTATAACCATTTTCTTGCATGATGACAGCTCAATTATTCGATGAGGGATAAACTAAATAGTATTCATTTGAGTAGTTTCTTTTTGAAGGAGGGAGAAGACCATAGGGAAGCTAGGGAGCAGGTTGTGAAGGCCTGGCGTCACATTCATAAGAAGAGTAGGAAAGACTTGGGACCTAGGGGTGCTGTTTCTTTGGATCCATATCTTCAGTGGGTCCAAACGAGAGCTATTCAGTTAAAGATGTCGTATTCCCGGGAAACACCTATGCCTGGTTTATTTGTGAAGACCACTCCTCCCCTATTAGATGATCTAGAAGAGCTGCAACTTGCTTTGGTCAGGATGCAACAGGAAATGGATGCTTGGAAGAATAAGTGCCAAAATCTAGAGATTTCCTATAGAGAAGATTTGAAGGAGAAAGACGACTTGATTGAGATCCTTGAAAGTCGAGCTTTAGAGACCATGGAGAGTCAAGGGGATTCATTTTCTCCTACGCCTCAGTCAGATGCTATTTGCTCACTCCCTGATTCAGGTGATTGGAAGGAGATTGCCACCAGATATGCGGAAGAAAACCAGAGGTTGAAGGCTCATATTGACAGGCTCACAGGGAAGCGCCAGCGTATAGAGTGATCTCTATCAGCTTCACTTTTCAGGGTTATTTTATTTTCATCTTGTACTTGAGATCATTAAAACTTGTAACCCGTTTGAAGTTGTTATAATAAAATTTTCAGTATTTTTAAATGCGTTATTACTTTGATATTTGCAATATGTCTATAGATTTTAAATCCCTTGAAATATTAAATAACAAAATAAAATCACGTGCATTGCACATCATGCATCATATTTCACATATTTCTTGCATTTGTTATGCATATACAGGTGTCTTACCAAGCTTCTTTACTTTGTTCAGCAAGCTGACTCATCACTACAACACTCGGGCTAATCTCAGAAAAAAGATGGACAACTTAGAACAAGAGAATCGCGAGCTGCGCAAAGAGGTTTCTGCTTTAAAGGCCGGCATGGCCAATCTTAATGCTCTGATGGAATCTCTGGTGGCTGCTAGAATCAACCATCGAGTGTTCAACATTAACCAACAAGGGTTACTACTGAAGCTCCGACTGTTCCTACGTCTGCTACTCCAGCTATTGTTAAGAATCGCATGCCTTAAGGTTACCCATGGGGAATGCCAGAGAATTTTGTGTCTGAAGGTTTCAACCTTGGTCCTCAAAATACTCCAGTTGTTACTCCTGCACCTCCTATGGTGCATGTTCCTGCTGCACTGCCTTCGGTGAATATGGTTCCATTTGTTAACAATGATGTGTGTCGTCCTTTCCCTCCACCAAGTGAAGACTTGGGTCTTTATGACAGAATGGATGATTTCCAAGAGCAGTTTGACAAGATACAGAAAGAGATGAAGGCCCTCAGGGGAAAAGAGTTATTTGGGCAGAATGTAAATGAATTATGCTTGGTCTCGAATGTTTAGATACTTACAAAGTTTAAAGTCATGGAGTTCGAGAAATACAAGGGAAACACTTGCCCTCGTGCTCATCTGGTGATATATGTAAGGAGAATGTCTACCCATACTGATAATCAACGTCTACTGATTCACTTTTTTCAGGATAGTTTGACCAGTGCTGCGCTGAAGTGGTATATGAGTTTGGACAGCGTCAAGATCCATAATTTCAATGACTTGGGAGAAGCGTTCATCAAACAATACAAGTACAATATGGACATGGCGCCTGGCCGTGATCAACTCAGGGCCATAGTTTAGAAAGACAGGGAATCATTCAAAGAATATGCACAGAGATGGCATGAGGTATCCGCCCAAGTGATTCCTCCCATGGAAGAGAAGGAGATGACTAAGATTTTCTTGAATACTCTGGGTGATTTCTACTATGAGAGGATGGTAGCGAGTACGCCAAGTGACTTTACTGAAATGGTAGGCATGGGTATCCGTTTAGAAGAGGCTGTAAGAGAGGGCCGTTTAACGAAGAGTGAAGGATCTGGAGGTGTGAAGAAGCCATCTTATGGGTTTATCAAGAAGAAGGAAGGGGATGAAAATGATGTCATGCAAGAGAGGAGGGTTAACACTCCTAGAAGGAATTCTCAGCGTCATCAGCAAGTCGCCTCAGTTACTCCAGTTGTGGGTGTAGCTCCAACCACCATTGCTTATCAGAGACCATCCCGACAGGGGAATCAAGGGTATAATCATAGAAGGGAGATTTATCACCCTATTCCTATGAGCTATACGGAATTACTACCGACATTTATTCAAAAGAAGTTGGTTCATACCCGACCACCTCCCGTTGTACCATCACCATTGCCTTGGTATTATAAGGCAGACCAAACATGTGCTTTTCATCAGGGAGCACCAGGGCATAATATTGAGAATTGTTATCCTTTGAAGACTGAGGTACAGAAATTGGTGAAGTCTGGTATTCTATCTTCAAGGATATGGTCCATAATGTGAAAGACAATCCTCTACCCAAGCATGGAGGAGTAAATGCTGTGAATATGGTGGTCGGATGTCCAGGCGACTTCCAGATTTTTTACATTCATCTAGTTCGAGGAGATTTGGTGAAAATGCATGCAGACCTCTGTGAATTTAGCTACTATACACATGACCATTCCGGTTGTGCTATCTGTAGTACAAACATACAAGGTTGCAACAAGATAAAGGCTGATTTGTAGGAGATGATGGATGAGGGCCTCATCCACATAATCAAGCCTAGGGAAGAGTATGAAGAAGAAGTAAACATGGTTTCTGGATGTCCTGGAGAGTTTAGAATCTTTGATGTGGAACATATGAATGAGGATCTTGTGCAATTGCATGCTACTTTCTGCCACTTGGCTGGTCAGGTGAAACATCAGTATGGATCTTACCGAATTTGCTGTCGAGACTCCCAAGGATGTTAAATCGTGAAGAAAGGTGTTCAGTTGTTGTTGAACAATGGAATTATCAAGGTTACATGTCAAAGGGATGATTACCATGAAGTTGATACGATTGAGCTTGGTTTGGCTGAAGAAGAGTCAGATGATGAGTATGCCTCCACAAATGAGTATTTCTCCTCAAATGAGGATTTATTTTCCAGAAATGACTCAATAATGACCGATTATGTTGAAGAAGGGGTAAACACCATTGTACCTTTTTTTGGTGCACCCACCCATTTTAAAATTGAATAATATAGAAAGCTGACTATTACCCCATTGGTGATTAGTTTGTCGGGTCCTGTTCCCTACAAGTCATATAAGGTTGTACCCTACAAATACAATGCTATAATCATAGAGGATGGAGTGGAAGTTCCCATCCAGCCAATGCCTGATGTTGGAAATATTGCTAAGAATAGTAGAGTGACCCGCAGAGGTCTTGTATTTGCACCAGTTGTTCGAGGAGATGTTAGTGCTGGAAAGAAAATTGCTGAGAACATTAAACCCAAGAAGGCTATGGGTGAATCTAGTGGAGCTACGTTAGAGAAAGAAGTGGATGATATTTTGAATATAATCAAGATGAGATACTACATAATTATAGAGAAGCTACTATAGACTCCTTCAAAAATATCTATCTTGGCTTTATTGATGAACTCATCTGTTCACAGAGAATCCTTGATGAGGGTATTGGGCCAAGCTTTTATGGAGAGTGATATGCCAGTAGACTAATTCAGCAGTGTAGTAGAGAACATTACATCATGTAATAACTTGAGTTTCCGCGATAAGGAATTTCCAGATGAAGGAAGGAATCACAACTTGGCCCTCCACATCTCTATGAATTACAAGAATGATTCACTATCCAATGTGCTGATTGATAATGGATCTACTTTGAATGTTATACCGACGAGCACTCTTATGAAGTTGAATTATCAAGGAACGCCTATGCACCCGAGTGGCATCATTGTGAAAGCGTTTGATGGATCGAGGAAATCTGTTATTGGTGAAATGGACTTGCCTATTCATATAGGACCACATTTGTTTCAGATTACTTTCCAAGTCATGGATATTGTACCTGCTTATAGCTGTTTGTTGGGACGACCATGGATTCATAAGGCAGGGGCTGTCACTTCAACTTTACACCAGAAAATGAAGTTTGTATGTGAAGGGAAAGTAGTGATCATAAATGGGGAACATGCATTATTGATATCTCATTTGTCCTCTTTCAACATTGTGGAGGCAGATGAAGCTGCTGTTGGAACTCAGTTCCAATCTTTATCTATTGACAACATAAGAGGAAATGAGAATTCCACGGTTTCGCTTAAGGACGCGCAACAGGTTGTGTGTAAGGGTCATAGTGAAGTATGGGGACAAATTGTGGATCCACCTGTAAACAAGAAATTAGCCGGCCTGGGGCTCTCTTTGAGGAATGATAAAGGTAAGAGCATGAAGCTGAAGTATGCTGTAGGCAAGTATCAAGACATTTTCCGTAGCGGTGGTTATCTTCATCCAACTATTTCTGGGAATAATGCCATTGTGGAAGATGAAGCAGAGCAGGAAATACCAAATTACGTGACACACATAGTTAGGGTTCAGAACTAGATCACCGTTGATGTTCCCTCTTGCATACATGTTTCAAAGTAATTTGATTTGTTAATCTTTTTGAAAAGCTTTCACTCTTCCCAAGGTGGAAGTATTAATGTTGTAGGGATTATCTGTTTGCTGTGACTTTTAAAATCAATAATAAAAGTTGTCTTTGTTTTCCAACATTGTGTCTTTATTTTCTGCTTTTTCTTGGAAAATGGTAATAAAAAAACTTTCAAAATAAATAATAACTGAAAAAAATCTGCACGATCACTTGTTATATGTGTCAGTTTCTAAATACAATCATAAATCATATGTGCAGATTAATTAAAAAACCCGTTGAACACAATGACCCTGCACCCTCTCCCAACTTTGAATGTCCTGTGTATGGGGCCGAAGAAGAAGACTATGATGAGATTCCAAAAGAGGTCTCACGGTTGCTTGAGCGTGAGGAAAATGCCATTCATCCATATAAAGAGCCATTGGAAGTACTCAATTTGGGTTTAGAAAAAGATCCGAAAGAGGTCAAGATCAGAGCAATGTTGCATCCTGATGTGACGAGCAGGTTGATTGAGTTGTTGAAAGAGTATGTGGATATTTTTGCCTAGTCTTATCAAGATAATCCTGGTCTAGATATAGATATTGTAGAACGTCGTTTTCCATTGAAGCCAGAGTGTCCACCAATCAAACAGAAGTTGAGAAGAACTCACCCAGATATGGCAGTGAAGATTAAAGAGGAGGTTCTAAAGAAGATTAATGCCGATTTTCTTGTGACGTCAGTGTATCCTCAATGGATCACTAATATTGTCCCAGTACCAAAAAAAGATGGAAAAGTCCGCATGTGCGTAGATTACGGAGATCTAAATAAAGCTAGCCCAAAAGATGATTTTCCATTGCCACACATTGATATGTTAGTGGATAGAACAACCAAATTCAAAGTTTTCTCGTTCATGGAAGTATTTTCCAGTTATAATCAAATAAGAATGGCTCTAGAGGGCATGGAAAAAACAACGTTCATCATACCCTGGGGAACATTCTGTTACAGAGTGATGCCCTTCGGGTTGAAGAACGCTGGTGCAACATACCAGAGTGCTATGAAAACCCTATTACATGATCTGATGCACAAGGAAATCGAAGTATATGTTGATGATATGATTTCTAAATCTTAGACTGAAGAAGGGCATGTAGAAGATTTGTTGAAGTTATTTCAGCGTTTGAGGAAGTATCGTCTTGACTTGAATCCAAATAAATGCACCTTCGGTGTTCGATCAGGAAAATTATTGGTTTTCATTGTTAGCTAGAAAGGAATTGAAGTTGACCCAGATAAAGTCAAAGAAATTCAAGAGATGCCAGCGCCAAGAACTGAAAATCAAGTCAGAGGGTTCCTCAGGCGTTTTAATTATATTTCCAGATTCATTTCCCACATGACTGCAACATGTGAACCGATCTTTAAGTTGTTAAAGAATGATCAAGGTTGTATATGGACAAATGACTGCCAAAGGGCATTTGAAAGTATTAAAGAATATCTGCTTAAACCTCCTATCTTGGTCCCTCCTGTCGAAGGAAGACCGTTGATTATGTATCTGACAGTGTTAGATAATTCCATGGGCTGTATTCTAGGACAACAAGATGAAACAGGGAAGAAAGAGTATGCCATTTATTATCTCAGTAAAAAGTTTACTGATTGTGAGTCGCGGTATTCCATGCTGGAAAAGACATGTTGTGCTCTGGCCTGGGTGGAAAAACGTTTGCGGTAGTATATGTTAAATCACACCACTTGGTTGATCTACAAAATGGATCCAATCAAGTAAATTTTTGAAAAGCTTGCTCTTACTGGGAGAATTTCCCACTGGAAGATGTTGTTATCTGAATATGACATTGAATACCGCACTTAAAAAGTTATTAAAAGCAGCGTGTTGGAATATTATCTTGCTCACCAACCAGTTGAGGATCATCAGTCTGTGTAGTATGAATTCCCCGATGAGGATGTGATGTTCCTGAAAGTGAAAGATTGTGACGAACCATTTCCCGAGGAAGGTCCTGACCCTGAATCTCACTGGAGTATGTTATTTAATGGAGATGTGAATGCTTATGGTAAAGGAATTGGTGATGTGATTGTCACTCCACATTGATCACACATTCCTTTTACTGCGAGGTTAACATTTGATTGCACCAATAATATGGCAGAATATGAGGCTTGCATCATGAGTCTCGAGGAGGCTATTGATCTCAGAATTAAAATTCTTGATGTGTACGGTGATTCATCTTTGGTAATAAATCAGATTAAAGGAGAATGGGATACTCGTTACCCCGGCTTGATCCCTTACAAAGATTATGCTAGAAGATTGCTACCCTTCTTTAACAAAGTTAAATTCCATCATATTCCAAGAGATGAAAATCAGATGGTAGTTGCTTTGGCAAATCTAGATTCTATGTATCAAGTGAATACTTGGAATGATATACCTTGAATTATAGTTCGACGACTGGATAGGCCCGCTCATGTGTTTACAACAGAAGAAGTAGTAGATGAGAAACCTTGGTATTATGATATCAAGCATTTTCTCCAGACTCAGGAATACCCGATTGGTGCTTCGAAGAAAGATAAAAAGACATTGAGAAGATTGGCTGGAAGTTTCTTCCTCACTGAAAATGTGTTGTATAAGAGAAATTATGATATGGTCTTGCTCAGATGCGTGGATAGACACGAAGAAGACATGTTGATGCATGAGATTCATGAAGGTTCATTTGGCACTCATGCCAATGGACATTCGATGGCTAAAAAGATGCTAAGGGCAAGTTACTATTGGATGACAATGGAATTTGATTGTTACAATTTTGCAAAGAAGTGTCATAAATACCAGATATATGCGGACAAGGTTCATGTGCCTCCGACACTTCTCAATGTGATTTCCTCCCTGTGGACTTTCTCTATGTGGGGTATTGATATGATTGGGATATGATAGAACCCAAAGCTTCGAATGGACACCATTTTATCTTGGTAGAAATTGATTACTTCATCAAGTGGGTGGAGGCTGCTTCGTATGCTAATGTCATTAAGCAAGTGGTTGTGCGATTCATTAGGAATAATCTTATATGTCGGTATGGTGTGCCGAGCAGAATTATCACCGACAATGGATCGAATCTGAACAACAAAATGATGACAGAACTGTGTGAAGAATTCAAGATTGTCCATCACAACTCATCTCCGTACAAGCCAAAGATGAATGGGGCTGTTAAAGCTGCTAATAAGAATATCAAGAAGATTATCCAGAAAATGGTTGTTACTTATAAGGATTGGCATGAAATGCTCCCTTATGCTTTGCATGGATATCGAACACTTGTCCGCACTTCAACAGGAGCAACCCCATTCTCCCTTGTGTATGGAATGTAAGCTGTACTCCCAGTCGAGGTCGAGATTCCCTCTTTGTGTGTGATAATGGAAACCAAGTTGACAGAGGCTGAATGGATCCAGAACCGGTTTGACCAATTGAATTTGATCGAAGAGAAGAGAATGACAGCTTTGTGTCATGGACAGTTATATCAGAAGAATATGAAGAAAGCTTTTGATAAAAAGGTCAAACCTCATGAATTCAAAGAAGGTGACCTCGTGCTCAAGAAGATCATGTATTTTAACGCTGATTCTAGGGGCAAGTGGACTCCCAATTTTGAAGGCCCATATGTTGTCAAGAAAGCCTTCTCTAGCGGTGCATTAATTCTTGAATCTATGGATGGTGAGGAGTTCCCACGTCCCATAAATGCTGATGGAGTCAAGAAATACTTCGCCTAGAGAAATAAAAGAACAGCTCGCTAAGTTGAAAACCCGAAAGGGAGACTTAGGCAAAAAAGAGCGTCTCGGTAGGCCGAAAACCCGGAAGGGCGGTCTAGGAAAAAATTAGAGACATAAACAGAATAAATTTCCCGCTAAGTTGAAAACATGCAAGGGCAGCTTAGGCAAAAATTAGGGACTTTCTTGGCAAGTAACTACATCGGACAAGACTTGATCATTGAAGCAACAATCTTCTCAGAGCCTCATCATACTTCAAACAGAAGCTGCTGCTCGGGATTAGAAAAGTTGTTAGAGGGGATAGCGGTCATTGTATCTCAATGTATCTTTTCCATTATATATTACCATTTTCCGAACTTTGTAATCATCCATGGAGTCTCGCCATTCGCAGACTACCATTATATTAATGAAATTTGAGCTTTTACCCAATTCTTTGTATTTCTTATTTTGTTTAACTTGCAAAGACTCCATTTATTATTGATAATAATTTTCAAAGCGAAAATATTAAATAACAAATTGATTTTCAAAAAGAATTTACAATTTGCTTTTACTTTAAAATTTGTGACGCAAGAGAAAAAAAGTGGTGATCCCAGGAATGGACGAACTCCGGTTGTTTTGAGAAGTTTTGTTTCCCGGGGAAGTTATTTCTCAGGATGTTTTCGCTGTATTGGGTTTGTGAGTCAAGTGTCCCCGGTCTAGTTTTGATTCATTTCTCCTATTTTCTGAGTTCGCATAATATGAAGATTCAATCCGAGTTTTCTCCATTGAAGTTTTCGTTTGTTTTATAGAGGTTATTTCTTCCCAGAGGAGTTGGTACAATAATCACTCTTGAAGAACACAGGTCTCCAGTTTCTCTAGTGAAGAACGTATATTGGTTTTCCCTTTGAGTATGTGGTGTTAACCTCCCCAGTGAAGTCAGGACAAAATCGCCAATTAATGGCTTGATTATGGGACATTATACGCCTTAACGAAGTTTATGTGTTTCCTATTTCAAAATGGGCCTGAATTACCCAGTGAATGTTTTGATGATTTGGTGTCCATTTGCTTTACCTGAAATTGATTTTGCAATCCCCAGTAGAAGTGATACTTTTGAAAACATTTATTTCCCCGTTGAAGTCTGAGTGTTATTCCCTGGTGAAGCCTGGAAGAGGATGTTATATCCCCGTATCTGTACTATTTTTGTCACTTGGATTTTGTTTACTTTCGGATTACGTTTCTCCCCAGTAAAGTTAAACCAGGCAGTAGGTTTTCTTTCCTCAGTTGGCGCTTACTTTTTCTTGGATTGTTCACTTTGGATGTGATTTAGCCGAGTGTTGATTGTGCCCGAGTTGGGTTTTGCCTGGTTACTCCCAGTGTTATATGTCTGTTTTGTCAGCATATACATGATAACAATCATACATTCATTCATACATCATGCATAGTTAATTTTAGCAAATCATTGCTCATTCACATTCATTAATATTTTTTGTTGACTTACTACCCTATTTTGCAGAGTTATATTGTCCTCTTTCCAATAGAGTGTTGGCCTTAAGCAGAGAGTGTATATTCTTTCAATTTCCTCACTGAGTTACCCCTCGTGGAAGATTTTTGCTTTAGCCTTCCGGTGTAGCTCTTTGGCTGGATAGTTTGGGTTTCCCTCTTGAGTTTATTTCTCAAAAGATGTATTTTGGTTGACTGTTTCACTCCAGTTTATTTCTGGTTTGAATCTTTGTTTCCCAGCATCATTATCACCTTGGATTTCTGCGAGCTTCAATCATCGGTTTAGGAAATGTGCATTTATTTTGGCAGGAGAAAACTTTTATCTCCTCAGCAAGAATATGTTGGCATTTCCCCATGAAGTCGTATTTCATTCCCCAGGAAGCCGTACTGCTTTCCCAGGAAGTCATTTCTACAAATATTCCTATAACAGCAAGTAACAGGTCTCTTTATTTGAGACAACTTATATATTACCCTTTCTAGGTGGAGTGCCTCGGGTAAAGAAGAAGTTGAGACCCATTCTAGGTGAAATGCCAGAATTTTGGGGAAAACTTGTTATCTTTTTGCTACCTTCAGTGAACGTTGGTAGTTCATCGTCAGTGAACGACGATGCTATGATATATTTTCTCTCTACCTTCAGTGAAAGTTGGTAGGTCACCATCAGTGAAAGTTGGTGATTGTTATCTTTTTTCTACCCTCAGTGAACTTTGGTAGTTCATCGTCAGTGAACGACGATGCTATGATATATTTTTTCTCTACCTTCATTGAAAGTTGGTAGGTCACCATCAGTGAAAGTTGGTGATTGTTATCTTTTTGCTACCCTTAGTTAACATTGGTAGTTCATCATCAGTGAACGACGATGCTATGATATATTTTCTCTCTACCTTCAATGAAAGTTGGTAGGTCACCATCAGTGAAAGTTGGTGATTGTTATCTTTTTGCTACCCTCAGTGAATGTTGGTAGTTCATCGTCAGTGAACGGCGATGCTATGATATATTTTCTCTCTACCTTCAGTGAAAGTTGGTAGGTCACCATTAGTGAAAGTTGGTGATTGTTATCTTTTTGCTACCCTCAGTGAATGTTGGTAGTTCATCGTCAGTGAACAGCGATGCTATGATATTTTCTCTTCCTCCTACCTTCAGTAAACGTTGCTAGCTCACCTTCAGTGAACATCAGTGTTGTCATTTCTTTTCTCTTTCTTCCTACAGTGAATGTTGGTAGCTTCGCCTTTAGAAGAAGTTGGTGTATCCGTGGACCATTTTAACATCCTCTCTAATTCAGGTCTTTTTGATCCACCAGTGATTTATTTTCCTGGTTGGGTTACTCTCTTATTTCTTTATTTTGTTACATCCCCAATGGTGTTTTGTGTCCCTTTGAAGTTGTCCATATGCACTCATATTCATAAGCATTTCATGGCATCTTAGGACCAAAAATAGGGTTAGTTTTATATTTAAGTATCTTCGATCGCGTTTACACGAAGATTTCTAACCTCCATATCTCCGGATAGAAGAAAATTAAATAAGGGCAGCTGTTGTACCCTAATTTTTCCCCCTAATATCCCTTTATCATACCATGTTGATTCAATCACAACAAGATCACATTAGGGCTTTTTGTTTTTCTCCCTATCTTTAGTTTTGCTCTTTGAAGAATTACCAAGCACATTGAATTGTTTTCTTTTGTGATCATGAATATTGTTTATTATTTTTTCCTTTGAATTAATAAAATGCAATATTGGTTTGTCTTGCTTGTTACTAATATAGGTAAAGACAATGAGGCTTATCAAGTTGCTCCATGGGTTCATGAGTTTATTTCCATGCCCTAGTCAATAAAGCTTGAGAAGTTCAAACCTCATTATTGGGGTTGTTTTGGAAGAAATGGCATGGCAAAGTTTATTTTGGTTCACCATATTTCAAGATTATAAAATTTGGTTCAAAGGTACAAGGGGTTGATTGGAGAAGTTGTCATGCTTGGACAAGGCTTTGTTCCCATTGGTCACAAGTGCATATTTCTCTCAATTCTCAAGATATGGAAGTGGTTTTGGTGACTATGAGTTCCCATTTTCATCCTCATCAACTTTTATTTACAAAGTAATTATGTTGGTACAAGAAGTTTGTTTAAAGTTGTCAAAGTTCCTCAAAGCATTTTCTTGATCTAGGAGCTAGGGTTTTGAACTTCAAAGAAGCATATATTGCTCATATTTTGGTATTTTAGAGTGATTCCAAAGACATCCTTCTCTTCAAAGGGTTATCAACAAATCACTTCAAATGTTTCAAGGAGTTTTCATGTGGAAGAAGCTTGATGATGAAGAAAGATTACAAGTCCTCCAAATGAACCCCCAATTTCTCATGTGTGATTTCAAATGATCATAACTTGGTCAATTTTTATCACCTTGAGCCCAATATTATTCCATAATGATCTTGAATATGTTCACTTTATGCCTTCTTTCATGTGCAAAGTTAGAAAATGGATTGAAGATGCCCTAAGGATACAAAAGATTATAGGTCATTTCATGATTTTTTGCCAACTTCAACAAATCATAACTCTCTCAATTTTTTGGAGATTTTAAATGGTTCAAGTTTCAAAATGTCATAATGGTCTAATTCATGCCATCTTTTTTGTTCAAGAGCAAATCCCAAGTGGAAGGCCATGTTTGGATGCAAAACATTATAGGTCACTTTTGAAGAAAATTTTGAAATATTTCTAAGTATGGAAAGTCAACCCTTTTTCTCCAACTTTGACTCAATGCAACTTCTTGCTTAAACATCCATTTAATATCATTCCTTGCACATTGAAAAGCTTGTGACGTCATCTTTCAAATGCTTCAAGAATCACATCATAAGGTGCCCTACATTGTTGGCACCATGGTTATGAAAGTGGCATCATGAAATGGAAATTCCAAGTTCAGTCAGATTTGAAAATCAGTTTAAATCCAATTACAAGCCTTTTTAAAGATCAATTTCATGTCTAGTCATGTTTAGAAACTTGCCATAACAAGAAACAACCCTTAAACCATCCAATTTGCTGCATTTTGAGCCATGTGAAGTCACACTTTTCACATTTAGCAGGTCCACACAATTTCACTCATTTTTCCTCCAATTCACACGCTTGAGCCTTGCAACATAATCAACTATAAATAAGGATCATCCCTCACTCTTTTTTTCAAGATTTTGATAGCCAATTGACCCATGTTCAGATCCCACACGAACTCAGAATTTGAAATTATGATTTCGTACATTCTCACCTTAAAACACCAAAAGCTCCATTCAGTTAGCTTCATTGAAATTCTCTGAAGCTAACCATACGATTACTTTCAAGAATTGTGACCAATATTGATCTGTGGAAGTTCAGTTGTAGAGCAATTTCTCACTACTTCGTTCAGGTAGATTTCTTGGCCAAATTGATTCAAATAAAAGACTAACCCACTCCCTGTGTTCTTCTGATCCTCGTGCTCTTTATAGTTTGCAATTTCATTGAGAATTGAGCAAGATATCCCAGATTTTCGTGCTCGTTATTTTTTCTGGTTTTTTTCAAACACTGTCTTGCATAATTTATATAAATTTGGCACGATGGTACCATTAGAATCTTCTTGAAGAGACGAATCTAATGGTACCGGTGTGGTTTGCTAATTTTACAGTTTAGAAAATTCAATTTTGGGATGGCTGAAGGTTGAAGACGATGACATGTCCGTCATCAACCAATGACATGAAGCCATGTTATTTTTTGAAATGGATACAATATGCTTGCCTTACAATGCGCGTGCCTCAAGAACCCTTCGATCTGATTACTTTCATGAGTCAGACTCCATCCAACGCGCCATATTTTAAGTTGTTTTATTTTAAAAATGTTGGATCTGATGTGATATTTAGTAATGACCATGATATGCACAATGCGTCAGATCCCTTGGATCTAATTACTAACGCAATTTGACTCTCATCCATTGGTCCACATCTTTTTGGTTTTTATTTTCTTTTCTGATTTTTATATTTAATTATTTGAAATTTCAAAAAAATCATAGAAAATCCATTTGTAGTCCAAAAAATATAAAACAATTATTAAAAATATTTTTAATTATTCTCTTTTTGATTTTTATTTTTTCACAATTTAATTTTGTGTTTTTGTATTTTTTATAAATTTTCACTTTATTTGAATTGTTTTAAATGTTTAAAAATACTTTTATACATTTTTAAATTCTGAAAAGATTATGGAATGACCCAATGACATTGTGACAAATATTGGTGACCTTATTTTATTTTTGTTTCTGACTTTGTTAGTTTTTATCATTTTTGGTTTATTTTTCTCATTTATTTTAATTGTAAAAATACTTTCTGACTTTAAAAAATTACAAAAAGTTTTATAAAAATATTTGAGTCGTTTTCTGATTTTTCTAGGGTCTTATTTTTTATTTCTTGATTAATTTGAACATAGTTGATATTTTTATCCCATTTTTAAATTTTAAAACATTTTTAAAACCCTTTAAATGTATATAATAAATGCAATATTATTTTGTGATTATTTTCTGGTTAATCTTGGGTTAAATTTTTGATCATGGACTTTATTAACCTCATTGGATCCATGGTGTTGAGTCTAACTCCACAAAAATGGATGAATGATTTTAATAATAGTTTGATTAAAATGTAATTCAAATGTGGTTTGTATATTGTTCCCCACCCCTCTCCATCTCATCCCTTTCTTATTGCACTAAGTGTTATTGGAGCATGATCTCTATATCATGTCTAAAAATAAATGGTGCATAGATTGCTATTGACTGGCCTCAAAATAGGTGCGACTTCTATATAAGTCCATTTACGATTGCTTAAAATAGCACTAAATTTTGTCCCGATTCGAATAAATGATCATTCGTGGCCTAAACCTATGTTTGAAAGCCCAAGTATGTTGATTTGATCTCTTTGATCCAATAACCTTGAGATTCATTGTGTGGAGGCTTTGGTTCTACCAATCCTCTAATGGATCTATAACACTTTTGGTCAACGCGGATCACTTAAACATCGTTGATCATTAAATGACACTTGTGAAGATTCCAAATGGGTGATATAATTGTCAAAAAGCAAATGCAACTTGTTGTGTGGAGGCTTTGGTTCTACCAATCCTCTAATGAGTTCCAAATGCAAGTTTCAAGATGATCATCCAACTAACCAATAATCACTAATAATTGACTTTAGCTTTTGTTTTTACTTTATGCCCTTTTATTTTTTATGCTTTATGCACCATTTACTTTTAGTATTTACATTTCATTCTACCTTCATCTTTGCTTACTTGAGCCTTTTCTTTTCTCTTATAAAACACCTAATAATCAACATAAACCATAAAAAACTTTAATGGTACTTGAACTATTTGGTTACTATCCTTGGCATTATGGAGTATTCGACTTCTTGAACTTAGGATTAGAAACCTTGGCCTATGTTGGAGACCTTGTGACCTTAATTGATATTTTGTCTGGAGTTATTGAGGTTTACCTCAAGATGTTGGGTTGTTTGTTTATTTTGTGTGCAGGTTATGGTGATTACATTCTTTGTTTGTAATATGGAATTCACCCGTATGTAGCCGTTACTCTGCCCAATTTTCTTAGAAGACTTAATACACTTGAAGTTTGGTTCTCACAAGAGGTCTAGTATCTTTGCTTGCTTGGTTTCAATCTAAAGAATGAGAAATCTATCTTGGCTCATAATGTCAAGTATTGGCTTTTTTTCCGTTAGATGGTTCTTATCCCTAGCTTTTACCTTATGCCTTTAGGATAGTCTCTTCTTCTTCTCCCATCTTCTTCAATTTCAAAATCTTCTCCCTCCTTTTGAAAACTCTTCTTGTTTTTTTAACTCGAACCATTTTCATAATAAACTTGGATTTAGGTCCATGCATTTTCAAAAACATTTTCATAAATAAACTTCAATCAACTTAAAAATACCTTGGCATTTTTTGTGAGAAGACTAAACGTCAATCAATCTCATTTCAAACCATTTTGCCACTTTGGATCTTTTATTTTTAAACTTTTCTCAAAAAGATTAGACTCTTGTCAATCCTTGTAGTGATGCAAACAACTATACTTCTACAATATGTAGTAAAGAAGGACATTTTCCATTTGGGTATTGAGTGAGGCATTGTTGATTTTAAAATCCAAGCCATATCCTTCACTTTGAGATGATGAAAATTCTCCTTTCTAATGATTGTGGGTAGTAAGTAGGTTTTCCAGACGGACAATGAAAATGATGTCTTATCTCATAAAATTTACCAACACACTCGTTTTTAAAATTTTTAAAGGTGAACTATGTGTACCCTGATCCTCTATTGCACGAAAGGTGGTACGTAGGTACTAAAGGTTCGGAACCACGTCGGGTGCAAAAATCATAAAAATTAAATTTCTTTTCTCACCTCCACCATATATTTTTTATACAACATTTTATAGCCAAAATATATAGATTTTACAAAGAGGTTCCTGCGGAGTACTGTAGATGTTTAGGGTGCTAATACCTTCCCTTAGCATAACCAACCCCCTTACCTTGAATCTTTCCCCCTCTTTTTTGGGTTATTCTCTCTTTTCCCATTCCTTTGGAAACAATAAAGCGCAGTGGAAATTTTTATTTTTGATCTGTATAAGTCTAGTCAATCCAATGGCTTAGTCTTAAACATTTCCACCGCTACAGCTGGATTATGGATTTCAAATTCAGACTTGGAAGAAAAAATCAATTTCAAGTAGCTGACTTTGAACTCATGGTGTACACGATTTAGGGAACCTTAGGACTTGATTCTTGATGCATTGGAAAGATGAGGTAACACTCTTCATAATGTGCCAAGAAAGAGATCATTTGGATGCTTGAGATAGAAGTTGTGTTTGGTCAAAATCAGAAGAAAAAAATGAGGACTTTTATACTTAGAAAAATTCTAAGTTTTTCTTCAAAAATGACCTATAATATTTTGACCCCAAACAAGGTCTTCTTCCAAAATTTTGCTTTGATCAATGATGCTAGATTGAAGTGGACTCCTTAAAGAGTATTGTGAAACTTGTAACACAAAAATTTCAAACTGGATTGGGAACCCCTTTCAATTTTGACAATCTTTCTTGTACAAATACTTTTGCTATGTGAAGAGATGTTGTTATGGATGATAATGAGAACCAATAGTAACAATAACCGCTGCCAAATACTAATAATTGATAGAGTTATGCACTTGTGATCAAGGAATCAAGAACTTGTCCAATTAGGTCAAACTTCTTAAATCAATTGTTGCATCTTTTGATTTCCTTTGGAAAATTGAGGCATGGTGAATCATAGTAGACCTTGTCATGATATTAATTTAAAGCACTCTCAATGATGAAGCTTGAATTTCAATGAAGGTTTGTTGAAGAATGCATGGAAATAAACTCATGAACCTATAAATCAACTTGATGAAATGTGTTATGCCCTCACCTATAGTATCATCATTTAGAGAAAACGTTAATTGTAGTTGTTAGTTAAAAGTTAATCAACACAAGACATATATAATCACAATATACAAATCAAAGTGCTCGGTGATCCCTCATGAGAAAACCTAAAAATAGGGAGAAGAACCAAACCCTAGTGTGATCTTGATATGATTGGGTTGATATGAGATGATGGAGGAATCTTAGGGGCAAAAATTGGGGTATAACAGATGCCCTTATGTAAGTGTCTTCTATCCGGAGATACGAAGGTTAAAATATTCGTGTCAACGCGATTTGAGATACTTAAATATAAAACAAGCCCTATTTTTTGCCCTAATATTCCATGCAATGCATATGATTGTGCATGCAAACAAACAAATCCAAAGGTGACACAAGACACCGCTAGGGAAGTAGAAAATAAAGAATCAAAAGAAAATCCGACCAGGAAAATAAATCACCAGTGAACAAAAGACTAAACTCTATTGGGGTAAAGCCCAAGGAGGAGATAAATCATCATTAATACAAATATTGAAGAAAAAGTAATGGATGACAAAGATCGACAGATAACTGCGAACTACCTACTCACAGAGAGGATAGCAAAAAAGTAATGTCGACTCACAGGGAGAAGATATGGTAAGATAATACCATTAAAAAGCAATATTAGGGTAGGTAACAAATGACTAGAATCAATACTTATGACTGGAAACATATGAACTTCTTTAGAGAAAAGTGAATCTCAACGGCGAACTATCTCCCACAATGATGAGACTACCATTCATCGGAGTACAAATCTCAACAACAAACTATCTCCCATAATGACGAGACTACCATTCATCGGAGTAACAAATCTCAACAACGAATTATCTCCAATAATGACAAGACTACCATTCATCAGAGTAACAAATCTCAATAATGAACTATCTCCCATAATGACGAGACTACCATTCATCGGAGTAAAAAATATCAACAATGAACTGTCTCCTATAATGACGAGACTACCATTCATCGGAGTACAAATCTCAACAACAAACTATCTCCCATAATGAAGAGACTACCATTCATTGGAGTAACCATTCTCAACAATGAACTACCTCCCATAATTACGAGACTACCATTCATCGAAGTAACAAAATGAATCTTCTCTGGGAACTAACAGACTTACTAGGGAAGTACAGGTTGCTCAAATAAAGAGACCTGCCATTTGCTGTTATAAGAAGCTTGTTGGACAAATAAATATGGCCTCTCTGGGGGAAATGCCAATATATGTTGAGGAGATAAATTCTTCTCGTGCTAAATAAATGCATATTATCAACCAGGGCTCAAAGCCTGAAGAAATCAGAATAATAATGTTGTCGGGGACCACAGGTTCAAACCAGAAATAAATCGGAGTGAAACAGTCAACCAAGATAGCACCTGATGAGAAATAAACTCAAAAGGGAAACACAGATCTAACCAGATAATGAGCTGAGAAGGAAGGCTAAAGCCAAATTCTTCCACGAGTGATAACTCAGTGGGGAAATTCAAAGAATATACACCATCTTCTTAAGATTGACACTCTATTGGAGAGAGTAACATAACTCTACAAAAATAAGGTAATATGCCAACAAAAACATCAATGAATGCAAATGAGCAATGAATTTTAAATTCAGCTATGCATGATGTATGTGTGAATGTTATCATGTATATGCTATCAAAACAAACATACAACACTGGGAATAACCAGATAAAACCAGCTTGGGTAAAGTCAACACTCAACTAAATCACATCCAGGATGAAAATTTCATAAGAAAGGAAGCACCAACTGAGGAAAAAAAATCCTATTTCACAGATTAAATCCATTGGGAAGAAACATAATCCGAAAATAATTAAGTCAAAACAATAAATCAGTAAAGACAGGGATATAACATCCTCCTCCAGGCTTCACCAAGGAATATCACACAAACTTCAATGAGGAAAACAATGTCTCAATGTCTAGACTTCCACTGGAGATTATAATACTCACTTCACTAGGGAAGATGAAAACCACATCTTCGAGACATCAACTAGGGATCTTGTGCTGACTTCATCGAGGAATTTAACACCATATCATCTAGTGGAGCCCAAAATACATTCTTCAATACCAAGAGTGATGGTTACAGAAACTTCTCTGGGGAGAAACTATGAAACCATATGGGGATAACAACTTTCAAAGAGAAGCATTATCTCGATTTCATTTGGGGATCTAAGAAGTTTAAACAAATACACCAAGAGATCAAAATTATGGGGATATTATGTCAAACACAACACTTGGTGAGAGAAAACCCAAAAATTTGACAGTTGTTCCACCGCTTTTTAGAAAAGATACTTCCCTTATCTAGTTTCCTGGGAAACCAACAATAACAATAATGCCATTATTGCAAAGAGTGATGCTTTGAAAATGATTCCAACTCAACACACAAAGGGAGAAGGAACTTCTGTTATATGAGTGAAAAACTCAATGGGGAATCTGGAATAGAGGTTTTAGACCATGCAAACCCGAAACCAAAATAATCAACCTGGAGAAAAATCTGACCCAAGATTTTACTGGGGAAAGTGGGATTACAAACCCAAACACCGCACCATACATCAATTGGTACAAACTCCAACTATTTGAGAAACACAAGAAGATCATGCGCATATCAGCAAGAGTGACCTGGGAGAACTTTCCTGGGGAATATTTTTCAAAACTTCAGAGTTCGTCCATCCTTGGAATCACTACTTTTATTTTTCTTGAATCACAAAATCTAAAGTAAAAAGTAATTTGTAAATTCTTTTCAAAAACATTTTTATTGTTAAATCTCTTTGTTTTGAAAATTACTATCAATAATAAATGGAATATTTGATAACAGAATAAAATAAGAATTACAAAGAATTGGATAAAAGCTCAAACTTTATTAATAGAATGGTAGTCTGCGAATGGCGAGACCCCATGGATCATTAGAAAGTTTGGAAAATGGTAATATATTTGAAAAGATAAATTAAAATAAAATGATCACTATTATCCCTAACAACTTTGAATTCCTGAGCAGCGACTTCTGTTGAAGTGTGGTGAGGATCCAAGAAGATTGTTGCTTCAATGATCAAGTCTTGTGTGGCATAGTTACTTGCCAAGAAATCCCTAACTTTTACCTAGGTCGCCCTTTCGGGTTTTCAACCTAGCGGGAACATTTATTCTGTTTGTGTCTCTTATTTTTTCCTAGACCTCCCTTTCGGGTTTTCAGCCTACCGAGATGTTCTTTTGTTTTCCTAAGCCGCCCTTTCGAGTTTTCGAATTAGCGAGTTGTTCTTTTATTTCTTTATGCAAAGTATTTCTTGACTGCATTAACATTCATAGGATGTGGGAACTCCTCGCCATCCATAGTTTCAAGAATCACTGGACCACCAAAGAAGGCTTTCTTGACAATATATGGGCCTTCAAAATTGGGAGTACACTTTCCCATAGAATCAGTGTTAAAAGACATGATCTTTCTGAGCACGAGGTCGCCTTCTCTGAATTCAAGAGGATTGACATTCTTATGAAAAGCTTTCTTCATTCTCTTCTGGTATAACTGACCATGACACAAGGCCGTCATTCTCTTTTCTTCAATCAAATTCAATTGGTCAAACTTGTTCTGAACCCATTCAGCCTCTGACACTTTGGTTTCCATTATCACACGTAAAGAGGGAATCTCAACCTCAATGGGGAGCACTGATTCCATATCATACATGAGGGAGAGTGTCGGGTTTCCCCCGTTGAAGTGCAGACGGATGTACGGTACCCATGCAAAGCAAAAGGGAGCATCTCATGCCAATCTTTATAGGTAACAACCATCTTCTGGATGATCTTCTTAATGTTTTTATTAGCAGCTTCAACAACCCCATTCATCTTTGGCCTGTAAGGAGATGAATTATGATGGACAATCTTGAATTCTTCACAAAGTTCTGTCATCCTCTTGTTATTCAGATTCAATCCATTGCCAATGATAATCCTTCTTGGCACACCATACAGACATATAGATTATTCTTGATAAAGCGTACTACCACATGCTTAGTGACATTAGCATAGGAAGATGCTTCCACCCATTTGGTGAAGTAGTCTATTGCCACTAAGATGAAATGATATCCATTCGACGCCTTGGGTTCAATCATTCCAATCATGTCAATACCCCATATAGAGAAAGTCCATGGGGAAGAAATAACATTGAGAAGCATCAGAGGCCCATGAATTTTTTCAACATAAATGTGACACTTATGGCACTTCTTTGCAAATTTGCAACAGTCAGATTCCATTGTCAGCCAATAGTAATTGGCCCTAAGCATCTTCTTTGCCATTGAATGTCCATTGGCATGGCTACCAAAGGAACCTTCATGGATATCATGCATCAACATGTGTTCTTCGTGTCTATCCATGCATCTAAGCAAGACCATGTCATAATTTATTTTGTACAATACATCTTCACTAAGGAAAAATATGTCTTCCAAGCTTCTCAATGTCTTTCTATATTTGTTTGACGAACTAGCCGGGTATTCCCGAGTCTAGAGAAAGTGCTTAATATCTTGATACCAAGGTTTTTTGTCCGACGTTCCCTCTATTGCAAACACATGAGTTGGCCTATCCAGACGTCAAACTGTGACACGAGGTACATCATTCCAAGTATTTACTTGATACATAGAAGCCAAAGTGGCTAAAGAATCTTCCATCTGATTCTCATCTCTGGGAATATGATGAAATTCAACTTTTTTAAAGAAGGATAATAATCTTCTAGCATAGTCTCTGTAGGGAATCAAGCCAACGTGATGAGCATCACATTCTCCTTTAATCTGATTTATTACCGAAGCTGAATTGCCATATACATCTAGAATTTTGATTCTGAGATCTATAGCCTCTCCGAGACCTATGGTACAAGCTCCATACTCTTCCATATTATTGGTTCAATAAAATTCCAATCTTGTAGTAAAAGGGATATGTGACCCATGAGGAGTGATAATCACAACACCAATTCCTTTCCCATAAGCATTTACAGCTCCATCAAACACCATAACCCATCGGGATTCAGGATCAGGACCTTCCTCAGGCAAAGGTTCATCAAAATCTTTTACTTTCAAAAACATCACATCCTCATCAGGGAAATCATATTTAACAGGATGACAATCATCAACTGGTTGGTGAGCAAGATAGTCTGCCAACACACTGCTTTTTATATCCTTCTGAGTACGGTATTCAATATCATATTCAGATAACAACATCTGCCAACAGGCAATTCTTCCAGTAAGAGCAGGCTTTTCAAAAATATACTTAATCAGGTCCATTTTGGAAATCAACCAAGTAGTATGATTCGATATATATTGCAGCAACCGCTTTGCCTCCGAAGCCAAAGCACAACATGTTTTTTCCAGCATAGAATACCGCGACTCACAGTCAGTAAAATTCTTGCTGAGATAATAAATGGCATATTCTTTTCTTCCTGTTTCATCTTGCTGTCCCAAAATATAGCCCATAGAATTATCTAACACGGTCAGATACATAATCAATGGCCATCCTTCAACAGGAAGGAGCAATATAGGAGGATCAAGCAAATACTATTTAATACATTCAAATTCCCTTTGGCAATCATCTGTCCACACACAACCTTGATCTTTCTTTAACAACTTAAAGATCGATTCACATGTTGCAGTCATATGGGAAATAAATCTAGAAATGGAATTCAACCGTCTGAGGAAGCCTCTAACTTGATTTTCAGTTCTTGGTGCTGGAATTTCTTGTATTACCTTAACTTTGCCAGGATCAACTTCAATTCCTTTTAGGCTGACAATGAAACCTAACAACTTTCCTGATCGAACACCAAATGTGCATTTATTTGGATTCAAGCGGAGACAATACTCCCTCAAACGCTGGAACAATTTCAACAATCTTCTATATGCCCTTCTGGTTGTATCTGGAAAATCCATCCATGAACGAGAATACTTTGAATTTTGCTATACTTTCAACAAACATATCAATATGTGGTAATGGAAAGTCATCTTTTGGACTAGCTTTGTTTAAATCTCTATAATCAATGTACATGCAAACTTTTCCGTCTTTCTATAGTACTGGAACAATATTGGCAATCCACGGAGGGTACACTGATATCACAAGAAAACCAGCATTAATCTACTTTAGAACTTCTTCTTTAATTTTCACTGCCATATCAGGGGGAGTTCTTCACAACTTCTGCTTTATTGGTGGGCATTCTGGCTTTTGCGGCAAATGATGTTCCACAATATCAGTATCCAACCCAGGCATGTCTTGATAAGACCAAGCAAATATATCCACATAATCTTTCAACAATTCAATCAACTTTCTCTTTACATCAGGATGAAGTAGTGCTCCAATCTTGATTTATTTTGGATCTTCCTCTGAACCCAAATTGATCGTCTCTAACGACTCTTTATACGGATGAATAGTACTTTCCTTGCGCTCAAGAAATAGTGAAACCTCTTCTTGGATTTCATCATATTCTTCTTCTTCGGCCACATAAGCAGAATATTCAATGTTACGAGTGGTGTAGGGTCATTGTACTCAATGAGTTTTTTAATTAATTTGCACATATGATTTATGATTTCTTTTAGAAACTGACATATATAGCAAGTGATTATGCAGATTTAGTTACAGTTATTATTTATTTTGAAAGGATCTTTATGACTACCATTTTCCAAGACAAAGTAGAGAATAAAGACAATTTGGGAATCAAAAACAACTTTTATTAATGATTTTAAAGATCAAAACAACAAATATGCCCGTACAATATCAATACTTTCACCTTGGGCAGAGTGAAAGATTTTTGAAAAGATTAACAAAAACAAATTACTTTGAAATGTGAATGTAAGAAGGAACATCAATAGTGATCCAATTTTGGACTCTGACTCTATTGTCATGTAGTTTGGCATCTCTTGCTCTGATTCACCTTCCAGAATAACATTGATCTTAGGAATAGTTGGATGAAGATAACCTCCACTTTGAAATATGTCTTGATATTTTCCTAAAGCAGACTTCAACTTCATGATTTCAACTTTATTATTCTTCATGGAGAAACCCAAACCAACTCTATTCTTATTCACATGTGGATAAATAATTTGCGCCCACACCTTTATAGGGCCATTATGCACTACCTATTGAGCATCCTTAAATGAGGCTATAGAATTCTCATTTTTCTTACATTATCAATGGGTAAAGCTTGGAACTGAGTTTGAATAGCAGCTTCATCAGCTTCCACAATAATGAAAGAGGACAAATGATATATTAACAAAGCTTCTCTCCATTCACGATGACCACCCTTCCGTCACGAACAAATTTCATCTTCTGGTGCAAAGTTGAAGTAACAGCTCCTGCTTCGTGGATCCATGGTTGTCCCAATAAACAACTGTAGGCTAGAACAATATCCATAATCTGGAAAGTAATCTGAAATAAGTGCAGACCTATGTGAATAGGCAAATCTACTTCTCCGATGATGAACTTCCTCGAACCGTCAAAAGCTTTCACAATTATGCCACTCGGGCGCATGAGAGTTCACTGGTACTTAAGTTTCATGAGTGTGCTCATTGGTATGGCATTCAAATTAGACCCATTGTCAATCAACATATTGGACAAAGAGTCATTCTTATAATTCATGGAGATATGGAGAGCTAGGTTATGATTACTTCCTTCATCAGGAAATTCGTCATCACAGAAACTCAGGTTATTACAAGATGAAATATTCCCCACAACACTGCTAAATTGGTTCAGAGACATATCACTTTCCACAAAAGCTTGATCCAACACTCGCGTCAAAGATTCTCGATGGGAAGAAGAGTTCATTAGAAAGGCTAGAATGAAAATCTTAGATGTAGTTTGCAACAATTAATCTACAATCTTGTAGTCACTCATCTTGATAATCTTCAACAAGTCACCCACATCCTTTTCCAAAGAAGTGCCACTAGATTCTCCCACTGTTTTCTTAGGTTCAGTACTTTCAACAACCCTTTTATCAAAATTAACATTCTCTCGAATGACATGGGCGAGAACCCGACCACTACGGGTTACTCGATTGGGTTCGGAGATATTCTTAACATTAGACAAAGGTTGGATAGGAATATCCACACCATCTTCCAGGATAGTCACATTGTATTTATATGGCACAACTTTGTCTGATTTATATGAGACAGGGCCAGGCAGGAAAATAACCATTAGAGCAACATCTGGCTTGCTATGGTACTTAATCTCTATAGAGGCGGGAACACTAAAACACGACACAGTAACATTCACCCCTTCTTAAGAATATTTAGACATCATAGAATCATTGTTGGAGAACATATCTTCATCAGAAGAAAAGAACTCATCTGCAGAAACATACTCATCATCTGACATGGTCTCGACTGAGCAATCTTCAATCATATTAATTCTATTGTAATCATATTTATTGCCTGAGACTTTTATAGTACCATTATCTAACAACAATTTAATTCCCCTTCTCACGATGGAACAACCACGAGAATCCTTGCAGCAAATCTAGCAAGACCCATAATGGTGTTCTTCTTGGCCATCCATATGACAGAATGTAGCGTGCAGCTGTACCAAACCATCATTCATATAATTCACATCAAAATTAGGGAATTCACTGGGACTTTCATAGACCATATTCACATTCTCCTCGTACTCAGCCCTTGGCCTGATTATATGAGACCTTCGTCCATCATTTCTTGAAGATCATCTTTTATTTTATCACATCCCTGGATATTTGTACTGCAAATACTACAACCAACATGGTTGTGTGTATAATAGTTGAATTCACATAGATCAACATGCATGTTTACCAAATCCCCTATAACCAGGTTGATATCAAAAATTCAGAAGTCCCCAGGATAACCAGCAACCATATTTACAACATTTTCTCTTCCATGTTTAGGAAAAAGATTATCTTTCACATTAGGACCCACATATTTAAAGGATAGGAGGCCAGATCTCACCATCTTCTGTACCTCAGATTTCTAGGGATAACAATTTTCGATGTTGTGCCCTGGGGCTCCTTGATGAAGAGCACATGTCTGATCTGGCTTATAATACAAGGGTAAAGGTGAAGGTATAGCAGGGGGAGGCCGGGTAGGAACCAATTTCTTCTGAATCAAAGCTGGGAATAACTCTGCATAGCTCATTAGAATAGAGTCAAAAGCTTCTCTCTTCTGACTTTGTCCTTGATTTCATTGAGGAGGTGGTCTCTGATAAGCAATAAAAGTTGGAGCTACATTAACAACTAAAGTTACAGAAGCAACCTGTTGTTGGTACCGATGATGTCTTCTAGGTGGTATAATCTTCCTTTCCCCAATGATAACATTCATTTCACTTTCTTTCTTTCGAGAAAACTCGTATGATGACTTCTTTGTTCCTTCGTCTTTCGTCAAGCGCGCTTCCCTGACATCTTCTTCTAGACGAACACCCATGCTCACCATATCAGTGAAATCACTCGGCGCAATGCCGACCAACCTCTCATAATAAAATGATCCAAGGGTTTTCAGATAGACCTTGGTCATTTCTTGTTCTCCCATCAGGGGTACAACCTAGGAAGCTATCTCGCAACAACGCTGCATATATTCTTTGAATGACTCTTTGTCTCTCTAAGCCATCACCCTCAATTGGTCACGATCAGGCGCCATGAACATATTGTACTTATAATATTTGATGAAGGCTTCCCTTAGATCATTGAAGGTGCATATACTGATACTGTCCAAACTCATATACCACTTCAAAGTAGCACCAGTTAAACTATCCTGGAAGAAATGAATAAGAAAACGTTGATCATCAGTATGGGTGGACATTTTCCTGATATACTTCTCTAGGTGGTCATGATGACAAGAATTACCTTTGTACATCTCAAATTCCGGCACTTTAAACTTTGCTGGTACTTTCACGTTAGGAACTAAACAGAGTTCACCGATGTTCTATCCTTTTACATCTCATTGAATTGGTCTTGAAAGTCATCCAACCGGTCATAGAAACTCATAATTTCACTCGGTGGAGGAGCGGGACGATAAAATTCAACATTAACAAATGACATAGCATTCACCGTAGGAGGTGCATTATAATGGATCTTATTTCTAGTTACAAGAGTAACATGCACCATAGGAGGTGCAGGAGTAGCAGTAGCTTGAGTAACTAGAGCAACTTGTGCATCAAGATTGTAACCTTATAGCATGAAATTTTCAGGCATTCCCCATGGGTAACCCTGAGGCGTACGGTTTTGAGCAACAGTAACTGGAGTAATGTAAAATGGGAACTGTCAGAACTTTAGAAGTGACCGTTATTTGTTGTGGATGAGCAGACGAAGGAACAAGTGGTGGCTGATTCTAAGCAGCCACCAACGATTCCATTAAAGTAGTCAGATTAGCCATACTGGCCTTTAAAGCAGTAATCTCTTCGCGCAGCTCGCGATTCTCTTGTTCAAGATTCTCCATTTTCTTCTTGGAATTAGCCCGAGTATTATATGGGTGAGAGAATTTATTCTGAACAAAGTAGAGAAACATAATAAGACACCTGGGTATGAACAAAAATGCAAGGAATATGTGCAAGTTGATGCATGATATGCAATGCACATGATTTATTTATCATTAATATTTCAAGGAACTGAAAGGTTTATAGACGATTTGTAAACACTAAAGTACTAACACATTTTGAAATACTGAAAATTTCATTATAATAACCTAAGAATGGATTACAACTTTTAGTACAAGTTTCAACAATCCTAAGTACAAGAGAAGATAGAATCTAAAATCCTAAGGAGGCAAAGCTAATGGAGATCTCTCCACACACTAACGCTTTCCCGTGAGTCTAGCAATCTGAGCCTTCAACTGTTTTTTCTCTTCTGCATACCCATCGGCGACCCCTTTCCAATCACCAGAGTCAGGAAGTGAGCAACTAAGTTCTGATTGAGCTCTAGAGAAAAATAAATGCTCTTGCCTATCCATCATCTCCATAACACAACTCTCAAGAATCTCAATCAGGCCATTCTTCTCTTTCAACTTTGTTTGGTAGGACATCTCTAAAGTCTGACACTTATTCTTCCATGCTTCCTTCTCTTGCTGCATCCTAACTAGGGCAAGCTAAAGTTCTTCCACATCATCTAAAATGGAATGAGCGGTCTTCACAAACATATCAGGTATAGGTTCTTCACGGGAATATGGCATCTTTAACTGAATTACCCTTGCTTGTACCCACTGAAGATGAGGCTCTAAAGAAACAACTCCTCTTGGTCCCAGGTCTTTTCAACTCTTCCTGTGAATATGGCGCCAAGTCTTTGCAATTTCTTCCTTAGCTTCCTTATGATCCTCTCCTTCTTTGAGAAATAAACCACTTAGATAAATACTGTTTGGCTTGTCTCTCATCGAATATCCAAGTTAACGACGTGCAAAAATGGAATTGTAGTTAATTCCTCCCTTTGTACCAAGAAGAGGTACATTGGGGAAACTACCACAACTATCGACAATGTCCACATCATAATAAGCCTGATGATACGAAACAATGTCGGAATGAGTAAGAGCCATAATCTTCGGAGCCCAACAAGGTTCCTTCTTGATATCAGACTCATCAACTAATCTATATTAGGATCCTTGAATTTTTACTTCTGATTCTTTCTTTTTCCAGAATCCATGGTCAAACAGTACCTGAGATATTCGCAAAAAGTCAACTTTAAGTCCCTTGAAACAAATGTTTTGAAGGATGCTCATGGGTGCATGAATGCATAATGCAACAATCACACACAAGATCACAAACATGGGGGGTTCATAGGTTCGATGTCACGAGCATGAGGTTAAAGGTACTACCCAAAAGGTATGGACTAATAGTTTATCACTTGCCGAACAAGGTTCCCAGAGACTACATCCTTCCTTCAGATATTACCAACATCTCGATTAACTCTGTAATTAGTAATATTCTTAGGAAAAACTCGTCTGAGTATAGTATCACGTGACAACCATTTCTGGATTACTCCGTCATAGTTTGCGCACTACACCTAAAAGACCAAGATTGGTGAAGGGTTCTACAGTCTCCTTTTCAGTAGGCTCCCAGGTCGAAAGCAACATATCTTCCCGATTACTCGGTAAACAATTCTATAGTTAAAGGGACCTCCATTGAGTGGTGGATCTCATATCTCCTTTTTTGGTATTACTCCCTTAAAGTTAACATGACTATACCGCCCGTCCTATCTTAAGTTTGCCCAAGTCCGGGTAGAGGACTTATGAGAAATCACCAAGCACCCTGAAAACCAGGAACATCCATACAAACATATATACAACATATAATATATAACATATAATATCACATACACAAATAAACAGGGATAAAAACATTCATTGGTCGATCTTTCCCCAGTGAAGTCGCCATTTTTCTGTAATGGTAGAAATGATTAGACTAAGCCATTAGATTTCCTTGACTCACACATATATGTTGTACCCTTATTTTTGCCCCTAAGATTCGTTCACCATACCATGTTGATTCATTCACAATAAGATCACACTAGGATTCTTGGTTCCCCTCCCTACATTTAGCTTTGCCTTTTCGAGGAATTACCAAGCACCTTGACTTATGTTCTTTTGTGATCATGAATATTTTTGTCTTGATTTCTTATTTAAATTAAATAAAGTGCAATGTTGGTTTGTCTTGCTTGTTATCCATGTAGGTAAAGGCCATGAGATTCAACAAGTCCCCCCTATGGGTTCATGAGTTTATTTCCATGCCCTAGTCAGTAAAGCTTGAGAAGTTCAAACCTCATCATTGGATTTGTTTTGGAATAAATGGCATGGCAAGGTTATTTTGGTTCACCACATTCCAAGATTATCAAATTTGGTTGAAAAGTACAAGGGGTTTGATTGGAGAAGTTGTCATGTTTGGAAAAGGCCTTGTTCCTATTGGTCACAAGAGCATATTTCTCTCAATTTTCAAGATATGGAAGTGGTTTTGGTGGATATGATTTCTCATTATCATCCTCAACAACTTCTATTCACAAAGAAATAATGTTGGTATAAGATGTTTGTTCAAGCTTGTCAAAGTTCCTCAAGGCATTTTTCTTGATCTAGGAGCTAGGGTTTTGAATTTCAAAGGAATATATCTTGCTCATCTTTTGTTATTTTTGAGTGATTCCAAAGTTATCCTTCTCTTAAAAGGGTTATTAACAACTCACTTCAAAAGTTCCAAGGAGTTTTCATGAGGAAGAGACTTGATGAGGAAGAACGATTACCAGTCCTCCAGATGAATCCCCAATTTTCCATGTGTGACTTCAAATGATCATAAATTGGTAAAATTTTATCACCTTGAGTCCATTATTTTTCCATAATGATATTGAAGATGTGAATTTTATGCTTTCTTTTATGTGTAAAGTGTGAAAATGGATGGAAGTTTCCTTAAGGATACAAAAGATTATAGGCCATTTCATGATTTTTTTTCCAAATTCAACAATTCATAACTCTCTCAAATTTTGGAGATTTTGAATGATTCCGGTTTCAAAATGTCATTCAAGAGATCTACTTCATTCCATCTTTTTTGGTCAAGAACAAATTCCAAGTGTAAATCCATGTTTGGATGCAAGACATTATAAGTCATTTTTGAAGAAGAATTTGAAATTTTTATAAGTACGGAAAGTCGACCCTTTTTCTTCAACTATGACTCAATACAACTTTCTGCTCAAGCATCCATTTGACTCCATTCTTTTTCCATTACAAAGCTTGTAACCTCATCTTTCTAAAGCATCAAGAATCATGCCTTAAGACCCCTTGAGCTGAGAATGCCATTGTTTCAAAAGTGTTAACTTGGAATTGAAGTTTTATTGCAAGTCAGAATTTGAAATTCATGTTACAACCTCTAAACCTCAAATTATCACGCATTTTGGGTCTAAACATGATTAGCCAACTTTCCCAAGTGGATTAGCGCATCAAAACGCAAAAATTGGATGAGTTTTGGTGAAGTTTAGATCACACTTCACTCGTGCATCAGGTTTGCACGAATTCCCTTCAAAACGCATCATTCACTCTTTGTTTTGATCCCATTTGCTTCTCCTATAAATAATGAACTATCCCATTCATTTTCTCAAGCTTGGATAGCCAGAATGACCCTGCCAAACTTGTTTCCTAACTCAGAATTCAGTAACTTCAAAATCCATTCTCGAGCCTTTTTCAATCCAATTTTTCCATCAATTCATCTTCCTTGATCTTCCCTGAAGCTAACCATATAATTACATTTGAGAATCATGCCTTATACTGCTCCATAGAAGTCCAGTTTCAGAGTCTGCAACTCAACTTCAATAGGTAGATTCCTTCATCAATTCTTCAAAACTCTGATATCATTGTGTTGCTCTCATTGCCATGGTTCTAGTTGCAACACTTACCTCTTTCAGGAAATACGTATTGACCATGAAATTTCAAATCCCTTTTCAAAACTTTCCTTCCAAATTGCTTAAGTTACAGTTGATATAAATTTGGCGCGAGGGTGTGGTTGTCTTTGTCTTGAAGAGACAAAGTGAATGGCATAGGTCTGAGCTTCTGATTTTACAGTTCGAGAGACCTGCAATTCGTGTTGGCTGGAGGTTGAAGATGACCAACGTGTCATCTTACAACCAATGAAGGCATGCCATCTGTTTTTTTTAAATCTGATTTAATTAACGATTTTGTACATTATTCACTAATTACCATGATATGCACAGTGCGCCAGATCCCTTGGATTTAATTAACAACGCATTTTGACTCTCATCCAATGGTCCACATATTTTACTTTTATTTTCTTTTTCTGATTTTTATATTTTAATTGTTTTAAATTTCAAAAAATCATTTTCAGTCCAAAAAATCTAAAAAAATTATAAAAAATATTTTTGATTATTCTCTTTTTGATTTTCATCTTTTCAAAATTTAATTTTGCATTTTGGTATTTTTTATAAATTTACACTTTATTTGATTTGTTTTAAATGTTTAAAAATACTTTTATACATTTTTAAATTCTGAAAAAATTACGGAATAATCCAATGATATTGTGACAAATATTGGCGACCTTATTTTATTTTTGTTTCTGACTTTATTATTTTTTTTAATCATTTTTGGTTTATTTTACCCATTTATTTTAATTTTAAAAATAGTTTCTGACTTTAAAAAATTACCAAAAAAATTGTAAAATTATTTAAGCCCTTTTCTGATTTTTCTATGGTCTTACTTTTTATTTCTTAATTAATTTGAACATAGTTGATATTTTTCTCTTTATTTTCTATTTTTAAACATTATTTTTACCCCTTTTGTATATATTAAAATGTGATATCATTTTGTGACTATTTTCTGGATGATCTTGGGTTAAATTTAGGATCATGAACTTTATTAACATCATTGGAATCATGATGTTGAGTTTAACTCCACAAAAATGGATGAATGATTTTAATAATAGTTTGATTAAATTTAATTCCAAAGTGGTTTGTATATTCTCTCCCATCCCTCTTCATCTCATCCTCTTCTTATTGCACTAAATGTTGTTGAAGCATGATCTCTATATCATGTCTCAAAACAAATGGTGCATAGATTGCTATTGACCGACCTTAAAATAGGTGCGACTTCTATATAAGTCCACTTACAATTGCTTAACATAGCGCTAAATTTTGTCCCGATTCGAATAAATAATCATTTGTGGCCCAAATTTATGTTTGCAAGCCCAAGTATGTTAATTTGATCTCTTTGATCCAATAACTTTGAGATTCATTGTGTGGAGGCTTTGGTTCTACCAATCCTCTAATAGATCTAAAACACCTTTGGTCTACGCGGATCACTTAAACATCGTTGATAATTAAATGGCACTTGTGAGAATTCCAAATGGATGATATATTTGACAAAAAGCAAATGCAACTTGTTATGTGGAGGCTTTGGTTCTACCAATCCTCTAATGAGTTCCAAATGGAAGCTTCAAGATGGTCATCCAACTAACCACTAATTATTGACTTGTCTTACTTTATGCTTTTATTCTTTTTTATGCTTTATGTACCATTTACTTTTAGCATTTACATATCATGCCATTTTAATCTTTGATCATTTGAGCATTTACTTTCTTGTCATTTTTAATTTGCTCACTTGATCTTTTCTTTTCCTTTCTTAAGATACTTAATAATCAACATAAACCCTGAAAAATATATAATGGTACTTGGACTATTTAGTTACTATCCCTGGCATTATGGAGCATGGGACTTTTCTTGGACTTAGGATTAGAAACCTTGGCCTATCTTGGAGACCTGGTGATCTTATCTGATTATTCTGTCTGGAGTTCTTGAAGTTTACCACAAGACATTGGGTTGCTTGTTTGTTTTTATGTGCAGGTTTTTTATGATTACACTCTTTGTTTGTAATCTGGAATTCACCCGTATAGAGCCGTTACTCTGCCCAATTTTTATGAAGACTTAATGCACTTGAAGTTTGGTTCTCTCAAGAGGTCTAGTGTTTTTTTTTGCTTGATTGGTTTCAATCCAAGGAATAGGAATTGTATCTTGGCTCATAATTTCAAATATTGGATCTTATCCCTAGCTTTTACCTTATGCTTTTGGATAGTCCCTTCTTCTCCTCCCATCTTCTTTAATTTCAAAAATCTTCTTCCTCCTTTTGAGAACTCTTCTTGTTTTTAAACTTGAACCATTTCCATAATAAACTTGGACTTATGTCCATGCATTTTCAAAACATTTTCATAAATAAACCCCAATCAACTTAATAATACCTTGACATTTTTTGTGAGAAGACTAAAAGTCAATCAATCTTATTTCAAACCATCTTACCATTTTGGATTTTATCTTTATTCTTTTCTTAAAAGATTGAACTCTTGTCAATCCTTGTAGTAATGCAAACAACTATACTTCTACAATATGTAGTGAAGAGAGATATTTTCCACTTGGGTGTTGAGTGAGGCATTGTTGATTTTAAAATCCCATCCATATCCTCCACTTTGAGATGATGTAAATTCTCCTTTCTCATAATTGTGGGTAGTAGGTATATTTTCCACACAGACAATGACGATAACATTTTATCTCATAAAATTAACCAACACATTTGTGTTTTTAATTTTTTTTTTAAAGAGGAACTACGTGTACTCTGATCCCCTATTGCACGAAAGGTGGTACGTAGGCACTAAAGGTTCGCAACCGCGGCGGGTGCAAAAATCATTAAAAAAAATGTTTCTTTTTCTCACCTCCACCATCTATTTTACATACAACATTTTATAGCCAAAATTTACAGATTTACAAAGAGGTTCCTGCGGAGTACCGTAGATGTTTAGGGTGATAATACCTTCCCTTTGCATAACCAACCCCTTTCCATGAATCTTTACCCCTCTTTTTGGGTTATTCTCTCTTTTCCCATTCCTTTAGAAACAATAAAGCACGGTGGCGATTTTTATTTTGATCTATAAAAGTCTAGTCAATCCAATGGCTTTGTCTTAAACATTTCTCCCGCCACAGAAAAATGGCGACTTCACTGGGGAAAGATTGACCTCTTGCTGGTCCATCCCTAAGTGGGTTAAACATATCTTTGTTTATATCTGTATATGTGCTATTGTTGTTTATGTGTTATATGTTATATGCATATTTGTCTGGATTTACCTGGTTTTCAGGGTGCTTGGTGATTACTCATATGTCCTATACCCGGACTTGGGAAAACTTTAAGATAGGACAGACAGTATAGTCATGTTAACTTTGAGGGAGTAATCCCAAAAAAGGAGGCATGAGATCCCCCACTCAGTGGAGGCCCCTTTGACTACAGTGTCGCTTACCGAGTAATCGGGAAGACCTACTGCTTTTGACCTGGGAGCCTACTGAAACTGAGGACCGTAGAATACCAAACCCATCTTGGCCTTTTAGGTGTAGTGCGGAAGCTATGAAAGAGTAATCTGTAAATAGTTGTCATGCGATACTACGCTCGGACGAGTCTTTCTTGAGAATATTACTAATTACCGTGTTAATTGGGAAGTTGGTAATATCCAAAGGAAGGATGTAGACTCTGGGAACCTTTAGAACCTTGTTCGGCAGGTGATAACTTTTATACCAACACCTTATGGGTAGTACCTCCGACCTCATGCTCATGACGTTGAACCTATGAACCCTATATGTGTGATCTTGTGTGTGATTACTGCATCATGCATCCATGCACTCATAAGCATCTTTTGGAGAAACCATATTTCAAGGGATTTAAAGGTTGACTATTTGTGAATATCTCAGGTACTTTCTAACCATGGATTCTGGAAAGAGAAAGACCGGGAAATACAGTTTCAAAGATCCCAAGATAGATGAGTTGATCAGTATAATTCCCGAGATCGAGTGTTCTGCAGGCTTTCGGAAGAAATATGGATCCATTATTCCTCTCATGAAGCTGAAGATAAAGGAGGGTATTTTCTCGACCTTGGTCCAGTTCTATGATCCGATGTATCATTGCTTTACATTTCCCGACTATCAGTTGATGCCCACACTGGAGGAGTATTCTTATCTATTGGATTTACCTATTACCGATCGTGTTCCTTTCACCAGTTTTGAGGGTGAGCCAAAACCACATGAGATTGCTGCTTTGATTCATCTGGGGAAATCTGAGGTGGAAGCCCATATGACTACTAAAGGAGGGGTTAGAGGATTACCAGCTTAGTTCTTACTGGAGAAAGCTCGTTACTTTGCCAAAATGAAGAGTATAGTTGCTTTTGAGGCCATCTTTGCTCAACTTTCTTATAGGTTGTTCTTATTTCCTAATGTGGACAAGTTTGTTAACATTAATGCTATCAGGATCTTCATGATTGGAAACCCAGTTCCTACATTGTTGGGTGATGCTTATTACTCTATTCATCTTCAGAATTCTTATCACAGGGGGATGATTATCTGTTGCACGCCTCTGTTATACCGCTGGTTTATCTCTCATATGCCTCAGTCTGATGCTTTTTGGGATGTCAAGAAGGAACCCCGTTGGGCTCCTAAGATCATGGAACTTACTCACTCGGATATTGATTGGTATCATCGAGCTTACCATGATATGAGATTATTGACAATTGTGGTATTTTCCCCAATGTACCTCTTCTTCATACAAAGGGAGGAATTAACTATAACCCTGTTCTTGCACGGCGACAACTTGGTTATCCGATGAGGGATAAACCAAATAGTATTCATTTGAGTAGTTTCTTTATGAAGGAAGAAGAAGACTACAGGGAAGCTAGGGAGCAGATTGCGAAGGCCTGGCGTCACATTCATAAGAGGAGTAGGAAGGATTTAGGACCTAGGGGTGCTGTTTCTTTGGAGCCATATCTTCAGTGGGTCCGATCGAGAGCTATTCAGTTAAAGATGTAGTATACCCGGGAGACACCCATGCCTGATCTATTTGTGAAGACCACTCCTCCATTATTAGATGATCTGGAAGAGCTGCAACTTGCTTTGGTTAGGATGCAACAGGAAAAGGATGCTTGGAAGAACAAGTCCCAAACATTAGAGAGTTCCTATATAGCAGATTTGAAGGAGAAAGATGACTTGATTGAGATCCTTGAGAGTCGAGCGATAGATTCTATGGAGAGGCAAGGGGATTTATTTTCTCCTAAGCCTCAATCAGGTGCTGATTACTCAGATGATTGGAAGGAGGTTGCCACCGGATATGCGGAGGAAAACCATAGGTTGAACGCTCAAATTTCTAGGCTCACGGGGAAGCGACAGTGTATAAAGTGATCTCCATCAGTTCTATTTCTCAGGGTTTTAGATTTTATTTTCATCTTGTACTTGGGATCATTGAAACTTGTAATCCATTTTGGAGTTATTATAATAAAAAATTTCAGTATTCCTTTGATGTTTGCAATCTGTCTATAAATCTATGAATCCCTTGAGATATTAAATAACAAATTAAAAATAATCATGTGCATTGCATATTGTGATACGGTGGGAGAACTAACTTGAGGGTTTTGCGTTTTATCGCAAATGTTGCGGTTAGCCAGAGTCGCCACCGACTTTTCTTTTATCCAAAATGAAAGGTGAAAAAGCACAGAAAGACCTTTGAGATTGTTTCTTGAGTTCGGGGGGTAGATTATGAAAAGGGAAGGTATTAACACCCTTTTCATCCATGGTTTTCCATGGGATCTTAGTTACTTGCTAAATTACTTGCTTTTTATTTTGAAATTATGCTTTGTGTGGTTTTGAAAGTATTTTGTAAAAGAGGCCATTGTTTAGGCAATCTTTGTAATGATTCTCGTTTGTAAGAATGTATACAAAGATGTTTGTCTTTTTGAAAATGTTTTCAATGTTTGTAAGATGATTTGAAAGTGTGTAGGTGTTTGTTTTGAAAATAGAAAGGATAGTTGTTTGAAATGGAGCAAGTAACTAGAAGTAATCTACCTACTCAAATGTCTTTCTTGTTCATTTTCTTTTCGTATGATATTGTTGTCTTACCATTGATTTGGTAAGAAACCCTATCTTTGGATATAAACGGGACAGGCGTGGGTCATCGTATAACCATGATTAGAAATGTTGCAAAGTATCTTAGCATTTTTTGAGGGACCAAGATCATTTTGTAAGGTAACTTTGAATAGCGCCATTGAGGGACTATGATCTTATATTTGTTTGTTTTTTGCCAAGATACTTCGCATGCCTAATATGACCATTTTTATATAAGGCAACCAAGTGGAGAAACCCTAAGGGTGTTTGTGTGTGTTGTACCCCAAAATTTGCCCTCTCATCATTCAGGAATTCATCCTGAACTCTCAGATTTTCTCTTAAAACAAATCCAAGCCCTTTATTATCATTCCTTTCCAAGTAAACAATTCACAAAGAGAAAAATGGTCATTTGAAAGCTCAAAAGTTAAAACTTTTACCTTGGAAAAATTAAATTCTAAATACTTAGAATTTTTCTAAAAAAAGGGAAAAGTGTTTAATGGTACCTCAGAGCTTCTGAACCAACCTCCAGGCAGAAACAGTCAAAAGTTGCAAATTTGGCTCAGCACATAACATTCAGTCAGAGGATGGTTCTTCATCAGCTACACCAACTCAGTCAGAGATTGTAAACATGGTTCAACACATGATATTTAAACAGAACACGGCGCTTTCAGCAGTTACGCAAAAGTTCAGCCAGAGTTTGTTGGATAAGTATAAAGAAGGCAACAAAAACTGAAACTCCTTCAGAACGTACTGGGATCATAAGGTAATGGGATCAGCAGATTGGGTAAAATAATGAAGCAGGATCACTAAGTCCAGAGTTTTCAGAGGCAGATTAAAGGAGCATACTGGGAAACTCTCAGAGTTTGCTGAGGCAGCAGGAGGCCAAGGTCAGAGCTTGGTTTACATTTCTTTTGGTAAAGCAGAACTGCTGGCTCAGGTTTTAGGTAATGATGCAAAATCTCCTATTACAACATTTTGGATTTTGATAAATCTCATTATCATTTAATGCTCATTAATGCTCACAACCACTCCTGAGCATTCATCCAAGGGGTTGCTCCATGTGTGGCTTGTTAAACACCTTTGTGCAGGCTTAGGCATGGGTCTATGCGCCAGTTTTCGCCTATAGGTGTCACTTCTCCTTAATCCTCGCTTACTGTTCCAACCAAGGCTGAAAAGTTGTCCATCATCACAACTTTTCATGAACTTCCTTCAAAAACAAGTTAACTTCTACTGCATAATATTGGCGCCATTTAAATGTTCAAAAATCCATAAAGCCTTGCCTATAAATAGGACACCATTGTCCATCACAAAGGGGACGTGAGGAAACATCCAGAAAGAATTGCTAGAGGAGGAACAAAAAACTCTAGTAAAGGAAACCTTGTGAAACCCTGCCAAAATCCCCAGTGTTTCATAACTTTGAACTTCCTGCCTCCAAACTTCATTGATACTCAGTTTGCTTCCTGACTAGAGAACACCCATATAGTTTCTGACCATACGTACACATATCTTCACCATCCACCCATTCTAAAAAGAACCTGTCCAGAACACCATCAGAGCTAAAGTTAGCTCCAACTCACAAATTTTCTTCCAACAGCAAGGTAAGCACCTGCTGACTCTCATCACGCTGCTAAGCATCACCAACTTTGCATTCTCAATAAACACAATGTAAATATCATGTTGTTGTATGCATTCTGAGGATTTTCATACCTCTGAATGCTTAAGTAAGAAGTGAATCAGTGTAGAACCTGTTTGTGATCTTGTTGGTTCTGCCTTCTAAAACACTTTGACACATGCTGAGATTATCCTAGGCATGCCTTCTGTTTTATGGAAAAATAATAAAATACAGATGTTCTGGCTAGCACAGGAGGAAATCAAGCTCTGACTTTGACGTCAGCACTTCTGAGGCCTGTTTTGCTGTCAATAATATCAGAACTTCTGAAAATTATTGTGTTTCTAGCAGGGTCAGAACTTCTAACTTCCCCACTAACAAACTTTTGTCTTGCAGCGCATGGGGGTCAGAACTTCTGACCTTCCCACTAACAGGTTTCTGTTTTGCAGGGCACCAGAGTCAGAAGTTCTGACTCATACATTTTCACTAACAAGTTGATAATCCTGCAGCAGGCCTGGGTCAGAACTTCTGATTTCCTCTCAGCAGCGTGCTAGCCATCTCTCTCTTTCTCTTTTTCTTCCCCTTGTTATTTTATTTTCTTATCTATTTTTCTCGTTGAACCACCCCCATGTACAAGTGTGTATCCCCCATCCCCTAAATGTTGTAATAGCGTAGGATTTTACATTTCCGCATTTTATTGCTTTCAAAATGTAAATGCTAGTAATTAGGATGTGTATGGAAAGATAAAATCAATGAAATAGAAAATCCTAATTCAAGATAAAATCATGCATGCAATAAAACACACTTGCACATAAACACCCCTTAAGGTATCTCCACTTGGTTTCCTAAACAAATGGCCATGATATGCATGCTAGGTATCTTGGCAAAACAAAAAAACAAAACAAAAGATCATTATCCCTCGATTACGCTATCTTGGTTGTATATACAAAATGATCAAGTCCCTAAAAAATTATCCAAAAATACTTGATACAATTGCTATCATGGTCTATACGATGACCCGCGCCTGTCCCGTTTAACATCCTAATACAAGTTTGTTTACCAAATACAATGGTAAAACAACACTGTCAAAAGGGTTTAAAACATATAGGAAAGATCTTTGAGTAAAATAGGGTAGACAACTCTTAGTTACTTGATCAAAAACTTGCAAAACATCCTTGCTATTTTTTCAAACACACCTCACAACATAATTTCAAAACATTTCCCAAATCAAACTATCAAACCTTGAAAACTTTCAAAAGACATATATCTTTATATACATTCAAATGAGAATCATTACAAAGATTGCCACAATGATGGCCTCTTTTCAAAACATTTTCAAAACCACACACAAAGCACTATTTCAAACAATTGAAAAGCAAAAGCAAGTGATCTAAACAAGTAACTAAGAGCCCATGGATAACCATGGATGAAAAGGGTGCTTGCACCTTCCGTTTTCATAATCTACTCCCCGAACCCAAGAAAACATCTCAAAGGTCTTTCCTGTGCTTTTTGACCTTTCCTTTGGATAAAATAAAAAGTCGGTGGCGACTCTTGCTAAACCGAAACATTTGCGAACACAAAACGCAAAACATCAAGTCAGTTCTCCCACCGTATCACAGAACTGGAGACTATGTTGGGGAGTAATTTAAAAGTTTAGTAACCTTAGGGTTTATATCACCTTTGCATGCTTATCTTGTTTGCTTTGATTGCTTTACATTTGGTTCTCTTGTTTGGGCTTGAAATCCTCTACCCGGATTTGGGGAAACATTCATAGGTAAATAGCAATACATTGTGGAAACTGTGCGGGGTATACCAACATGGTTGAAGCAATAGCTATATTAGTGCGACATATTTGTGGGTACCGGTAGCCTTTGAGTCAATCAAAGAGAATACGGGGCCGCTGAGTGATGTCATGAAGCACTAATGAACTCTTAGAACCTTTACTTGACCATCTTGGCCTTATTAGGGGTAGTGAGATGACCGGCTTTGGTGCAGTCCAAAGTTGGTAGATACTTGATACTACACTCATTAAGGGTTATTTTATTGGAATATTTTGGTCACCAGTTACGTGGCTAAACTGAAACAATGAACACAGCAAATAATCCAGTGATATTGAGCTCCTTAGAACCCGGTTACTATTTATAGGACAGGTTGAGCCAACTAACTTCAAGAGGGTACTTACCTATAAACCCCATGCAAGCCTGAAACTAGGAACTTGTGTGATTTTCTTGTACATATGCTTGTGCATACATCATGAACATCATAAAGCATCATATGCATCCACTAACCATTTCAAGGGTTTGGATCTTCATCTTTGTTCTTGTTTTGTAGGTCATGGAATCACTCCGCAGAAAAACAATTCAGGTCAACCTTGTGAGAATCCCTCCTCAACTCAAGGAGCTTACTTCCAAGATTCCATAGAATTCTCTCTTCAGTGAAAGACATGGTAGACTTCTCAACTTGGTCAACTCCAACATTGAGGAAGACATGGTGAAAGTTCTCTTCCAGTTCTTTGACCCTCTACACCACGGTTTCCCATTCCCTGATTACCAACTGGTACCTACTTTGGAGGAATTTTCTCAACTCCTGAGGATTCCTATTCTCTATCAACTACCCTACAACGGTATGGAAAGAGAACCAAAGCCTGAAGATGTTGCTCAAGCATTACACTTGCAACCATCTGATATCAAGGGTCATTGGGAAACCAGAAGTGGTGTCAAGGGTTTCTTGGCAAAGTTTCTGTTCGAGAAGGTACAAGACTGCTGGAATTCTCTAGATCTGCAAGCTTTTTAGGAGATTGTAGCACTTCTCATATATGGGTTGGTTTTGTTTCCAAACCCTTATCAACTTATAGATGTGAAGGCCGTCAAGATTTTCATATCTCGGAATCCTGTGCCTACATTGCTTAGGGATATCCTACACTCACTTCACACACAAACAATGAGGAAAATAGGTGTTCTCATATGTTTTACTCCTCTTCTAGCAAGGTGGTTTAATTCTCACCTTCCCCAATCAGTTTTGAAGAATGAGCAGGATTTGAGGTGGTCACAACGGTTGATGACCCTCACACATTCTGGTGTTCATTGGTGTTCTCGGTCCAGAGAAAATGTCATCATCATTGATCGTTGCAGAGAATTCCCTAATGTCCCATTACTTGGAATTAGGGGAGGCATTACCTACAACCCCTGTTTAGCTCTGAGACAATTTGGGTTTGCCCGGAGGGATGGCCCTCATGATATGTTGATTCCTGATTTGGTTTTTGACTTCGACAATGACGCGCAAGAACTTCGACAAAGGTTTATCTGAGCTTGGAGGATTCCTAACAAAGTGGATAGTAAGATGCTGGGGCACAAGAATTCCATTCCCCTTGAGCCTTATCTCAAGTGGGTACGAACCCGTGCCCAGAATCTTATGATGCCGTACCCTCACATTCTCCCCGTGATCAAAGTGCCTGTTATGGAAGGAGAGGTTCCATACACCCTCCTACATCTTGACATGCCAACATCATTGGAAAATTGCAAAAGGGTTGGATACAACTCAAGGAAGAGCGGAACGCTTTTGAAGCCAGCTTCTATGCTAGTCAGAAGAAGGTTTTAGAACTTACCCGCCGACTTCACGAAGAGGAGACTCTTAACACTTACATCGCACCAAAGAGGATGCGCAATGTCTTTTTACATTAAGAATTTTATAATATTTTGCCCATGGGGAATTTATGTACTAACAAATTTCTTCTTATATGATGTGTGTTCTTTTTGTTTGCAACAACTTTTAATTTCTGAATCCTTGAATGCATTACATGAATACATATCATTCATCATATGCATAAACAGGTCTTCACACCAGGTTTCCTTATCTTTCTGCTGTTTATTTCAGCAAGATGGATATAGAGCAGACAGTTAAAGAACTGCAAGCACAAAATTCTCAGTTCCAACAACTCCTCATAACCCTGGAAAAGGGCCAAGAGGATCTTAAAGCACTGTTAGAGAAAGAGAAAGGAAAAAATAAGAAAAGAATTGGTGTGGTCACTATGGGAAGAAGATTTGAGCATCAGGCTAGGAGAGTCCTGAAATTCCCCTCAACGTCTAACGAAGGGGTTGGTAAGGGAAGGGAGTTGCAATGCCCTCCGAATCTGAAGCCGAAGAAGAAGAAGAGGAAGAGGATGAAGATTACTCTGAGCAGCAATATCCTCCGACGGATGATAAGTATAAGAATCTTGAAGACCGGCTAGCAGCCATGGAAGTGCAAAGGGTACCTGGGCTAGATTTCAAAGAACTAGGGTTGGTTGCTAGGATCGTCATTCCTCCAAAGTTCAAAGTACCTACATTTGCTAGGTACGACGATTTGTCCTGTCCGAAGATGCATCTGAGGTCCTACGTCAGAAAGATCCAACCTCACTCTTCTGATAAGGATCTGTGGGTCCACATTTTTCAAGATAGTTTGTCGGGTACACAATTGGACTGGTTCTATCAACTTGAGAGATCTGATGTTCATAACTGGGAAGATTTAGCCGCTGCTTTCTACCGGAAATACCAATACAACGCATATTTAGCGCCTACTTGTACTCAACTACAGAGTATGGGTATGGCTTCTAATGAGGGATTTAAGGAGTATGCCCAGAAGTGGCGAGATTTGGCTGGAAGGGTGCAACCACCATTGTCGGATAGAGAGCTGGTTGACATGTTTTTAGGGACTCTGTCAGGTCCATTCTTCAATCACTTGATCGAGAGCTCATCTTCAGGGTTCACCGAATTAATTTTGACCGGTGAAAGGGTCGAAGCTGGCATTAAGAGTGGTAAAATTCAGAAGGATACCTCCGCTTCCACTACTATCAAGAAGACCTTTCCAGCCAAGAAGGAAGTTTCTTCTATTCATACCCAGAGGAATCAAGGGAGAATGGAGCGTCGACCGGCGGTAGGGGTTGTGATGATACAGAACTCCTCAACCGATCAACTTCGAAGCAATCAACCAAGAACTAACCAGCAAAGGGTAGAAAGGCCCCAATGGCAATTCACCCGGATTAATATGACACCGGCTCAGGTCCTCCCTCATCTGTTAAAATTAAACCTTACCAACTTGAAGGAAGCGCCGAAAAACCCAAATACCTCTTCTCCCTATTATCATTCAAATGCAAAATGTGCATACCACTCGGACAGTGTAGGGCATGATACCAACAACTGTTGGGCCCTTAAAAACAAGATCCAAGATTTAATAGATACCAAGAGGTAGAGTTTGACGCCCCCGAAAAACCTAATGTGATATCCGCTCATATGCCAAAACATGGTCATAATGTCCATGCAATTATGGAAGATCTTCATGTTATCACTGTTGATGACCTAAAGACTCTGTTGCCAATGATTAAAGTGAATCTATTGAAAGTCGGGATATTCCCAGTGTGATACGGTGGGAAGAGAACTGACTGTTTTGGAATGCTGGTTCGCGTTTTGCGTTTGTTTTCGCAAAATGTCGCGGTAAGCAAGAGTCGCCACCGACTTTTATTTTATCCAACAAGGAAAGGAAAAAAGCACAGAAAAATTCCTTTTTCGAGATGTCTCTCAGGTCCGGGAGGTAGATTATAGAAAGGGAAGGTGTTAGCACTCTTTCTATCCGTGTTTATCCACGGGCTCTTAGGTACTTGCTCAAAGTGTTTTCAAAAATTTGCTTTTCTTTGTGTTTGTGGGTTTAAAAAAAGTTTCTTGTTTGAAAGGTGTGAGTGCGAAAAGTTTTGTTTTGTTTTTAAAAGGAGCAAGTACTTAAGAACCATATACCTACTCGAAAAAGGAATGGATCTGTACAAATGTCCTTTAGACAATGCTATCCCACTATGAATGAGTAGGTAGCACCGTCGTTAGAGTTTAAGGGTCAATTCGATTAAGGGACGTGTGGTCACTAAAGCAATATTAGGACGCCTTAGTGATAACCCTAATGCCTTAGATCATTTTTCCGAGGCAACCGTTTCGAGGCAACTATGATATTTGGACAAGAGGGCGACCTCTAAAACTTCCTATACTCAATGACCACGTTCGAAGGCAACCAACTGAGGTGTACCCTAAGAGTGCGCATGTGCGAGTGTGTCATTTCGGTTAATTTTATCTTTGTACATGTCATGGGTAAGCTATGTTGATTTTAAGTTCATACATTTGATCCTGTCATGCATTCCCTATAATCAAACATCTAGCAGTGTATAGTTGCGGAATTTAAATTGCGGAAATTAAATCTAAAACTATTACAAGGCGTCGGGTATTTACATCGCCAAAAACAACCCTTTAATTTAAAATGCGGAAAATAAATAAAGCGATAAATAATTAAAGTCCTAATTATCTATTACAAACCGAAGGCAAGTACATTAATGTGATAAAATAAACAAACGCATGCGGGAAATTAAATCGAGTGCAAAGTTCTAGGGTTTTGACCCTTTTTGTTAAAGAAAAGATTTTTTGTTTATTTTTGAATTTTAAGAAATAAATTATCTAAGTTAATTATTAAAATACATTAAATTAATTAATTAATGAAAATAAATATTTTTGGGTTTTTTTTGATATGTAAAGAAAGAAAATAAAATTGATCAATGTTAATAAATCCTAATTATGTCTAAATTAATTTTATTATTTACAAAAATATATTAAAGTTATTGTCTAATTAAAGCCTAAATTAATTACTAAATTCAATTAAATAAATTGATGAATAAAAATAAATTATTTTTTGTCTTTTGGTATTTTAAGAAAGAAATCAAAATTAATGTTAGTAATTAAAACCTAGATTAATTCTAATTGAATTTTAATTATTTACAAAAATGTGAAAGTTATTCTAATTAAAATTCTAAATCAATTAATTAATGTTTATTAACAAAAATAAAAGTTAGAATTTAATTTGATAAAGAAAATGTTTTGTGGTTTTTTTTTATATATTTTAAGAAAGAAATAAATCTAAATTAATCACTATATTAAATTAAATTAATTAATTAAATGAAAAAAAAAGGTTATTTTTGGATTTTTGTTTATTTAAAGAAAGAAAATGGAATGGTTAAATTAGTGATTAAACCTATTAAATTTTAATTAGTTTTATTTATTTACAAAAAGAAATTAAAGTTTCCTAGAATTAAAAACCTAATTAATTAATCGGAATTTATTAAAGAAAAATAATGTTCTTAATTTTAATTGGACAAAATGATATTTTTGTGATTTTTTGATAAAAAGAAAGTTTGTTATTGGTTAATAACTTAATTAAATAAAAATAAAATAACTAAACAAAATAAATAAAATATGAGAAAGTAGAGAAATTGAGCCTTTTTTGGAGGGTGCAGAAAGCATTCCTGAGCTTGGATCTTCGAAAGCTTCATGCTCTAACTATGGTATTTTTTTATTCTTGCATGGAACCTATGATTCAACCATCCATAACTGTTCTATATAAACTCAAACAAACGTTAGCATACCATAAAATATGATTAAAATTAGAGATTCAAAATTTAAAATTTTACCAAACCGGTGGGCGTGCTAGGCGTGTGATGGATTGCTCTTGGCCCTTGTAAGAATCACGAGGACTTCAAAGGGATGGTTTGAGGCTTGATGTAAATTGCGAGAGGCCGGAACCTCAAGATATGACTTGCAACAATTCTTTGATTTCTGGAGAGCTTTTTGAAGAGCTTTTAGAGAACTTTTTGAAGAGCTTTTTGCGAGCTTTTTAGAGAGGATTTTCGTGTCTTTCAAGCTTGTGTGGCTCTCTATTTATAGAGGAGAATGGGGAGACAATAAAGCATGAAAAGAATCTCCCTCATAATGTTGTGTTTTAGGACCATGATCAAGATTTGAAAAAAATGCCATATTTGATGATTCTCCATTATTAAACCTTCCAATTTGATCAAAAATCCAATATTTTATGCATAATATGCCTTGGTTAGAATTTTATCTTGTCCATAATGATATTAAAGACCTGTAATGATCAAAAAGATACCAAGTGATTAAGATTTGGATTTTATTTGGATTTAAATTGATTTAAAATGAATTAAATCAATTAAAAACAAATCAAATAGAAAAATTAATAATTGGACACAAGGCTGAAGATAGAACACGTGTGTGGTGTGACAAGATCAAATCAAGTGGGAAAAAAAGGGCCCATTTGGCAAAATTTAAAGTTTTGGAAATAGTTGACTTTTGGCAATTTTGGAAAAATGCCCAACTTCAACAATGCATAACTTCTTCAATTTTGAACTTTTGGAGGTGTTATTGGACTTTTTAGAAACCTTGAGATGTCCTCTAACCAAACCTTTCGGTATTATCTCATTTTGATAATCCATGCGCAAGTTATAAGCTTTGGCAAAAAAGGTGTTTTTGTTGACTTTCAAAAATGACCTATAATGTCCAAATTTGTAACGTTTTGTGAGTGTATTTTTTGATCTTGGGGTGTGAAGATGGATTGTATAAAGTTGCATCATCTTCAAAATGAGCTTTGGATGGGTCATTTCTCATAAAGTATGAGAAAGTTATGCTTGGTCAAAGTTGAGTTGACTTTTCCTACAAAACCCTAATTTAGCAACTTTTGAGTCTTGATGAATTTTGAGCAATCCTTGATGAATCCTGATCAAACCTTGATCAAATGATGAATTATCCTTCAAAATGAGATTGTTGACAAATAATCTTGAAGTTTGACTGGTTATAGGTCACAGTTGACTCTTGCCCTAACATAGTCGATTTTTGGGCCTCTTGAGCAATTGACTGACCAAACTTCCTCTGCAAGGCTTGAAATTTGACATGGATGAACCTGAGAACATATTAGGACATTGGGAAGCACTTGAGGTAATTTTGATGTAAGTACCTTGATGCAACACAAAACCCTAATTTGAGGTTGACTGCCTTAGGAGGTGATTTGACTGTCCAACTCTTGAGCCAATCTTGAGCAACTTGGAAGTTATTATTGACATGTCTTGAGAAATATGGGAGGGAAAATTTTGGGGTACAACACCCAGGATGTGAAAAAGATTGTTACTTCTGTTCAACCTTGCAATCCGACTGCCCACTATTGAAATCAGGCATCCAACGCCTGATGGATACTCAAGAGATCCTCTTTCAGAAAACTCCTGTTGCTACTATCACTCATGTTACTCCTGTTACCTTTGTTACTCCAATCAATGACATTGCTATAATCACCATTTCCGACAATCTTTCCAAGACCTGCAAAAGGCCTGTTAAGATTACGCCTGATCCAAAGTTTGTACCGCTGAAGATTACCATGCCGGGGCCTATCCCATATAATTCCAATAAGACGATACCATGGAATTATGGAGGAGAGATCTTCTACCATGGTGTTAAGCAGATCGAATCAGTCCAAGAGAATCCCGATGAAGAAATTCCTGACATAGGGAATATTGCAGGGACAAGTAAGATAACTCATAGCGAAAGAATCTTCTCTCCGGAGATTGCTCCTCCACGGGCAGTCTTCGGACCCTCAAGTGCTCCTGTGCCTGTCAAGATATCTGTGCAAAGTCCAGTTATCGAAGAAATTGATGCTCCCGAAGCTATACCCTCTGTTGTCACTGCCGATAAAGGTAAGGGGATCCAAGAAGCGCCTGTCAGGACGAAGGCTCAGACTTTGGTTATCCCCGAGACCACCTAAAAGGAGATGGAAGAGATTTTAAAGATAATTAAGAAGAGCGACTATGATGTCGTAGAGCAGTTGGGGCAAACCCCTTCAAAAATCTCTATGCTGGCTCTATTACTCTGCTCTAAGGCTCATGTCAAAGCCTTGATCAAATTGCTGAAGACGACACACGTGCCTCAAGAAACTTCTGCAGATCAGTTTCAAGAGTGATTGGCTATCCTTACAGCCGACAATGGTCTTGGCTTCTCCGATGCTGATTTGACCCCTAAGGGAAGAAAGCATAATGATGCACTGCATGTCTCGGTAGAGTGCAGAGGAACTACACTTGCTCATGTTCTGGTTGATACCGGTTCATCTTTAAATGTTCTGCCAAAGAAAGCATTGGACAGATTGGACTGCGAAGGTTTGACCCTAAATCCCAATAATATCATTGTTAGAGCCTTTGACGGTTCTAAGCGCATGGTTCCCGGAGAAGTGGACATCCCAATTAAGGTGGGAACGGAAATTTTCAACTCTACTTTTTATGTGATGGACATCCGTCCTTCATATTCATGCTTGTTGGGAAGGCCATGGATCCACAACGCTGGGGCAGTCACTTCTTCTCTACACCAGATGCTCAAATACCCAGTTCAGGGTAAGATTATAACAGTTCATGGTGAGGAGGAGTATATGATAAGCCACCTTAACTCTTTCCACTACGTGGAGGTAGATGGTGAATTCATAGAAACACCTTTCCAACACTTTGAGGAGGTTTCCCCTAAGATTGTGGTAGCCAAGACAATGATTGATGTGCCTATCATTACCAAGCCTGTGTCTCGAATGTCATACCTTAAAGATACGGAGGATGTAATCAAGGAAGGAGGATGTATAGTGTGGGGTCAACTGCCAGATTTTCCTCACAAGGCAGACAAGTTCGGATTGGGTTTCACTGCTGCTAGCTAGAAAGTTGTGCGTCACTCCCGGGCTGGAGGACCACCCTTAAAGATCACTCGCCATAAAGTTCATGCTTTAGAAGATGATGATGAAGAAGGCAACTTTGAAGATTGGATCTTTCCAACCATTGAAGGGGGACTGAACAACTGGGAGGCGAAAGACTTCGTTCCCATTACTTTCATCAATCAGTAATTTATCTTTTGAAACATTTATGTTGGTCTGTAATAACTTTTAAACAATTTGTACACTCTTTTTCCTTGTGCCTTTCCCGGGGCACATAGGTCCATTCGTAAGGGTTTTGATTCTTCATTCTCATATGCCATTTTTAATGAATCATGGACGTTTTCATCTATAAACTTTTGTGTTCATTTTCTTTCCTTTTAAATTTTATTTTTTTTAAGGATGGTTATCCCTTACACACACCCACACTCACAAAATGCAGGTACCCGCCCACTCCGGATTCCATGGGTGACTATTCTGCTTTGGCCTTCAGTGACTCTGAAGATTTGGTCAATCATGTCGAGTACGAAGGTGATGAAGACTGTGAAGTGCCTGGAGAGTTGGCTAGACTTTTGCAACAGGAAGAAAGGGTTATTCTGCCCCATGAAGAGTTGCTAGAGACTATAAATTTGGGAACAGAGGAAGACAAGAAAGAGGTTAAAGTGGGTGCCAACCTGGAGCCAAGTGTAAAAGAGTGCTTAGTTCAGCTGTTGAATGAGTTTGTTGAAATCTTTGCCTGGTCCTATGAAGATATGCCGGGACTGGATACAAATATCGTGGTTCACGGTCTCCCTACAAGAGAAGATTGTCCACCAATCAAACAGAAAGTCCGCCGAATGAGGCCCGACATGTCCGAAAAGATCAAAGCTAAGGTGATGAAACAGTTCAATGCTGGCTTTCTGGCTGTTACTTCCTATCCATAATGGGTTGCTAATATTGTGCCCGTACCTAAGAAGGACGGAAAATTCAGAATGTGTGTAGACTACAGAGATTTAAATAGGGCTAGCCCTAAAGATGATTTTCCACTACCACACATTGATATCTTGGTTGACAATACAGCTCAACACAAGGTATTTTCCTTCATGGATGGATTCTCGGGATACAACCAGATCAAAATGGCCCCCGAAGACATGGAGATAACTACTTTTGTTACGCAGTGGGGTACCTTCTGATATAAAGTGATGCCATTCAGACTGAAGAATGCTGGGGCAACCTATCAGCGAGCCATGGTAGCTTTCTTTCATGACATGATACATCATGAGATTGAATTCTACGTAGACAACATGATAGCCCATTCACAAATGGAAGAAGAACACCTCGACCATCTGCAAAAGCTGTTTGTCAGGTTAAAGGAATATAAGCTCAGACTGAATCCTAGCAAGTGCACTTTCGGAGTCAGGTCCGGTAAACTTTTGGGATTTATCGTCAGTAACAAAGGCATCAAAGTTGATCCTGCCAAAGTCAAAGCTATACAAGAAATGCTTGCCCCCCATACTGAAAAGGAGGTTAGAGGTTTCTTTGGACGCTTAAACTATATTACAAGGTTCATCTCTCACCTAACATCTACTTGTGAGCCAATCTTCAAGCTGTTGAAGAAAGATCAGGTGGTTGAATGGAACAATGATTGTCAAGTTGCTTTTGATAAAATCAAGGAGTATTTGTTGGAGCCTCCTATCTTGATGCCAACCGTTGAAGGAAGGCCTTTAATCATGTATCTGACTGTTTTGGATAATTCAATGGGGTGCGTACTGGGCCAACATGACGAGTCTAGCCGAAAAGAGCATGCCATTTATTACCTTAGCAAAAAGTTTACTGATTGTGAGACTCGCTACTCACTGCTCGAGAAAACTTGCTGCGCTTTGGTATGGGATGCTCTCCGGCTAAGGCAGTATATGTTGACACATACCACTTTGCTGATTTCTAAAATGGATCTGATTAAGTACATCTTCGAGAAGCCTGCTTTATCCGGAAGAATTGCTAGATGGCAGATGATCCTGACTGAGTATGATATCCAGTACACAACCCAAAAAGCTATAAAGGGGAGTGTACTAGCTGACCATCTAGCTCATCAAGCCGTCGAAGATTATCAATCTATGAGGGTCAACTTCCCTGACGAGGACATTATGACATTGGACAACATTAAGGGTAACGGACCGTATGACGGACCTGAACAAGGATCCCGATGGACCCTGTACATTGATGGTGCTTCAAATGCACTTGGAAATGGTATCGGCGTGGTACTTATCTCTCCAGAAGGTTTCCATACACCTTTCACTGCTAGACTCTGCTTCAGCTGCACCAACAACATGGTCGAGTATGAAGCTTGTATCTTTGGTCTCAAGGCTTCTATTGACTTATGAATCAAATCTTTGGTTGTATTTGGGGACTCAGCTTTGGTTATCAGTCAAATCAAAGGAGAGTGGGATACTAAGCACCCTAACCTCATCCCTTACAAAGAACATGTCCTAACATTGTTACCACATTTCGAGCAGATTACCTTCGAGCACTTCCCGCGAGAAGAGAATCAGCTAGCAGATGCGCTAGCTACAATTTCATCCATGTTTAAACTCAATTGGGATAATGAGGCTCCCTAAATCACCGTCGAGCGAATGGAAGAACCTGCACACTGTCATGAGATTAATACTGAAGAAGTAGTAGAACAACCCTGGTTTCATGAAATCAAAAGGTATCTCAAGACTCGAGAATATCCTGAAGGAGCTTCAGTCAATGATAAAAAGTTCTTAAGGAGGTTTGCGTCCAAGTTCTTTATGAGCAATGGTACCCTATATAAGCGCAACCATGATTGTGTTCTACTTCGTTGTGTGGACAAGGTTGAAGCTGAGCTAATCATGACTTAATTGCATAGCGGCACATTTGGCACCCATTTGAGCGTACATTTGATGGCTAAGAAGATTTTAAGGGCAGGCTACTACTAGTCTACCATGGAAACTGACTGTCATCAATACTCCTGTACTTGTCACAAATGCCAAGTCTATGTTGACAAGGTACATATTCCCCCAGTATCTCTCAATGTCTTAACAGCTCCTTGGCCATTTGCGATGTGGGGAATCGACATGATTGGAGAGATCAAGCCTACAACATCCAATGGACACCGTTTCATCCTGGTGGCCATTGATTACTTTACCAAGTGGGTCGAAGCAACTTCTTTCGCTTCCGTTACAAAGAATGTGGTTGCCCGCTTCATCAAGCAGAACCTCATATGCCGGTATGGTATCCCCGACAGGATCATTACGGACAATGGTACAAACCTGAATAACACTGTGATCACCGCTCTGTGCAAGCAGTTCAAGATTCAACATCACAATTCATCTCTCTATCAGCCAAAGATGAACGGTGTTGTTGAAGCTGCGAACAAAAATATCAAGAAGATCATTCAAAAGATGACAGTCACATACAAGGACTGGCATGAGATGTTACCGTTTGCTCTGCATGGATATCGTACCACAACGCGTACTTCCACTGGGGCAACACCCTTTTCTTTGGTATACGGCATGGAGGCTGTTTTACCTATGGAAGTTCAAATTCCTTCTTTAAGAATCATGAAGGATGCTAGTTTGAATGAAGACGATTAGATTCAGACCCGGCTTGATCAACTTAACTTGATTGACGAGAAGCGACTTATTACTGTTTACCATGGTCAGGCGTATCAGAAACGTATGATCAAGGCCTTCAATAAGAAAGTCAAGAGACAAGTATATCAAGTCGGGGACCTTGTAATCAAGCGGATCATCTTACCGCAAAGTGATCCCAGGGGCAAATGGACTCCTACTTATGAAGGACCGTTTGTGATTAAGAACATCTTTTCTGGTGGGGCTATGATTCTAACCACCATGGACAACGACGACCTGTGGCACCCCGCGAACGCAGACATAGTCAAAAGATACTACGCATAAAACTACCCGACAAGTTGAAACCCCGAAAGGGCGACTTGGACAAAAATGGGCATCCCGGTGAATCGAAAACCCGAAAGGGCGGTTCAGGCAAAAATTAGGGATAAATAATATAAAAAATCAGTACACCCGGCAAGTTGAAAACCCGAAAGGGCGACTTGGGCAAAAAAGGGTTTCCAGATGGATCGAAAACCCGAAAGGGTGGTCCAGGCAAAAGTTAGGGAATTAAAGCGTATGACTATGTCTCGTCGGATCACTTTAAAGACAATATCTTCACGGACAAACTCCAGGCTTCTGATCAACTCAATCATCTGCGAACGAAGCGACGAATGGACAAGACACTCAGAGTAACGAAGGATATAAGCAGAATGGGAATCCCATGGAATTGTTACACATAGCCATCCTTCTCTGTATAAATTTTTCTCATTTTTTTTACGACAACATTCTCTTACTAGGATGATTGTCTCCTTTGTACAAAAATACTTACAAAAGTTAATACAAAGATACTTCAAAGTGCAGAAATTTACTTGCCTTTTCTTTCTTTTTACACTTATGTTTTATTTGAAAACGTCCAATGATTTATTAAATGAGCATATGCATTTTAATATAATCACTGCTTACAAATAAAAGGAAATAAGAAAGGATAATTACTGATAGGTCGAAAGTATAGGAAAACGTATTTAGGATATTCCGGAAGAAATCCCCTACAATATGTCATCCAGATCCTCAACAGAGCTAAAACCTTGAAATACACATCCCCAACAGAGTTAAAATTCAACATCCCCAGCGGTGTTAAAGTTCAACATCCCCAGCGGAGTTAAAAACATATCGTCCTCAGGACTAAGGTTCTAAAACTCCCAATCCCCAGTGGAGCCAGAATACTTTAAAATTTCTTCCCCAACGTAGTCCAAAACTTCAAATCTTAAACCCCGGTGGAATACTATCCAGCTTCCTCCGATTCCCCAGTAGAGCGGCATGCGACCCAAGCTTTTGAAAAAAAAAACTCTCCAACAGAATAAACATTTCCCCACAGAGTTATTTCCCAGCAAAACGAATATTCTTGGTCTCATTTCTCCAGTTGAAGCCTCCCAGGTTTTAATCCCCCAGTAGAGATCGTCAGAGTTTTTCTTTATTTCCCAGGAAAGTCATGAAGGATTCTCAATTCCCCACAAGTCACCAAAGATCTTCAATCCTCAGCAGTAGTCCAAAGGACATTCTTAGTCTCAACAATCAAAGGTTTTGAATCTCCAACAACAATCAAGGGTTTATTTTCCCAAGCAGCAGTCAAAGATTTCATTATCTCCAGCTATCAAGGATTTAGTTCCCTCAAACAAGACGGCTACTCAGGATAAGATTGAAAGCTACCTTTAAAAAATGTTCAAAGATTTCAGATACATTATGGATACACCCCAGACACGGCGGTCATTCTATTACTCATTCATAATTTCAAAGTCAAGATACAGTATGGATACACCCCAGACACGTCGGTCATTCTATTACTCATTCAGACTTCAGCAACCAGATACATACTAGATACGCTCCAGACATGGAAGCCATTCTATTTCTCATTCAGATACAGTATGGATACACCCCAGACACAGAGGTCATTCTATTACTCATTCAGACTATCAACTTCAGATACAATCCAGATACGCTCCAGACACCGTTGCCATTCTGTCACTCATTAAAACCTATTCCCCAGTCCAGAGATACTCCAGACACGAATGTATTTCTGTCACTTATTCAGATTTCAGATTTCGGATACAATATAGATACATTCCAAACACGGAAATGATTCTGATATTCTTTCGAAGAATCAGATACAGTTACAGCTTGGATACTCCAAACACGGACGCCATTCCTTTGCTCATACAGATCCAATATCCAGATACAACTCATATATGTTCTAGATACGGATACCATTCTGATGTTCATTCTACTGATATTCAACAAACACTTTGGATGGAATCTCTAAGCCCATCTCCAGAAAGATTCTATCATCTCCAAATGGAATCTTTAAGCCCATTTCTTCAACCTGCATTTTGATGAGTGCAAATTTACGGGCACTCTAGTGTCCAATCCTCTTTTACCTTCGAGTCACGAAAGGCAGATTCACCAATCTAACTCTTCAGGTCCAAGAAGATTGAACAGGGGAAACTGTTGTACCCTAAAATTTGCCCTCTCATCATTCAGGAATTCATCCTGAACTCTCGGATTTTCTCTTAAAACAAATCCAAGACCTTTATTATCATTCCTTTCCAATTAAACAATTCACAAAGAGCAAAATGGTCATTTGCAAGCTCAAAAGTCAAAACTTTTACCTTGGAAAAATTAAATTCTAAATACTTAGAATTTTTCTAAGAAAAGGGAAAAATGTTTAATGGCACCTCAGAGCTTCTGAACCAACCTCCAGGAAGAAACAGTCAGAAGTTTCAAATTTGGCTCAACACATAACATTCAGTCAGAGGATGGCTCTTCAGAAGCTACACCAACTCAGTCAGAGATTGTAAACATGGTTCAGCACGTGATCTTTAAACAGAACACGGCGCTTTCAGCAGTTATGCAAAAGTTCAGCCAGAGTTTGTTGGAGAAGTATAAAGAAGGCAATAAAGCCTGAAACTCCTTCAGAACGTACTGGGATTAGAAGGTAATGGGATCAGCAGATTGGGTAAAATACTGAAGCAGGATCACTAAGTCCAGAGTTTTCAGAGGCAGATCAAAGGAGCATACTGGAAAACTCTCAGAGTTTGCTGAGGCAGCAGGAGGACAAGATCAAAGCTTGGTTTACGTTGTTTTTGGTAAAGCAGAACTGCTGGCTCAGGTTTTAGGTAATGATGGAAAATCTCCTATTACAAGATTTTGGATTTTGATAAATCTCATCACCATTTAATGCTCATTAATGCTCACAACCACTCCTAAGCATTCATCCAAGGGGTCTCTCCACGTGTGGCTTGTTAAACACCTTAGTGCATGCTTAGGCATGGGTCTATGCGCCACTTTTCGCCTATAGGTGTCACTTCTCCTTAATCCTCGCTTACTGTTCCAACCTAGGCTGAAAAGATGTCCATCATCACAACTTTTCATGAACTTCCTTCAAAAACAAGTTAACCTCTACTGCATAATATTGGCGCCATTTAAACGTTCAAAAATACACAAAGCCTTTCCTATAAATAGGACACCATTGTCCATCACAAAGGGGACGTGAGGAAACATCCAGAAAGAATTGCTAGAGGAGGAACAAAAAACTCTAGTAAAGGAAACCTTGTGAAACCCTGCCAAAATCCCCAGTGTTTCATAACTTTGAACTTCCTGCCTCCAAACTTCATTGATACTCAGTTTGCTTCCTGACTAGAGAACGCCCATACAGTTTCTGACCATACATATACATATCTTCACCATCCACCCATTCTAAAAAGAAACTGTCCAGAACACCATCAGAGCTAAAGTTAGCTCCAACTCACAAATTTTCTTCTAACAACAAGGTAAGCACCTGCTGACTCTCATCACGCTGCTAAGCATCATCAACTTTGCATGCTCAATAAACACAATGTAAATATCATGTTGTTGTTGTATGCGTTATGAGGATTTTCATACCTCTGAATGCTTAAGTAAGAAGTGAATTAGTGTAGAACCTGTTTGTGATCTTGTTGGTTCTGCCTTCTGAAACACTTTGACACCTGTTGAGATTATCCTAGGCATGCCTTCTGTTTTATGGAAAAATAATAAAATTGCAGATGTTCTGGCTAGCACAGGAGGAAATCAAGCTCTGACTTTGACGTCAGCATTTGAGGTCTGTTTTGCTGTCAATAATATCAGAACTTCTGAAAATTATTGTGTTTCTAGCAGGGTCAGAACTTCTGACTTCCCCACTAACAAACTTTTATCTTGCAGCGCATGGGGGTCAGAACTTCTGACCTTTCCACTAATAAGTTTCTGTTTTGCAGGGCACCAGAATCAGAAGTTCTGACTCATACATTTTCACTAACAGGTTGATAATCCTGCAACAGGCCTGGGTCAGAACTTCTGACTTCCTCTCAGTAGCGCGCTAGCCCTCTCTCTTTCTCTTTTTCTTCCCCTTGTTATTTTCTTTTCTTATCTATTTTTCTCGTTGAACCACCCCCATGTACAAGTGTGTATCCCCCATCCCCTAAATGTTGTAATAGCGTAGGATTTTACATTTCCGCATTTTATTGCTTTCAAAATGTAAATGCTAGTAATTAAGATGTGTATGGCAAGATAAAATCAATGAAATAGAAAATCCTAATTCAAGATAAAATCATGCATGCAATAAAACACACTTGCACACAAACACCCCTTAAGGTATCTCCACTTGGTTGCCTAAACAAATGGCCATGATATGCATGCTAGGTATCTTGGCAAAACAAAAAAACAAAATAAAAGATCATTGTCCCTCGTTGACACTATCTTGGTTTCCTATACAAAATGATCAAGTCCCTCAAAAATTTGCCAAAAATACTTGATACAATTGCTATCATGGTCTATACGATGACCCGCGCCTGTCCCGTTTAACATCCTAATACAAGTTTGTTTACCAAATACAATGGTAAAACAACACTGTCAAAAGGGTTAAAAACATATAGGAAAGATATTTGAGTAAAATAGGGTAGACAACTCTTAGTTACTTGATCAAAAACTTGCAAAACATCCTTGCTATTTTTTCAAACATACCTCACAACATAATTTCAAAACATTTCCCAAATCAAACTTTCAAACATTGAAAACTTTCAAAAGACATACATCTTTGTATACATTCAAACGAGAATCATTATAAAGATTGCCACAACGATGGCCTCTTTTCAAAACATTTTCAAAACCAAACACAAAGCACCACTTCAAACAATTGAAAAGCAAAAGCAAGTGATATAAACAAGTAAGTAAGAGCCCATGGATAACCATGGATGAAAAGGGTGCTTGCACCTTCCCTTTTCATAATCTACTCCCCGAACGCAAGAAAACATCTCAAAGGTCTTTCCTGTACTTTTTGACCTTTCCTTTGGATAAAATAAAAAGTCGGTGGCGACTCTTGCTAAACCGAAAAATTTGCGAACACAAAACACAAAACATCAAGTCAGTTCTTCCACCGTATCACAGTGTGCAACTGTGTTATTTTCATGCTTTTATTTTTGTCTTGGATTTAGGGTTTTCTATTTGATTTGCTTTTATCTTGCCATTCAAACCCTAATTACTAGCATGGTATATAAAAGCGGTAAATTGCATAATTTAAAGATTACTACGCTATTACAACATTTTATGGGAGGGGGAAATACAAATTATGAATGGGGATTTGCAATAATGTAAATCTAATTAAGCTATTACAACCAAATCGAATTTGTACAAGTATTTGAATAAACAATATACCATATAATTTAAATATGCAATGATATAAATATATATGCAAGAATAAGGTTTTTGCTTTGTTTTTCATATGCAAAAGAATTTTGACCTAATCCTAATGATTTAAGAAAAGGAAAATATTTCTTGAAAATGTGGTTAACCCTAATTTCTAATTTTAAAAGAAAATAAAATTCTTTAAGTATTATTTTTGTATTAAAAATAATAGATAATATTTTGTGGAATATTTAGTATTTTTATATATCAAAATAAATATTTACAAGTATGAAGGAAAAGGAATAAAATATATTTAAGTTTATTTTATTTTAAAAGTTTGTTTAAGAAAAATAATTAGTATATAATTAAATAAAAATATTTTTTTATGTGAAAATAAAAATAAAATAAATCAAGATGCAATTTTTATCATATGTTATTTTTTCATGATTTTTTATACTAAAGAAAATGTTTAATAAAATAAAAATGAAAATAAAGAAACAAAGAAATAAAATGCATGGGCTAGGGAGTATCCTGAGCAAACAGGAGGTAAGTATTAGAAAAAATGTGAAGCCCACGCTGCAAAAATGGCAAAAAATGAAACTGGAAAATATGAAAAAAAACAAAAGGTAGCGCCAAGGTTCGAACCCATGACCTATGCATTTCCAGCATGCTACATTGCCAATGGGGTGGCTGTACATCCGTTAGTTCATATGAAATAAAATATACATAACACAAAACAACTCCCAGCCCTGTAGTTCATCTTCTTCCTCAAGCTAGCCAGAACCTCTGTATCTTTCTCATTTCTCCATGAAAATGGAAACTTCCAACATGAAAATGATAGCACTCTTTCCCACGATTTTAACCATGTAACTCATGTAAACTAACAATCAAAGATCAAAGTGAATTTCAAAGGCCCTAATTTTAAACCTAATTTTTACAGAAATTTAAACTCTGAAATTCTCTATACACAATGAATATAAATGAAACTTATGCATATGGTTGGCTTTAGCACAATAATATCTACATTTTCCTTTCATAAATCGTGGCCAATGGATGTTTATATGAAGAGATAGAAGTTGGACTTCTTTACCTCTTTCATCTAAGATCGTGAATGGAGTTTGAGTGAGATTTATGAAGGCCTGAAGATTCTATTAGCTTGCCTGAACCTCCCTGAGTATGTTCCAATCCTTACCTAGCTTTGAAAGTGCCTGAATCTCTCTGTCCAAGTCAACCTGCAAGCTTGAAAAACAAAATGGAAGATGGAAAAGGAGGTGTTATAGTGAAGGGATGATGGTCTGGAACACTTAGATATGAGGTAGGTAAAGTGTTTGAGTGATTACAACTTTAAACACACGAGTAAATTTCTGGATTGCTATGCTTGGTCTCAAACTGCCAGTTTTGACAGGTTTTTGGTGATAGGGAGTTTTGGAGTGTTTCTGGCCTTGGGCAATTGTGCTCTAAGTCGTAATGTGTTTGTGTATAAGTATAGAGAAGTTTTTTTTTCCATTCCATAACAGATTTCTCAGCTATAGCCTTTTTTCACTCTTACTTGCTTTTGAAGCAAAGTGAAGGGACATGTCTCTACATGCTTGTATTGGTCTGCTTGGAGTTGGTACAAGTCCTAGACAACTTGTATTTGGTTTATAGGACTTGTGTATGCAGAGAAAATAGGTCTAATGCTCAAGAAGTGAAAAGTTGCAAAAGTTATGCTTTTCTAAAATGGCAATGGCAACTTTGTGCCATTTATGGAATTAAAGCTTGGACAAAGACTCTTGTGCTTCGATTAAGGCTTTATCATATGTGTAAGCATTAAATTATAAAGTGAGAAACAAGTTTGAGACCTGTAAAGCAATGATTAGGCAGCATAGGTTCAAATTTGAATTTTGTTCTTCATGGAATGACTTGAAATCAAAGTGAGTAATTTCCAACTTCATCTCTTCGATTCTCCCTACTTAAAAAGGATTTCAAGGAGTTCTTAGACATTTTGGAAACTTGAAATGTGCTCTATAACTCATATTTTAAATGCATTTCATGATTCCTCTTAGAACTAGGTGAAAAGTTTCCCTGAAGTTAGGTCAAAAACCTGCCTAAATTAGGGCAAAATTTCACTAAGTTATTTTAGTCCATGGGCATGTATTCACAAAATTATATCTTCAGATCCAAGCATCTTTAGGGAAAAATGTGTGAATAAAAGTTGTAGATTTCATGGAGATCTACAACTTTCATGTTGGGAACTTTCTTTGAATCATCTTGTATCATGGTGGAAACTTGGCTTAAAGTTGAGAAAAAAATAAGAAATTTTCTATACTTAGAAAAATTTCGAAGTTAAGAAAATTTCAAATTTCAAAACAAAATCTTCAATCTTTGATTTTTTGATGAAAAAGTTTCATATTTTGACATTTTTTGATGAATTGTGATCCTTGGCACTTGATTTTGACCAAAAAGTCAAAGTTTGACTTTTCAGTATATAGTTGACTTTTGATCAGTTGGCTGCAAATTTCATTTGTCAATCCAATGAAATTGCAATGTTTTGAACCGTTTCATTAGGTCAAGATGATAAAATTGACCCCTTGAAATCATGCTTCAAATCAATTTGTCATTTTCTAGGTCAAAAATCAGAAATTGCCCTTTCTCAGTCAAAACCCTAATTTTGACCATTTTGCCCTTTTGATGATTTGATCAAATTTCTTAAGGAATTATGGTCCAAACTTGATCAAATGATACACATGAGTCCAAAATGTTGATGTGGATAAAAAATTATGAAGTTTGACTTTAAATTGGCCATGGTTGACTTTTTCCCCAATACAGCTGATTTTTAGGTCAACTGTCCAATTGATTGATAAAAAATGTGGTTCAAGGCTTGAAACTTGTCACGAATAATCTTAGGGGACCATAATGATGTTTGAAAGTCATATGAAGCATTGATAGTCCAAAAATATTTGTACAATCTCAAACCCTAATTTTGGGTGATTAGTGCATGATGAGAGGTCTTGAGTTGGTCAAACCCTAATCTAGTCTTGAGTTAAAGAGATCTTGTGAGAAAAGTTTCTGATTTGAAGGCCGGTATGACCAATCTGACTACTCTGATGGACGCTCTGGTGGATACTCAGAATCAGTCATTGAGCGCTCATTCTCAACCAATAAGGGCAACTACTGAAGCTCCGACTGTTCTCGTATCTGCTACTCCAACTGTTGTTCAGAATTGCATGCCCCAAGGTTATCCATGGGGAATGCTAGAGAATTTTGCACCTGAAGGTTTCAATCTTGGTCCTCAAGATACTCCAGTTGTTCAGACTATTGTTACTCCTACACCTCCTGTGGGGCATACTGCTCCTACTGCACCTCCTTCAGTGAATATAGTTTCGTTTGTTAATGTTGATGTGTGTCATCCTTTACCTCCACCAAGTGAATACTTGGGTCTTTATGACAGAATGGATGATTTTCAAGAGCAGTTTGACAAGATGCAGAGAGAGATGAAGGCTCTCAGGGGAAAAGAGCTATTTGGGCAGAATGTGAACGAGCTATGTTTGGTCCCGCATGTTAAGATACCTGCTAAGTTTAAGGTCCCGGAGTTTGAGAAGTACAAGGGAAACACTTGCCATCGTGCTCATCTGGTGATGTACGTGAGAAGAATGTCTACCCATACTGATGATCAGCATCTACTGATTCACTTTTTTAAGGATAGTTTGACCGGTGCTGCGCTGAAGTGGTATATGAGTTTGGACAGTGTTAACATCCATACTTTCAATGACTTGGGAGAATCATTCATCAAAAAATACAAATACAACATGGACATGGCGCCTGACCGTGATCAACTTAGGGCCATGGTTAAAAAAACATGGAATCATTCAAAGAATACGCACAAAGATAGTGTGAGGTAGCCGCCCAAGTGATTCCTCCCGTGGAAGAGAAGGAGATGACTAAGATTTTCTTGAAGACGCTGGGTGCTTTCTACTACGAGAGGGTGGTAGCAAGCGCGTCAAGTAACTTTACTGAAATGGTAGGAATAGGTATCCGCTTAGAAGAGGCTGTGAGAGAGGACCATTTAACGAAGAGTGAAGGATCTGGAGGTGTGAAGAAGCCATCTTATGGGTTTACCAAGAAGAAATAAGGAGATGTAAATGTTGTTATACAAGAAAGGAGGGTAAACACTCCTAGAAGGAATTATCAGCATCATCAGCAAGTCGCCTCAGTTACTCCCGTTATGAATGCCGCTCCAACTACCGTTGCTTATCAGAGACCATCCCTGCAGGGGAATCAAGGGTATAATCAGAGAAGGGAGAATTATGACCCTATTCCCATGAGCTATACAGAGCTACTACCGGCAATGATTCAGAAGAAGTTGGTTCAAACCCAACCACCTCCTGCCATACCATCACCATTGCCTTGGTATTACAAGGCAGGCCAGAAATATGCTTTTCATCAGGGAGCACCAGGGCATAATGTTGAGAATTGTTATCTTTTGAAGACTGAGGTACAGAACTTGGTAAATTTTGGTGTTCTATCTTTCAAGGACGTGGGACCTAATGTGAAAGATAATCCTCTTCCCAAGCACGGGGGAGTAATTGCTGCGAATATGGTGGCCTGTTCTCCAAGAGACTTCCGGATTTTTGATGTTAATCGGGTTAGAGGAGATTTGGTGAAAATGCATGCATACCTCTATGAATTTATCTACTATACGCATGACCATTCCAGTTGTTCTATTTGCAATACAGACATACATGGTTGTGATAAGATAAAGGCTGATTTGTAGGAGATGATGGATGAGGGCCTCATCCACATAATCAGGTCTAGGGCAGAGTATAAAGAGGAAGTGAATATGGTTTCTGGATGTCCTGGTGAATTCAGAACTTTTGATGTAGAGTATATGAATGAGGACCTCGTACAGTTTCATGCTACCTTCTTCCATACGGCTGGTCAGGTGGAACACCAATATGGATCTTTCCTAGTTTGCTGTCGAGATTCCCGAGGATGTTCAATTGTGAAGAAGGGTGTTCAGTTGTTGTTAGACAATGGAAATATCAAGGTCACAAGTCAGAGGGATGATTACCATGAATTTGATATGGTTGAGGTTTGTTTGACTGAAGAAGAGTCCAATGAAGAGTATGCCTCTACAGATGAGTATTTCTCTTCAAATGAAGACTTGTTTTCCAGAAATGACTTATTAATGACTGATTTTGTTGAAGAGGGGGTAAACGTCATTGTTCCTTGTTTTGGTGCACCCTCCCATTTTTAAGTTGAGTATCACAACAAGCCAGCTATCACCCCATTAGTGATTAGTTTTCTGGGTCCTATCACCTACAAGTCAGATAAGGCTATGCCTTACAAATATAACGCTACAATCTTAGAGGATGGAGTAGAGGTTCCCATCCAGCCAATGCCTGATGTTGGAAATATAGCTAAAAATAGTAGGGTGGCCCGCAATGGTCATGTGTTTGTGCCAGTTGTTCGAAGAGATGTTGGTGCTTGAAAGAAAATTGCTGAGAACGTTGAACCCAAGAAGGCTTCGGGTGACACTAGCGGAGCTACGCTAGAGAAAGAAATAGACGATATTTTGAAGATAATCAATATGAGCGACTACAGGATTGTAGATTAGCCACTGCAGACTCCTTCGAAAATATCTATCTTGGCTTTATTGATGAACTCATCTGCTCACAGAGAATCCTTGATGAGGGTACTGGACCAAGCTTTTGTGGAGAGTGATATGCCAATAGACCAATTCAGCAGCGTAGTAGGAAACATTACGTCGTGTAATAACTTTAGTTTCTGTGATGACCAACTGCCAGATGTAGGATGGAATCATAACCTGGACCTCCATATCTCTATGAACTGCAAGAATGATTCACTATCCAATGTGCTGATTGATAATGGATCCGTGTTGAATGTTATACCGAGGAGTACGCTTATGAAGTTGAAATATCAAGGAACGCCTATGCGCTCTAGTGGAATCATTGTGAAAGCGTTTGATGGGTCATGGAAATCTGTCATCGGTGAAGTGGACTTGCCTATTCATATAGGACCACATTTGTTTCAGATGACTTTCCAGGTCATGGACATTTTTCCCGCTTATAGTTGTTTGTTGGGACGGTCATGGATACATGAAGCAGGGGCTGTCACTTTAAATTTACACCAGAAAATAAAGTTTGTACGTGAAAGGAAAGTAGTGATCGTAAATGGGGAACATGCATTATTGACATCTAATTTGTCCTCTTTCAGCACTGTGGAGGCGGATGAAGCTGCTGTTGGAACCCAGTTTAAACCCTTATCCATTGACAATATAAGAGGAAATGAGAATTCCATGGTTTCGCTGAAGGATGCGCATCAGGTTGTGCGTAATGGTCATAGTGAGGTATGGGGACAAATCGTGGAACCACCTGTGAACAAGAACATAGCCGACTTGGGGTTCTCTTTGAAGAATGAAAAAGGTAAGAGCATGAAGCTGAAGTCTGCTGCAGGAAAATATCAAGACAGTTTCTGTAGCGGGGGTTATCTTTATACAACTGTTTCCGGGATCAATGCCGTTGTGGAAGATGAAGCAGAGCAGGAAATTCCGAATTATGTGACGCATGGAGTTAGGGTTCAGAACTGGATCACCATTGATGTTCCCTCTTACATACATGTTTCAAAGTAATTCGCTTTGTTAATCTTTTTGAAAAAGCTTTCACTCTGCCCAAGGTGGAAGTATTAATGTTGTATGGCTTATCTGTTTGCTGTGATTTTTAAAATCAATAATGAAAGTTGTCTTTGTTTCCCAAATTGTGTCTTTATTTTCTGCTTTTTCTTGGAAAATGGTAATAAAAAAACTTTCAAAATAAATAATAACTGAAATTCAATCTGCATAATCACTTATTATATGTGTCAGTTTCTAAAAGCAATCATAAATCATATGTGCAAATTAAGTAAAAAAACCCGTTGAATACAATGACCCTGCACCCTCTCCCAACTTTGAGTGTCCTATGTTTGGGGATGAAGAAGAAGATTATGATGAGATTCCAAAAGAGGTCTCACGGTTGCTTGGGCATGAGGAAAATGCCATTCATCCATATAAAGATCCATTGGAAGTGATCAATTTGGGTTCAGAAGAAGATCTGAAGGAAGTCAAGGTTGGAGCATTGTTGCATCCTGATGTGAAGAGCATGTTAATTGAACTGTTGAAACAATATGTGGATATTTTTGCTTGGTCTTACCAAGATATTCCTGGTCTAGATACAGATATCATAGAGCACCATTTGCCGTTGAAGCCAAAATGTCCTCCAATCAAACAGAAGTTGAGAAGAACTCACCCATATATGGCAGTAAAAATCAAAGAGGAGGTTCTAAAGCAGATTAATGCTGGTTTTCTTGTGACGTTAGTATATCCTCAATGGATTGCCAATATTGTCCCAGTACCGAGAAAAGATGGAAAAGTCCGCATATGCGTAGATTACAGAGATCTAAATATAGCTAGTCCAAAATATGATTTTCCATTGCCACACATTGAGTTGTTAGTGGATAGCACATCAAAATTCAAAGTATTCTCGTTCATGGACTGATTTTCTGGGTATAATCAAATAAGAATGGCTCCAGAGGACATGAAAAAAACAACGTTTATCACACCCTGGGGAACATTCTGTTACAGAGTGATGCCCTTCGGGTTGAAGAACGCTGGTGCAACATACCAGAGGGCTATGACAACCCTATTCCATGATCTAATGCACAAGGAAATCAAAGTATATGTTGATGATATGATCGCCAAATCCCATACTGAAGAAGGGCATATAGAAGATTTGTTGAAGTTGGTTCAGCGTTTGAGGAAGTATTGTCTCCGCTTGAATCCAAATAAATGCACCTTCGTTGTTCGATCAGGGAAACTGTTGGGTTTCATTGTTAGCCAAAAAGGAATTGAAGTTGACCTGATAAAGTCAAGGCGATTCAAGAGATGCCAAAACCAAGAACTGAAAAGAAAGTCATAGGTTTCCTCGGGCGTTTGAATTATATTTCCAGATTCATTTCCCACATGACTGCAACATGTGAACCGATCTTTAAGTTGTTAAAGAAAGATCAAGGTTGTGTGTGGACGGATGATTGCCAAAGGGCATTTGAAAGTATTAAAGAATACTTTCTCCCTCCTGTAGAAGGAAGACCGTTGATTATGTATCTGACAGTGTTAGATAAATCCATGGGTTGTACTCTGGGACAACAGGATGAAATAGGGAAGAAGGAGTTCGCCATTTATCATCTCAGTAAAAAATTCACTGATTGTGAGTCGTGGTATTCCATGCTAGAAAAGGCATGTTGTGCTTTGGCCTGGGCGATAAAGCAGTTGCGGCAGTATATGTTGAATCACACTACTTGGTTGATCTCCAAAATGAATCCAATTAAGTACATTTTTGAAAATCCTGCTCTTACTGGGAGAATTGCCCGCTGGCAGATGTTGTTATCTGAATATGATATCGAATACCGCACTCAAAAGGCTATTAAAAGAAGTGTGTTGGCAGATTATCTTGCTCACCAACCAGTGGAGGATCACCAGTCTATAGAATATGAATTCCCCGATGAGGATATGATGTTCCTGAAAGTGAAAGATTGTGATGAACCATTGCCTGAGGAAGGTCCTGACTCTGAATCTCGTTGGAGCATGATATTCGATGGAGATGTGAATGCTTATGGTAAAGGAATTGGTGTTGTGATCATCACTCCTCGTGGATCGCACATTCTTTTCACTGCAAGGTTAACATTCGATTGTACTAACAATATGGCCGAATACGAGACTTACATCATGGGTCTCGAAGAAGCTATTGATCTCAGAATTAAAATTCAAGATGTGTATGGTGATTCAGCTTTGGTAATAAACCAAATTAAAGGAGAATAGGATACTCGTCACCCCGGCTTGATCTCTTACAAAGATTATGCTATAAGGTTGTTACCCTTCTTCGATAAAGTTGAATTCCATCACATTCCAAGAGATGAAAATCAAATGGCGGATGCTCTGGAAACTCTGGCTTCTATGTACCAAGTGAATACTTGGAACGATATACCCCGAATTATGGTTCAACATTTGGATAGGCCCGCTCATGTGTTTACAACAGAGGAGGTAGCAGATGAAAAACCTTGGTATTATGATATCAAACATTTTCTTCAGACTCAGGAATACCCGATTGGTGCATCGAAGAAAGATAGAAAGACATTGAGAAGATTGGCAGGCAGTTTCTTTCTTAGTGAAAATGTGTTATACAAGAGAAATTATGACACGGTCTTGCTCATATGCGTGGATAGACACGAAGCAGACATGTTGATGCATGAAATTCATGAAGGTTCATTTGGCACTCATGCCAATAGACATTCGATGGCTAAAAAGATGCTAAGGGCAGGATATTATTGGTTGGCAATGGAGTCTGACTGTTACAAATTTGCAAATAAGTGCCATAAATGCCAGATTTATACAGACAAGGTCCATGTGCCTCTGACACTTCTCAATGTGATTTCCTCCCTGTGGCCTTTCTCTATGTGGGGTATTAACATGATTGGGATGATAGAACCCAAAGCTTCGAATGAGCACCGTTTTATCTTGGTAGCAATAGACTACTTCACCAAATGGGTGGAGGCTACTTCATATGCCAATGTTACTAAGCAGGTGGTTGTGCGCTTCATTAAGAATAACCTTATATGTAAGTATGGTGCGCCGAGCAGAATTATCACTAATAATGGCTCGAATCTGAACAAAAAAATGATGACTGAACATTGTGAGGAATTCAAGATTGTCCATCACAATTCATCTCTATACAGGCCAAAGATGAATGGGGCTGTTGAAGCCGCTAATAAGAATATCAAGAGAATTGTCCAGAAAATGGTTGTTACTTATAAGGATTGGCATGAAATTCTCCCTTTTGCTCTACATGGATATCGAACATCTGTCCGCACTTCAACAGGAGCCACCCCGTTCTCCCTGGTATATGGAATAGAAGTTGTACTCCCTGTCGAGGTTGAGATTCCCTCGTTGCGTGTGATAATGGAAACTAAATTGACAGAGGCTGAATGGGTCTAGAACAGGTTTGTCCAATTGAATTTGATTGAGTAGAAGAGGATGACGGCTTTATGTCATGGGAAATTATATCAAAAAATAATGAAGAAAGCTTTTGATAAAAAGGTCAAACCTCGTAAATTCAGAGAAGGTGACCTCGTGCTCAGGAAGATTATGTCTTTCAACACTGATTCTAGGGGCAAGTGGACTCCCAATTTTGAAGGCCCATATGTTGTCAAGAAAGCCCTCTCTGGCGGTGCATTAATTCTTGAAACTATGGATGGTGAGGAGTTCCCACATCCCATGAATGCTGACGCAGTCAAGAAACACTTCGCCTAAAGAAATAGAAGAACAAGTCGCTAAGTTAAAAACCCGAAAGGGAGGCTTAGGCAAAAAGGAGCGTCTCGGTAGGCCGAAAACCCGAAAGGGCGGTCTAGGAAAAAATTAAAGACATAAACAGAAAAAAAATTCCCGCTAAGTTGAAAACCCAAAAGGGCAGCTTAGGCAAAAGTTAAGGACTTTCTTGGCAAGTAACTACTTCAGACAAGACTTGATTGTTGAAGCAACAATCTTCTCGGATCCTCACCATACTTCAACAGAAGCTGCTGCTCGGGATTTCAAAAGTTGTTAGAGGGGATAGCGGTCATTGTATCTCAATGTATCTTTCCCATTATATATATTACCATTTTCCAAACTTTGTAGTCATATATGGAGTCTCGCCATTCGCAGACTGCCATTCTATTAATGAAATTTGAGCTTTCACCCAATTCTTCGTATTCTTTATTTTATTTAGCTTGCAAAGACTCTGTTTATTATTGATAATAACTTTCAAGGTAAAAGATTAAATAACGAAATCGATTTTTCAAAAAGGAATTTACAATTTTCTTTTACTTTGAGATTTATGATGAAAGAATGACAACAAAAATGGTGATCCGAGGAATGGACAAACTCCAGTTATTTTGAGAAGTTTTTTGTTCCCCTAGGAAAGTTTACTCATAATGATTCACCGTATTAGGTTTATGACTCTGGTATCCTCGACCAAGTTTGGATTCATTTGTCCTCTTTTCTGATTTTTCATGATGTGAAGTTTCAGTCCGAGATTTCTCCAGTAAAGTTTTCGTTTGGCCTAATAGAAGTTCTTTTTCCAGAGAAGTCGGTATCATAACCACTCTTGAAGAATGCAGGTCCATGGTTTCTCTAGGTGAAGGACTTATTGTGGATGTGGTGTTAACCTCGCCAATAAAGTAGGCCTGAATTCCCCAGTGAATGTTTGGATGTTTTGGTGTCAGTCTGCTTTACTTGAGATTAGTTTTGTAATCTCCAGTAGGAATGTTACTTTTGAAAAACACTTGTTTCCCCGGTGAAGCCTGAAAAAGGATGTTCTATCCCTGTATCTGTACTATTTTATCACTTTGATTTGTCTACCTCCGGATTATGTTTCACCCCAGTAAAGTTAAAGCAGGCAGTAGGTTTTGTTTGCTCAGCTGGAATTTACTTTTTCTTGGAATGATCATCTTGGATGAAGTTTAGCCGAGTGTTGTTAGTTCCCGAGGAGGTTTTTCCTGGTTATTCCCAATGTTGTATATTTGTTTTGTCAGCATACGCACGATAACACTCATACATTCATACATACATCACACATAGATAAAATTGGAAAATCAATGTTCATTGACCTTTGTTAATATTTTTGTTGACATATTACCCTGTGTTGCAGAGTTATGTTGTCCTCTTTTCAATAGAGTGTTGGCCTTAAGAAGAAAGCGTATATTCTTTCAATTTCCCCATTGAGTTCTCCCTCATGGAAGATTTTTTCTTTGGATTTCCGGTACAACTCCTTGTTTGAATGGATTTTGCTTTCCCTCTTGATTTTATTTCTCAAAGGATGTATTCTGGTTGACTGTTTCATTCCAGTTTATTTCTGGTTTGAATCTGTGGTTCCACGACAATATTATTTACTTTGGATTTCTGAAAACTTCAAGCTTTGGTTGGTGCATTTATTTTGCACGAGAAGACTTTATCTCCTCAGCGAGAATATCATGGCGTCTCCCCAGGAAGTCATACCTATTTCCCAAAAATTCATTCCTTTTTTATCTTCCATGACAAGAAGTAGCAATACTCTTTATTTGAGCAACTTGTGCTTCCCTTTAAAAGTCGACGTAACTTTTTGCTATCTCCTCTATGAGTGAATAGTTCGCAGTTTGTTGACAGATTACGCCAACGGATGGCAAGACTTTCGATATCACATAAACAACTCGTTGTGAAATATTTGCAAATGGAAGTCTCTTTATTTGAGACATCTTATGTATTATCCTTTCTAGGTGGAGTTCCTTGGTTAAAGAAGGAGTTGAGACGCGTTCTAGGTGAAACGCCAGAATCTTGGGGAAACTTGTTATCTTTTTGCTACCTTCAGAGAATGTTGGTAGTTCATCGTCAGTGAGCGGCAGTGCTATGATATATTTTCTCTCTACCTTCAGTTAAAGTTGGTAGGTCACCTTCAGTGAAAGTTGGTGATGGTAATATTTTTGCTACCCTCAGTGAATGCTGGTAGTTCATCATCAGTGAACGGCAGTGATATGATATATTATCTTTCTACCTTCAGTGAAAGTTGGTAGGACGTCGGCAGTGAACATAGATGTTTGTCATATTTTTGCTACCCTCAGTGAACGTTGGTTGTTCATTGTCAGTGAACGGAAGTGATATGATATATTCTCTTTCTACCTTCAGTGAGACTTGGTAGGACGTCGGCAGTCAACGTCGATGTTTGTTATCTTTTTGCTACCCTCAATGAACGTTGGTAGTTCATCGTCAGTGAACGGTGTTGATATGATATATTCTCTTTCTACCTTTAGTGAAAGTTGGTAGGACATCGGAAGTTAATGTCGATGTTTGTTATCTTTTTGCTACCCTCAGTGAACGTTAGTAGTTCATCGTCAGTGAAAGGCGGTGCTATGATATATTTTATCTCTACCTTCAGTGAAAGTTGGTAGGTCACCTTTAGTGAAAGTTGGTGATGGTTATCTTTTTGCTACCAGCAGTGAACATTGATAGTTCATCGTCAGTGAATGAAGGTGATATGATATATTCTCTTTTTACCTTCAGTGAAAGTTGGTAGGACGTCGGCAGTGAACGTCGACGTTTGTTATCTTTTTGCTACCGTTAGTAAACGTTGGTAGTTCATCGTCTGTGAACATCGGTGATATGATATGTTCTTTTTCTACCTTCAATGAAAGTTGGTAGGACATCGATAGTGAACATCGATGTTTGTTATCTTTCTCTCCATCTTCAGTGAACGTCGGTAGCTTCGCCTTCGGTAGAAGTTGGCGTATCCTTTGACCATTTTACCATCCTCTCTGAGTCAGGTCTTTTGATCCACCAGTGATTTATTTTCCTGGTCGGGTCGCTCTCTTGTTTCTTTATTATTGTTACATCCCCAATAGTGTTTTACGTCTCTTTGGTGCTGTTCATATGCATTCATGATCATAAACATTTGCATGGCATCTTAGGGCCAAAAATAGGGTTTGTTTTATATTTAAGTATCTTCGATCGCGTCGACATGAAGATATTTAACCTTCGTACCCACGGATAGAAGAAACTTAAATAAGGGCAGCTGTTGTACCCTAATTTTCCCCCCTAATATCCCTTCACCATACCATGTTGACTCATTCACAACAAGATCACACTAGGATTCTTGGTTCCCCTCCCTACATTTAGCTTTGCCTTTTGGAGGAATTACCAAGCACATTGACTTATGTTCTTTTGTGATCATGAATATTTTTGTCTTGATTCCTTCTTTTAATTAAATAAAGTGCAATGTTGGTTTGTCTTGCTTGTTATCCATGTAGGTAAAGGCCATGAGATTCAACAAGTTCCCCCCCGCCCCATGGGTTCATGAGTTTATTTCCATGCCCTAGTCAATAAAGCTTGAGAAGTTCAAACCTCATCACTGGATTTGTTTTGGAAGAAATGACATGGCAAGGTTATTTTGGTTCACCACATTCCAATATTATCAAATTTGGTTGAAAAGTACAAGGGGTTTGATTGGAGAAGTTGTCATGTTTGGACAAGGCCTTGTTCATATTGGTCACAAGAGCATATTTCTCTCAATTTTCAAGATATGGGAGTGGTTTTGGTGGCTATGAGTTCTCATTATCATCCTAAACAACTTCTATTCACAAAGCAAGAATGTTGGTACAAGAATTTTGTTCAAGCTTGTCAAAGTTCCTCAAGGCATTTTTCTTCATCTAGGAGCTAGGGTTTTGAATTTCAAAGGAATATATCTTGCTCATATTTTGTTACTTTTGAGTGATTCCAAAGACATCCTTCTCTTAAAAGGGTTATTAACAAATCACTTCAAAATTTCCAAGGAGTTTTCATGAGTAAGAGACTTGATGAGGAAGAAAGATTACAAGTCCTCTAGATGAATCCCCAATTTTCCATGTGTGACTTCAAATGATCATAACTTGGTTAATTTTTATCACCTTGAGTCCATTATTTTTCCATAATGATCTTAAATATGTGAATTTTATGCCTTCTTTTATGTGCAAAGTGAGAAAATGGATGGAAGTTTCCTTAAGGATACAAAACATTATAGGTCATTTCATGATTTTTTGCCAACTTCAACAATTCATAACTCTCTCAAATTTTGGATATTTTGAATGATTCAAGTTTCAAAGTGTCATTAAAGATATCTACTTCATGCCATCTTTTTTTGTCAAGAACAAATTCCAAGTGGAAAGCCATGTTTGGATGCAAGACATTATAGGTCATTTTTGAAGAATAAATTGAAATATTTCTAAGTATGGAAAGTCAACCCTTTTTCTTCAACTTTGACTCAATACAACCTTCAGCTCAAGCATCCATTTAACTCATTCTTATTTCCATGCCCTAGTCAGTAAAGCTTGAGAATTTCAAACCTCATCATTGGATTTATTTTGGAATAAATGGCATGGCAAGGTTATTTTGGTTCACCACATTCCAAGATTATCAAATTTGGTTGAAAAGTACAAGGGGTTTGATTGGAGAAGTTGTCATGTTTGGAAAAGGCCTTGTTCCTATTGGTCACAAGAGTATATTTCTCTCAATTTTCAAGATATGGAAGTGGTTTTGGTGGCTATGATTTCTCATTATCATCCTCAACAACTTCTATTCACAAAGAAATAATGTTGGTACAAGATGTTTGTTCAAGCTTGTCAAAGTTCCTCAAGGCATTTTTCTTGATCTAGGAGCTAGGGTTTTGAATTTCAAAGGAATATATCTTGCTCATGTTTTGTTATTTTTGAGTGATTCCAAAGTTATCCTTCTCTTAAAAGGGTTATTAACAACTCACTTCAAAAGTTCCAAGGAGTTTTCACGAGGAAGAGACTTGATGAGGAAGAACGATTACCAGTCCTCCAGATGAATCCCCAATTTTCCATGTGTGACTTCAAATGATCACAAATTGGTAAAATTTTATCACCTTGAGTCCATTATTTTTCCATAATGATATTGAAGATGTGAATTTTATGCTTTCTTTTATGTGCAAAGTGTGAAAATGGATGGAAGTTTCCTTAAGGATACAAAAGATTATAGGCCATTTCATGATTTTTTTTCCAACTTCAACAATTCATAACTCTCTCAAATTTTGGAGATTTTGAATGATTCCGGTTTCAAAATGTCATTCAAGAGATCTACTTCATTCTATCTTTTTTGGTCAAGAACAAATTCCAAGTGTAAATCCATGTTTGGATGCAAGACATTATAAGTCATTTTTGAAGAAGAATTTGAAATATTTATAAGTACGGAAAGTCGACCCTTTTTCTTCAACTATGACTCAATACAACTTTCTGCTCAAGCATCCATTTGACTTCATTCTTTTTCCATTACAAAGCTTGTAACCTCATCTTTCTAAAGCATCAAGAATCATGCCTTAAGACCCGTTGAGCTGAGAATGCCATTGTTTCAAAAGTGTTAACTTGGAATTGAAGTTTCATTGCAAGTCAGAATTTGAAATTCATGTTACAACCTCTAAACCTCAAATTAGCACGCGTTTTAGGTCTAAACATGATTATCCAACTTTCCCAAGTGGATTAGCGCATCAAAACGCAAGAAATTGATGAGTTTTGGTGAAGTTTAGATCACACTTCACTCGTACATCAGGTTTGCATGAATTCCATCCAAAATGCATCATTCACTCTTCCTTTTGATCCCATTTGCTTCTCCTATAAATACATGAACTATACCATTCATTTTCTCAAGCTTGGATATCCAGACACACCCTGCCAAACTTGTTTCATACCTCAGAATTTAGTAACTTCAAAATCCATTCTCGAGCCTTTTTTAATCCAATTTTTCCATCAATTCATCTTCCTTGATCTTCCTTGAAGCTAACCATATAATTACATTTGAGAATAGTGCCCTATACTGCTCCATAGAAGTCCAGTTTCAGAGCTCTGCAACTCAACTTCAAGAGGTAGATTGCTTCATCAATTCTTTAAAACTCTGATATCATTGTGTTGCTCTCATTGCCCTGGTTCTAGTCACAACACTTACCTCTTTCTGGAAATACGTTTTGACCATGAAATTTTAAATCCCTTTTCAAAACATTCCTTCCAAATTCCTTGATCTATAATTGATATAAATTTGGCGCGAGGGTGTGGTTGTCTTCATCTTGAAGAGACGAAGCGAATGTCATATGTCTGAACTTCTGATTTTACAGTTTGAGAGACTTGCAATTCGTGTTGGCTGGAGGTTGAAGATGACCAACGTGTCATCTTCCAACCAATGAAGGTGCGCCATCTGTTTTTTTTTTTAAATCTGATTTAATTAATGATTCTGTACATTATTCACTAATGACCATGATATGCACAACAGGCCATCTGTTTTATTTAAAATCTGATTTAATTAATGATTCTGTACATTATTCACTAATGACCATGATATGCACAGCGCGCTAGATCCCTTGGATTTGATTACTAACGCATTTTGACTCTCATTCAATGGTCCACATATTTTACTTTTATTTTCTTTTTCTGATTTTTATATTTTAATTGTTTTAAATTTCAAAAAATCATAAAAAATTCATTTTCAGTACAAAAAATCTAAAAAAATTATAAAAAATATTTTTGATTATTCTCTTTCTGATTTTCATTTTTTACAATTTAATTTTGTGTTTTGGTATTTTTTATAAATTTACACTTTATTTGATTTGTTTTAAATGTTTAAAAATACTTTTATACATTTTTAAATTCTGAAAAAATTAAGGAATAATCCAATGATATTGTGACAAATATTGGTGACCTTATTTTATTTTTGTTTCTGACTTTACTATTTTTTATCATTTTTGGTTTATTTTACCCATTTATTTTAATTTTAAAAATAGTTTGACTTTAAAAAATTACCAAAAAATTTGTAAAATTATTTGAGCCCTTTTCTGATTTTTCTATGGTCTTACTTTTTATTTCTTGATTAATTTGAACATATTTGATATTTTTATCTTTATTTTTTATTTTTAAACATTATTTTTTACCCCTTTTGTATATATTAAAATGTGATATTATTTTGTGACTATTTTCTGCTGATCTTGGGTTAAATTTTGGATCATGAACTTTATTAACATCATTGGATCCATGGTGTTGAGTTTAACTCCACAAAAATGGATGAATGATTTTTATAATAGTTTGATTAAATTTAATTCAAAAGTGGTTTGTATATTCTCCTCCAGCCCTCTTCATCTCATCCCATTCTTATTGCACTAAATGTTGTTGGAGCATAATCTCTATATCATGTCTCAAAACAAATGGTGCATAGATTTTTAATGACCGGCCTCAAAATAGGTGTGACTTCTATATAAGTCCACTTACGATTGCTTAACATAGCGTTAAATTTTGTCCCGATTCGAATAAATGATCATTCGTGGCCCAAACTTATGTTTGCAAGCCCAAGTATGTTAATTTGATCTCTTTGATCCAATAACTTTGAGATTCATTGTGTGGAGGCTTTGGTTCTACCAATCCTCTAATAGATCTACGACACCTTTGGTCAACGCGGATCACTTAAACATCGTTGATCATTAAATGACACATGTGAGAATTCCAAATGGATGATATACTTGACAAAAAGCAAATGCAACTTATTGTGTGGAGGCTTTGGTTCTACCAATCCTCTATGATTTTATTATTTTTTATTCTTTATGTACCATTTACTTTTAGCATTTACATTTCATGTCATTTTCATCTTTGTTTATTTGAGCATTTACTTTCTTGTAATTTTTAATTTGCTCACTTGAGTTTTTCTTTTCCTTTCTTAAGATACTTAATAATCAACATAAACCCGGAAAAATCTTTAATGGTACTTGGACTATTTGGTTACTATCCTTGGCATTATGGAGCATGGAACTTTTCTTGGACTTAAGATTAGAAACATTGGCCTATCTTGGAGACCTGGTGATCTTATATGATTATTCTGTCTGGAGTTCTTGAGGTTTACCTCAAGACATTGGGTTGCTTGTTTGTTTTTGTGTGCAGGTTTTTTGTGATTACACTCTTGGTTTGTAATCTGGAATTCACCCGTATACAACCGTTACTCTGCCCAATTTTTATAAAGACTTACTGCACTTGAAGTTTGGTTCTCTCAAGAGGTCTAATGTTTTTTTTTTGCTTTATTGGTTTCAATCCAAGGAATGGGAATTCTATCTTGGCTCATAATGTCAAGTATTGGCTTCTTGTTGGTTATATGGCTCTTATGCCTAGCTTTTACCTTATGCTTTAGGCTAGTCCCTTCTTCTCCTCCCATGTTCTTTAATTTCAAAAATCTTCTTCCTCCTTTTGAGAACTCTTCTTGTTTTTAAACATGAACCATTTTCATAATAAACTTGGACTTATGTCCATGCATTTTTAAAATATTTTCATAAATAAACCCCAATCAACTTAATAGTACCTTGATATTTTTTGTGATAAGAGTAAAAGTCAATCAATCTCATTTTAAATCATCTTGCCATTTTGGCTTTTATCTTTAAACTTTTCTCAAAAGATTGAACTCTTGTCAATCCTTGTAGTGATGCAAACAACTATACTTCTATAATATGTAGTGAAGAGAGATATTTTCCACTTGGGTGTTGAGTGAGGCATTGTTGATATTAAAATCCAAGCCATATCCTCAACTTTGAGATGATGCAAATTCTCCTTTCTCATAATTATGGGTAGTAGGTATGTTTTCCACACGGACAATGACGATGATGTTTTATCTCATAAAATTAACCAACACATTTGTGTTTTTTAAATTTTTTTAAAGAGGAACTACGTGTACCCTGATCCTTTTTTGCATAAAAGGTGGTACATAGGCACTAAAGGTTCGCAACCGCGGCGGTTGCAAAAATCATAAAAAATATATTTCTTTTTCTCACCTCCACCATCCATTTTACATACAACATTTTATAGCCAAAATATAAAGATTTTACAAAGAGGTTCCTGCGGAGTACCGTAGATGTTTAGGGTGCTAATCCCTTCCATTTGCATAACCAACCCCCTTACCTTGAATCTTTCCCCCTCTTTTTGGGTTATTCGCTCTTTTCCCATTCCTTTGGAAACAATAAAGCACGGTGGCGATTTTTATTTTGATTTGTAAAAGTCTAGCGAATCCAATGGCTTAGTCTTAAACATTTCTACCTCCACAATATCAAATAAAAATCGCCACCGCACTTTATTGTTTCCTAAGGAATGGAAAAAGAGAGAATAACCCAAAAAGAGGGGGAGATAATCTAGGTATGGGGGTTGGTTATGCAAAGGGAAGGTATTATCACCCTAAACATCTACGGTACTCCGCAGGAACCTCTTTAAAAATTTGTGTATTTTGGCTATAAATGTTGTATACAAAAATAGATGGTGGAGATGAGAAATGAAATATTTTTTACAAATTTTGAACTCGCCGTAGTTGCGAATATTTAGTGCCTACGTACCACCTTCCGTGCAATAGGGGATCAGGGTACTCGTAGTTCACCTTAAAAATTTTAAAACACATGTGTGTTGGTTAATTTTAAGAGACGAGACATCATCGTCATCTCTGAGTGGAAGAACATACTTACTACCCACGATTATGAGAAATGAGAATTTGCATCATCTCAAAGTGGAGGGTATAGCTTGGATTTTAAAATCAATAAAGCTTTGCTCAATACCCAAGTGGAAAATATCTTACTTCACGACATATCGTAGAAGTATAGTAGCTCGCATCACCACAAGGATTGACAAGAGTCTAATCTTTTGAGAAATTTTTAAAGTAAAAAGACAAAATGTGGAATTATTTTGAATGAGACTGATTGACTTTTAGTCTTCTCGCAAAAATGTCAAAGTGTGATTAGGTTATTTAAAGTTTGATTAAGATTTTAAAAAAAAAATACATGGACCTGAGTCTAAGTTTATTATGAAAGCGGTTCAAGTTTAGAGAATAAGAATAATTTTGAAAAGGAGGAAGAATATTTTTGAAATTAAAGAATATGGGAGAAGATGAAGGGACTATCCTTAAGCATAAGGTAAAAGTTAGGGAAAATAATCGTCTGTTGTACCCAAAAATTTTCCCTCTCATGTTTTCCAAAGTCTTTCCCCTGCATGGTTGACCAGAAACCCTTGCCTAAGGAAAATTTTTTTTTTGAGTGGTGCTTTAAGTACCTTTCGATTGACATTCTGAAAGACCCTTCTATTGGTATTCTGAAGGAGCCTTTCGATTGGCATGGATAATTCCCTTCGATTGGCATTATGGACAAGCACTTCGATTGGCATTGTGTTAAGGCCTTCGATTGGAATTCTGAAAGACCTTTTCGTTTGGCACCCTGGGCCAAGCCTTTCAATTGGCATGCCACAGGATCCTTCGATTAAGCATTGTGTCAAGGCAGCTCCGACAGACACGTTAACCATGTCCTTTGATTAGCATGAACAACATCTTTCGATTGGCCTGTTAACAAAGCCTTTCGATTGGAATTTTAACAAGTACCCTTTGATTGGTATATGGACAAATACCCTTCAATTGGCATTTCAAAAGGTCCTTGGACTGGAACTTCAGAGTGTCCTTCGACTGGAACTTCAGAGTTTCCCTTAATAAGAACATCAGAATGAAATGACCTTTGAATGGCATTTCAGTGCAGAGTTTCTCTTAATCTAAGATACTCTGATGAAGGAAGTTCTGAACACTTCGAATCAGAACTTAGACTCATCACAAGGCCAAGGGCTGGTCGAAGTTGTCTAATAGGGAATGTTCTAAATAGATTCGAATTGGACTTTGAAGCTGGCAAAGAAGGCCCATTCGAAGAACACACAGTTGGTCCATTCGAAGGACACACAACTGGTGAAAACGAATGTCGTGTTGTCCTAGTCTGGTCGAAAGGTGTAGAAAGTTGGAGGATTCGACTCAAAATATCAAGTTGAACATTTAGACCCATAGGCTAGGCCACGTGTCTTCCTTTTTTAGGCCTTTACCCATTTGTTGTCTAAGACCACTTGCACTTAATAGCACAGTACTACCTTTTAGAAAAGTTTGTCTTGAGCCTTGCGCCTATTTTCCTTCAGAAGGAAGCAACCCCATCTGAACCATTCATCTTGCTTTTGTGGCACAAGTGGACATTTACTTTCCAGCTGGGCCTTATTTTATTATTTTCTGCACCCCAACTGCCAAGAGGCCCCCACATGTACTTTCACGTTACATTATTTTATCATTTATTTGCAAGGCTGGCTTTGGACAACATGTCCATTCTTTCTCTATAAATAGAGGAACATTTACAAAGCTGGAGAGGACTTTTGGACCAGAGGAACGAATCCCCCAAATTTTCTCAAACACAAATAAAACTCTCAAGTTCATCAACACTTGAGAAATAAAAAAAACCCAGAATCCCAAACACTCACCTCTTTGATTCTGAAGAACACCCCACACATAGAATTTTGTTAAAACTCAAAGACAACCTTCTGTGACAACTCTTCGAACCAAAAGCAAACCCCCTGTGACTACTCTTCGAATTCCAAAAACGTCCAGGTAGCAGTTCAAGTTTGAATCCCACATCCATTCAAGGCCTGAAGCAAGGTAAGTCACTCTTACCCTTGAACCTTTCGTTTCATGGCTTGGTATGTGAATAATCTTCCATTTCATTTCAAAACATGTAGATAACACTTTGGTTCCTTTCGTTTCCACCTACTTAATATGTTTTCAGAGCTAACCCCTTTCGTTTTGCTGCTTGTTTACTTAAATATGCATTAAGTATTAACTGATTGTAAGGAAATACTAGCATGGCCTTATGCCATGTTGCTGTTCAAAAAGTTCAAACGAAAGAAACAGGAGACAGGAGTATGAAACGAAACCTTTGGTTTCCACACTGACTTCCAGGCCCAGCCAGAGACACGCTCACACTGATTTCACTGGCCCAATTAAAGAAGGCAACAAGGCAGAAAGGCCCATCCAGAGGCACACTTGCACTAAGTCCAGGCTCAGACAAAAGGCACTCCCATGCTGGTGCCAGCCTCCAATCGAAGTACATGACCTGACTGGTGCCAAAGCCCAATCGAAGGCCATGACATCACTGGTGCGAACTCCCAATCGAAGGAGGCCAGCAGAATGCAAATCGAAGGGTGCTCCTGCATGAATCGAAGGATCTCTTTTTTACTTCTTTTTTTTTACCTTATTTTTTCCTTTACATTTCTATGCACTTCAATATGGTTGTAATAGTGTAGGATTTATTTTTTGCATTTTTTATTACTTTTGTACAAATTCTAGTAACTAGGTGTGTATGGAAAGATAAAACCAACAAGTAGGAAACCCCTAAATCAAGAAAAAATGCATGCAAATCAAACACACTATTCACACATGCACCCTTAGGGTATCTCCACTTGGTTGCCTAAACAAATGGGCCATGTTATGCATGTCAAGTATTTTGGCAAAACAAAAACAATCAAAATGATCATAGTCCCTCGATGATGCTATCTGAGTTGCCTAAACAAAATGATCAAGTCCCTCAAGAAAATTTCCAAAGATACTTGACACTATTGCTATCATGGTCTATACGATGACCCACACATGTCCCGTTAATATCCTAACACAAGGTTGTTCATCAAACACAATGGTGAAACAACACTATTAAAAGGGTTAAAACATAAGAAAAATCTTTGAGTAAAATAGGGTAGACAACTCTTAGTTACTTGATCAAAAATCTTGCAAAACATCCTTGCTATTTTTCAAAACACACTCCACAACACAATTTCAAAACAACTTTCAAAACATTGAAAATCTTTCAAAAAGACACACACCTTTGTATATATTCAAACAAGAATCATTACAAAGGTTGCCTAGACAAGGCATCTTTTTCAAAACATTGTTAAAACCACACACACAAAGCACCATTTCAAACAATTGAAAAAGCAAAGGCAAGTGATCTAAAAACAAGTAACTAAGAGCCCATGGATAACCATGGATGAAAAGGGTGCTAGCACCTTCCCTTTTCATAATCTACCCCCCGAACCCACGAAAACATCTCAAAGTTATTTCCTGTGCTTTTTGACCTTCCCTTAGGATAAAATAAAAAGTCGGTGGCGACTCTTGCTAAACCGAAACATTTGCAAACACAAACGCAAAACCCAAGTCAGTTCTCCCACCGTATCACAGAACTGGCGACTCTGCTGGGGAATTATTTCTAAAAGTGGGGTTACCTTAGGGTTTTAGATCACCTTTACATGCTTACCTTGTTTTCTTTGATTGATTTACTTTTTGGGTTCCTTGCTTGGGTTTATTTTAAATCCTACACCCGGATTTGGGGGCACCTTTTTAGGTAAATAGCAATAAACTGTGAGGGAACTGTGTGGGGTATGCCGACATGGTTGAAGCAGTAGCTATGTTAGTGTGACATATTTGTGGGTACCGGTAGCCCTTGAGTAGTCAAGGAGAATACGAGGCCGCTGAGTGATGTCATGAAGCACTAACGAACTCTTAGAACCTTACTTGACCATCTTGGCCTTTTTTAGGGGTAGTGAGATGACCGAATTTGGTGCAGTCCGAAGTTGGTAGATACTAGATACTACACTCATTGAGGATTGTTTTCTTGGAATATTTTGGTCGCCAGTTAAGTGGCTAAACCAAAACAATGAACACAGAAAATAATCCAGTGATATTGAGCTCCTTAGAACCCGATTTCTATTTTAGGACAGGTTGAGCCAACTAACTTCAAGAGGGTACTTACCTACAAACCCCATGCAAGCATAAACCTAAGGACTTGTCTGCTTTGTGTGAATATGATTACCTGTACATACACTTGCTTACTTTTGCATACGTGTACGTAACATCATGACATCATACCATAGAATTTTCAATAACCATTTCAAGGATCTTGAGGGTCTTTTGATGCAGGGTCACATTGAACCAGACGTCTACCAAAGGGTAAGAGGTTTCATTTTACTCTAAACAAATGCCGTCGATGATCAAGTGCAACAACTTGAATCGGGGGCTATGACTCACTCGACATGGTGAGCTTGATTCTAGTGGAAAGACATCCACCGATACAAAGTTCTCCAATCAAAGATGTTAATCAAAGTTCAACCTCTAACATTTTCTTGTGTTTATCCCGCGAGATCCTTGAAAACATGCATCCACATATCATGACAGGTTTCTCCCATACAGGTCTCCTTATCTTCCTACTGTTTATTTCAGTAAGGTGGATATGGAACAAACAGTGAAAGATCTCCAAGCTCAAAACGCTCAATTCCAACAAATGCTTCTGGCTATGGGTAAAGGGCAAGAGGATCTGAAAGCTCTCCTTCTCAAAGACAAGAAGAAGAAGTACAAGAAGGCAGCGGGCATCCTGAACTTGAAAAGAAGACCTAAAACCCTAGATCTTTCAACTCCATCCAACATAGGGGATAGTCTTGAAGAAGACCACAATTTAGAGATCGATGATGTTGAAGCTAACTACTCCGAAGAACAATACCCTCCCGCTGATGACAAGTACAAAGAGTTGGAGGATCGCCTCAGTGCTATGGAGATCCAACAAATACTTGGCTTGGATTTAGGAGACATGGGTTTAGTTTCTGGATTGGTCATCCCGCCAAAGTTCAAAGTCCCTATCTTTGCCCTGTACGATGGAGTCTCTTGCCCTAAGATGCACTTAAAGTCTTATGTCCGCAAAATTCAACCATACACAACTGATCCAAAGCTTTGGATCCATTTCTTCCAAGAAATCCTGGTAGGGACTCAACTCGAGTGGTTTTATCAATTGGAGAGTTCTCGCATCCCCACCTGGGAGGATCTAGTTGCTGCTTTTTACAAACAGTATCAGTACAATGCTGATCTTGCACCAACTCGTGTGCAATTGTAGAACATGACCATGGGTTCCAACGAGAGCTTCAAAGGATACGCCCAAAAGTGGAGAGATCTGGCTGGTAGGGTGCAACCCCCTTTAACTGACAGGGAGCTGATTGACATCTTCATGGGAACATTGACAAGGCCTTTCTTCAAACACTTGATTGGAAGCTCTTCAGCCGGGTTCACCGAGCTAATACTGATCGACGAAAGGGTCGAAGCTGGCATCAAAAGTGGAAAGATTCAAGAAGCTACACCTTCTGATGCTCAGAAAAAGCCTTACAATGGGAAGAAAGAGTCTAATGTTGTGTACAGTCAAAAGAGTCGCCATGACCAACACATAGGGGCAGTCCTGATCTCTGGTTCTGCGTCACACCGACAACAGCAAAGGGGAAATCAACGAAGGCCAGACGCGCCTAAAAGACAATACACTAAGATCAACATGTCACTAGCTCAAGCGCTACAACACATGTTGAAGAAAGAGATGATTACATTAAAGGCTCCTCATTTGAACCCTAAGACTTCTTCTCCTAACTACAACCCGGATGCAAGATGTGCTTATCATTTTGGTAGCCCAGGGCATGACACAAACAACTGTTGGGCTCTGAAGAACAAGGTCCAAGACATGATTGATGCCAAGGAGATCGAGTTTGACCCTCCGGAGACTCTAGCATAATCACTGCTCCTTTGACGAATCATTGAGAGCATCTTTGTTTCATTTGAATTTTCAAGTTGTAATCTCTTTTGTTATTCAAACAATTTTCTGTTAATGTCAAACTCTATTTCATTAATGCATTGCATATGTTTGTCTTGAATTCATCCATTCGTTTTCACTATAATTATGCTCTCTTTATGACTTTCAACTCTTGATAAAAGTTACAAGCCTTTAGAGGGAGGATGACGAAACAATGCCATAATCTCATACAGTATGCTTTTGAACAGACCTTGCTGATGATGTACAGGCGTTTCTTTCAAATCCTAAACATTGGAGTTATAAGGAAGATAATCCCTAGTCAACTCCTTCGAACCAAAGAAGTAGGAGTTTTCTGTTTTTTTTTTTATTTTTTAAAAAACAAATTAAAACCTTTGATTAAACCTGGGGCAGGGTAGTCTCTCAGTTAATTCAAAAAAGATGCGCATTGAAGTCGCAAACTCTCAGTTCGTAATACAACGAATAACATCAAAAACATTCCTTTGGAACCAAAAGACAGTGATGGTTCCTTATCTCATAGGCAGTTATTATCTCTCAAAAGAGAAAATCTCACTGAGCCAAAACCTACAAAGGAGGCTTAAGAAAGCTGGGGCATCCCGCTGACTGTTATCTCGAAAACAGAAACAGTCAGCCAAAATTTAGGGATAACGAATCAAAAGAAAGAGGTCATTATAAATCCTCAATAACATGAAAAATGTTGCAAAAATGATGACTGCCTTCCAATAAATTCAACTGGTGTGGACCATCACCAAAATGTCGTTCCAAACTCGAACAGAGTTTGACGCACAATTAACTGAGTTTAGGATTGAAGAATATCACGAAGAGCGGGTGGGAACAAATATACTTTGAGCCTTTATCCTTTGTTTCTTAAACCGTGAACCAAGCCACATTACAACCCTTCAAAAGTCCTAATTGAAGCATGGGTTAGTTCGAAAGCATACTGTTACAAAAGGTATCCTGACTCCTGTAAGACTTAGCCCTAAATCTTGTGTTGAATTTGTCTTATAAAAAGTTTTTTGCTAAAAAACGCATTTTTCAAAACTTCGAGACAAGCATAAACTTTGCACTACTTGAATATCGTTGTTTGCATATGGCTATTTGTTTAACAGCGGAGAAATTCACACAATGAATATCCAGTGAACAAAAGCTCTCTCAGTGAACAAAATCAATTCAAGAAGGATGACACTTCCATTGACGAATCTCCTATCAACAGGGGGACTTAACATGTCACTATCCAGCACACCTGAGGCAGTCCAGTCAAGATTTCCAGAAATCTCTGAAGAAGTGCAGAGTAACCAGGGGCAAGTCTCCATCTCCGTCACTTGGGGCATTGAACGTCAACCCCAACAAAGGGTTACATACAATCAAACTTTTTAGCAATGCCACAAACATTCGCTACTAGGGGCAATGACAAGTCTCCCCAAATTCCTTCTCATAGGATGACTCCCAGCAAGAGTATAATCTCTGACCCCCTTTTCCCAGCTGAATCAACCTCAAGAATCCTCGAGGATTTCCCCCAACGAAGATGTCACCTCTCTAGCGGACTGGCGACAGGGTTTATTTCCCCAACAACACCAGGATTCCCCAGCTTGAGTTTGCCTCTCCAACTACTACAAATCAAAGGACCACAACTCCTCTTCCCCAGTAGACTACTTTACAATCCCCAACAAGTTACTGCGAAACCTGGACCCGACCAGGTATCAGTTCAACTTCGACTTCCCAGTAGAGCAACGGACGACTAAGACTCCTAAACTCCTTTTCCAAGCAGAAATAAACATACTCCCCACAGAGTTTTCAACTTCCCCAGTGGAGTTCTCCTCAAAAAACAAAACAGGAATCCATTAGAAATATTCTAAGCAAAGTTTGAAGACACACATGCTCTTCAACAGCAGTCCAATATTTAATGACTCCCCAGCTTTTGTCAAGGATTTATTTTCCCAGACAAAAATACATTCATTAACATTTCACATTTCATACATCCTATTTACATACATGATAGGTGCATACAACACAATCTCATTTACTTTTGAGAACATCATGACATTATACATTTGATACATCATGATATTGCATACAGCTAACGTTTTACCTTTTCAGGAAAAGGTCAATCAACAGATGGCTACCATCAACCTTTTCAAGTTCCGGATTAATACCTGTAGCAAGCCAGGAAAACTATCTGTGTACGATTGATTGTAAATTAATACCTGAAACTAGCCAGGAAAACTATCTACATGAAGAGATTGAAGATTAACACCTGTAACAAGCCAAGAAACTATCTTTCTTTCTCAAGTCAGAGATTAATACCTGAAACCAGCCAGGACAACTATCTCGTCGACCAACCTTTTCAAGTTCCAGATTAATACCTGTAGCAAGCCAGGAAAACTATTTGTGGATGATTGATTGTAGATTAATACCTGAAACCAGCCAGGAAAACTATCTACATGAAGAGATTGAAGATTAATACCTGTAGCAAGCCAGGAAAACTATCTTTCTTTCTCAGGTCAGAGATTAATACCTGAAACCAGACAGGATAACTATCTCGTCGACCAACCTTTTCAAGTTGCAGATTAATACCTGTAGCAAGCCAGGAAAACTATCTGTGGACGATTGATTATAGATTAATACCTGAAACTAGCCAGGAAAACTATCTACATGAAGAGATTGAAGATTAATACCTGTAGCAAGCCAGGAAACTATCTTTCTTTCTCAGGTCAGAGATTAATACCTGAAACCAGACAGGACAACTATCTCATCGGCCAACCTTTTCAAGTTCCAGATTAATACCTGTAGCAAGCCAGGAAAACTATCTGTGGACGATTGATTGTAGATTAATACCTGAAACCAGCCAGGAAAAATATCTACATGAAGAGATTGAAGATTAATACCTGTAGCAAGCCAGGAAAACTATCTTTCTTTCTCAAGTCAGAGATTAATACCTGAAACCAGACATGACAACTATCTCATCGGCCAACCTTTTCAAGTTCCAGATTAATACCTATAGCAAGCCAGGAAAACTATCTGTGGACGACTGGTTGTAGATTAATACCTGTAACAAGCCAGGAAAGCTATTTTTCTTTCTAAGGTCAGAGATTAATACCTGAAACCAGACATGTCAACTATCTACTCGACCAGCTCAAACAACCCAACTTTCCAATACAGTTCAGAGGAGCTCCATACACGGACACCATGCTGGCAATCATCTAGTTCCAGCTTATAGATACAGTCCAGCAATCATTTCTGGATGGCATCTTTAAGCCCATCTCCAACAACTATCCATCATCTCTCCAGATGGCATCTTTAAGCCCATCCCCGACAAGATTTTGTCACATCTCCAGATGGCATCTTTAAGCCCATCCCGACAAGTTTCTGTCACATTTGCAAATGGCATCTTTAAGCCCATATCCTCAGCTATATTTTGACGAGTGCAAATTTATGGGCACTCTAGTGTCCAATCCTCTTTTACCTTCAAGTCGCGAAAGGCAAACTTGCCAATCTAACTCTTCAGGTTCAAGAAGATTGAACAGGGGCAGCTGTTGTACCCCAAAATTTGCCCTCTCATGTTTTCCAAAGTCTCCCCCCTACATGGTTGACCAGAAACCCTTGCCTAAGGAAAAAGAAAATTTTTGAGTGGTGCTTTAAGTACCTTTCGATTGGCATTCTGAAAGACCCTTCGATTGGTATTCTGAAGGAGCCTTTCGATTGGCATGGATAATTCCCTTCGATTGGCATTATGGACAAGCACTTCGATTGGCATTGTGTCAAGGCCTTCGATTGGAATTCTGAAAGACCTTTTCGTTTGGCACCCTGGGCCAAGCCTTTCAATTGGCATGCCACGAGATCCTTCGATTTAGCATTGTGTCAAGGCAGCTTCGACAGACATGTTAACCATGTCCTTCGATTAGCATGAACAACACCTTTCGATTGGCCTGTTAACAAAGCCTTTCGATTGGAATTTTAACAAGTACCCTTTGATTGGTATATGGACAAATACCCTTCAATTGGAATTTCAAAAGGTCCTTGGACTGGAACTTCAGAGTGTCCTTCGACTGGAACTTCAGAGTTTCCCTTAATAAGAACATCAGAACGAAATGACCTTCGAATGGCATTTCAGTGCAGAGTTTCTCTTAATCTAAGATACTCTGATGAAGGAAGTTCTGATCACTTCGAATCAGAACTTAGACTCATCACAAGGCCAAGCGCTGGTCGAATTTGTCTAATAGGGAATGTTCTAAATAGATTCGAATTGGACTTTGAAGCTGGCAAAGAAGGCCCATTTGAAGAACACACAGTTGGTCCATTCGAAGGACACACAACTGGTGAAAACGAATGCCGTGTTGTCCTAGTCTGGTCGAAAGGTGTAGAAAGATGGAGGATTCGACTCAAAAGATCAAGTTGAACATTTAGACCCATAGGCTAGGCCACGTGTCTTCCCTTTTTAGGCCTTTACCCATTTTTTGTCTAAGACCACTTGCACTTAATAGCACAGTACTACCTTTTAGAAAAGTTTGTCTTGAGCCTTGCGCCTATTTTCCTTCAGAAGGAAGCAACCCCATCTGAACCATTCATCTTGCTTTTGTGGCACAAGTGGACATTTACTTCCCAGTTGGGCCTTATTTTATTATTTTCTGCACCCCAACTGCCAAGAGGCCCCCACATGTACTTTCACGTTACATTATTTTATCATTTATTTGCAAGGCTGGCTTTGGACAACATGTCCATTCTTTCTCTATAAATAGAGGAACATTTACAAAGCTGGAGAGGACTTTTGGACCAGAGGAACGAATCCCCCAAATTTTCTCAAACACAAATAAAACTCTCAAGTTCATCAACACTTGAGAAATAAAAAAAACCCAGAATCCCAAACACTCACCTCTTTGATTCTGAAGAACACCCCACACATAGAAGTTTGTTAAAACTCAAAGACAACCTTCTGTGACAACTCTTCGAACCAAAAGCAAACCCCCTGTGACTACTCTTCGAATTCCAAAAACGTCCAGGTAGCAGTTCAAGTTTGAATCCCACATCCATTCAAGGCCTGAAGCAAGGTAAGTCACTCTTACCCTTGAACCTTTCGTTTCATGGCTTGGTATGTGAATAATCTTCCATTTCATTTCAAAACATGTAGATAACACTTTGGTTCCTTTCGTTTCCACCTACTTAATATGTTTTCAGAGCTAACCCCTTTCGTTTTGCTGCTTGTTTACTTAAATATGCATTAAGTATTAACTGATTGTAAGGCAATACTAGCATGGCCTTATGCCATGTTGTTGTTCAAAAAGTTCAAACGAAAGAAACAGGAGACAGGAGTATGAAACTAAGCCTTTGGTTTCCACACTGACTTCCAGGCCCAGCCAGAGACACGCTCACACTGATTTCACTGGCCCAATCAAAGAAGGAAATAAGGCAGAAAGGCCCAGCCAGAGGCACACTTGCACTAAGTCCAGGCTCAGACGAAAGGCACTCCCATGCTGGTGCCAACCTCCAATCGAAGTACATGACCTGACTGGTGCCAAAGCCCAATCGAAGGCCATGACCTCACTTGTGGGAACTCCCAATCGAAGGAGGCCAGCAGAATGCAAATGGAAGGGTGCTCCTGCCTGAATCGAAGGATCTCTTTTTTACTTCTTTTTTTTACCTTATTTTTTCCTTTACATTTCTATGCACTTCAATATGGTTGTAATAGTGTAGGATTTATTTTTTGCATTTTTTATTACTTTTGTACAAATGCTAGAAACTAGGTGTGTATGGAAAGATAAAACCAACAAGTAGGAAACCCCTAAATCAAGAAAAAATGCATGCAAATCAAACACACTATTCACACATGCACCCTTAGGGTATGTCCACTTGGTTGCTTAAACAAATGGGCCATGTTATGCATGTCAAGTATTTTGGCACAACAAAAACAATCAAAATGATCATAGTCCCTCGATGACGCTATCTGAGTTGCCTAAACAAAATGATCAAGTCCCTCAAGAAAATTGCCAAAGATACTTGACACTATTGCTATCATGGTCTATACGATGACCCGCACCTGTCCCGTTAATATCCTAACATAAGGTTATTCATCAAACACAATGGTGAAACAACACTGTTAAAAGGGTTAAAACATAAGAAAAATCTTTGAGTAAAATAGGGTAGACAACTCTTAGTTACTTGATTAAAAATCTTGCAAAACATCTTTGCTATTTTTCAAAACACACTCCACAACACAACTTAAAAACAACTTTAAAAACATTGAAAATCTTTCAAAAAGACACGCACCTTTGTATATATTCAAACAAGAATCATTACAAAGGTTGCCTAGACAAGGCCTCTTTTTCAAAACATTTCAAAACCACACACACAAAGCACCATTTCAAACAATTGAAAAAGCAAAGGCAAGTGATCTAAAAACAAGTAACTAAGAGCATATAGATAACCATGGATGAAAAGGGTGCTAGCACCTTCCCTTTTCATAATCTACCCCCCGAACCCATGAAAACATCTCAAAGGTCGTTCCTGTGCTTTTTGACCTTTCCTTAGGATAAAATAAAAAGTCGGTGGCGACTCTTGCTAAACCGAAACATTTGCAAACACAAACGCAAAACCCAACTCAGTTCTCCCACCGTATCACACCGTATAACCAACAAGAAGTCAACACTTCACACAATGAGTCAATGTAGAATTTCCATCCTTTAGATTGAAACCAAATAAGCAAAGATATTAAACCTCTTAAGAATACCAAACTTCAAATGCATTAAGTCTTCACAAAAATTTGGCATAGTAACGGTTATATACAAATAAATTCCTAATCATAGGCAAAGCACATAATCAGGATAACCTACACACAAAGATAGAAACAACCCAATGTCTCAAGGTAAAACTCAAGAACTCCAGACAAAATAACAACATAAGTCACAAGGTCTCAAGGGTAGTCAAGGTTTCTAATCCTAAGTCCAAGAGGTCCATAAATCCATAATGCCAAGGATAATAACTAAATTGTCCAAGTAACCTTAAAGTTTTTATTGTTCAAGTTGATTATTAAATATCTTCAAAAAGAAAGTGAAAGCTCAAGTGAGAAAAATAAAAATGACATAAAGATAAATGCTCAAGTGAGCAAAGATGAAAATAGCGTGAACTGTAAATGCTAAAATAAATTATGTTTAAAGTAATAGCATAAAATAAAGTCAATTCTTAGTGAGTTAGAAATTAAAGGTTAGTTGAATGACCATCTTGAAACTTGCATTTGAAAAATCATTAGAAGATCGATAAAATTAAAGCTTCTCAACAACAAGTTTCATTTGCTTTTTGTCAAGTATATCATTCGTTTCAAATTCTCGAGGTGACAACAAATGATCAACGATGTTTAAATGATTCACTTAGACCAAATTGTTTTATGGTTTATTAAAGAATTGATAAGACCAAATCCTCATAACAATGAACCTCAAGGTTATTGGATCAAAGATTCCAAATTAAACATACTTGGGCTTGCAAACATAGGTTTGGGTCATGAATGATCATTTCTCGAATCGAGACAAAATTTAGCGCTATGTTAAGCAATCGTAAGTGGACTTATATAGAATTCACACCTATTTTGAGGTTGGTCAATAGCAGTCTATGTACCATATGTTTGGAGAAATGACATGTAGATCATCCTCTAACAACATGTAGCACAAATGAGAAAGGGATAAGATGAAGAGGGAGAGCAAATATTTGAATCAAAGAGTATAATCAAACTATCATTAAAATCATTCATCCTTTTTGGTGGATTTAAACTCAACACCCAAGATCCAATGATGTTAATGAAGCTCATGATCAAAAAATCACATTGCCAGAATATATTCAAAAATAAATTTGCATTTAATAAACAAAATAAAAAAGAAAATGATTTTTAAATTGTTTTTAAGTGAAAATAAAAGGAAAATTAACAAAAAATGTTGAAAGTATCAAATTAAAATTTAAAGAAAACATAGAAAAGTCAGAGATGATCTCAAGTATTTTTACAAATTTTTTAACAATTTTTTAAAACAGAAAAGTATTTTTAAATTATTTAAAATCATTCAAGCAAGTGAAAAAAGATAAAAAATAGTAAAAATCAAAATAAATCTCTAGATAAAATTTCAGAAAGTCATAAATAAAGAAAATGATCTTGATGAATTTTTTTAGAATTTAAAAATACCAAGAAGCATTTTTAAACAATTTAAAACAAGCCAAAACAAAGAAAAATCATAAAAAATATCAAATATGAAAATAAAATCACGAAAAAATAAAAATTAGAAAAAGAATATTAAAAAAAATTTGTGTGAATTTTTTCATGATTTTTGGATCGGAAATGAATTTTCTATGATTATTTAAAGTTTAAAACAATTAAATATAAAAAAATCAGAAATAAAAATAAAGCCAAAAAAATGTGGACCATTAGATTATTGTTAAAACGTGTTAGTAAGCAGATACAAGGGATCTGACACACTCTGCATAATATGGTCATCCTTGGAAATCACACCAAATCATTTTTTAATTATTAAAAGCAACAAAAAATATGGCGCGTTGGATAAAGTCTTACTAATGAAAGTAATTAGATCCAATGGTCCTCAAAACATGTATATGGTATGTCAAGTGCACTGGATAGGATTTAAAAAATTACATGTCATGCTATCATTGGCTGAAGCACGACACGTAGGTCGTCTTCAACCTCTAGAGGCCCTAAATTGAGGTTCCACAAACTGTAAAATTGGAGAACCAGACCGGTACCATTAGACAATTTGGTACCCTCGCGCCAAATTTAAATAAGCTCAGCAAGGTTGTATTTGAAGAAAACCAGAAAAAATAGCAAGCATGAAAATCCCAAGTATCTCTCTCAATTCTTAATGAAAATGAAAACCGTAAGAAGTGTGAGAATCAGATGAATGAGTAGAATATAATAGGGCTTTATTTGGTTCAATTTGGTTGAGAATTCTACTTGAACAAAGTGGCAGAAAATTTCTATGAAACTGGATTTGGTTAGCACGATTTAGGACACTTCGAGACTTGTTTCTTCTTCTCTTAGTTTAAGTGAAGTTCAAGGATAAAGAATCAACAAATAAATTGAATCGAAAAGTGGAGAAAAGATCAATTTGAAAACTCAAAAAAGTGGGTTATGCAGAGAGTTTGGCAGGGTAATTTGGGCTGTCCAAGCTTGAGAAAATGATAGGAGTGAGGTCCTCTATTTATAGGGAAGCAAATGGTGCAATGAATTGAGAGGAAAACTGATGTTTGGAGGGAAATTGCATGGAGCCCGACAGTGGAAAATGTGTGACTCCATGTGCATTAAAACTTAGTCAATTACTGCGTTTTGATCCTTAATTCAACTTTGGGAACTTGGTTAAACATTTTTAAATCAAAAACATGTGCTAAATTGGTGTTTAGAAGTTGGATTATGGATTTCAAATTCTGACTTGGAAGAAAAAATCAATTTCGAGTAGCTGACTTTGAACTCATGGTGTACATGATTTAGGGAACCTTATGACTTGACTCTTGATGCATTGGAAAGATGAGGTAACATTCTTAATAATGTTCCCAGAAAGAGATCATTTGGATTCTTGAGCTAGAAGTTGTGCTTGGTTAAAATCAGAAGAAAAAAAGTGCTGACTTTTATACTTAGAAAAAATTCTAAGTTTTTCTTCAAAAATGACCTATAATATTTTGACTCCAAACAAGGTCTTCTTCAAAAATTTGGATTTGATCAATGATGCTAGCTTGAAGTGGACTCCATAAAGAGTATTTTGAAACTTGTATCACACAAAAATTCCAAATATTGGACAAGTTATGATGCTTTGAATTTGATGAAAATCCATAAGGTGACCTATAATCTTTTGAGCTTTTAAGGCATCTTCTAACCATATTAAAGTTTTGTACATAAAAGAAGAGTTTAAGTTCACACCCTAAGATCATTATGGAAAAAGAATGGGCTAAAAAAGATAAAAATTGATCAAGTTATGACTTTTTGAAGTCACATAAGGGAATTTGATGGCCTATCTAGAGGACTTGTAATATTTATCAATCATTAGTGATATTTCACTCAAAATTTGCTTGAAACTTTTAAAGTGATTTGTTGATAACCCTTTAAGGAGAATCATGTATTTGGAATCACCCAAAAATCTCAAAAGATGGACAAGATATAGCCCTTAGAAGTCCAAAACCCTAACTCCTAGAGCATTAAAATGGCTTGGGAACCCCTTTCAATTTTGACAATGTTTCTTGTAGAAATACTTTTTCTATGTGAAGAGATGTTGTTATGGATGATAATGAGAACCTATAGTAACAATAACCACTTCCGAATATTAAGAATTGAGAGAGTTTTGCACATGTGATCAAGGAATCAAGAACTTGTCCAATTAGGTCAAACTTCTTCAATCAATTATTGCATTTTTTGAATTCCTTTGGCAAATTGAGGCATGATGAATCATAGTAGCTGATCTGACCTAATCAGACTTGGACCGTCACGGTTGGCTCCGAGCTGAAGTTTTGAACGAGGTGGGGGGTGGGGGGTACCTACAAGGCACTCCGATGCTGAAGTAAGTAAGAGCATGAGCAGGCAAGAGTATGAGTATGGGTAAAAGAATGAATACCTGACCCTCTGGGAACAGAGGGTATTTATAGCCCCCAGCGCTGGGCCAAGGTTCCTTCATTGGGCCGGGCAGGTTTGGCCCAATGGAGGAACTGCCAGGTTCTACGTGTGTAGTGGGGACCCGCACGTGGTCCCCTTCCTGGATGTTCTGCGTGAAGTATGGACGGACGAGGACGCGGTCTTTTCGGGATCTAGGTGATGGTGTAGTGGACAGAGTCTGCTCTAGGAGGAGTGCTCGAGCTGAGGTCGAGCAGGATAGAATGAAGTCGAGGATGTCACACTGGCATAGAGTGTCAGGCACGGCTGTGGCCCTTGGCCGGCGTGATTCCTTGCAAGACCCTTTGGATTGGGCCTTCACCATTGTTTTTGGGCAAGCCCGGCCCAGTCTAGAAAAGGAGCACCCCAAGTCGTGGTTCCTGTAGTAGGAGCCATGACTTGATCTTAGGTCGCCTGTGTCACGGGGTCCCGTTCCCGGCTAAAAGATGTAGTTCCCGCGGCTTGCTCGAGGAGTTTTCCCCGTGTCAGGCCCATGAGATAATTCCGCTCGAGGAGCACTCGGGGACTCTCGACGGGCGGCGTTCATTGAGCACATGAGGCATCTCTTGGGAACCGTGCCGCCACCCTACTGACGATAGGGTCATCATTGCCTAGGGGAGCTACACGTCAAGGAGGGAAGTTCAGTGGTTCCTCGGGGTGACGTTTCGTATTCCACGTCATCACTATAAATAGGGTCCTTGGGCCCCATAACGTGTTTTTCCTCTTCGCGCCTCTCCTCTTTCCTCTGTTTCTGCTGTTGCTGTTCTTCCCAGATATTCATAGGACCGCCGCGATCTCCGTCGTTGATTCCTTTTCTCCGTTGTCACATTCCCTTCTTGATTCCAAATAAGTGTCTTGTCTCCTTTGTTTTTCCTCTGTGATGTATGATTTTTCATTGTTTTTAGACGCTTAGAGACTGTACGCCTGGGATTATCCCCGGTATATTCGAGTTTAGCTCGACAAATACATGTTAATGCCCGGCAAATGCATGTTTGCGCCCGGCAAATGCATAGTTTAGGTGTTTAACTAGCAGTGCTGCCCGGGATCTTTATGATTTGGGGCGCCTAATTCTTGGTGGTTCCCGGTGAACTCATGGCTCTAGTTTTGAGACTCATGATATCGCTCGCCACGTTCCTAGTCTAGGTCGACATATTCGTGAGTGGTTGAGACGTTGACCCACTTAGGCGATCTGTAGGGAGACTTGTTGTGGTATCTGGGAGTCGGGGAGGTGACTTCTCTTTTTAGTCGCGCATGGAGTGATATGGCTTGTCGTGCTCTTCATCCTGTCTGCTATGGCGAGCATACGGATTTGCTCCCCAATTGACCGGTTTCCTGTGATTTGTAGGTAACCATGGCCGACGAACCGTGTTCCTCGGGGCGTGCTGAGGTGGAAGACCAAAGTGCCGAGGAAAATGTAAATTTGGTTGATACCATTGAGGACCCTTTGCTGGCATGGGTGGGCGCCGAGCCCAGGGGGATAGCTTCGGCCTACAGTCGATATAGTCGAAGTGCATACACCATCCTCGAGAAGGGCAATAGCCAGCCTGGTTTCTAGAAGAACTTCGTCGTCTCGCGACCAACTTTCACCGCATGGATCTGCTCGGAGTTCCCCGAGTATGGATTCCCCATGTATGAAATTGCCTTCAAGGACCTTGGATTACAGCTGCCATTCAGCGATTTTCAGGTCGGGGTCTTCAGCCATCTGGAGCTGGCCCCGTCGCAGCTTCACCCAAATTCGCTCGCTTTCATCCGGGCGTTCGAGCTAACTTGTCGGTTTCTAAGGATTGGGGCGACCATACCCCTTTTCTTCAGAGTCTTCCACTTACAGCGCCAGTCCCGGGGAGGTAGGCATAGCTGGGTTTCCTTGAAGCAGTCGAAGAGACTGTTCAGATTGTACATGGATTACGTGCGGGGCTTCAAGGACAAGTGGTATATTGTGAGGCCGGTTACCACAGCAGGTTTAGAGTCTGTATATGAGGAGGAAACGATCATGACCGACGATCACGGGGAAGCCCTTCTGGACGACGAGGGACGCCCGATGTTAGGGCGTGTGGCCAAATTTCCCTTGCATTGGACCTCGAGGCACTACGAGCACGGCACCGGGTACTACCACACGTCCACGGGCGATATGAGCCCCGAAGACGAGAAGGCTTATGGTACTCTCTGTCGGTATGTCGACAGTTTCTTCCCCGCCAGATGGGCCACGAGGGAGGGGAAGGATATTCTTGACGAAGAAGGTTATCCGACCTTCAAGGCCCAACCGATTGACACGAAGGAACTTGTGGAGTGCCAGTCCTTCGGGCAAGCCGCGAATCTGCTAGGTCGTTATTGTTTTGTTTTGTTTGAATTTCTTCACTTGTTACTTGTTCGCTTATTTGCTCGTCACTAACCCGGGTTTCTTTTACGCAGGTCTGATGGCTGGACGAAGGGAGAGGCTCTTGAAGTTGACGCATGACAAGAAGGTCAATAAGAGGGTGGTGAGAGCTCCTCAAGCGACGAGGATGGGCCCGCCATCTAGCCCGGGCACTTCTCAGGCGACGAGGGTGGACTCGCCACCTAGCTCGGGAGCTGCTTTCGGAGGGATCCCGTACGTCCAGGAGGTCGAGCCACACACCGGTCTGATACAAAGGAAGAGGAATCGGGTGGAAAGCCAATCGGAGGTCGGTGAGGACTCCAGCGCTGTGAGGTCCTTCGGGTTTCCCCCTTGCTTTAAAGAGGAGGGTTTCTTCGAGGGATTTCCCTTGTCCGTGAGTGCTGATGAAGCCGAAACTATCAGGCGGATGAGCAAGGAAAGTCGAAGAAGGCACCTGGCCGCCAATATGGCCGGACTGGTCAAGATGGCCGAGATGGCCGTTGTGTTGGCCGAGGAGGGGGAGGACTCTGACCGTATAAAAGAGTTGGAACAAGAGAAAACTTCCCTCGCCTCGAGTTCGCGAAAGTTGAAGGCTGCCCTGGAGCGCTCCGAGGAGATGTTCCGCGAGCAGGCCGAGCTGCTGGCGGTGGAGACTGAGTTGCTGGCTCTGGAGAAAGAGAACTCGGGGAAGCTGGCCGAGGAGAGGGACCATTTCCGCGGGGACCGGGAATGTCTGGAAATTGACAACGGGCGCCTCGCCAGAGAGGTCGAGGAATTAAAGGCCGCCATGCTCCCTGCCGAGGATGAGTCGGAGGAGACGGCTCCTTTGTGGAGTCGGTCGGAATTGGTCGCTCGTATTCAACTCCTCGAGGTGGACTGTGTCGGGTCTATGGCGGATGGCTTTGAAGCCGCGGTCAGCCAGCTTTCTCTGTTGAATCCTGGTCTGAACACTGAAGGAGTGGGCTACATGTCCCAGATCATTGATGGTCAGGTCGTGCCTCCGCCCGAGTCTCCTGTTGTCGGTGGTGATAGCTCTGGGGAAGCTGAGTTGTGAGATTCTGCTAGGGCCTGCGCGCCTTTGCTGTTGTTTGTTTTGGGCCTGCATGCCCGTTCATGTTTTTTGGGCCTGCGTGCCCGTTCTTTGTATTTCCTGAACATTGCCGGCCTTCTTGGTCGGTTTATATCTATTTGCTTTGTTGCCTACGGGCATTTTGAATGAATGTTTGTTTCAATTTTTTGATTGGTTGCCCGTCATCGTGTTTAATATTTTTGTGCTGAAATTTGCCTAAGTTATGGGCCCGAGCCGTGCCCGTACGGGGTTGTGACTTTGTTGGCAAGTTTGCCTAAGTCCTTTGTTCGTGCATATGCTCAGACTCTTCTCGGTGACCAGATTCGCCTAAGTGGTGACCTCGATGGGAGAGACTTCTTTTTGACCTTTTTAGATGGCCCGACGTTCTTCGAGATTCGTCGGGCGTGCGGAGTGAAGCCGCTTGGTCGGGTATATGACCCGGATCGGGGTTATTTACCCACGGTGTGAACTGCCCATCACGAGATGGGTGTTCTGCCCTACAGGTACTTCGACGGTGGAGATCGATAGAGGTGTCCACGTCGGGCGCTATCGTTTGTTCTTGTCTATTGAACGATGTTATGCGGTTTGGACGTAGGTCGGGCCTGTACCTCGGCCTCTCTACGGGGTCAGACGTTTCTCCTCGTTCACTGGGCGCGGGAGTCGACAGTCGAGGGTCCTCGGTGTTGGTGGTTTTTAACTATAGTACTGCTTTAGTTTAGCAGCGTTCCAGGGTCGTGGTAGTGGCTCTTCGTCTAGTTGCTCGAGGTAGTACGCCCCGGTACCAGTGGTGCCGTGGACGCGATAAGGCCCTTCCCAGTTCGCGGCCAGCTTCCCTTCGCGGGAGTCTTTCTGGTTCCTTCGTAATACCAGGCTGCCGATTTCGAACTGGCGCTTAATGACCTTGTCGTTGTGGTACAGAGCTACTCGTTGTTTTAGGGTGGCTTCACGGAGGGCCTCCCCAGATCGGATTTCCTCGACTAGGTCGAGCTCGTCCCTGAGTGCCTCGTCGTTCATTTCTTCATCGAGGGGGTTCTCTGTCTGTCTGGAAGGTTCCATGATTTCTACCGGGATAACGGCCTCGGTTCTGTATGTTAGTCGGAATGGGGTCTCGCCGGTCGTTGAGTGGGGCGTGGTACGGTACGCCCACAAGACGCTGTGCAGCTCCTCGACCCATCCCCTCTTCGCTTCGCCGAGTCGATGTTTGAGTCCCAGGAGGATGACTCTATTTGCAGATTCGGCTTGCCCGTTGGTTTGAGGGTGCTCGACCGAAGTGAAGTGTTGTTTCGTTCCTAGTCTGGTGACAAAGTCTTGGAACCCGTGGTCAGTGAATTGGGTGCCGTTGTCAGTCACCAGTGCCCTCGGGATTCCGAACCTGGCGAGGATGTTTCTCTTGTAGAAGCGGAGGATATTGTGCGAGGTGATCTTCGCGAGAGCCTCGGCCTCGATCCATTTCGTGAAGTAATCCACGACCATGATGAGGAATTTATTTTGGTAAGTCCCATATACGAAGGGTCCGAGGATGTCCATACCCCACCATGCGAACGACCATGGGGACGACAATATGCTCAGTTCGTGAGGGAGGGAGAGGTGCATGTCACCGTGCTTCTGGCACTTGTCGTACTTCTTAACGTGTTCCTTGGCGTCCTGTTACATCGTCGGCCAGTAATATCCCGCTCGAAGAGCTTTCCTCGCCAAGGACTTACCGCCCATGTCCTGGGCATTAATCCCTTCGTGTATCTCCCGTAGTACCTCGGGGACCGTGGATTCATCGATGCATTTTAGGAGGGGGATGGAGAATCCCCTGCGATACAGTTTGCGCTCGAGCACCACGTAGGAGCATGCTCGTCGCTTGGTGACGGTCGCGTCGGTCTGGTTCGATGGGAGTTCGCCCTTCGTCAAGAAATTGTAAACCGGGGTTATCCAGGACGAAGCATCCCCTATGGCGTGGACCTCGACTGGCGTCGAGGATCTTTCGATGCTCGGGCGTGCTAGGGCTTCTTGGATGACAGATTTGTTCCCGCCCTTCTTTCTCGTGCTCGCGAGTTTGGACAATATGTCTGCCCTCGTGTTTTGCTCGCGGGGGACATGTGAAATTTCCGCCCGTACAAACTTTGTCATGTATTTTTTGACTAAGTTTAAGTATTCGACGAGGTTGTCGTTCTTGGCTTGGTAACTCCCCTGGACCTGGGAGGCGACGAGTTGGGAGTCGGTGGAGATCTGTACCTCGCGGGCTCCCAGGTCCTCGGCTAGTCTCAGTCCTGCGAGCAGGGCTTCGTACTCAGCTTGGTTGTTCGACGTCGGGAAGGAAAGAGCTAAGGAGTGTTTGATCACTACGCCTTCCTCGTTCTCCAAAAGGATTCCTGCACCACTTCCGGACGAGCTGGATGCCCCGTCGGCGAAGATGGTCCACTTGTGTTCCTTCCCCGCGGGCGGGTCACGAGTGGTCATTTCCGTGACAAATTCGGCCAGAGCCTGTGCTTTCAGGGCTTTCCTACTCCCATATTGAATGTCGAATTCGGAGAGCTCCAAGGACCATTTCAATATTCTGCCCGCCATATCGGGCCGACCCAGGAGTTGCCTCACCGGTTGGTCGGTTCGCACGATGATTGTGTGGGCCAGAAAATAGTGTCTGAGCCTCCTCGCCGCGTTGACGAGGGCTAGAGCCACCTTTTCTATCTGTTGGTATCTGCTTTCGGGTCCTTGCAGGGCTTTTCTCGTGAAGTAGACGGGTTTATGTCCGTCGGTGGTCTTGCGGACGAGAGCCGCGCTGATGGCTTCGTTCGAGACGGCCAAGTACAAGAACAGTGGCTCCCCGTCGTCTGGTCGAGATAGTACGGGTGGTTGAGATAGACTTTGCTTCAGGTGGCGCAACGCCTGTTCGCACTCCTCGTTCCATTCGAAGGCTGCTTCCTTACGAAGGAGTTTGAAGAAGGGGAGGGCGTGCTGAGCAGACCTCGCGACGAAGCGGGACAACGATGTGAGCATGTCGTTCATGATTTGTATTGACTTCTTCGACATTGGTGTCGGGAGGTTGGAGAACGCCCGACATTTGTCGGGGTTGGCTTCAATTCCTCGTTCTGTTAGGTAGAATCCGAGGAATTTTCCTGCCTTGACTCTGAACGTACATTTCTCGGGGTTGAATCTTATTTTACATTGTCTTTCTTGGGCAAAGACTGTCTTGAGGTGTGCTGCATGGTCGGTGTCTGCTCGGGATTTGACGATCATGTCGTCCATATACACCTCGAGCATGTCGCTAATTTGTTTGTGGAAAACCTTGTTCATCATGCGCTGGTAGGTTTCCCCGACGTTTTTCAGTCCAAAGGGCATTACGTTGTAGTAATAGTTGCCTGAGCTGGTCATGAAAGCCGTGCAGTGTTTGTCGCTCACGGCCATCGGAATTTGGTTATAGCCCGAGTAGGCATCCATGAACGACAATGTTTTGTAGCCGACCGAGTTGTCGACCAGCATGTCTATGTTAGGCAAAGGGAAAGCATCTTTCAGGCAAGCCCGGTTGAGATCGGTATAGTCAACACACATCCTCCATTTTCCATTATTCTTTTTAACGAGTACAACGTTTGACAGCCAGGTGGAATACCGGGCTTCAGAAATAAAATTTGCCTCTAGGAGGTCTTTTACAGCTTTTTCAGCAGCCTCCGTTTTTTCTGGAGACTGCCTACGTCTACGTTGTACTACGGCCCTAGAGACAGGATCTATGGCGAGGTGGTGACAGGCGACCTCAGGGTCGAGTCCGGGCATCTCCGCGGCGCTCTAGGCGAACAGGTCAGCATTCTCGCGCAAGCAGGCTTTGATTTGCTTCTTTGCTAGGTCGGGGAGATCTTTTCCAATCTTCACTCCTTTGGTCGGGTCTGTGCCGAGGGGGACGAGCTCAAAATCCCCGTCCAGTATTGGTCGGAGTGGGATTTGCTCGCCGTTGAGAGGTTCGTCCTGGTCGAAACGAGTGTCCAGAGCTATAGAGTCGACCTTCGGTGGAGCTTTCTGGGCTTCTTCCTTGATGGGCTCTTGCTTGTTGGGCTCCTATCGGGTCTTTTTGGCGGGCCTTGTCCCTACGTCGACAGTGTCGCGTCCCTTAGATACGGCGTTAAAACACCTCCGAGCAGCGGCCAAGTCTCCTTGGATAGTAGCTACCCGTGCCCTCTTGGTGTAGAATTTCATCTTCAGGTGGACGGTCGAGGGCACCGCTGTCAGTTCTGCCAGTGTTGGTCTCCCCAGAATGCAGTTGTACAGAGACAGGCAGTCGATGACGAGGAAGCGTACTTTGACTTGTCTTGTAGTCGTTCCTTCGCCGAAAGTAACTAGGAGCTCGACATATCCCCAAGGTTTGGAGGTCGAGCCATTGAAACCTTGTAAGTCTGACCCTATATATGGCGAGAGATGTGAGTCGTCCAGCTGTAGAGTTCGGAACAGTTGGCTGTACATCACGTCGACGGAACTTCCTTCGTCGACGAGGATCCGATGCACATCAAAGTTGGCCATTCTTGCCCTTATTAGTAAGGGGATGACCGCGTTCGGGGCTCCGCCGGGGAGCTCTTCCAGGTAGAAGGTGATGGGTTCTGACCTGCCCTTCACCCTTTTGAACGTCACTGTTTGCGGGGGCGCCGCGTCGACCAGCTCGTCCAACTTCCTCTTAGCCGAATTAATGGTCAAGTCGTTGAATCCCCCGTCGTTGATGACCATGGCGGAGGGGAAATATTCCCACCTGCTGTGCGTTGTGAGCGGCTCCTGCAGGTGCTCGGGGATGTCGAAGTCCTCGGGCCTGGTCACGGAAAAGGTGGTCTGGATGGGGACCGACTCGTCAGAAGGTCGGGCATCTTCCTCCGGCTCCCTTGTCTCCTGGATGTCACGACGGGGAGCGTCGCTTCGTCGGTATTGTGCGAGCCTCCCTCCCTTGATGAGGGTTTCGATGGCGTCCTTGAGGTGGACGCAATCCTCAGTCAGATGACCATGGCTCTTGTGGTACTGACAATATTTGTTCTTGTCTGCTCCGGGCTTGGCGGAAGCAGGTCGGGGACGTTTGACACCGTCGTCCTTGAAGTCAGCGCTAGCACACTCCGCCAGGATGCGCTCGCGGGAGGCTGTGAGTGGAGTGTACTCGTTGAAACGCCCCGAGGGTCCTCTTTGTTCTCGGACTTCCCGGGGTCTGTCTTCTTTTCTTTTCTCCCCGGTTCGACGAGGAGGAGGAGCTTCCTGGCGCGAGTTGCTGTTGGACCCGCGAGTCCTGGGGTCTCGGGCTCTGTTGGCCGCTTCCCTCTCCTCGTAGTCCATGTATGCCCGAGCTTTTTCGAGGAGGGCATCGAATGTCCTGGGTGGTTCGATGCCCACGGCTTTTCTTAATTCTGTGCCGGGGAGGAGCCCCCTCTCCAGCAGATATCTCTTCATATGGTCCGCGCAGGGGACCTGTATAGCTTCCCGGTTGAAGCGATTGATGAACTCCCTCAAGGTTTCATCTTGCCTTTGGATGATGGCCTCGAGAGCCGCCTCGGTCTTTGGATGCCGCCGAGAAGCTATGAATGAACTAATGAACTGGTTCTTCAAGTTTCGCCACGAGGTGATTGAGCTCGGGGCGAGTCCTTTGTACTAGTCCATTTCCGCCTTCCCGAGAGTCGTGGGGAATAGTCGGCATTTGATGGGCCCCCCGACATTATGGTAATGCAGCATAGCCTCGAACCCGTCTATGTGGTCGACCGGGTCCGCGACTCCATCGTACTCCTTCAAGTGCGGGGGTTTCTCCATGCCCGGGGGGATGGGTGCTTCTATGATAGCCTGCGACAAGGGACCGCGGGGGTCGTCCTCGTCGCTCCTCTCCGGAGACAGATATGGGGACCTGTAATACTGTCCGGAACGACGGTCCTGGTCGTGCTGGGCCTCTTTCGAGCGTGATGCTCGTTGGTTGAATCTTGCACGCCCGTCTCCGGAGTGCCTTCTTTCCTGTCTCGCCAGGTCGCGACCATGTCCCTCGGCTTGGATGATGGGTTGCCTCTCCAAAGCGGGCCGTTTTCCCGATGGTCGGGGAGACTGGCTTCGAGAGGTTTCTCTGTAATGTCTCCGCGGGGGAGACGGGAGTTGGACTTCAGTCACTTGAGGGGGTGGAGTATGGGGCCTCCGATGCCTCCTCGGGAGTCTTCGGTCGTCTTCAAGTGCCCTTAGTCTTTCCCCTTGGGAGAAGATGAGGTAATTTGTTTGATTAATCGCTGCGAATAGCGCTTGAGTTGTGGCGTCCGCCCCGGCGGGGACGGGGACTTCCTGGAACCGGGCCGCCCGATAGTTCGCGAGAGCTGCCTCGTCTTCTTCGAGTGGCGGAGGGACCGAGGAAGACGACGCAGTAGCTACGTCGCGGTAGGTTGAAGGTCCGGGGGCAGTTGACACAGGGATGGTGTTGTGACCGGGGTTGCCGGCGTTGTCGAGGTGTCCATTTTTGTCCGCGGGGCCGTTGTTGGTGTCGACGACGCGGACGTTTTGTTCATCGCGAGCTTGATCAGACATGACAGTGGTAGTTGAGTTTGAGCTTTGGTCTTTGAGTTTTGCAAGACGGGGAAGCTAGTTTCCTACAGACGGCGCCACTGATCTGACCTGATCAGACTTGGACCGTCACGGCTGGCTCCGAGCTGAAGTTTTGAACAAGGTGGGGGGGGGGGGGGGGGGGGTACCTGCTAGGCACTCCGATGCTGAAGTAAGTAAGAGCACGAGCAGACAAGAGTATGAGTATGGGTAAAAGAATGAATACCTGACCCTCTGGGAACAGAGGGTATCTATAGCCCCCAGTGCTGGGCCAAGGTTCCTTCATTGGGCCGGGCAGGTTTTGCCCAATGGAGGAACTGCCAGGTTCTACGTGTGTAGTGGGGACCCGCACGTGGTCCCCTTCCTGGATGTTCTGTGTGAAGTACGGACGGACGAGGACACGGTCTTTTCGGGATCCAGGTGATGGTGTAATGGATAGAGTCTGCTCTAGGAGGAGTGCTCGAGCTGAGGTCGAGCAAGATAGCATGAAGTCGAGGATGTCGCACTGGCATAGAGTGTCGGGCACAGCTGTAGCCCTTGGCCGGCGTGATTCCTTGCAAGACCGTTTGGATTGGGCCTTCACCATTGTTTTTGGGCCAGCCCGACCCAGTCCAGAACAGTAGCCCTTGTCATGATATTAATTTAAAGCACTCTCAATGATGAAGCTTGAATTTCAATGAATATTTGTTGAAGAAGGAATGGAAATAAACTCATAAACCTATGAATCAACCTGATGAAATGTGTTGTGCCCTCACCTATAATATCATCATTTAGAGCAAAGATTAATTGTATTAGTTAGTTAAAAGTTAATCAACACAAGATATATATGATCACAATATACAAATCAGAGTGATTGGTGATCCATCATGAGAAAACCTAAAGATAGGGAGAAGAACCAAACCCTAGTTTGATCTTGATATGATTGGGTTGATATGAGATGATGGAGGAATCTTAGGGGAAAAAATTGGTGTATAATAGAAGCGACAGAACCATTGTGGAGAAACATCAAATGAAAGGTGGTATGTATGAAGTTAGTAGTTTAGACCAAGTTAACACTAAGGTAGAAGCTCTTATCCAAAAGATAGAAAACTTGACCACAACTCCCGCAGCCACTGTGGCTTCACTAGCTCCAACCTACGATTTATGCGGACTTCACACACATGCTACACCCGAATGTCCACTTTTAATAGGAGTACCAGTTGATCAAGTGAATTATGCTCAAGGAAACCCATATAGAAATGCCTATAATCCTACCTGGATAAACCATCCAAACTTTTTGTAGAAGAATAACAATGCGTTATATGCCCCTGGGAAAGCTCCTACTCCACCACCAGGATACTAGAAAGTCGCCCAAATTACTCCAAATGTTCCTGGGAAATCCAATAAAGAGATCATGATAAAAAGCTTCGTAGCCACTCAAGCTCAACAAAACAAATATTTTATAAATCAAACCATACATACTAGTGAACAAATAAAGCAGCTAACAAACAAGGTAGATTCCATACCTACTCATAATAAAATGCTTGAAACACAAATCTCTCAAGTGGCTCCATAACAAGCTGCTACAACTGCTCCAGTTGACACTTTTCTTGGCCAACCACAACCGAATTAGAAAGGTCATGCTAGTGCTATAATACTTCGGAGTGGAACGGAAGTAGAAGGACCAACTGACCCAAGAACCAAAAATCTAGCTATGTACCAGAGTACTGGTAAACCCACTGAGAAGAAAGACGAACCAAAAGAAGATGAGAAGATAGATGAAAACACAGAGGCATAAGAGAGTGACAAAAACCTTACGTACCTATGCCACCGTACCAACCATTGATACCATACCCTCAACGGTTATCTAAATCTAAAAATATAGGGCAATTTAAGAAATTCGTTGAACTTCTGAAACAACTAAATATCACTATACCTTTTACATAAGCCATCACATGAATGCCATCCTATGTTAAGTTCCTTAAAGAAATATTATCCAATAAGAAAAAGATCGAAGACAACGAAACCGTTATGTTTACTACAGAGTGTATCTATATAATCCAAAACAACATGCCCCCTAAGCTGAAAGACCCTGGTAGTTTTTCCATACAATGTGTAATAGGAAAATTAGTCATAAACAAAGCTCTATGAGACTTGGGAGCCAACATTATCCTAATTCCTTTATCAATCTTCAAAAGGATAAATATGGGAGAATTGCGACCAACAAGAATGTCCATACAACTAGCTGATCATTCAATGAAGTTTCCTTTGGGAATGCTCGAAAATGTTCCTGTACGTATTTGACAATTCTATATCCCCACTAGTTTAATTATTATGGATATCAAGGAAGATTCCAACATCCCTATTATATTAGGAATACCATTCCTCGCCACTTCCGGAGCCATCATAGATGTAAAAAGAAGTAAAGTCACATTTGAGGTTGGCGAAGAAAAAGTTGAATTCATCCTCTCACAAAACTTCAAGGCACTAGCTATAGATGATTTGTGTTGTTTCTTGGACGTCATTGATGAAAACATTAAAGATATGGAGAAACAACAAACCAAATACTCGGAAGCTTTAAAAATTCTAATACCTCTAATCCTTGAAGATGATAATTGGTGCGATGAATATAGAGATGACAATCTAAGTGAATGTCTCGCGCTAACTCCCGACCCTATGCCTTGGCTGAGGAAATCAGCTGTCGAACTTAAAACACTACCAAAAGATCTAAGATATGAATTCCTAGACATAGAACTCGAACAACCCGTCATAGTCAACGCATATTTAGGACAAATAGAAACATAAAAATTACTACATGTCCTAAGGAAATACCCTTCTGCTTTAGTCTATAACATCTTCGATCTAAAAGGAATAAGCCCATCAGTTTGCATGCATCATATTATGCTTAAGGAAGACTACAAGACCTCGAGAGAACATCATAGAAGAATAAACCCAATTCTTAGTGATGTAGTTAAGAAAGAAGTAAAAAAGTTATTAGAAGCAGGAATCATATATGCGATATCCGACAGTAAATGGGTTAGCCCGGTGCATGTTGTACCAATGAAGGGAGGTGTTACAGTTGTCACCATATGGAGAATGTGCATTGACTATAGGAAGTTAAACAATGCCACTAAAAAAGATCATTTTCCCTTGCCTTTCATTGATCAAATGCTTGAACGACTTGCTAAGCACTCCCATTTTTGCTATCTGGATGGTTATTCGGGATTTTTCCAAATCCCTATACACCCCAAAGATCAAGAAAAGACTACATTCACTTGTCCTAATGGTACATTTTCTTATAGATGAATTCCTTTTGGACTATGAAATGCTCCCGCAACATTCCAAAGGTGCATGATGTCAATTTTCACTGATTTTATAGATGACATCATGAAAGTATTTATGGATGATTTTTCTGTCTATGGGAAAAGCTTTGAAGGATTCCTATCGAACTTAGAAATGCTACTTGAATGATGCGTAAAAGTTAGTCTCATATTAAATTGGGAAAAATGCCATTTCATGGTCCGACAAGGAATCATACTTGGACACATAATATCCGATAAGGGGATTGAAGTTGACAAAGCGAAAATAGAAGTTATAGAAAACCTTCAACCTCCGAAAACCATAAGATAAATACGAAGTTTCTTAGGACACGCCAGTTTCTACTGACAATTCATTAAATATTTCTCTAAAATCACCAAACCGCTAACTGGCCTATTAATGAAAGACGCTGAATTCAATTTCGATGATAAATGGTTAAAAGCATTCGAACAATTAAAAATAACTCTTATCACCACACCTATTATGCAACCACCTGATTGGAGATTACCATTCAAAATCATGTGTGACGCTAGTGACTATGCTGTAGGCGCAAGTTTAGGACAACCAAAGGATAAAAAGCTTCATGCGATTTATTACGCCAATAGAACCTTAGATCCTGCACAAATGAACTACGCCACAATCGAAAAATAACTTTTAGCTGTCGTCTTTGCTCTAGATAAAATTTATTCTTACCTAGTAGGAGAAAAGATAATTATCTATATCTATCATGCTACAATTAGATACCTATTAAGCAAAAAGGATGCTAAACCAAGATTACTCAGATGGATCTTACTCCTACAAGAGTTTGATTTAGAAATCAAGGACAAAAAGGGAACTGAAAATATAGTAGCTGATCACTTATCTAAAATGGAAGGCATTAAGCCTGAATAAGTGTTTATCAATGATGATTTCCCTTACGAACAAATCATAGCCCAATTAGAAAACAACACCATTGAATGACCCATAACTTTTAATACTAAGACAAATGAAGTCCTGAAAGCGGTCTACTCAAAAACCACATTGCCAAGGTACGACGATTTTGTCAATTACTTAGCCTCTGGAGTGCTTCCGCCCGATCTAACCTATCAACAAGAGAAGAAGTTATTCCACGATCTTAAACATTATTATTGGGATGAGCCTCTGCTTTTCAAGAGAGGTGCCAATGGTATTTTTCGTCGATGTGTCCCCGAAGATGAAATAGAAAACCTAATTTCCCATTGTCATTATGCTCCCTATGGCGGACATGCAAGCACCTCAAAGACTTGAGCTAAGATTTTACAAGCTAGCCCCTAAAAGTTTGTTGATTAACCTAATTATTTTTTTATTAACAAAAGTTTGGTAAAAACCTAAAGAAACTATATTAAAATTAATAACAAATGAAAAAAAGGCCAATTAGTTTTAATTAATAAAAAAGAAAGCTAACTTAATTTAAAAAAAGAAGTCTAAATTAATTTTAAAATAAGAAATTAATTGTTAGAAAATAAATTTGATGTTTTATTTAGAAAAGTATATGAAGTATGAAACCTAATTATAATTGATTAATAAAATAAAATCAAGGTGATAAAATTAAATTAATTTTTATTGATAAAAAATTAAAATAATTAATTGAAAACCTAAATATAATTTTTTATGATTTTATAATTTTTGTTGAATAAATAAAAATTATTTTAGAAAAGAAAAAAGTTAATTAAAATAAAAAAAAGAAGTAAAATGAGCCTGAGTTTGAACAAGTAAAATGGGGGGGGGGGGGTGTTGAGAAGAAGAAAAACAAAAGCCCAAATCAGGGAGGCCCAGGCGCCTGTTGTGATTCAATGAGGGTGGTTTTCTAAGGGTGCATCATGGGGGACACATTTGGGGCGCTAGATCTGATTACATGATGATCTTATGGTGTTAATGAGGGGTACATTACGAGCGTGTACATCTGGTTCATACTGGATCTGCAATGAAGATGTTAGAAAAATAAAATGTCCAGGCCTGGATCGAACCCAGGACCGGGAATAGGTATGACTTAAACACGCGTGCGCTGCCACTTGGGTGGCTGTTACATCCGGTGATAAAACATGTTGCAATAAATATAAAGTAAACTTGTTTTCAAAATTAGACTTCATCTTCTTCCTCGCGCGCGCTTACAGCAACAACAACAATATTTTCAAATTTTGTAAAAGCTTCATTTCTCAACCAAATTGAAAGATGTAAACATCAAACTTGCTTGATTTTTTAACACAAATTCAACCATGTAACTTTTGAAAGCTATAAGTTAAAGGATGAAATGAGTTATGCTTGGTACCAAAATGAAACCTAAAATTTCAAAAAATTTAATTCCAAAATTCTCATTACATAGTCAACATAAATGAAAACTAAGGACATGGTTATTTTCAGGGAAATCATATCTATATTTTATCTTTTGAAATTGAAGGCAAATGATGCGTGTGTAAAGATTTCAAAGTTGGAGAAACTTACCTCTTAAGTGAGAATCTAGTTTGAAGTTAGGGCACTTCTGGAGGTATTAGGATGATCTGGATAGCTTCACTGAACTCCCAAGAAGGTTTTGCAATACCTACCTTGGATTGAGAGTGCCTCAATTCTTCTGGACAAGTCAAGTTGTAGAGGTGTAAAGTGAGGTTTGGACAATGATGGTGGAGGTATTATAGTCGTGCCAAGAGTGTTTGGATAACTTTTATTTGATGAATAAAATGTATTTGAATGATAAAAGAGAAAAACAAACGAGTGGATTTGAAGTTGGGTGTTGGAAGCTTCATATGTGCAACAATGGAGTTTTCTAAGTGATTTTGAGTTTGGGAGTGTTTTAGGGCTTCTGAATTCGTGTCTTGGCTTGTAAATGACCTCTTTATTTATAGGTAAGAGCTTTGACATCTTGAAGTAACCAGAATCTTGAGATAACAAGTTATGGTTTTAAAGCTTGGTTTTGAAGTAACTTGCAAAGTCATGGTTCCCATTCAATGCAGGGTGGTTGGTAGGCTTAGAGATGTTGCTTCTTGGTGTTGAGATATTTTGAAATTAGAGGTAACAATGTATGGATTCAAGGAGTGGACTTTGTGAGTAAAGCTTGCTTTATGAAAATGGAAGTGTTATCTTTTTCCATTTAATGGAAAAATGGTTTGGACAAAGATTTAATCACTTGGATCATAGCTCAAAAGCTTGTGTAATCTTATGATTATAGCATGATTTGGAGGTTAGAGTCCTATAAAGTGAGATTATGCAGAGTGGATTGAAGATTTGGTTATCAACTTGTAAAAAAAAAGACCTATAATGCAACCTTAGATACCTAACTTCATCTCTTCGAAACTTCTAGCTCAAGCATGATCTTTTATGATCTTTGACATTTTGGAAAGCTTGACACATTGTATATAACTTTCATGTTGACCACTTTGGCTTAACCAAATGCGATCTTGGTGAAAAATGGCCATAAAGTTAGTACTAAAAACTGATCAAAACTTGTTGAATTTTTTTTAAACTATTGGATAAAAAACATCATAACTTCATGGGATCATATCTCTTAATTTAAGCATTTTTCATAATCACCCCACATTAACAAAGTTGTAGAATTCATCAATCCCTACAACTTTCATGTTGAAAGTTTTCCTTGAATCAACTTGTATCTTGAGGAAACTTTCTTGTGAAGTTAGGGTTTTTTAGGTACAAAAATCGTTGACTTTTGACTTTTGTTAAATTTTTGATTCTTGATGATCAATTTTGATAGTTTTGAATGTTTTGATGATTCTTGATTTTTGAATTCCAATGTTGACCAAAAAGTCAAAGTTTGACTTTTGAGTGAATGTTGACTTTTCATCAATTGATTCAAACTTTCAAATATCAATCACTTGCATATTTGTAAATGTATTGAGACATGTAATTAGGTCAAGATGTTGTATTTTGGTCCTTAAGATCATGCTTCAAGCAATTAGGTCATGTACTAGGCCAACAGTCAATGATCAGTCATCTTTAGTCAAAACCCTAGTTTTGACAATTTTAACCTTTGATGATTTGAGGGCATTCCTTGAAGAATCATGGTTAACCCTTGATCAAATGATGAATATCACCTCAAAATATGGATGTTGACAAAAAATATTGAAGTTTGACTGTATGTTGATCATATTTGACTTTTTACCCAATGTAGTTGATTTTTAGTCATCTGAGCAATTGACTGAGCAAACATGTGATGCAAGAATTGAAACTTGACATAAGCATTATTGAGGACCTATGATGAACCACGAAAGTCATTTGAGACCCTTTAAACCCATTCAGCCTTGTACAAGATGAAACCCTAGTTGTGGACCCATTGCTTAGGAGGTGAGTTTTTCTGATTAACTCTTGAGAATCCTTGAGTATTTGAGAATCTTAGAAGAATGCATTGAAGAAAATGGGAGGGAAAATTTTGGGGTACAACAGCTGCCCCCGTTCAGTCTTCTTAAACCTGAAAAGTTAGATTGGTATGTCTTCCATTTGTGACTTGAAGGTAGAAGATGATTGAACAGTTAAGTGCCCAGAAATTTGCACTCGCCGATGCACGGAGTAGCACTGTTGGTTGATTATACTGGGAATGGTCTTAAATATGCCATTTGGAGAGGTGATGAAGAGTTGTCGGAGATGGGCTTATAGATGTCATCGAAAGCAATTAAGTATATGCTTGACTTCAACTGAAAGAAGTATCAAAATAAATCTATGCTTGATTTAAATTGAGCCAAAAGAAGTCTTCTTGTCTTTAACTGGAAGAAGTGTTAAAATAAATCTATGGTCGATTTAATCTGAGCCAGAAAATGTCTACTGGAAGAAGTATCAGAATAAATCTATGGTCGATTTAAAATGATCTAGAAGTTATCTGCGTCCGTCTTTAATTGGGAAAATATCAGATTAAATCTATGGTTGATTTAATCTGAGCCACAAAATGTCTACTGGAAGAAGTATCAGAATAAATCTACACTTGATTTAATTTGAGCCAGAAGATGTTTGCGTCAGTCTTTAACTGGGAGAAGTATCAGAATAAATATATGGTTTATTTAATCTGAGCCAGAAAAGGTCTACTGGAAGAAGTATCAGAATAAATCTACCCTATATTTAATCTGATCCAGAAGATGTCTACATCCGTCTTTAACTGGGAGGAGTATCAGAATAAATCTATGGTTGATTTAATCTGAGCCAGAAAACGTCTACTGGAAGAAGTATCAGAATAAATCTATTGTCGATTTAATCTGAGCTAGAAGATGTCTTCGTCCGTCTTTTACTGGGAAAAGTATCATACTAAATCTATGGTTGATTTAATCTGAGCCATAAAAAGTCTAATGGAAGAAGTATTAGAATAAATCTGTGGTTGGTTTAATTTGAGCCAGGACATGTCTTTTTTGAGAATGATCTTCTGAGGAGATTGCCGAAATATCCCTTTGTAAGATGTATCCTTGGAGAAGACTGTCGAGTCATATAAATAGTTGATAATATTTGTTTGTTGATTGATATTTCCTGAAAAGGTAAAGATTTAGTTGTATGCAATGTCATGATGTATGAAATGCATTGCGTAATTACTTTCTCAAAATAAATGAGACCGTATTGTATGCGTTTCATATGCATATGCTATGATATTGAAAAATGATATATGAATGTGAAATGTTGTTGGAAGTGTATCAACAGTTCCGTATGACATCTTGTTGGGGAAAATGAATCCCTAACTGGTGTTAGGGATGAAGAACATATGTAATATTCAATGTTGTATAGAATTCTTCCGCAGGGGATTCCTGCTTGTTGTTTGAGGAAAATCTGCTGGGGAATGTTGACTTCTGTTTGGGGAAAAGAGTTGAAGAATATTAGACGTTCAACGCTCAACTGGAGACTTTAATTGTTATATACCCTGACTGGGGATAAAAGAGATGGATAAACTTCTGACTCGTGTGGGAATTTTAATTCTTATATACCCTGAATGGGGATAAAAGATATGGATAAACTTACTACTTGTCTAGGGAGTTTAACTCTTATATACCCTGACTGGGGATAAAAGAGATGGATAAACTTATGACTCGTCTAGGGAGTTTAAAGTTGACTGATATCTGGTCCGGTTCCAGGTTTTGTAGCTACTCTCTGGGGATAGTGGCAACTTTTCTGAGGAGGGGAATTTTGCCGGTGATTCATATCAATCTAAGGAATAGATTCAAGTTGGGGATATTGTAATCTATTAGGGAAATAAACCCTGTTGGGAAAATAATTCTTGTTGACGGATAAATACTCTGCTGAGGAAATAAGCTCTGCTGGAGAGAAGAAATCTGCATGGGTTTTTACAGTTGTGAAGGAATAAACTCAACTGGGGAAGAGAACTTCTATGAACTGTACTGATTGGAACTCCGTAGGTGGGTGATATTGTTGGGAAAATGATTATATTCTTTTATCCGCTGGGGGATCTTCCAAGAGATTGCGGGGAATGTATCTTCATTAATAATGAATTTGTGAAGATTACTCGGTGAGGATGATCTCATAGAAGTGGCTCTGTGGGGAATTGTGGACAGCTTGAATGTGATCCCAACTCCTAGAGTCTTGAGTAAATGCTTTTTCTTGTTCTTATGCATACATTTGTTAACAGTTAATCATGCTCATATGCATATGTTCATTCCATTTTAGTCATTGGATGTTTTTGCAAACAAAATAGAAAAACAACAAAAGTTTGAATTTTAAGGTGTATTTGTATTGATAGTTTGCCTATAAACAGACGACCTTGTAGAAAGAGACATAAATCCTAGTAATAGGAAATTTTCCTGAAATGAAAAGAGTAAAAAGTGAGAAAAAAATATATCTATGTGGAAATGATCTTGTTGGGTTCCAACATTACTATTATCCCTATGTCTTTGAACATCTCATACCTTGTCGTAGGAAGAAGTTGATTGAACTGATCTTTGCCATTTGAACTTTAATTTTGGTAATAAAGCTTGTCGTAAGTGGTTCAATGGGACATAGTCATATGGTTTTAATCCCTAACTTTTTCCTGGAGAGCCCTTTAAAGTTTTCAGTCCATCAGGATACCCTTTCTTACCCATGCCGCCTTTTCAGGTTTTCGACTTGCCGGGTGTGATACGGTGGGAGAAATGACTTGAGGTTTTGCATTTTGTGTTCGCAAATGTTTCGGTTTAGCAAGAGTCGCCACCGAATTTTTATTTTATCCTAAGGAAAGGTCAAAAAGCACAGGAAACACCTTTGAGATGTTTTCTTGGGTTCGAGGAGTAGATTATGAAAAGGGAAGGTGCAAGCACCCTTTTCATTCATGGTTATCCATGGGCTCTTAGTTACTTGTTTAGATCACTTGCTTTGATTTTTCAATTGTTTGAAATGGTGCTTTGTGTGTGGTTTTGAAAGATGTTTTGAAAAAGAGGCCATCGTTGTGGCAACTTTTGTAATGATTCTTGTTTGAATGTATACAAAGGTGTTTCGTTTTTTGAGAAGATTTTGAAAGTTTGATTTGGGAAATGTTTTGAAATTGTGTTGTGAAGTGTGTTTGAAAATGGCAAGGATGTTTTTGCAAGCTTTGATCAAGTAACTAAGAGTTATCTACCCTATTTTACTCAAAGATCTTCCCTTTATGTTTTTAATCCTTTTTCCAGTGTTATTTCACCATTGCATTTGGTGAACAACCTTGTGTTAGGATGTTAAATGGGACAGACGCGGGTCATCGTATAGACCATGATAGCAATTGTGTTAAGTATTTTTGGCAAGTTTTTAAGGGACTTGATCATTTTGTTTAGGCAACCAAGATAGCGTCATCGAGGGACTATGATCTTTTGTTTTGTTTTTGTTTTGCCAAAATACCCAACATGCATAACATGTCCCATTTTGTAAGGCAACAAGTGGATTGTAACCCTAGGGATGCAAGTGTGCATTGTGTTTGATTTTCATGCATTTTTGTCTTTGATTAGGTCAAGCTACATGTTGATTTTGGATTTTTGCATACAAACCCTAATCTCTAATCATGGCATAATTGAAAGCATAAAGTGCGAGAATTAAAAGTCTAAGCTATTACAACATGATTATGGGCATGGGGATACAATCTTTGAATGGGGGTGTATTTGACAAGAAATATAAACCCTAATTTACTATTACATCCAAATTGAATTCAAATGCATAAATAATAAATGGACAATATTTAAATAAACAAAATAAATAAATATATCAAATAATATGAATTATGCAAAAAGTTTATGTTTATTTTCTAAGTATGTAAAAATATTTAATTGTAAAAAATAAAGAAATAAACAAAAAGATTAATTTGTTTGGCTAAGGGTAAAACCCTAATTTTCTTTAAGAAAGTAAATATATTAATTATTTTATTTATATACAATAAAAATAAAATAGTACATGTGAAAAAATAAAATATATTTAGAAAAAGTATTTTTTAAGTATATTTAATAATAAAAATAAAAGTGTAATTTTTTATATTTTTATTCTAAAAATATCTAATAAAATAAGAGTCTATATATATATATATATATATATATATATATATATGTGTGTGTGTGTGTGTGTGTGTGTGTGTGTGTGTGTGTGTGTGTGTGTGTGTGTGTGTGTGTGTGTGTGTGTGTGTGTGTGTGTGTGTGTGTGTGTGTGTGTGTGTGTGTGTGTGTGTGTGTGTGTGTGTATTAATTATATTAAATATGTACAATAAATAAAATATATACAAAATAAAAATATATTTTAGAAAAAATATTTTCAGTGTGGATAAAAATAAATAAAAATATAAAAGTATAATTTATATATTATTTTCAAGTTTTAATAAATAAGATAAAAGTATTTAAATTGCTTTTTATGTTACAAAAATAAAAATAAAATGCAAAATAAATGTGAAAAAATTATGAAAATATTTTTGAGCATTTTTTGTATTTGGAAATAAATAAATAAAATAAGAAATGAAAATAAAAATTCAAAAATATAAAATATCAAGAAAATGGGCCAGGGGGTGCAAAAAGTAAAAGGGGGGTGTCAATAGTGAGCCAGGCCAAGCCCAGCCCAAACCAACTTCATCTTCAACCTTCAGATTTTGAAAACGCGTGCGCCCTATACAATTTCCAGATCCTGTAGACGAGCTCTATTGCAAAAACACATAACATCAAACTTGTAGAGCATTTCAAGACGAATCCAACCATATAAACAACTTGTGTTAACTCTCAAAGACCAAAGATAATTTCTCTGGCCTAAAATCTAACCTAGTTTTTTCAATATGTTCATGGATGAAATTCTCTTAGCATGCTTAATATAAATGAAAACTGAGCATATGTACAACTTCATGGAAATGAATACTACATTTCTTATTCACAAACCTAAGGCTAAATGTTCCTAAATAGAGAGATAGGCAGTGGACAAAAACCTGTTTCAGCTGACTTCGTGTAGGGTAATGTGGAGCTTTTCAACAAGGCTTGAGATGTCTGGGAGCTTGCTTGTACTTCACTTGACCTTCTCCAATACCTAGCTTGCCTTGAATGTCCTTGAATTAGTCTATAGAACTCAACCTGCACAAGCACAAAATGAAAATGGCAAACTCTATAAATGGAGTTACAGTTGGTGTTTGAGGTTTGGGATAACTTGGGTGAGTTGAATGGAAGGTGTTTGAACCAACTTGGGGCAAAACGCACGAGCAAAATGTGCTATGGAAGTCAAGTTGCAGGTTCTTCCCTGTTTTGCCAATGGAAGGTGATTTCTGGCTATGGGATGTTTGAGGGCTTTATAGGTCGTGTTTCTGGCTCAAAAGGGTGTGATAAAGATGTTTAAAATGATTGCACAAGCTTATTTTTGGCTGGTGTTCAAGTTCTCATGTCTTTTGCCTATTTCTTGTATATGAAGCAAAAGTGGGAAGTGATATGTAACAGGCCTATACAGGCTATCCAACACCTTGTAACCTCTGCTCTTGGCCCCTCTAATTTGTGGATTTGATTAGCTGCAAAAGATCTGGACCAATGCTCAAAGATTATGGTTTGACATAAAGCACATTTAAGCAAAAATGGAAATGTACCTTTTTCTACTTAGGGCTTAATTTTGTGTACAATGTCCTAATGACAAAAACAATGGCTTAGACCAATGGATTTGCATTAAATTATTGAGTGTGAAGTGGTTTAGAGGCCTGTAATCTAGTGCAAAGCATGCTGACTTGAAATTGCAACTTGTATGAACATGAATATGCCATGGATGAAAAGTGAGTTTTTGCCAACTTCAAGCCTTCGATTCTCTCTAACCACAAATGTGTTTGAGGAGTTCTTGGATATTTTGGAAATCTTGAAACATGCTCTACAATCCATCTTTGAAATGCAACTTGATATTCCAAGTGGAACTATGTGAAAAATGGCCATGAAGATAGGACAAAATCCTGCCTAAACTAGGGCAAAATTTCACTAAGTTAAAAGTTTTAGGGACCCTTGTTCCAAAAATCATAACTTGATATCCAAGCTTATTTTGAGAAAATTTGTGAATAAAAGTTGTATACTTTGTGTGGTAATACAAATTTCATGTTGGAAGTTTTGTTTGAATCCAAATGCATCATGGTGAAAATGTTGGGCAAAGTTAGGAAAGATTAGGAAAATTTCATAACTTAGAAAAATTCTAAGTTATGAAAATTTTCAACTTTAAACCCTAATTTGCAAAAATGGGTTTCTTGATGAACAAGTTTCATGTTTTGACACATCTTGATGAAAAATGACCCTTGGCACTTGATTTTGACCAAAAAGTCAAAGTTTGACTTTTCAGTGTATAATCAAATTTTGATCAGTTAACTGAAAAATTCATCTATCAATCCAATGCAATTGAGATCTTTTGAACTTGTTGAATAGGTCAAGATGATGCCATTGAGTCCTTGAGTCCATGTTTGAACCCAATTTTCTATTGGCTAGGTCAAAAATCAGAAATTGCCTTTGTACAATTAAAACCCTAAAAATGATCATTTTGCCCTTTTGGTGATCTGATCAAATTTCTTATGGAATTGTGGTCCAAACTTGATCAAATGGTTCATATGAGTTCATAATGTTGATGTGGGTCAAAATTCATGAGGTTTGACTGTAAATTGGCCACAGTTGACTTTTTCCCCAATACAGCTGATTTCTAGGTCAACTGTCCAATTGATTGGGCAAAAATTTGATTCAAGGCTTGAAACTTAGTATGGAAAAACTTATGAGTCCAACATGAAGTATGAAATTCACTTTGAGCATTAGAAGTCAAAAAATCCCTGTGCAAACTCAAACCCTAATTTAGGTCATCAGTGCAAGGAGATGTCTTGAGCAGAGCAAAACCCTAATCCTGTCTGGAGTTCATGGAGCTTTGTGATGAGAAATGTTGATAAAATGAGAGGGAAAATTTTGGGGTACAACACCGGGTGTATAATATTTCATATATATCCCTAATTTTTTCCCGAACACTTTTGGTTCGCCAGGATGCCCTTATTTTTTCTTAGGCCAGTCAACCTAGCAGGTCGTTTTCATTTGTAGTATCTTTGAACTATGTCCACGTTCACAGGGTGCAGGAAATCTTCATCGTCCATGGTGTTCAGTATCATAGCACCGCCAAAAAATACTTTCTTGACAACAAATGTCCCTTTATAGGTGTGAGCCTATTTGCACATAGGATCACCTTGCGGTAGAATGATGCACTTTATTACTAAGTCACCAGCCTGATATACTCGATGCTTGATTTTCTTATTGACTACATTGATCATACATTTCTGATACATCTGACCATGAAAGACAACCACAAGCCTTTTCTTGTCAATCAGATTGAACTGATCCAATCTAGACTAAATCGACTCGTCTTCGTCTAAGTCTGCATCTTTCATAATTCTCAGAGAAGGAATTTGAACTTTGTCACGTAGGACAACTTCCATATCATAGACCAGAAAGAATGGGGTTGCCCCAATTGATGTTCGTGCTAAAGTGCGATCTCTATGAAGAGAAAAAAGTAACATCTCGTGCCAGTCTTTGTAAGTCACAACCATCTTCTATATGATCTTCTTTATATTCCTATTGGCGGCTTCCACTGCGCCATTCATCTTTGGTCGATACGGAAAAGAGTTATGGTGCTTGATCTTGAATTGCATGCGGAGTTCAGTGATCATGGGAGGCCCAGGCGCCTGTTATGATTCAATAAGGGTGGTTTTATGAGGGTGCATCATGGGGCATGCATTTGGGGCGCTAGATCTGATTGCATGATGATCTGATGGTGTTGATAATGGGTAGATGATGAGCGTGTACATTTGGTTCACACTGGATCTGCAATGAAGATGTTAGAAAAATAAAATGCCCACGCCTGGATCAAACCTAGGACCAGGCATAGGTATGAGTGAAACACGCGCGTGCTTTCACTGGGGTGGCTGTTACATCTGGTGATAAAACATGTTGCAATAAATATAAAATAAACTTGTTTTCAAAATTGGACTTCATTTCTTCCTCGCGCGCGTTTATAGCAACAACAACAATATTTTCAAATTTTGTAAAAGCTTCATTTCTCAACTAAATTGAAATATGTAAACATCAGACTTGCTTGATTTTTTACCACGAATTCAACCATGTAACTTTTGAAATCTATAAGTTAAAGGCTGAAACGAATTTTGCTTGGTACCAAACTGAAACCTAAAATTTCAGAGTTTTCAATTCCAAATTTCTCATCACATAGTCAACATAAATGAAAACTAAGGACATGGTTAGTTTTAGGGCAATCATACCTACATTTTATATTTTGAAATTGAAGGAAAATGATGTGTGTATAATGAATTCAAAGTTGGAGAAACTTACCTCTGAAGGGAGAATCGAGTTTAAAGTTAGCGAACTTCTGGAGGTGTTAAGAGGATCTAGATAGCTTCACTGAAGTACCATGAAGCTTTTGCAATGGCTACCTTGGATTGAGAGTGCCTCAATTTTTTTGGACAAGTCAAGTTACAGAGGTGTAAAGTGAGGTTTGTACAATGATGGTGGAGGTGTTACAGTCGTGCCAAGAGTGTTTGGATAACTTCTATTTGGTGTATAAAAGGTATTTGAATAATAAAAGAGGAAAACACACGAGTGGATTTGAAGGTTGGTGTTGGAAACTTCAAATGTGCAACAATAGAGTTTTCTAAGTGATTTTTAGCTTGGGAGTGTTTTAGGGCTTCTGAATTTGTGTCTTGGCTTGCAAATAACCTATTTATTTAAAGCAAAGAGGTTTGACATCTTGAAGTAACCAGAATCTTGAGATAACAAGTTATGGTTTCGAAGCTTGGATTTGAAGTAACTTACAAAGTCATGGTTCCAATATAATGTAGGATGGTTGGTAGGCTTAAAGATGTTGCTTCTTGGTGCCGAGATGTTTTGAAATCAGAAGCAACAATGTATGAGCTCAAGGAGTGGACTTTGTGATTAAAGCTTGCTTTATGAAAATGGAAGTGTTATCTTTTTCCCTTTAATGGAAAAATGGATTGGACTAAGCTTTAATCACTTGGATCATATCTCAAAAGCTTGCGTAATCTTCTGATTATAGAAAGATTTGGAGGTTAGAGGCCTGTAAAGTGAGATTATGCAGCATGGCTTGAAGATTTTGTTATGAACTTGTCACAAAAATGACCTATAATGAAACCTTAGATACCTAATTTAATCTCTTCAAAACTTCTAGCTCAAGCATGATATATTTATGATCTTGGACATTTTGGAAAGCTTGAACATTGTCTATAACTTTCATGTTGACCACTTTGGCTAAATCAAATGAGATCTTGGTGAAAAATGGCCATGAAGTTTGGACAAAACACAGATCAAAACTTGTTGAAATTTTTTCTAAGTGTTGGATAAAAAATATCATAACTTCATGGGATCATATCTCTTAAATTAAGAACTTTTTGAGGATCAACCAACATTAAAAAAGTTGTATAATTTATCAATCCCTAAAACTTTCATGTTGAAAGTTTTCCTTGAATCAGAGTGTATCTTGAGGAAACTTGCTTGTGAAGTTAGGGTTTTTTAGGTACAAAAACACCTTAATTTTTTCGAAGAGTTTGAAAACCTTGACTTTTGACTTTTGTTGACTTTTTGATTCTTGATGATCAAGTTTGATAGTTTTGAATGTTTTAATGATTATTGATTTTTGAATTCTAGTGTTGACCAAAAAGTCAAAGTTTGACTTTTGAGTGACTGTTGACATTTGATCAATTGATTCAAACTTTCAAATATCAATCACTTGCATCTTTGTAAATGTCTTGAGACATGTAATTAGGTCAAGATATTGTATTTGAGTCCTTAAGATCATGCTTCAAGCCATTAGGTCATGTACTAGGCCTACCGTCAATGATCAATCATCTTTTATCTTTAGTCAAAACCCTAGTTTTGACAATTTTTGACCTTTGATGATTTGAGGGATTTCCTTGAAGAATCATGGTCAACCCTTGATCAAATGATGAGTATCACCTCAAAATATTGATGTTGACAAAAAAACTTGAAGTTTGACTGTATGTTGATCATAGTTGACTTTTTACCCAATGTAGTTGATTTTTAATTATCTGAGCAATTGACTGAGTAAATATGTGATGCAAGAATTGAAACTTGACATAAGAATTATTGAGGACCTATGATGAACCATGAAAGTCATTTGAGACCCTTTAAACCCATTCTTCCTTGTACAAGATGAAACCCTAGTTGTAGACCCATTGCTTAGGAGGTGAGTTTGTCTGATTAACTGTTGAAAATCCTTAATTATTTGAGAATCTTAGAAGAAAATGGGAGGGAAATTTTGGGGGTACAATAGCTGCCCCTATTGAATATTCTTAAGCCTGAAGAGTTAAATTGGCATGTCCTCCATTCGTGACTTAAAGGTAGAAGATGATTGAACAGTTAAGTGCCCAGAAGTTTTCACTCGCCGATGCACGAAGTAACACTGTTGGTTGATTATACTGGGAATGGGCTTAAAAATTCCATTTGGAGAGGTGATGAAGAGTTTTCAGAGATGGGCTTATAGATGTCATCCAAAGCAACTAAGTCTACGCTTGACTTCAACTGAAAGAAGTATCAGAATAAATCTACGCTTGATTTAAATTGAGCCAAAAGAGGTATTTTTATCTTTAACTTGAAGAAGTGTTAGAATAAATCTATGGTCGATTTAATCTGAGCCAGAAGATGTCTACTGGAAGAAGTATCAAAATAAATCTATGTTCGATTTAAAATGATCCAGAAGTTGTCTGCGTCTGTCTTTAATTGGGAGAAATATCAGATTAAATATATGGTCGATTTAATATGAGCCAGAAAATGTCTACTGGAAGAAGTATCAGAATAAATCTACACTTGATTTAATCTGAACCAGAAGATGTCTGCGTCAGTCTTTAACTGGGTGATCTTGTACAAAGACACATAAATCCTAGTAAGAGGAAATTGTCGTGAAATGAAAAGAGTACAAAGTGAAAACAAAATATATAGTTATGTGGAAATGATCTCGTTGGGTTCCAACTCTACTATTGTCCCTATGTCTTTGAACATCTCATCCCTTGTTGTCAAAAGAAGTTGATTGAACTGATCTGCGGCATTTGAACTTTGATTTTGGTAATAAAGCTTGTCGTAAGTGATCCAACGGGACATAGTCGTATGCTTTTAATCCCTAACTTTTTCCTGGACTGCCTTTTTAGGTTTTTGACTTTCCGGGTGTATAATATTTTATATATATCCCTAATTTTTCCCGAACCCTTTTTGTTCGGCGGGATGCCCTTATTTTTGCCTAGGCCAGTCAACCTAGAGGGCCGTTTTTATGTGTAGTATCTTTGAACTATGTCCACGTTCACAGGGTGCAAGAAATCTTCACCGTCCATGGTGGTCAGTATCATAGTGTTGTACCCCAATTTCCCCCCCTAAGATTCCTCTATCATCTCATACCATCATAATTCAATCAGATTACAAATTAGGGTTTGGGGTTTTTCTCCTACTGCATTCTGTCCTAGGTTTTGCCTATTAGAATCACCAAGCACCTTGAAGCACTTTTATTGGTATATCTTGTACTTGTATGCTTATAACTAACCTCAAAATGGGTATATGTTGTCTCTTGGAATATCATCTTGTAGGTCATGGCACAACTGCAGCCATCTCAGCATCTCCTAGCACAGATGATCAAAACTAGGATTTGAAGTTTAATCAGGAGATCTCGGGATTTTTGGGCAATTATTGATCCCATACTTCTCTACATAGTCATGAGCATCTGTCATTGGAATTTTGATCATCAATTTTGGCTTGAAAGGGTTCAATTGATGAAAAGTGGTAAAAGGGTCATTTTCTCAGAAGATAGTCAAAATCAGTTGCTGACCAAGTGAACTTTTGGTCAACCATCAATTCAACATCCTTATTCTCATATTTCATGGTCATTAGTGAAAATATATCAAGAGGAAGTGTGAATTGGAGTTAACTTGTCAAGGAAGTTATTTGAAGTTTTGAAATTTTTCTAAGTATCCATAGGGCTGAATTTTGACTGGCTATAACTTTCTCATTTTTTATTGAACATGTGAAAACTTTATATGCCTAGAAAGAGGATGAAAAATTATCAAACTTTGTAGGAATGGCCATAAGTCCAAAAAATGAAAGGAAAATAAGTTATGAATCTTGGAAGATTTTTGACACTTAGTGAAATTTTGGTTAAAAATACAAAAATTTGACTTCTTCGTGTCCATTTTTGAATGACCATTTGGAATCAAATCAAAAAGTTGGCAACATGAAAGTTGTAGATTGAAGATTTCTCTTCAATTGTCATTCAAGAATCATCTCAAATGGTTATATGTAAAGAAAAATATGGTGATTAGGATTTTGAGTTGAGAACTAAATTTTTGCCCAACACAAGGCAAGTTGCGCGCGCTAGGCTGTCATTTCATCAAACATGTTGTGGGCGCGCATTCATAAATACTTTTCTATGTGAAATGTTCATTATTTTGAAAAACGTCCATCATAAAAGTTGAAGCCCTAAATGTGAGGAACAATTTTGCTTCAGAAAGTTTTTCCAAATTCTCCATAAATTTTGAGATATAATTGAAAGAATAAGGCATCATGCAAACTGAAATGTTTTGCCCAACCAGGCCTCACGCGCACGCAGAATGCCCAGTCAGGCCTGGAATTTCATCAAGCAGTTTGTTAGCACACATTAATATCCAATTATCTCATTGATCCGAGATTCATTTTGGAAAATTTTGAACATTAAAGTTGGAGTATGAAATGTCCTCTCCATTTTTATTCAAACTTTGTGACATTTCATGCACCATAGAGGGAGATATAAAGAGGTAAAGTCATGCTCATAAAATGGTAAGAATTTGCATCGACATGCATGAAAATTTCGTGCCAACCAAATCCCCAGCTACCAGCTCATTCCCCTAACAGTTCTCACTTATTAAAAACACACACTTTTCATCCCTCAAACAACATGAAACGCAACACCTCACTGTCACTTCTCATTTCTTTATTTCTTTCACTCTCCCATTCTTCACTCTATATAAAGCAAGTGCTTGTTTCAATCAAAGGAGTTGGAGAACCACATGTCAGAAGCTTACTCTCTTTTCCTCACGCAACTCTCTCTCTTCATAGCAAGTTGAATTTCCTCTTCTCTCTTTCTCTCTCAAGCAAGCATACTCTATTATTTTTTTCTCCAAGATTCCTTCGCATCTCCCTCTTTTGAATCATCACTAAAGCTTCAAGTCAAGCATTTCTAGAGAGCTAGCTCTTTATTTGAGCTTAAGCATCATCAAATTCATTGCAAGGTGGTTGATCCATATTCTTCTCCCTCTTACTGCAGCCTTTCATTTTTATTTAATCCATGAGCTTATTAAAAGATCCAGTAGCATATTCATGTTCATGGCATTTTGGTGATCAGTTTTGGTCTTTGGATCGAGTGATTTGATGAAGAATTGAAGGAGATATGTGAGTTTGAAAACTGTTTGTTGAAATGTCCAAATCATAAACATATTCATGCAATCACTTTCGCGTGCTATTTTCTCCATCATCAAGGCATCATTTCATAAAAAAATTTATACTATTGTGTTTAGCACACTTTGATCTTGAATGTTGACGTTTACATATTTGAATTTCATCAAGAAATGCGCGAGATATTGTGGCTTGAAATTGTTGTTTCAAAACTGAAATTTAGAAAGAATATGGTTGTTTGGTAGGGATGACTGCGTGGCATGTTTTGATTGAACATGGTTTTATTTTCTTTTACAGCACATACTGAGAATAACAGGTGTAAAAAGTTTCATATATTAATTTTTCTTTTGTTTTCTTAAATTTCATTTTAATATTTTCTTCTTTTCAAAAATTAACAAAAAAGTATTAAACTCCTTTTTTAGTATATATTCATATTTTGATTTTTTATTTCATTTTTTTATTATTTTTCTTGATTAAATAAAATCATGTGAATAATTAGGGTTTTAATTTTTCTTTTAAATCTTGAATTTCATTTTCCTATTTCTATTAAGTAAAAAAAATCATAAAAAATATATTTGGACTCCTCTCTGATATTATTACATGAAAATATTTTTTGTCCTATTTTATAAAATTTTTGAGTTGCAAATTAAATCATTTAATTGAACATATTCATCTTTTCCTTGTTTTTTTAATGATTTGTTTAAATAAATTTATTTCTTTTTTCCTTTTGAGATAAAATTCAAGAAAAAATATGCTTTCCGATACTTAGAGTTTTCTTAACATTTAGTTTATTCTACATCAAATTAATTTGACCTTTGGAACTAATTGATTAATTTTTGAACTTATTTTATTTTTTTAGGGTTTTTGCTTGATCATGCACATTAATGGATTTAAATTTCTAACTTCCTATACCTATAAAATCAGATATGAAGTTGTTTGGAGTACTTGAACATGTTGAGGCTATAAAAAAAAATTTCTGGAATTTTACAATGTGATTTCATATTTTTCAAAAACTATTTTCCAAAACCATCTTGTTTAAGGCATAAACTTGCTAGTTTCCAAGTTTGCATTTATGAAGCAAATTTCCACCTCGATCCAAGGACTCCAAATTTTATTTCGGACTTTTATAGGACTTTAGGAAGTTATGGTTTTAATTTAATAATTTTTCAAGTCATTTTCGTATTTTAAAACGTTTTTTGACTTAAGATAACATTTAGGGTTTTCCCTTTGGATAATGTTTGTAAATTTAAAACTTTTGTACATGATTCTTGTTTGATTTTTGAAATAGCATGTGGTACTGACTTGGAGCATATCTTGAGACAAATTATTCAACATCATTGGGTCTTGGGTGTTGATAGGTTGATAAACCAAATCCATTAAAATGGACGAATGATGTTGATGATATTTGAAACTCTAATCCCTTCCCTTTTCATCTTTTTCCCCTTTCTTATTTTATTACATGTTATGGGATAGTGATCTCTATATCATTTATCCAAAAATTAGATACATAGATTTCTATTTACCGGCCTCAAAATAGGTGTGACTTCTACATAAGTCCACTTACGATTGCTTAACATAGAGCTAAAACTTTCCTGATTCGAATAAATGATCATTCGTGGCCCAAACCTATGTTTGCAAGCCCAAGTATGTTAATTTGATCCCTATGATCCAATAACCTTGAGATTCATTGTGTGTAGGCTTTGGTTCTACCAATTCTCTAATGGATCTTCATAAATTTTGGTCAACGCGGATCACATAAACATCGTTGATCATTAAATGTTGCCTTAAGAATTCTTAAATGGATGATGTACTTGACAAAAAGCAAATGTAACTTGTTGTTGATAGGCTTTGGTTCTACCAATCCTCTAATGAGTTCCAAATGCAAGTTTCAAGATGGTCATCCAACTAACCACTAATTCTTAAGAATTGACTTTACTTTATGCTTTTATTTTTATGATTTTACTTTATGTACTATTTACTTTAGCATTTATATTTCATGCTATTTTCATCTTTGCTCACTTGAGCTTTTATTTTATTTTTGAAGATACTTAATAATCAACATAAACCATAAAAAAATTTAATGATACTTGGACTATTTGGTTACTATCCTTAGAATTATGGAGTATTGGACTTCTTGGACTTATGAACAGAAACCTTGGCCTATGTTGGAGACCTTGTGACCTTGATGGATATTTTGTATGGAGCTCTTGAGGTTCACCTCAAGACATTGGGTTGTTTGTTTGTTTTGTGTGCAGGTTATTGTGATTACATACTTTGTTTGTAATCTAGAATTCACCCGTATATATCCGTTACTCTGCCCAATTTTTGTGAAGACTTAATACATTGGAAGTTTGGTTCTCTCAAGAGATCTATTATCTTTGCTTGCTTGGTTTCAATCCAAAAAATGAGAATTCTATCTTGACTCATAATGTTAAGTATTGGCTTCTTGTTGGTTAGATGGTTCTTTTGCTTAACTTTTACTTTATGCTTTAGGATAGTCTCTTCTTCTCCTTCCATATTCTTTAATTTCAAAAATCTTCTCCCTCCTTTTGAATACTCTTCTTGTTTTTTAAACTTGAACCACTTTCATAATAAACTTGGACCTAGGTCCATGTATTTCAAAACATTTTCATGAATAAACTCTAATCAATTTAATAGTACCTTGACATTTTTTGTGAGAAGACTAAAAGTCAATCAATCTAATTGCAAACCAATTTGCCACATTGGCTTTTTTATTTTAAAACCTTTCCCAAAATATTAGACTCTTATCAATCCTTGTAGTGACGCAAACAACTATACTTCTACAATATGTAGTGCAGTGAGATATTTTCCACTTGGGTGTTGAGTGAGGCATTGTTGATTTTAAAATCCAAGCCATATCCTCCACTTTGAGATGATGCAAATTCTCCTTTCTCATGATTGTGGGTAGTAAGTATATTTTCCACACAGACAATGACAATGATGTCTTATCTCATAAAATTAACTAACTCACTTGTGTTTTAAATTTTTTTAAAGGTGAAGTACGTGTACCCTGATCCCCTATTGCACGAAAGGTGGTACGTAGGTGTTGTACCCCAAAATTTTCCCTCCCTTTTCATCAACATTTTCTCACCACAAGACTCTTGGAGCTCAAGATCAAGTTAGGGTTTGCTCTGCTCAAGACCCCTCCTTGCATTGTTAACCCAAATTAGGGTTTGAGTTTGCACAAAGATATTTTGACCTAAAATGCCCAAGGTGACTTTCATGCTTCATGTTGGACTTACAAGTTTATCCATACCAAGTTTCAAGCCTTGATTCCAATCTTTGCCCAGTCAATTGGACAGTTGACCTAGAAATCAGCTATATTGGGGAAAAAGTCAACTGTGGGCAATTGACAGTCAAACCTCATGATTTTTGACCCACATCAACATCATGAACTCATATGAACCATTTTTTCAAGTTTGGATCACAATTCCACAAGAAATTTGATCAGATCACCAAAAAGGCAAAATGGTCATTTTTAGGGTTTTGACTGCACAAAGGCAATTTTTGACTGTTTGACCTAACCAATGGCAAACCAAGCTCACATATGGACTCAAGGAATCAATGGAATTGTCATGACCCATTCAACAAGTTCAAAAGATCTCAAATGCACAGGATTGACAGATGAATTTTCCAGTCAACTGATCAAAATTTGACTATATACTGAAAAGTCAAACTTTGACTTTTTGATCAAAATCAAGTGCCAAGATTCATTTTTCATCAAGACATGTCAAATTTTGAAACTTGTTCATCAAGAAATCCAAAATGACAAATTAGGGTTTAAAATGAAGAAATTTCATAACTTAGAAATTTTCTAAGTTATGAAATTTCCTTATTTTTTCCTAACTTTGTCCCATTTTTTCATCAAGATGCAAATGGATTCAAACAAAACTCGAAACATGAAAGTTGCAGTCCATTGAAAAATCTACAACTTTGCTTCACAAAGTTTTCTCAAAGGAATCTTGTATCTCAAGTTATGAATTTTGGAACAAGGGTGCAAAACATTTTTAACTTAGAGAAATTTTGACCTATTCTAGGCAGGATTTTTGTCCAACTTCTTGGCCATTTTTCACATGGTTACACTTGGAGTTTAAATTTTCATTACAAATATGGATTGTAGTACACATTCCAAGCTTTACAAATTGTCCAAGAACTTCTCAAACACCCTTGTGGTTAGAGAGAATCGAATTTGCAAAGTTAGGCAAAATTCACTTTTGTTCATAACCAAATACATGTTCATACAAGTTTCATTTTCAAATCAGCATGCTTGGTACTTGCTTGCAGGCCTCTAAACCAAGTTTTCACTCCATAATTAAATTCTTAACCATTGTATTCAAGCATTGTTTTCTGCATTTGGTCATTAGACATAGAATTATCCCTTAAGTAGAAAAAGCAAACTTGCCATTTTTGAAAAGTAGTGCTTTATGTCAAATACCAAATCTAAGAGGCATGGGCCAGATCTTTTGAGGCAAGAGTTTGTACACAAATCCCACTGATCAAGAGCAAAGTGTGTAGCATGCTTGAGAGCTTGGCACAGGCCTATATCACAACTTGACATTTCTTTGCTTACATTAGAAGAAAGCTTGCAAACTGAAGCCAATCTCTCATTCCTGTAAACCCCAGCCAAAACAAACTTTGCAAACATCTTTCATATATCCAAGCAAGCCTAAAGCACGACTTAACTACCCCTCATACCTCCTCATACACAAAAACACCATCTTGCTGCAAAAACAGGGCATCCGTTGCAGTTTGACTTCCACAACTCAATCCACTCGTGCACTTTGGCTAAAAACCTTTCAAACACATTCCATATCATCCAAACAAACTATCCCAAGCCCTAAATACAAACTGTAACATCCCTAACCTCTGTTGCCATTTTCACTTTTCAGTTTTGCAGGTGAACTTCCATAGCACGATTCAGAGAGTTTCAAAGCAAGCTAGGTACTTGGGAAGCATCCTTGGACTTCAAGCAAGCTGTACAAAAGCTCAAACTCCATTGAAGTTGGCCACATTGTTGTACACGACTCAAGCTGAAACAGGTAAAACCATGGACTTCTATCTCTCTATCCAGACATGATTAAGCTTAGGTTTGTGAATGAAACATGTTCTACTCATAGCCCTAAAGCCATCCATGTATTTACTTTTCATTTATATTAAGCATGCTGTGAGAATTTTGGCCATGAACATTGAAGAAAAATTAGGTCAAAAATTGGGGGTGAAGAAATTCTCCCTGGTTTCTTAGAGTTAGGTCAAATATTTTATATGTTTGAATTCGTCTTTTGATGCTCTACATTATTGGTGTTATGAGTTTTTGTTAAAAGTTAAAGAATAAGGAGATGATGATTGCATAGGAGGCGTGCACGTTTTCTGTTTGAACATTGCTGGAGGTTGAAGACAAAGCTGGCTTGGGTTGGGCCTGAGTCAGCTTGCTGTTTACACCCCTTTTTTCCATTTACACCCCCCTGGCCCATTATGTGAAATATTTATCATTTTTGACTTTTTATTTTTTATTCTGACTTAATATTTATTGTTCAAACATAAAAAATATAAAAAATATTTTTCTCACTTTTTTTTGCATTTATTTGGCATTTATTTGTTTTATTTAGTATATACATGTAAATAAATATATATACTTTTTATTTAAAAAACCTAAAAAATATAAAAATAAATATTTTTTTTAGTTATTATTTTTTGTTTACATTTTGAAAACATTTTCTAAAAATATACATTTTTGTAAATAATTAATATTTTATTCTTGTATATATTTAGTATATTTAATATATAATATATAAATACTTGTATATTTTATTAGATAATTAGGGAAAAAATATGAAAATAATACATTTTTATTTTTATTAATATATGACACTAAAAAATACCTTTTTTTACAATATACTTCTCTTTTTTATTTTTTGTATAAATTAATATATAAATATTGTATATAATTAATAAATAAATACTATTTATTTAAAAACTAGGGTTTTGCCCTAAACCATAAAAATATTCAAAATTTGACCTTTTTATTTTTGTTTATATTTCACATTGAAAAACACTTTCACATACATAAAAAATCATTTTTGTGCATAATACATTTTGCATATTTATTGTATTTATTCAAATATTGTACAATCAAATATTTGTATATTCGATATGGATGTAATAGCTTAGAATTTAATTTCTTGTAAAATATCCCCAAATTCAAACTTGTACCCCCATCCCCATAATCATTGTTGTAATAGCTTAGCATTTAAATTTACGCATTTAAAAGCTTTCAAATTATGCCATGATAGACCTAGGGTTTGTATGCAAATAAAATCAACAAATAGCTTGACCTAATTCAAAGATAAACATGCATGAAAATCAAAACACAATGCACACTTGCACCCCTAGGGTTTCAATCCACTTGTTGCCTTCAAAAATGGGCCATGGTTGCATGTTAAGTGTCTTTGGCAAAACAAAAACAAATCAAATGATCATAGTCCCTCGATGACGCTATCAAGTTGCCTAAACAAAATGATCATAGTCCCTCAAGAAAATTGCCAAAGACACTTGGCACTATTGCCTCTATGGTCTAAATGATGACCCGCGCCCGTCCCGTTAACATCCTAACACAAGGTTGTTCACCAAATACAATGGTGAAACAACACTGTTAAAAGCGTTAAAACATGAGAAACACCTTTGAGTAAATTTAGGGGTAGACAACTCTTAGTTACTTGATCAAACTTGCAAAACACACTTGCCTACTTTCAAAACATACTTCACAAAACACACATCACAACACAACTTCCAAACAAACTTTCAAAAACATTGAAACATCTTTTCCAAAAGACACACACCTTTGTAAAACATTCAAACAAGAATTGTTACAATGGTTGCCTAGACAAGGCATCTTTTTCAAAACATTTTCAAAACCACACACACAAAGCACCATTTCAAACAATTGAAAAGCAAAGGCAAGTGATCTAAGCAAGTAACTAAGAGCCCATGGATAACCATGGATAGAAAGGGTACTAATACCTTCCCTTTCTATAATCTACTCCCCGAACCCACGAAAACATCTCAAAGGTTTTTCCTGTGCTTTTTAACCTTTCCTTAGGATAAAATAAAAAGTCGGTGGCGACTCTTGCTAAACCGAAACATTTGCGAAAATGAAACGCAAAACCTCAAGTCAGTTCTCCCACCATATCACAGAACTGGCGACTCTGCTGGGGATTTTTTTTAAAAGTGGGGTTACCTTAGGGTTTTAGATCACCCATACATGCTTGCTTTGTTTGCTTTGATTGCTTTACTTTTTGGGTCCTTGTTTGGGTTTGTTGTAAATCCTACACCCGGATTTGGGGGCACCTTTCTAGGTAAATAGCAATAAACTGTGAGAGAACTGTGCGGGGTATACCGACATGGTTGAAGCAGTAGCTATGTTAGTGTGACATATTTGTGAGTACCGGTAGCCCTTGAGTAGTCAAGGAGAATACGGGGCTGCTGAGTGATGTCATGAAGCACTAACGAACTCTTAGAACCTTAATTGACCATCTTAGCCTTTTTATGGGTAGTGAGATGACCGACTTTGGTGCAGTCCGAAGTTGGTAGATACTCGATACTACACTCATTGAGGATTGTTTTCTTGGAATATTTTGGTCGCCAGTTAAGTGGCTAAACCAAAACAATGAATACAAAAAATAATCCAGTGATATTGAGCTCCTTAGAACCCGGTTTCTATTTTAGGACAGGATGAGCCAACTAACTTCAAGAGGGTACTTACCTACAAACCCCAAAACAACAAAGCCTTGAAGCAAGCTCAGACTTAACCTGCCTCAAGCCTGTCAAACACAACTCAAACATATAGCCTTAACCTGCTTCAAGCAAGCCTGTAACCAGAAGCTTGCCCAAAGCCATACAAACCTGCACGAGCTTCAACAAACCTGCCTAAAAACCAGTAAAACCCCAGCCTGTTTGAACAACAAGCCTAAAAACTTGTTCATTGTCAAACCTACATAAAACTTCAAGCCCAACCAGAAAAAAAGCCAAGCATAAACAAAAGCCTGCCTTCCTAAAACTCCTGCATCAAGAACATTCAACCTGTCTCAAACCAGTTCAAACAATAAACCTGTACCAACAACCCTTCAATCTAAACCATTTTAAAATCAAAACAACAACAAAATGCCTCAGAATACGTTCATCATAGGCTAAACAAATCCAAATCTCAGAACTCATAACCATCATTGGAAGTCCACAGCATCAAGAGAAGAAAAAGCAAAAAACACATATCCAAACATACTCTCAGAGCAAAAGCTCATCATCGAGAAGCAAGCCAAAGAGAGGGAAACTCATAAGCAAAGTTCATCAAAGAACATCATCAAATAAACATTCAGAGGCAAGCATTCAGATAAGCCGAAAGAGAGGAAGATTGTGAAAGCATCTCAGAAGCACAAAAACTCAGAAGAAAGCAACACTGAGGCAAGCAATCAGAAGAGGAAAAGAAGCTATCCTAGGGTTTTCAGATTGCAACTATCATCATTAAACAAGGTTAAAGATACCAAATACCAGGAAGGCCACAAAGCTAGCATCACTAGTCCCACGCCTCCGGCCACCGGAGACGCCTCCTGTCTACTATCCGCCTCCTCCCAAAGCAGAAACCATAAAGGTAGTAACTCCTCCCTTTTCCTTTTTAACACCTCACATAAACATAGACAACACAGAAAATCAAAAATGTGTCCAAGGTTAACAACATGCAAGAATAAAATCTGAAACCCTTAAAACAAAAAGAACTGAGAAATCGTTACCTTTTAACACCGCCTGGGTACGACCATGGGGAGAGGAGAGATGGACGGTGGCACTCTGGCAGCTGAGGCGAAGAGAGACGTCAGAAGCTTTTGTTTGAGAACGAGGACAACGAAGAAGAAGAAGGGAGCGACGCCGTTTGTGAAAGCTGAAACCCTATTCTGAAACAAACATTGCAAACCCTAAACAAAAAACTTGTGAAACGCGTTTTGGGCCTCTTCCCCATTAAACTGTTAAAGCCCAACGCATTGCTAGCATTACACCCCCTCTGGTTCTCCTTCAATTTTATTTTGGGCCTACCCTTTTCCTTACAGCCCATTTATTTCTTTTTCTTATGTTTATAACTAATACCTTTTTTATTTATTTTCTTTTTATATAATATAACCTATTTTGTTAAATAAAAACAATACATTAACTTTTTATACAAAATTTTCTTAAATGTTTCTTTTTATTTTAGAACAATTAAAAATGCATAAATCTTAGGTTTATTAAGTTTAAACAAATTTTTTTTCTTAAAACCTTTTCTTTTGTTTAATTAGATCTTGTACATAAAAAACATTAAAAAATACATAAATAATATTTTTGTTTTGAGTTAAATAAATTTCTTGTATATAAAACATTAACAAAAATATGTAAGTAATAGATTTTCTTTATTAAAGTTAAAATATTTTTTCTTTTAAGAACTTCTTGTATATAAAGCATTAACAAAAAAACACAAAAATAAATAATATAAATACTTAATAAATACATTAGGTTAATATTTGCATCATTTGTAAATAATCACATACATTTTACAATCCTTTTGATTCTCTTTTATTCTTATACATTGCTATATTTTACATTGAGAATGCGATTCGATTTGGTTGTAAATTTTATTTAGACACTACTATCCTGATAAGACTCATCCCCATTTGTAAACATTTGTACCCCCATCCCCGGATACTTATTTGTAATAGCTTAGACTTTAAATTCCCTCAATTTATCACTTTCTATATACTGTATAGTAATTAGGGTTTGTATGCGAAGATTCAAAATCAATCGCTAGATAATCTAATACAAAGAAAAATGTATGAAAATCAAATACACAATTCACACTTGCACCCCTAGGGTAATCTCGCTTGTTGCCTTCCAAAATGGACCATGTTTGCATGTCAAGTACTTTGGCAAAACAAAACAAGAACAAACAAAATGATCATAGTCCCTCGATGACGCTTTCGAAGTTGCCTAAACAAAATGATCATAGTCCCTCAAGAAAAAATGCCAAAGACACTTGACACTATTGCATTCATGGTCTAAACGATGACCCGCGCCCGTCCCGTTAACATCCTAACACAAGGTTGTTCACCAAATACAATGGTGAAACAACACTGTTAAAAGGGTTAAAACATGAGAAAGATCTTTGAGAAAGATCTTTGGTCAAACTTGAAAAACACACTTGCCTACTTTCAAAACACACTTCACAAACACAATTTCAAAACAAACTTTCAAAAACATTGAAACATCTTTTCAAAAAGACAAACACCTTTGTAAAACATTCAAGTAAAGAATTGTTACAATGGTTGCCTAGACAAGACATCTTTTTCAAAACATTTTCAAAACCACACACACAAAGCACCATTTCAAACAATTGAAAAGCAAAGGCAAGTGATCTAAAACAAGTAACTAAGAGCCCATGGATAACCATGGATGAAAAGGGTGCTAGCACCTTCCCTTTTCATAATCTACCCCCCGAACCCACGAAAACATCTCAAAGGTTTTTCCTGTGCTTTTTAACCTTTCCTTAGGATAAATAAAAAGTCGGTGGCGACTCTTGCTAAACCGAACAAGTGCGAACACAAACGCAAAACCTCAAGTCAGTTCTCCCACCGTATCACAAAACTGGCGACTCTGCTGGGGATTAAAATAAAAGTGGAGTAACCTTAGGGCCTAGATCACCCTTTTGCATGACTAATTGTTTGCTTTGATTGCTTTACATTTTGGTTCTCTTGTTTGGGCTTGAAATCCTACACCCGGATTTGGGAAACATTCATAGATAGCAATACGTTGTGGAAACTGTGTGGGGTATACCGACACGGTTGAAGCAATAACTATATTAGTGCGACATATTTGTGAGTACCAGTAACCCTTGAGTTCAATCAAGGAGAGTATGGGGCCGCTGAGTGATGTCACTAAGCACTAATGACCTAGAACCTTACTTGACCATCTTGGCCTTTTATTAGGGATAGTGAGATGACCGGCTTTGGTGCAGTCCGAAGTTGGTAGATACTCAATACTACACTCATTGAGGGTTGTTTTCTTGGAATATTTTGGTCGCTAGTTAAGTGGGTAAACCAAAACAATGAACATGGAAAACAATCCAATGATATTGAGATCCTTAGAACCCGGTTACTATTTTTAGGACAGGTTTTAAGCCAACTAAACTCAAGAGGGTACTTACCTATGAAGCCCCATGCAAGCCTGAAACTAGGGTTTTGTGTGACTTGCTTGTACATGTGTTTGTGCATACATCATGAACATCATAAAGCATCATATGCATCCACTAACCATTTCAAGGGTTTGGATCTTCATCTTTGTTCTTGTTTTGTAGGTCATGGAAATTCTTCGCAGGAAAACTATCCAATTAAACCTTATGAGAATCCCTCCTCAACTCAAGGAGCTTACATCCAGAATTCCAGAAAGCTCTCTCTTCAGTGAAAGACATGGTAGACTGCTCAGCCTAGTCAACACCAACACTGAAGAAGACATGGTGAAAGTGTTGTTCCAATTCTTTGACCCCCTTCACCACTGTTTCACATTACCCGACTACCAATTGGTGCCTACTTTGGAGGAATTTTCTCAACTCCTGAGAATTCCTATTCTTAATCAACTACCCTACAACGGTACGGAAAAAGAACCAAAGCCTGAAGATGTTACTCAAGCACTACACTTGCAACCATCTGACATCAAGGGGCATTGGGAAACCAGAAGTGGTGTTAAAGGCTTCTTGGTAAAATAATTGTTTAAGAAGGCACAAGAGTGTTGGAATTCCTTGGATCTGCAAGCCTTTGAAGAGATTGTGGCACTCCTTATTTATGGGTTGGTCTTGTTCCCAAATCCTGACCAACTTATAGATGTCAATGCTGTTAAGATTTTCCTATCCAGGAATCCCATACCTACATTGCTTGGGGACATCCTCCACTCATTTTACACACGAACAATGAGGAAGAAAGGTGTTCTCATGTGCTGTACTCCTCTCCTTGCAAGGTGGTTTATTTCTCACCTTCCACAATCAGTGTTGAAGAATGAACAAGGCTTAAGGTGGTCACAACGGTTGATGACCCTCACACATTCTGATGTACATTGGTGTTCTCGGTCCAGAGAAAATGTCATCATCATAGATCGTTGTGGGGAGTTCCCTAATGTTCCATTACTAGGCATTAAGGGAGGCATTACCTACAACCCCTATCTAGCTTTGAGACAATTTGGATATGCACGGAGGGATGGCCCTCATGACATGCTGATTCCTGACCTAGTTTTTGACTTCGACAACGATGCGCAAGGACTTCGCCAAAGATTCATCAGAGCTTGGAGGATGCCTAACAAGGTAGACAACAAGACACTGGGGCACAAGAACTCCATCCCTCTTGAGCCCTACCTCAAGTGGGTACGAACCCGAGCCCAGAGTCTTATGATGCCTTACCCTCACATTCTCCCTTTGATTAAAGAGCCTGTTAAGGAAGGAGAGGTTCCATACACCATCCTACATCCTGACATGCCAACATCACGGGAGGAAATGCAAAAGAGTTGGATCCAACTCAAGGAAGAACTGAATACTTTTGAAGCCAGCTTCTACGCCAGTGAGAAGAAGGTTTTGGAGCTTACCCGCCGACTTCACGAGGAGGAGACCCTCAACACTTACATCACACCAAAGAGGATGTGCAACGTCTTTTTACCTTAAGAAGTTTTTGTAATATTTGGCCCATGGGGCATTTATGTACTGACAAAATTTCTTCTTATTAATATGACGTGTGTTCTTTTTGTCTGCAACAATTTTGAATTTCTAAATCCTTGAATTCACTGCATGAATAAACATATCATTCATCATATGCATAAACAGGTCTCCACACCAGGTTTCCTTATCTTTCTGTTGTTTATTTCAGTAAGATGGATCTCGAACAGACGGTCAAAGATCTGCAGTCACAAAACTCGCAGTTTCAACAACTCCTTATGACCTTGGCAAAGGGTCAGGAGGATCTTAAAGCACTGTTAGGGAACAAAGAGCAAGAAAAAGGAAAGAAGAAGAAGAAAAGAGTTGGGGTAGCTACACTGGGAAGAATATTTAAGAATGAAGCTATGAGAGTTCTTGAATTTCCCCCCCACATCCGATGAGGGGACCGGTAAGGGAAAAGGAGCTGCATTACCTTCTGAGTCCGAGGCTGAAGAGGAAGAGGTTGAGGAAGATGACGACTACTCAGAGTAGCAATACCCGTCAGCGGACGACAAATACAAAAACCTGGAGGATAGACTGGCATCTATGGAGCTGCAAAGGGTTCCCAGGTTAGATTTTGAAGAATTGGGATTGATTGTTGGGATTATGATCCCTCCAAAGTTTAAGGTACCAACTTTTGCAAAATACGACGGTCTGTCTTGCCCGAAGATGCACCTGAGGTCGTATGTCAGAAGAATTCAACCTCACTCATCCGATAGAAATCTTTGGGTACACTTCTTCCAGGACAGCCTGTCCGGTACACAGCTTGATTGGTTTTACCAGCTTGAGAGGTCAGAAGTGCATAGTTGGGAGGATTTGGCAGCTGCCTTTTATCGCCAGTATCAATATAACGTTGACTTGGCGCCAACCCGTACTCAGTTATAAAGTATGGGGATGACCTCAAATGAGGGATTCAAAGAATACGCCTAGAAATGGCGCGACTTGGCCGGAAGAGTGCAGCCACCTCTTTCAGATAGGGAACTAGTTGATATGTTCTTGGGGACCCTATCTGGCCCTTTCTTCAACCACTTGATCGGGAGCTCTTCCGCAGGGTTTACTGAACTGATTCTGACTAGCGAACGGGTGGAAGCTGGTATTAAGAGTGGGAAGATTCAAAGGGATGCCTCTGTCTCCGCAACTGTTAAGAAATCATTCCCGACCAATAAGGAAGCAGCTATTATATACTCTCAGAAAGGATTAAGAAGAACTGAGCGCCGGCCGACTGTAGGGGCCATGATGATACAAAATTCGTCAAATTATCAGCCTCGTAACAATCAGTCTAGATCTAACCAGCAACGGGTAGAGCGGCCACAACGACAGTTCACCCGCATCAACATGACGCCTACACAAGTTCTTCCCCATTTGTTGAAGCTAAATCTCACTAGTATTAGAGAAGCGCCAAAGGTTGTGAACACCACTTCCCCACATTATCATCCCAATTCTAAATGTGCCTATCATTCTGACAGCGCCGGGCATGACACCAACGATTGCTGGGCGCTTAAGAATAAAATTCAGGATCTGATAGACGCGAAAGAGGTTGAGTTCGATGCCCCTGAGAAGCCAAATGTAATCTCCGCTCCAATGCCAAAGCATGGTCGCAATGTCCATGCTGTTGAAGAGGATCTGTTTGTTTCTGCTATTGATGATCTGATGACCCCACTACTGACAATCAAGTTGAATTTGTTGAAGGCTGGGATTTTCCCAGGTTGTAAAGAAGATTGCTACCTTTGTCACTCCCTACCAATCAACTGTCCATTGCTGAAGATAGGCATCCAATGCCTAATGGACAACCAACAAATTCTTTTCGAAAAGACTCCCGTTACTCCAACCCTTATCAATGATGTTTCAATAATCACCATTTCTGCCAATCTTTCCAAGGTCCCCAAAAGACCTGTTAAGATTACATCCACTACGAAGATTGTTCCCTTGAAGATAACCATGCCTGGGCCCGTCCCATACAAATCTGACAAATTGATACCGTGGAATTATGGTGGAGAAATCTACTACCACGGTGTTAAGCAAATTGAGATAACTGAAGAGAGCTCTGACGAAGAAGCTGCCGACATTGGAAACATTGCCGGTACGAGAAAAATTACCCAAAGTGGAAGAATTTTCTCTCCAGAGATTGCCCCTCCAAAGGCAATCTTTGGACCCTCAACTGTTCCCAAGGTTACTCCTGCACCGGTAAAACTATCTGCAAGAACGCCAATGATTGAAGAAGTTGTTACTCCTGTGGTTGTCCCTCCTACTGCTGCTGATAAGGGGAAAGGGATCCAAGAAGAGCTCGTCAAGACAAGGGCTCAGCCGTTGGTCATCCCTGAAACCTCTAAGAAAGAAATGGAGGATATTCTGAAAATAATTAAGAAAAGTGATTATGATGTGGTAGAACAACTGGGGCAAACCCCCTCGAAGATCTCCATGTTAGCTTTGCTTCTTTGTTCGGAGGCTCATGCCAAGGCCTTGATAAGGTTTTTGAAGACAACCCATGTACCCCAAGAAAACTCAGCCGATCAATTCCAGGATTGTGTAGCCAGCCTTACTGCCGACAACGGCCTGGGTTTCTTTGATGCTGACCTGACTCTGAAGGGAAGAAAGCACAATGACGCATTGCATGTGTCAGTTGAATGCCGAGGAACTACTCTCGCCCATGTCTTGGTCGACACTGGTTCTTCTCTAAATGTGCTGCCTAAGAAAGCTCTCGACCGGTTGGATTGTGAAGGCTTGGAGTTGAAACCAAGTAATATCATTGTCAGGGCCTTTGACGGGTCTAAAAGAATGGTGCATGGGGAGGTCGACATTCCCATCAAAGTAGGCACTGAGGTATTACACTCCACATTCTATGTGATGGACATCCGCCCATCTTACTCCTGCCTGCTAGGAAGACCGTGGATACATAATGTTGGGGCAGTCACCTCTTCTCTACATCAGATGCTGAAATACCCTGTTAAGGGAAAGATCATAACGGTACACGGTGAGGAAGAGTACATGATCAGTCATCTGAACTCCTTTAGGTATGTGGAAGTGGAGGGCGAATTCATCGAAACACCGTTCCAACACTTCGAGGAAATTGCTCCCGAGGTTGCAGTAGCAAAGGTAGTAGCTGAGGTACCCAAGCAGGTGGCCAGGATGGCATCTCTGAAAGACGCAAAGGCTGCAATAAAGGAGGGGAAGAGCTCAACTTGGGGTCAGTTGCCTGACTTTCCTCACAAGAGAGACAAGTTTGGGTTAGGATTTACCGCTGCGGGGCAAAAAGCTATGCGTCGCTCAAAAATTGAAAGAACACCCATCAAGATTTCTCCTCATGGAATCAATGCTTTGGAAGACGAAGACGAAGAGGCCAACATTGAATATTGGATCTTCCCAACCATCGAAGGGGGACTTCACAACTGGGAGGCGAAAGACTTCGTTCCCATTACTTTCATCGATCAGTAATTTATCTTTCGAACATTTCCTGTTGGTCTGTAATAATTACTAAAACAATCTGCACACTACTTTTTCACCTCATGCCTTGCCCGGGGTATGTAGGTCCATTTGTAAGGGTTTTGATTCTCTTCATATTCATATGCCATGTTTAATGAATCATTGGACGTTTTTCATTTATAAACTGTTGTGTTCATTTTCTTTCCTTTTGCATTTTTGTTTGTTTAAGGATGGCTATCCCTTACACACACCCACACTCACAAATGCAGGTACCCATCCACTCTGGATTCTATGGGTGACTATTCTATTGCATCCTTCAATAACTCTAAAGATTTGGTCAACCAGGCTGAATACGAAGATGACGAAGATTGTGAAGTACCAGGAGAGCTAGCCAGACTTCTACAACAAGAAGAGAGGGCCATCTTGCCTCATGAAGAGTTGTTGGAAACAGTCAACTTAGGAACAGAGGAAGACAGGAAAGAAGTACAAGCGGGTGCCAATCTGGAACCAAGTGTCAATGAGCGCTTAATACAGCTGTTGAATGAATACATTGAAATCTTCGCCCGGTCTTATGAAGACATGCCGGGTTTAGACACAGATATTGTGGTTCACCGTCTCCCTACAAGAGAGGATTGTCCACCGATCAAGCAAAAAGTCCACCGAATGAGGCCCGACATGTCTGAGAAGATTAAAGCTGAAGTAATGAAGCAATTCAACACTGGCTTTCTGGCTGTTACATCCTATCCACAATGGGTTGCTAACATTGTGCCAGTACCTAAAAAAGACGGCAAGGTCAGAATGTGTGTGGACTACCGGGATTTGAACAGGGCTAGCCCTAAAGATGATTTTCCGCTGCCACATATTGACATCTTGATTGACAACGCAGCTCAGCACAAATTATTTTCTTTCATGGACGGATTCTCGGGCTACAACCAGATTAAAATGGCCCCCTAGTACATGGAGAAAACAACCTTTGTTACACAATGGGGTACCTTCTGCTACAAGGTGATGTCGTTCGGACTGAAGAACGCAGGGGCGACTTATCAACGCACCATGGTAGCTTTGTTTCATGATATGATACATCATGAGATCGAAGTTTACGTAGACGACATGATAGCTCGATCACAAACAGAGGAGGAACACCTTGAACATTTGCAAAAGCTGTTTGCCAGGTTGAAGGAGTACAAACTCAGGCTGAATCCAAGTAAGTGCACTTTTGGAGTTAGATCTGGTAAACTTCTAGGATTTATTGTCAGCAACAAAGGAATTGAGGTCGATCCAGCAAAAGTAAAGGCTATACAAGAAATGCCTGCCCCCCGTACTGAAAAGGAGGTTAGAGGGTTCTTGGGGCGCTTGAACTATATTGCCAGATTCATCTCTCATCTGACGTCTACATGTGAGCCAATTTTCAAACTATTGAAGAAAGATCAGGTAGTCGAATGGAACGACGATTGCCAAGATGCTTTTGATAAGATCAAGGAGTATTTGCTAGAACCTCCTATTCTGATGCCACCCGTTGAAGGAAGGCCGCTGATCATGTATCTGACTATTTTGGACAATTCAATGGGGTGCGTACTGGGCCAACATGACGAGTCTGGTCGAAAAGAGCATGCCATTTATTACCTTAGCAAAAAGTTTACCGACTGTGAGACTCGCTACTCACTGATCGAGAAAACTTGTTGCGCTTTGGTATGGGCTGCTCGCCGACTAAGACAATATATGTTGACTCATACCACTCTGTTGATTTCCAAAATGGATCCTATCAAGTATATCTTCGAGAAGCCTGATTTATCTGGAAGAATCGCTAGATGGAAAATGATCCTGACTGAGTATAACATCCAGTATACTACCCAAAAAGCTATAAAAGGGAGTGTACTAGCTGACCATCTAGCTCATCAAGCTATCGAAGATTATCAATCCATGAGATTCGACTTCCCGGACGAGGACATCATGACTCTGGACGACATTAAAGGTAACGGACCGTATGACGGACCTGAAAAAGGATCCCGATGGACCTTGTACTTTGATGGTGCTTCAAATGCACTTGGAAACAGTATCGGTGCGGTACTCATTTCCCCGGAAGGTTGCCATACACCTTTCATGGCCCGACTTTGTTTCAGCTGTACCAACAACATGGCTGAATATGAAGCTTGCATCTTTGGTCTCAAGGCTGCTATAGACTTGGGAATCAAATCTTTGATCGTATTTGGGGACTCGGCTTTGGTTATCAGTCAAATCAAAGGAGAGTGGGATACCAAACATCCTAATCTTATCCCATACAAAGAACATGTCTTGACATTGCTGCCTCATTTCGAGCAGATCACCTTCGAGCACTTCACGCGAGAAGAGAATCAGCTAGCAGATGCTCTGGCTACAATGTCTTCCATGTTTAAACTCAACTGGGATAACGAGGCTCCCCAAATCACCATCGAGCGAATGGATGAACCTGTGCATTGTCATCAGATTAATACCGAAGAAGTAGTGGAACAACCCTGGTTCCATGAAATCAAAAGGTATCTCCAGACTAGAGAATATCCCGAAGGAGCTTCCGTCAATGACAAAAAGTTCTTAAGGAGATTTGCCGCCAAGTTCTTCCTGAGAAATGGCATCCTTTATAAGCGCAACCATGATTGTGTTTTACTCTGATGTGTAGACAAAGCTGAAGCAGAGTTAATCATGACTGAGATACACAGTGGCACATTTGGCACCCACCTGAGCGGACATACGATGGCTAAGAAGATTCTAAGGGCAGGCTATTACTGGTCTACCATGGAAGCCGATTGCCATCAACATTCCCGTACTTGCCCCAAATGTCAAGTCTACGCTGACGAGATTCATATTCCTCCTGTTCCTCTCAACATTCTGACAGCTCCTTGGCCATTCACAATGTGGGGCATTGACATGATTGGAGAGATCAAGCCCACGGCATCCAATGGACATCGCTTCATCCTGGTCGCTATTGACTATTTCACCAAGTGGGTCGAAGCAGCTTCCTTTGCCTCTGTCACTAAGAATGTGGTTGCCCGCTTCATCAAGCAGGACCTCATATGCCGGTATGGTGTCCCCGACAGGATCATCACAGACAATGATACAAATCTGAACAATACTATGATCACCGCTCTATGCGAATAGTTCAAGACTTATCATCACAATTCATCTCCCTATCGGCCGAAGATGAACGGTGCTGTTGAAGCTGCGAACAAAAACATCAAGAAGATCATTCAGAAAATGACAGTTACCTACAAGGACTGGCATGAGATGTTACCGTTTGCTTTGCATGGATACCGTACCACGACACGTACTTCAACAGGGGCAACCCCATTTTCTTTGGTATATGGCATGGAAGCTGTCCTACCCATGGAAGTTCAGATTCCTTCTTTAAGGATTATGAAGGACTCTGGTTTGAGTGAAGACGATTGGATTCAGACCCGACTTGATCAACTCAATTTGATCGACGAGAAGCGACTCACTGCTGTTTGCCATGGTTAGACGTACCAAAAACGGATGATCAAGGCTTTCAACAAGAAAGTCAGGCGTCAAGTATATCAAGTCAGAGATCTTGTAATCAAGCGGATTATCTTGCCGCAAAGTGATCCCAGGGGCAAATGGACTCCTACTTATGAAGGACCATTTGTGATCAAGAGCATATTTTCTGGTGGTGCAATGATTCTGACCACCATGGACGACGATGATTTGCCACACCCTGCGAACGCAGACATAGTCAAAAGATACTATGCATGAAACAACCCGACAAGTCGAAAACCCGAAAGGGCGACTTGGGCACAAATGGACATCCCGGTGAACCGAAAACCCGAAAGGGCGGTTCAGGCAAAAATTAGGGATAAAACAAAAAAATTTGTACACCCGGCAAGTTGAAAACCCGAAAGGGTGACTTGGGCAAAAAAGGGTTTCCCGGTGGATTGAAAACCCGAAAGGGCGATCTAGGCAAAAGTTAGGGAATTAAAGCGTATGACTATGTCTCGTCGGATCACTTTAAAGAACAATCTCTTCATCAACAAGCTCCGAGCTTCTGATCAATCCAATCATCGGCGGACGAAGCTTTTAATGGACAAGATATTCAGAATTGTGAAGGCTATAACAGAATGGAATCCCATGGAATTGTTACACATAGCCATCTTTCTTTTGTATAAAATTTTCAATTTTTTACGACAACATCCTCTTACTAGGATGCCTGTCTCCTTTGTACAAAGATACTCATAAAAAGTTAATACAAATACTTTTCCAAATACAGAAATTTGCCTTGTCTTCTGTTTCTTTTTTTCACACTTATGTTTTATTTGAGAAACGTCCAATGTTTTGTTAAATAGGCATATGCATTTGAACATAATCATTCTCTTACAAACCAAGAAAGATGATTGCTGATAGGTTGAATGTACGGATAGATATCTTGATGCCCTTTCAGAAGGAATCCCCATCGGAATTAAACTCCAATTCTTCAAACAAAGTTAAAATCCAGAATTTAATTCCCCAAACAGAGTTAAACTTCAGGATCCTCGGCAGAACAAAAGCTTTCTCAAAACTGACTTCCCCAGCTAAGAGAGCCTTCCAGAGGTTAATTACCCTCAGAGCTAAGTTTCAGTATCCCCAGTGGAGCCCTAAAAACTGAAAATCCTATCCCCAACAAAGTCAAAGCTGTTAAACCCCAGCGGAGCTAAAACTTCCAACTATCAATCCCCAGCGGAACCAGATTAGTGAACACTCTCCCACAAAGATACTTCCCATCAGATTGAAGATTCTCAGTCTTACTCCTCCAGCATGAGTCTCCCAGGTTCTGGACTCCCCAGTAGAGATCATCAGAATTCTCATTTCCCACAGTTCACCAAGGATTTTCAATCCCCAATAGTGGTCCTAGGATCCATCAACAACTGAAGATCTTGCTCCTTAAGCAATCAGTAGTCAACAAGGATTTCTCACCCTCAGTAACCAAAGGATTTCTTCTATCCCCAGCTTCGGTTATGGGTTTATTTCCCCAACATTTGTCAAGGATTTATTCTCCAAAACAAATTACATTTCAAATGGATCGGTCGTTTAAAACTTCCTTCATCACCTGTTGGAAGTTACAGTCGTCAAAGATCAAATTCTCACAAAGTTCAAGTTATGAAGCCCGGATTTGACCGGATAGTATCTTGATCTCTACAGCATATTGTGAAGCCCGGAGTACGACCGGATAACAATGTCAGACTATTGCCAAGCCTGGATTACGACCAGACAGTAGTCAAGAATACTACAAAACCTGGAGTCGACCAGATAGTGGTATATCTTCAACACAAGCCGTGAAGCCCGGATTTGACCGGATAACAGCTTAGCAAGCTATTGTGAAGCCTGGATTCTGACCAGATAGCAATACAAGTTTCTGTAAAGCCTGGACTACGACCAGACAGCAGCCAATAATACTACGAAACCTGGAGTCGACCAGATAGTGGTATATCTTCAACACAAGCCGTGAAGCCCAGATTTTACCGGATAACAGCTTAGCAAACTATTGTGAAGCCTGGATTCTGACCAGATAGCAATACAAGTTTCTGTAAAGCCTGGACTACGACCAGGAAGCAGCCAAGAATACTACGAAGCCTGGAGTCGAACAGATAGTGGTATATCTTTAACACAAGCCGTGAAGCCCGGATTCGACCGAATAGCAGCTCAACAATACAAGTTATGGGAAAGCCTGGATTACGACCAGATAACAATGCAAGTTTCTGTGAAAGCCTGGAGATCGACCAGATAACAGTTAATCGTTAACAGAATGAAGACTCTCATCCTTAAAACCTCAAAATATTGGTATACTCCCAATTTCTGACCCTTAACAGAATGAAGACTCTCATCCTTAAAACCCCAGTAGATTGGCATACAACCCAAGCTCCTGATTCCCCAACAGCGGTCCTAGGACTTCTCATTTTCAACGATCAAAGGATTTTCAATCCCCTGCAGCAGTCAAGGATTTACTTTCCCCGGCAGCAGTCAAAGATTTCATTATCCAGGATTTGTCTTCCTCAACAAGATAACTCATCAGCTTACATGCGCATTCATTACATTCATATCATAAATATTGATATAACATACATTGCATCATACATTTCATGCAACATAACTTTGTGTTTTAGCTAATATTTTACCCTTTTCAGGATAAGATTGATAAACTCAGACTTCTGAAAACAATTTACGGGTTCTCCAGATACGGATGTTAACCTATCGCTTGTTCAGATTCAAGACTTCTGAAAACAGTTTATGGATTCTCCAAACACGGATGTTAATCTATCGCTTGTTCAGATTCAACTTTTGAAAACAGTTTATAGATGCTTCTAGATACGGATGTCAATCTATTGCTTATTCAGACCCCCAGCTCAGAGATGTTCCAAAACATGGATACCTTTCTGATACTCATTTCTTTCACCTACAACATACATTCCAGATGGCATCTTTAAGCCCATCCCCTGACAAAGATTTTGTCACATCTCCAGATGGCATCTTTAAGCCCATCTCCAAATGGCATCTTTAAGCCCATTCTTGCATCCATTTTTTGACGAGTGCAAATTTACGGGCACTCTAGTGTCCAATCTCCTTTTACCTTCGAGACGCGAAAGGCAAACTTGCCAATCTAACTCTTCAGGTGCAAGAAGATTGAACAGGGGAAACTGTTGTACCCCAAAATTTGCCCTCCCTTTTCATCAACATTTTCTCACCACAAGACTCTTGGAGCTCAAGATCATGTTAGGGTTTGCTCTGCTCAGGACCCCTCCTTGCATTGTTGACCCAAATTAGGGTTTGAGTTTGCACAAAGATGTTTTGACCTAAAATGCCCAAGGTGACTTTCATGCTTCATGTTGGACTTACAAGTTTATCCATACCAAGTTTCAAGCCTTGATTCCAATCTTTGCCCAGTCAATTGGACAGTTGACCTAGAAATCAGCTGTATTGGGGAAAAAGTCAACTGTGGCCAATTGACAGTCAAACCTCATGATTTTTGACCCACATCAACATCACGAACTCATATGAACCATTTGGTCAAGTTTGGATCACAATTCCACAAGAAATTTGATCAGATCACCAAAAGGGCAAAATGGTCATTTTTAGGGTTTTGACTGCACAAAGGCCATTTTTGACTGTTTGACCTAACCAATGGCAAACCAAGCTCACATATGGACTCAAGGACTCAATGGCATTGTCTTGACCCATTCAACAAGTTCAAAAGATCTCAAATGCACAGGATTGACAGATGAATTTTCCAGTCAATTGATCAAAATTTGACTATATACTGAAAAGTCAAACTTTGACTTTTTGGTCAAAATCAAGCGCCAAGATTCATTTTTCATCAAGACATGTCAAATTATGAAACTTGTTCATCAAGAAATCCAAAATGACAAATTAGGGTTTAAAATGAAGAAATTTCATAACTTAGAAATTTTCTAAGTTATGAAATTTCCTTATTTTTTTCCTAAATTTGTCCCATTTTTTCATCAAGATGCAAATGGATTCAAACAAAACTTGAAACATGAAAGTTGTAGTCCATTGCAAAATATACAACTTTGATTCACAAAGTTTTCTCAAAGGAAGCTTGTATCTCAAGTTATGATTTTTGGAACAAGGGTGCAAAACATTTTTAACTTAGAGAAATTTTGACCTATTCTAGGCAGGATTTTTGTCCAACTTCTTGGCCATTTTTCACATGGTTCCACTTGGAGTTTCAATTTTCATTACAAAGATGGATTGTAGTACACATTCCAAGCTTTCCAAATTGTCCAAGAACTTCTCAAACACCCTTGTGGTTAGAGAGAATCGAATTTGCAAAGTTGGGCAAAATTCACTTTTGTTCATAACCAAATACATGTTCATACAAGTTTCATTTACAAATCAGCATGCTTGGTACTTGCTTGCAGGCCTCTAAACCAAGTTTTCACTCCATAATTAAATGCATAACCATTGTGTTCAAGCATTGTTTTCTGCATTTGGTCATTACACATAGAATTATCCCTTAAGTAAAAAAAGCAAACTTGCCATTTTTGAAAAGTAGTGCTTTATGTCAAATACCAAATCCAAGAGGCATGGGCCAGATCTTTTGAGGCAAGAGTTTGTACACAAATACCACTGATCAAGAGCAAAGTGTGCAGCATGCTTGAGAGCTTGGCACATGCATATATCACAACTTGACATTTCTTTGCTTACATTAGAAGAAAGCTTGCAAACTGAAGCCAATCTCTCATTCCTGTAAACCCCAACCAAAACAAACTTTTCAAACATCTTTCATACATCCAAGCAAGCCTAAAGCACGACTGAACTACCCCTCATACCTCCTCATACACAAAAACACCATCTTGTTGAAAAAACAGGGCATCTGTTGCAGTTTTACTTCCACAACTCAATCCACTCGTGCACTTTGGCTAAAAACCTTTCAAACACGTTCCATATCATCCACACAAACTATCCCAAGCCCTAAATACAAACTGTAACATCCCTAACCTCTGTTGCCATTTTCACTTTTCAGTTTTGCAGGTGAACTTCCATAGCACGATTCAGAGAGTTTCAAAGCAAGCTAGGTACTTGGGAAGCATCCTTGGACTTCAAGCAAGCTGTACAAAAGCTCAAACTCCATTGAAGTTGGCCACATTGCTGTACATGACTCAAGCTGAAACAGGTAAAACCATGGACTTTTATCTCTCTATCCAGACATGATTAAGCTTAGGTTTGTGAATGAAACATGTTCTACTCATAGCCCTGAAGCCATCCATGTATTTACTTTTCATTTATATTAAGCATGCTGTGAGAATTTTGGCCATGAACATTGAAGAAAAATTAGGTCAGAAATTGGGGGTGAAGAAATTCTCCCTGGTTTCTTAGAGTTAGGTCAAGTATTTTATATGTTTGAATTCGTCTTTTGATGCTCTACATTATTGGTGTTATGAGTTTTTGTTAAAAGTCAAAGAATCAGGAGATGATGATTGCATAGGAGGCGCGTGCGTTTTCTGTTTGAACATTGCTGGAGGTTGAAGACAAAGCTGGCTTGGGCTGGGCCTGAGTCAGCTTGCTGTTTACACCCATTTTTTCCATTTACACCCCCCTGGCCCATTATGTGAAATATTTATCATTTTTGACTTTTTATTTTTTATTCTGACTCAATATTTATTGTTCAAGCATAAAAAATAATAAAAATATTTTTCTCACTTTTTTTTGCATTTATTTGGCATTTATTTGTTTTATTTAGTATATACATGTAAATAAATATATATACTTTTTATTTAAAAAACCTAAAAAATATAAAAATAAATATTTTTTTTAGTTATTATTTTTTGTTTACATTTTGAAAACGTTTTCTAAAAATATACATTTTTGTAAATAATTAATATTTTATTCTTGTATATATTTAGTATATTTAATATATAATATATAAATACTTGTATATTTTATTAGATAATTAGGGCAAAAATATGAAAATAATACATTTTTATTTTTATTAATATATGACACTAAAAAATACCTTTTTTTACAATATACTTCTTTTTTTTTATTTTTTGTATAAATTAATATATAAATATTGTATATAATTAATAAATAAATACTATTTATTTAAAAACTAGGGTTTTTCCCTAAACCATAAAAAAAATTCAAAATTTGACCTTTTTATTTTTGTTTATATTTCACATTGAAAAACACTTTCACATACATAAAAAATCATTTTTGTGCATAATACATTTTGCATATTTATTATATTTATTCAAATATTGTACAATCAAATATTTGTATATTCGATATGGATGTAATAGCTTAGAATTTAATTTCTTGTCAAATATCCCCAAATTCAAACTTGTACCCCCATCCCCATAATCATTGTTGTAATAGCTTAGCATTTAAATTTACGCATTTAAAAGCTTTCAAATTATGCCATGATAGACCTAGGGTTTGTATGCAAATAAAATCAACAAATAGGTTGACCTAATACAAAGATAAACATGCATGAAAATCAAAACACAATGCACACTTGCACCCCTAGGGTTTAAATCCACTTGTTTCCTTCAAAAATGGGCCATGGTTGCATGTTAAGTGTCTTTGGTAAAACAAAAACAAATCAAATGATCATAGTCCCTCGATGACACTATCAAGTTGCCTAAACAAAATGATCATAGTCCCTCAAGAAAAATGCCAAAGACACTTGGCACTATTGCCTCTATGGTCTAAACGATGACCTGCGCCCGTCCCGTTAACATCCTAACACAAGGTTGTTCACCAAATACAATGGTGAAACAACACTGTTAAAAGGGTTAAAACATGAGAAAGACCTTTGAGTAAATTTAGGGGTAGACAACTCTTAGTTACTTGATCAAACTTGCAAAACACACTTGCCTACTTTCAAAACATACTTCACAAAACACACATCACAACACAATTTCCAAACAAACTTTCAAAAACATTGAAACATCTTTTCCAAAAGACACACACCTTTGTAAAACATTCAAACAAGAATTGTTACAATGGTTTCCTAGACAAGGCATCTTTTTCAAAACATTTTCAAAACCACACACACAAAGCACCATTTTAAACATTTGAAAAGCAAAGGAAAGTGATCTAAGCAAGTAACTAAGATCCCATGGATAACCATGGATAGAAAGGGTTCTAATACCTTCCCTTTCTATAATCTACTCCCCAAACCCACGAAAATATCTCAAAGGTTTTTCCTGTGCTTTTTAACCTTTCCTTAGGATAAAATAAAAAGTCGGTGGCGACTCTTGCTAAACCGAAATATTTGCGAAAACGAAACGCAAAACCTCAAGTCAGTTCTCCCACCGTATCACAGTAGGTATTAAAGGTTCGCAACCGTGGCGGGTGCAAAAATCATAAAAAATATATTTCTTTCCTCACCTCCACAATATATTTTTTTATATATAACATTTTATAGCCAAAATATACAGATTTTTCAAAGAGGTTCTTACGGAGTACCGTAGATGTTTAGGGTGCTAATACCTTCCCTTTACATAACCAACCACCTTACCTTGAATCTTTCCCCCCTCTTTGGGTTACTCACTTTTTTCCCATTCCTTTGGAAATAATAAAGTGCGGTGGCGATTTTTATTTTGACCTGTATAAGTCTAGTCAATCCAATGGCTTAGTCTTAAACATTTCTACCGCTACAGAAAAAAATAGCGACTTCCGTTGGGGAAAGATTGACCTCTTGTTGGTCCATCCCTAAGTGGGTTGAGCCTATTTTCGTTTATATCTGTATATGTGCTATTTTTGTTTATGTGTTATATGTTGTATATATGTTTGTCTGAATTTTCCTTGTTTTCAGGGGCTTGGTGATTACTTATAAGTCCTATACCAGGACTTGGGCAAACTTTAAGATAGGACGGGCGGTATAGTCATGTTCAATTTGAAGAAGTAATCCCAAAAAAGGAGGAATGAGATCCCCCAATAAGTGGAGGCCCCTTTTACCGAGTAATCGGGAAGACGTGCTACTTTCGACCTGGGAGCCTGCTGAAGCTGAGGACCGTAGAATACCTAACCCATCTTGGCCTTTTAGGTGTAATTTGGAAGCTATGACGGAGTAATCTGGAAATAATTGTCACACGATACTACGCTTGGACGAGTTTTTCTTGAGAATATTACTGATTACTGAGTTAATCGGGGAGTTGGTAATATCCGAAGGAAGGATGTAGACTCTGGGAACCTCTAGAACCTTATTCAGTAGGTGATAAATTTTAGACCATACCTTATGGGTAGTACCTTCGACCTCATGATCGTGACATTGAACCTATAAACCCTATGTTTGTGATCTTGTGTGTTATTGCTTCATCATGCATCCATGCACTCATAAGCATCTTTTAAAGAAATTTTATTTCAAGGGACTTGAAAGTTGACCATTTGTGAATATCTCAGGTACCTTTTGACCATGCATTCTGGAAAAAGAATGACCAGAAAATACAGTTTCAAAGATCCCAAGATAAATGAGTTGATCAATCTAATTCCAGAGATTGAGTGTTCTGTAGATTTTCAGACGAAGTATGGATCCATCATTCCTCTCATGAAGCTTAGGATGAAGGAGGGTATTCTCTTGACCTTGGTCCAGTTCTATGATCTTCTATATCATTGCTTTACTTTCCCTGACTATCAGTTTATGCCTACACTAGAGAAGTATTCTTATCTGTTGGATTTACCTATTACTGATCGTGTGACTTTTACTGGTTTGGAGGGTGAGCTGAAACCACACGAGATTGCTTCTTTGATTCATCTGGGGAAGTCTGAGGTTGAAGCCCATATGACTACTAAAGGAGGGATTAGAGGATTATCAGCTCAATTCTTATTGGAGAAAGCTCGTTATTTTGCCAGGATGAAGAGTACAGTCGCTTTTGAGTCCATCTTTGCTCTCCTTGCTTACGGGTTGTTTTCATTTGCTAATATGGACAAGTTTGTTGACATTAATGCTATTAGGATCTTCATGATTGGAAACCCAGTTCCTACATTGTTGGGTGATTCTTATTACTCTATTCATCTTCGGAGTTCTTATCATGGGGGGATGATTATCTATTGCACGCCTCTGTTGTACCGATGGTTTATTTCTCATGTGCCTCAGTCTGATGCTTTCTGGGATTTCAGGAAGGAACCCTGTTGGGCTCCTAAGATCATGGCACTTACTCACTCATATATTGATTGGTATCATCGGGCTTACCATGACGTGGAGATTATCGACAGTTGTGGTGGTTTCCCTAATGTACATCTTCTTGGTACAAAGGGAGGAATTAACTACAACCCTGTTCTTGCACGACGACAACTTGGTTATCCAATGAGGGATAAACCAAATAGTATTCATTTGAGTAGTTTCTTCATGAAGGAGGGAGAATACCATAAGCAATCTAGGGAGCAGATTGCGAAGGTTGGCGTCACATTCATAGGAAACATAGGAAAGACATGGGACCTATGGGGTTGTTCTTTGGAGCCTTATCTTCAGTGGGTCCAAACGAGAGCTATTTAGTTGAAGATGCTGTATTCTCGGGAAGCACCTATGCCTAATTTGTTTGTGAAGAAAAATCCTCACCTATTGGATGATGTGGAAGAGCTACAACTTGCTTTGGTCAGGATGCAGCAGGAAAAGGATGCTTGGGAGAATAAGTGCCAAACTTTAGAGATTTCCTATAGAGCAGACTTGAAGGAGAAAGATGACTTGATTGATATTCTTGAGAGTCAGACTTTAGAGACAATGGAGAGGCAAGGGGATTATTTTCCTCTAAGCCTCAGTCAGATGCTAGTTGCTCACTTCCTGATTCAGGTGATTGGAAGGAGGTTGCCACCAGATATGCGGAAGAAAATTAGAGGTTGAAGGCTCAAATTTCCAGGCTTACAGGGAAGTGCCAAAGAATAGAGTGATCTTCATCAGCTTTACTTCTTAGGGTTTTAGACTTTATTTTCATCTTGTACTTGTGATATTCAAACTATAATCCATTTTGAAGTTATTATAATAAAAAAATTCAGAATTTCAAATGTTTTATTACTTTGATATTTGCAATGTGTCTATAAATCTTTAAGTCCCTTGAAATATTAATAATAAAATGAATCATGTGCATTGCATATCATGTATCATGTTGCACATATTTCTTGCATTTGTTATGCATATCCAGGTGTCTTACCAAGCTTCTTTACTTTGTTCAGAAAGTTGTCTCACCACTACAATACTCGAGCTAATTTCAGAAGGAAGATGGAAAACTTAGAATAAGAGAATCGCGAGTTACACGAGGAAGTTTCTGCTCTGAAGGTCGGCATGACCAATCTCATTGCTCTGATGGAATCTCTGTTGTCTGCTCAGAATCACCCACCGAGTGTTCAACCTCAATAGACAAAGGTTACTACTAAAGCTTCAACTGTTCATGTGTCTATTACTCCAGCTGTTGTTCAGAATCGCATGCCTCAAAGTTATCCATGGGGAATGCCAGAGAATTTTATGCCCAAAGGATTCAATCTTTGTCCTCAAGTTACTCCATTTGTTCAGACTACTGTTACTCCTGCACCTCATGTGGTTCATGCTACTCGTGCTGCACCTCCTTCGGTGAATATGGTCTCGTTATCTAATGATGATATGTATCGTCCTTTTCCTCCACCAAGTGAAGGCTTGGGTCTCTATGATCGAATGGATGATCTTCAAGATCAGTTTGACAAGATGCAAAGGAATATGAAGGCTCTCAGGGGAAAGGAATTGTTCGGGCAGAATGTGAATGATTTATGCTTGGTTCCGAATGTCAAGACACTTGTGAAATTTAAAGTCCCAAAATTCGAGAAGTACAAGGGCAACACTTATCCTCGTGCTCATCTTGTGATGCATATAAGAAGAATGTCTACCCACACTGATAATCAGTGTCTGCTGATTCATTTTTTTCAGGATAGTTTGACCGGTGCTGCGTTGAATTGGTATATGACTTTGGACAGCGTAGATATCCATACTTTCAACGAATTGGGAGAAGACTTTATCAGACAATACAAATACAACATAGACATGGCGCCAGGCCGTGATTAACTTAGGGCCATGGTCTAAAAGGAAAGGCAAGCATTCAAAGAATATGCACATAGATGGCTTGAGGTAGCCGCCCAAGTGATTCCTCCCATGGAAGAAAAGGAGATGGCTAAGATTTTCCTGAAGACTCTGGGTGCTTTCTACAATGAGAGGATGGTAGTGAGTGCGCCAAGTGACTCTAATGAAATGGTGGGCATGGGTATCCATTTGGAAGAGGATGTAAGAGAGGGACGTTTAACAAAAAGTGAAAGTTCCAGAAGCACGAAGAAGCCATCCTATGGGTTTGCCAAAAATAAGGAAGGAGATAAAAATGATGTTATGCAAGAGAGAAGGGTTAATCCTCCTAGAATAAATTATCAGCGTCATCAACAAGTCGCCTCAGTAACTCCAGTTATTGGTGTAGCTCCAACCACCGTTGCTTATCATAGACCATCCCATCAGGAGAATCAAAGGTATAATCAGAGTAGCGAGAGTTATGATCCTATCCCTATGAGCTATACAGAATTACTCCCGGCGTTAATTCAAAAGAAGTTGGTTCATACCAGACCACCCCCCCCTATACCATCACCATTACCTTGGTATTACAAGTCATACCAAACGTGTGCTTTTCATCAGGGAGGACCAAGGCACAATGTTGAGAACTACTATCCTTTGAAAACTGAAGTACAAAAATTGATGAAGTCTGGTATCTTATATTTCAAAGATGTTATCCCTAATGTGAAAGATAATCCTTTGCCAAAGCATGGAGGAACAAATGTTGTGAACATGGTGGCTGGTTGTCCAAGCGACTTCCGGATTTTCGATATTAAATTGGTTAGAGGAGATTTGGTAAAAATTCATGCGAACCTATGCGATTTTAGTTACTACACTCATGAACATGCTGGTTGTGGTATCTGTAGTACGGATATACAATGTTGTCACAAGATAAAGGCTGATTTGTAGGAGATGATGGATGAGGGCGTCATCCACATAATCAGGCCTAGGGAAGAGTATGAAGAGGAAGTAAACATGGTTTATGGATGTCCTGGGGAGTTCAAAATATTTGATATGGAACATATGAATGAGGATCTTGTACAATTGCATGCTACTTTCTACCACATGCCTGGTCAGGTAGAACATCAGTGTGGATCTTGCCGAATTCGCTGCCGGGACTCCCGAGGATGTTCAATTGTAAGGAAAGGTGTTCAATTGTTATTGGATAATGGAACTATCAAGGTTACAGGCCAAAGGGATGATTACCATGAGGTTAATGAGATTGAGGTTTGTTTGGCTGGAGAAGAGTGAGATGACGAGTATGCCTCTGCGGATGAGTTCTTCTCCTCAGATGAAGATATGTTTTCCAGATATGACTTTGTAATGACTGAATATGTTGAGGAGGGAGTAAATGTTATTGTGCCTTGTTTTGGTGCACCCATCCCTTTTAAAGTTGAATATCATGGCAAGCCAGCTATTACTCCATTGGTGATTAGCTTACCGGGTCCTGTCCCCTACAAGTTAGACAAGGTTGTACCCTACAAATATAATGCTACAATTTTAGAGGATGGTGTGGATGTTCCCATCCAGCCAATGCCTAATGTTGGAAATATTGTTGAGACTAACAGAGTGACCCGCAACGATCATGTATTTACACCAGTTGTTTGTGGAGATGTTAGTACTGGAAAGAAAGTTGTGGAAAGTGTTGAGGAAAATAAGGCTACAAGTGAATTTAGTTGAGCTACGCTAGAAAAAGAGGTGCATGATATTTTGAAGATAATGAAGATGAGAGACTACAGAATTGCAGATCAGCTACTGTAGACTCCTTCAAAAATATCTATCTTGGCTTTATTGATGAACTCTGCTACTCATAGAGAATCTTTGATGAGGGTATTGGACCAAGCTTTCTTGGAAAGTGATATGCCAGTAGACTAATTCAGCAGTGTGGTAGGGAACATTACATCATGTAATAACCTGATTTTGTGCGACGATGAACTACCCGATGAAGGAAGGAATCACAATTTATCCCTCCACATCTCTATGAACTGCAAAAATGATTCATTATCCAATGTGCTGATTGATAATGGTTCTGCATTGAACGTTATACCGAGGAGCACACTTATGAAGTTGAAATATCAAGGAATGCCCATGCGCCCAAGTGGCATTATTGTGAAAGCATTTGATGGATCAAGGAAATCTGTTATTGGTGAAGTGGACTTGCCTATTCATATAGGCCCACATTTGTTTCAGATTACTTTCCAGGTCATGGATATTATACCCGCTTACAACTGTTTGTTGGAACGGCCGTGGATACATGAGGCAGGGGCTGTCACTTTGACTTTACACCAGAAGTTGAAGTTTGTGCACGAAGGAAAAGTGGTAATTATAAATGGAGAACATGCATTATTGATATCTCATTTGTCCTCTTTCAGCATTGTGGAGGCGGATGAAGTTGCTGTTAGAACCCAATTCCAACCTTTATCCATTGATAATATAAGAGGAAATGAGAATTCTATGGCTTCGTTTAAAGATGCTCAACAGGTTATGTGTAGTGGCCATAATGAAGTATAGGGACAAATTGTTGATCCACCTGTAAACAAGAATAGAGATGGCTTGGGGTTCTCTATGAAGAATGATAAAGTTAAGAGCATGAAGCCGAAGTCTGCTGCAGGCAAGTATCAAGATATCTCTCATAGCAGGGGTTATCTTCATCCAGATGTTGCCGGGATTAATGCCATTGTGGAAGATGAAGTAGAGCCAGAAATGCAAAATTATGTGACGCACAAAGTTAGGGTTCAAAACTGGATCACTATTGATGTTCCCTCTTGCATACATGTTTCAGAGTAACTTGTTTTTAGTTTTGAAAAAAAGCTTTCACTCTGCCCAAGGTGAAAGTATTGATATTGTACAGGCTTATTTTTTTTCTTTGATTTTTAAAATCAATAATAAAAGTCGTCTTTGTTTCCCAAATTGTGTTTTTATTTTTTGCATTTTTATTGGAAAATGGTAATTATAAAAAAAAACCTTTCAAAATAAATAATAATTGAAATTCAATCTGCATGATCACTTGTTATATGTGTCAGTTTCTAAAAGCAATCATAAATCATATGTGTAGATTAATTAAAAAACCCATTGAATACAATGACCCTGCACCCTCTCCCAACTTTGAATGTCCTGTTTATGGGGCCAAAGAATAAGACTATGATGAGATTCTAGAAGAGGTCTCACGGTTGCTTGAGCGCGAGAAGAATTCCATTCATCCATATAAAGAGCCATTAGAAGTAATCAATTTGGGTTCAGAAGAAGATCCGAAGGAAGTCAAGATTGGAGAATTGATGCATCCGGATTTGAAGAGCAGGTTGATTGAGATGTTGAAAGAGTATGTGGATATTTTTGCTTGGTCTTACCAAGATATGCCTGGTCTAGATACAGATATTATAGAGCACCATTTGCCACTGAAGCCAGAGTGCCCGCCAATCAAACAGAAGTTGCGAAGAATTCACCCAGATATGGCAGTAAAAATCAAAGAAGAAGTTCTAAAGCAGATTAATGCCGCTTTTCTTGTGACATCAGTGTACCCTCAGTGGATTGCCAATATTGTCCCAATACCGAAGAAAGACGGAACAGTTCGCATGTGCGTAGATTACAAAGATCTAAATAAAGCTAGTCCAAAAGATTATTTTCCATTGCCACACATTGATATGTTAGTGTATAGCATAACAAAATTCAATGTTTTCTCGTTCATGGACGGATTTTCCGGGTATAATCAAATAAGGATGGCTTTTGAGGACATGGAAAAAACAACATTTATCACACCCTGGGGAACATTGTGTTACAGAGTGATGCTCTTTGGGTTGAAGAACGCTGGTGCAACGTACCGGAGGGTAATGACAACCCTATTACATGATCTGATGCACAAGGAAATTGAGGTATATGTTGATGATATGATTGCTAAATCCCAGATTGAAGAAGGGCATGTAGAAGATTTGTTGAAGTTGTTTCAGCATTTGAGGAAGTATCATCTCCGCTTGAATCCAAATAAATGTACCTTCAGTGTTCGGTCAGGCAAATTGTTGGGTTTCATTGTTAGCCAGAGAGGGATTAAATTTGACCCTGATAAAGTTAAAGCAATTCAAGAAATTCCAGCACCGAGAACTGAAAAGAAAGTCAGAGGGTTCCTCGGGCGTTTGAATTGTATTTCCAGATTCAATTCCCACATGACTGTAATGTGTGAACCGATCTTTAAGTTGTTAAAGAAAGATCAAGGTTGTGTGTGGACAGATAACTGCCAAAGCACATTTGAAAGTATTAAAAAATATCTGCTTGAACCTCCTATCTTGCTCCCTCCTGTTGAAGGAAGACCATTGATTATGTATCTGATACTGTTAGATGATTCCATGGGCTGTATTCTGGGACAACAAGATGAAACAAGGAAGTAAGAGTACGCTATTTATCATCTCAGTAAAAAGTTTACTAATTCTGAGACGCCGTATTCCATGCTGGAAAAGACATGTTATGCTCTGGCCTGGGTGGAAAAACGTTTAAGGTCGTATATGTTGAATCACACTACTTGGTTGATCTCCAAAATGGATCTAATCAAGTACATTTTTGAAAATCCTGCTCTTACTGGGAGAATTGCTCGCTGCCAGATGCTGATATCTGAATATGAGATTGAATACCGCATTCAAAAAGCTATTAAAAGTAGTGTGTTGGCAGATTATCTTGCTCACCAACCAATTGATGATTATCAGTATGTGATGTATGATTTCCCCGATGAGGATGTGATGTTTATGAAAGTGAAAGATTGTGATGAACTATTGCCTGAGGAAGGTTTTGATCCTGAATCTCGTTGGAGCATGATATTTGATGGAGCTGTGAATGCTTATGATAAAGGAATTGGTTCTGTGATTGTCACTCCACATGGATCACATATTCCTTTTAATGCAAGGTTGACATTTGATTATACTAATAATATGGCTGAATATGAGGCTTGCATCATGGGTCTCGAGGAAGCTATTGATCTCATAATTAAAATTCTAGATGTGTATGGCGATTCAGCTATGGTAATAAATCAGATTAAAGGAGAGTGGGATACTCGTCACCCGACTTGATCCCTTACAAAGATTATGCTAGAAGATTGTGACCCTTATTTAATAAATTTGAATTCCATCAAATCCCCAGAGACGAAAATCAAATAGCGGATTCTCTGGAAACTATGGCTTCTATGTATCAAGTGAATACTTGGAATGATATACCTCGAATTATAGTTCAGTGACTAGATAGGCCCACTCATGTGTTTACAACAGAAGAGGTAGCAGATGAGAAACCTTGGTATTATGATATTAAACATTTTCTCCAGACTCAAGAATACCCAATTGGTGCATCGAATAAAGATAGAAAGACATTGAGAAGATTGGTTGGCAGCTTCTTCCTCAGTGCAAATGTGTTGTATAAGAGAAATTATGACATGGTCTTACTCAGATGCATGGATAGACATGAAGCATACATGTTGACGCATGAGATTCATGAAGGTTCATTTGGCACTCATGCCAATGGATATTCGATGTCTAAAAAGATGCTGATGGAAGGTTACTATTGGCTGACAATGGAATATGACTGTTACAAATTTGCAAAGAAGCGTCATAAATGCCAGATTTATGCGGACAAGATTCATGTGCCTCTGACACTTCTCAATGTTATTTATTCCCCGTGGCCTTTCTCTATGTGGGGTATTGACATGATTGGAATGATAGTATCTGAAGCTTCGAATGGTCACCATTTTATCTTGGTTGAAATTGATTACTTCACCAAATGGGTGGAAGCTGCTTCATATGCTAATGTTACTAAGAAGGTGGCAGTGCACTTCATTAAGAATAATCTTATATGTCAGTATGGTGTGCGAGCAGAATTATCGCCAATAATGGCTCGAATCTAAAAAACAAGATGATGATAGAACTTTGTGAAGATTTAAGATTGTCCATCACAATTCATCTCCGTACAGGCCTAAGATAAATGGGGTTGTTGAAGCTGCTAATAAGAATATCAAGAAGATCATCCAAAAGATGGCTGATACTTATAAAGATTGGCATGAAATGCTCCCTTTTGCTTTACATGGATATTGGACATATGTCCGCACTTCAACAGGAGCAACCTCGTTCTCCCTTGTGTATGGAATGGAAGCAGTACTCCAATCGAGGTTGAGATTCCCTCTTTGCGTGTGTTAATGGAAACCAAGTTGTCAGAGGTTGAATGGGACCAGAACAGATTTGACCAATTGAATTTGATCAAAGATAATAGAATGATGGCTCTGTGTCATGGGCAGTTATATCAGAAGAGAATGAAGAAAGCTTTTGATAATAAGGTCAAACCTCGTGAATTCAGAGAAGGCGACCTCGTGGTCAGGAAGATCATGTATTTTAATGCTAATTTTTCCAGTCATTTTCATATTTTAAAACTTTTTTTGACTTAAGATTACATTTAGGGTTTTCCCTTTGGATAATGTTTGTAAATTGAAAACTTTTGTACATGATTCTTGAAATAGCATGTGGTACTGACTTAGAGCATATCTTGAAACAAATTCTTCAACATCATTGGGTCTTGGGTGTTGATAGGTTGATAAATCAAATCCATTAAAATGGACGAATGATGTTGGTGATATTTGAAACTCTAATCCCTTCTCTCTTCATCTTTTTCCCCTTTCTTATTGTATTACATGTTATGGGATAATGATCTCTATATCATTTATCCAAACATGAAATAAATAGATTGCTATTGACCAACCTCAAAATAGGTGCGACTTCTACATAAGTCCACTTACGATTGCTTAACATAGCGTTAAATTTTGTCCCGATTCGAATAAATGATTATTCGTGGCCCAAACCTATGTTTGTTAGCCCAAGTATGTTAATTTGATTCCTTTGATCCAATAAACTTGAGATTCATTGTTTGGAGGCTTTGGTTCTACCAATCCTCTAATGGATCTTTATAAATTTCTGTCAACGCGAATCACTTAAACATCGTTGATCATTAAATGTTGCCTTAAGAATTCTTAAATGGATGATATACTTGACAAAAAGCAAATGCAACTTGTTGTTGAGAGGCTTTGGTTCTACAAATCCTCTAATGAGTTCCAAATGCAAGTTTAAATATGGTCATCTAACTAACCACTAATTCTTAACAATTGACTTTACTTTATGCTTTTATTTTTATGCTTTTACTTTATGTACTATTTACTTTAGCATTTATATTTCATGCTATTTTCATCTTTGCTCACTTGAGCTTTTCTTTTCTTTTTGAAGATACTTAATAATCAACATAAACCATAAAAAACTTTAATGATACTTGGACTATTTGGTTACTATCCTTGGATTTATGAAGTATTTTGATTACATACTTTGTTTGTAATCTGGAATTCACCCGTATACAACGATTACTCTGCCCAATTTTTGTGAAGACTTAATACATTGGAAGTTTGGTTCTATCAAGAGGTCTAGTATCTTTTCTTGCTTGGTTTCAATCCAAAGAATGAGAATTCTATCTTGACTCATAATGTCAAGTATTGGCTTCTTGTTGGTTAGATGGTTCTTTTCCTTAACTTTTACCTTATGGTTTAAGATAGTCTCTTCTTCTCCTCCCATCTTCTTTAATTTCAAAAATCTTCTCCCTCCTTTTGAAAACTCTTCTTGTTTTTTAAACTTGAACCACTTTCATAATAATCTTGGACCTAGGTCCATGCATTTCAAAACCTTTTCATGAATAAACTCTAATCAATTTAATAGTACCTTGACATTTTTTGTGAGAAGACTAAAAGTCAATCAATCTCATTCAAACCATTTTGCCACTTTGGCTTTTAATTTTAAAACCTTTTTTGAAAGATTAGACTCTTGTCAATCCTTGTAGTGATGCAAACAACTATACTTCTATAATATGTAGTGAAGTGAGATATTTTCCACTTGGGTGTTGAGTGAGGCATTGTTAATTTTAAAATCCAAGCAATATCCTCAACTTTGAGATGATGAAAATTCTCCTTTCTCATGATTGTGGGTAGTAAGTATGTTTTCCACACAGACAATGACGATGATGTCTTATCTCATAAATTAACCAACACACTTGTGTTTTAATTTTTCTTAAAGGTGAACTATGTGTACCCTGATCCCCTATTGCATGAAAGGTGGTACGTAGGCACTAAAGGTTCGCAACCGGGGTGGGTGCAAAAATCATAAAAAAATATATTTCTTTCCTCACCTCCACATTTTTTTATCTACAACATTTTATAGCAAAAATATACAAATTTTTCAAAGAGGTTCCTACGGAGTAGCGTAGATGGTTAGGGTGTTAATACCTTCTCTTTACATAACAAACCCCCTTACCTTGAATCTTCCCCCATCTTTGGGTTACTCGCTCTTTTCCCATTCCTTTGGAAATAATAAAGCGCAGTGGCGATTTTTATTTTGATCTTTATAAGTCTAGTCATTCCAATGGCTTAGTATTAAACATTTCTACCGCTACACATAACACCGCGCGAAAATACTTTCTTGACAACAAATGGCCCTTCGTAGGTGTGATTCCATTTACTTCTGGGATCAACTTGAGGTAGAATGATATGCTTTATTATGAAGTCACTAGCCTGATATACTCGATGCTTAATTTTCTTGTTGACTGCCTTGATCATACGTTTCTGATACATCTGACCATGACAAAGAACCGTAAGCCTTTTATTGTCAATCAGATTCAACTGATCCAATCTTGTCTGAATCCACTCGTCTTCGTCTAAGTCTGCATCTTTCATAATTCTCAGAGAAGGAATTTGAACTTCGACAAGTAAGACAACTTCCATACCATAGACTAGAGAGAATGGGGTTTCCCCAATTGATGTTCACGCTAAGGTGCGATAGCCATGTTGAGCAAATAGTAACATCTCGTGCCAGTCTTTGTAAGTCACAACCACCTTCTGTATGATCTTCTTTATATTCTTATTTGCGGCTTCCACTGCGCCATTCATCTTTGTTCGATACAGAAAAGAGTTGTGGTTCTTGATCTTGAACTGCGTGCGGAGTTCAGTGATCATGGGTGGCCCAGACGCCTGTTATGATTTTATAAGGGTGGTTTTCTAAGGGTGCATCATGGGGCACGCATTTGGGGTGCTAGATCTGATTGCATGATGATATGATGGTGTTGATGACGGGTACATGATGATCATGTACATTAGATTCACACTGGATCTGCAATGAAGATGTTAGAAAAATAAAATGCCCACGCTTGGATCAAACCCAAGACTGGGCATAGGTATGAGTTAAACACGCGCGTGCTACCACTGGGGTGCCTGTTACATCCAATGATAAAACATGTTGCAATAAATATAAAGTAAACTTGTTTTCAAAATTGGACTTAATCTTCTTCTTTGCGGGCGTTTACAACAACAACAATAATTTCAAATTTTGTAAAAGCTTCATTTCTCAACCAAATTGAAAGATGTAAACATCAAACTTGCTTGATTTTTTACCACGAATTCAACCAAGTAACGTTTGAAAGCTATAAGTTAAAGGCTGAAACGAATTTTGCTTGGTTCCAAACTGAAACCTAGAATTTTAGAATTTTCAATTCCAAAATTCTCATCACATAGTCAAACTAAATGAAAACTAAGGACATGGTTAGTTTCAGGGAAATCATATCTACACTTTATCTTTTCAAATTGAAGGCAAATGATGTGTGTGTAAAGATTTCAAAGTTGGAGAAACTTACCTCTGAAGTGAGAATCGAGTTTGAAGTTAGAGCACTTATGGAGGTGTTAGGATGATCTGGATAACTTCACTGAACTCCCATGAAGCTTTTGCAATGCCTACCTTGGATTGAGAGTGCCTCAATTCTTCTAGACAAGTCAAGTTACAAAGGTGTAAAGTGAGGTTTGGAAAATGATGGTGGAGGTGTTACAGTCGTTCCAAGAGTGTTTGGATAACTTCTATTTGATGGATAAAGGGTATTTGAATGATAAAAGAGGAAAACACACGAGTGGATTTGAAGTTTGGTGTTAGAAACTTCAAATGTGCATTAATAGAGTTTTCTAAGTGATTTTGAGTTCGGGAGTGTTTCAAGGCTTCTGAATTAGTGTCTTGACTTGCAAATGACCTTTTTATTTATAGGTAAGAGGTTTGACATCTTAAAGTAACCAGAATCTTGAGATAACAAGTTATGGTTTTGAAGCTTGGTTTTGAAGTAACTTGCAAAGTCATTGTTCAAATGCAATGTAGGGTGGTTGGTAGGCTTAGAGAGGTTGCTTCTTGGTGCTGAGATGTTTTGAAATTAGAAGCAACAATGTATGGGCTCAAGGAGTGGACTTTGTGATTAAAAGCTTGCTTTATGAAAATGGAAGTGTTATCTTGTTCCCTTTAATGGAAAAATGGATTGGACAAAGCTTTAATCACTTGGATCATAGCTCAAAAGCTTGTTTAATCTTCTGATTATAGCAAGATTTGGAAGTTAGAGGCCTTTTAAGTGATATTATGCAACATGGCTTGAAGATTTGGTTATGAACTTGTCACAAAAATGAGCTATAATGCAACCTTAGATACCTAATTTAATCTCTTCGAAACTTCTAGCTCAAGCATGATATTTTTATGATCTTGGATATTTTGGAAAGCTTGAAACATTGTCTACAACTTTCATGTTGACCACTTTGGCTAAATCAAATGAGATCTTGGTGAAATATGGCCATGAAGTTGGGACATCTAACTGATCAAAACTTGTTGAAATTTTTTCTAAGTGTTGTATAAAAAACATCATAACTTCATGGGCTCATATCTATTAAATTAAGCACTTTTTGAGGATCACCCCACATTAAAAAAGTTGTAAAATTCATAAAACCCAAAAACTTTCATGTTGAAAGTTTTCCTTGAATCAACTTGTATCTTGAGGAAACTTGCTTGTGAAGTTAGGGTTTTTTAGGTACAAAAACACCTTAATATTTTCTAAGAGTTTGAAAACCTTGAATTTTGAATTTTATTGACTTTTTGATTCTTGATGATCAAGTTTGATAATTTTGAATGTTTTGATGATTATTGATTTTTGACTTCTAATGTTGCCCAAAAAGTTAAAGTTTGACTTTTGAGTGACTGTTGACTTTTCATCCATTGATTCAAACATTCAAATATCCATCACTTACATCTTTATAAATGTATTGAGACATGTAATTAGGTCAAGATGTTGAATTTGAGTCCTTAAGGTCATGCTTCAAGCCATTAGGTCATGTATTAGGCCAACAGTCAATGATCTCATCTTCAGTCAAAACCCTAGTTTTAACAATTTTTGACCTTTGATGATTTGAGGGCTTTCCTTGATGAATCATGGTCAACCCTTGATCAAATGACGAATATCACCTTAAAATATTGATTTTGACAAAAAATCTTGAAGTTTGACTGTATGTTGATCATATTTGACTTTTTACCCAATATAGTTGATTTTCAATCATCTTAGCAATTGACTGAGCAAACATGTGATGCAAGAATTGAAACTTCCCATAAGCATTATTGAGGATCCATGATGAACCATGAAATTAATTTGAGACCCTTGCAACCCATTCTTTGTTGTACAAGATAAAGCCATAGTTGTGGACCTATTGCTTAGGAGGTGAGTTTGTCTGATCAACTCTTGATTATCTTTGAGTATTTGAGAATCTTAGAAGAATTACTTGAAGAAAATGGGAGAGAAATTTTTTGGGTACAACAGCTTCCCCTGTTCAATCTTCTTAAACCTGAAGAGTTAGATTGGCATGTCCACCATTCAGGACTTGAAGGTAGTAGATGATTGAATATTAAGTGCCTAGAAATTTGCACCTGCCGGTGCATGAAGTAACACCGTTGGTTGATTATACTGGGAATGGGCTTAAAGATGCCATTAGGAGAGGTGATGAAGAGTTGTCAGGGATGGGCTTATAGATGCCATCCAAAGCAACTAAGTCTACGCTTGACTTCAACTGAAATAAGTGTCATAATAAATCAACGCTTGATTTAAATTGAGCCAGAAGAGGTCTTTTTTCTTTAACTGGAAGAAGTATTAGAATAAATCTATGGTAGATTTAATCTGAGCCAGAAATGTCTATTGGAAGAAGTATCAGAATAAATCTACACTAGATTTAATCTGATCCAGAAGATGTCTGCGTCATTCTTTAACTGGGAGAAGTATCAAATTAAATCTATGATTGATTTAATCTGAGCCAGAAAAGGTCTACTGGAAGAAGTATTAGAATAAATTTATGCTAGATTTAATTTGAGCCAGAATATGTCTGCGTCCGTACTTAACTAGGATAATATCAGAATAAATCTATGGTTGATTTAATTTGAGCCAGAAAACGTCTACTGGAAGAAGTATTAATAAATCTATGATCGATTTAATCTAAGCCAGAAGATGTTTGTGTTCGTCTTTTATTGGGAGAAGTATCATAGTAAATTTATGGTTGATTTAATCTGAGCCAGAAAAAGTCTACGGGAAGAAGTATCAGAATAAATCTATGGTTGATTAATCTGTGTCAGGAGATGTATTTTTTGAAAATGATCTTCTGAGGAGATTGCTAAAATAGCCCTTTGTCAGATGTAGCCTTGTAGAAGACTATCGAGTTATATAAATAGTTGATGATGTTTATTTGTTGATTGATCTTTCCTGAAAAGGTAAGGAGTTAGTTGTATGCAATGTCATGATGTATGAAATTCATTACGTAATGATGTTCTCAAAATAAATAAGACCTTACTATATTTGTTTCATATGCATATGCTATGATATTGATAAATGATGTATGAATGTGAAATGTTATTGGAAGTGTATCAACAGTTTCGTATGACATCTTGCTGGGGAAAATGAATCACTGACTGGTGCTGGGGATGAAGAACATGTGTAATCTTTAACCTTGTATAGAATGCTTCTGCTGGGGATTCCTGCATGTTGTTTGAGGAAACTCCACTGGGGAATGTTGACTTCTGTTTGGGGAGAAGAGTTCAGGAATATTAGTCGTTCAATGCTCTACTGGAGAGTTTAATTCTTATATACCTTGACTGGGGATAAAATAGATGGATAAACTTCTGACTCGTCTGGGGAGTTTAATTCTTATATATCCTGACTGGGGATAAAAGAGATGGATAAACTTTTGACTTGTCTTGGGAGTTTAATTCTTCTATACCCTGACTGGGGATAAAAGAGATGAATAAACTTCTGACTCGTCTGGGGAGTTTAAAGTTGACTGATATCTGGTCCGGTTCTAGGTTTCAAAGCAACTCTTTGGGGATAATGGCAAGTTTACTGAGGAGAGGAATTTTTCCAGTGATGCATAGTAATCTGAGGAATAGATTCAAGTTGGGGATACTGTAATCTATTGGGGAAATAAACCCCATTGGGGAAATAAATCCTGTTGACAGAGAAATACTTTGCAGAGGAAACAAGCTCTACTGGAGAGAAGAAATATGCAGGGGGTTTTACAGTTTTGGAGGAATAAACTCAGCTAGGGAAGAGAAATTCTATGAATTGTACTGATCGGAACTCCGTAGGTGGCTGATATTGCTGGGAAAAAGATCATATTCTTTTATCCGCTGGGGGGATCTTCCGGGGAGATTGCGGGGAACTAATATTCATTAAAAATGAATTTATGAAGATTACTCTATGAGGATAATCTCATATAAGTGGCTCTATGGGGAATTCTGGACAACTTCAATGTGATCCCAACTCCTAGAGTCTTGAGTAAATGCTTATTTTTGTTCTTATGCATACATTTGTTAACAATTAACCGTGTTCATATGCATATGTTCATTCAATTTTAGTCATTGGACGTTTTTGCAAACAAAATAGAAAAACAACAAAGTTTGAATTTTAAGGTGTATTTGTATTGATAGTTTCCCTATAAACAGGCGATCTTGTACAAAGAGACATAAATCCTAGTAAGAGGAAATTGTCGTGAAATGAAAAGAGTACAAAGTGAAAACAAAACATATAGCTATGTGGAAATGATCTCGTTGGGTTCCAACTCTACTATTGCCCATATGTCTTCGAACATCTCATCCCTTGCTGTCATAAGAAGTTGATTGAACTTATCTACGCCATTTGAACTTTGATTTTGGTAATAAAGCTTGTCGTAAGTGATCCAACAGGACATAGTCGTATGCTTTTAATCCCTAACTTTTTCCTGGACCTCCCTTTCTTGTTTTCAGTCCATCAAGACACCCTTTCTTGCCCAAGCCGCCTTTTTAGGTTTTCGACTTGCCGGGTGTATAATCTTTTATATATATCCCTAATTTTTTCCCGAACCCTTTTGTTTCGTTGGGATGCCCTTATTTTTTCCTAGGCTAGTCAACCTAGCGTGCCGTTTTCATGTGTAGTATCTTTTAACTATGTCCACGTTCACAGGGTGCGGGAAATCTTCATCGCCCATGGTGGTAAGTATCATAGCACCGCTCGAAAATAATTTCTTGACAACAAATGGCCCTTCACAGGTGTGAGTCCATTTTCCCCTGGGATCACCTTGTGGTAAAATGATGCGATATACTCGATGCTTGATTTTCTTGTTGAATTCCTTGATCATACGTTTCTGATACATCTGACCATGGTAGACAGCCGCAAGCCTTTTCTCGTCAATCAGATTCAACTGACCCAATCTAGTACGAATCCACCCGTCTTCGTCTAAGTCTGCATCTTTCATAATTCTCAGAGAAGGAATTTGAACTTCGACAGGTAGGATAACTTCCATACTATAGACCAGAGAGAATGGGGTTGCCCCAATTAATGTTCACGCTGAAGTGCGATAGCGATGAAGAGCAAATGGTAAAATCTTGTGCTAGTCTTTGTAAGTCACAACCATCTTCAGTATCATCCTCTTTATATTCTTATTGGCGGATTCCACTACGACATTCATCTTAGGTTGATACAGATAAGAGTTGTGGTGCTTGATCTTGAACTGCATGCAGAGTTAAATGATCATGGGAGGCCCAGGAGACTGTTATGATTCAATAAGGGTGGTTTTCTTAGGGTACATAATGGGGAACTCATTTAGGGTGCTAGATTTGATTTCATGATGATCTGATTGTGTTGATGAGGGGTACATGATGAGCGTGTAAATTTGGTTCTCGCTGGATCTACAATGAAGATGTTAGAATAATAAAATGCCCACGCCTAGATCGAACCCAGGACCGGGCATAGGTATTACTTAAATAGGCGCGCGCTGCCACTCTGTTGGATGTTACATCCGGTGATAAAACATGTTAAAATAAATATAAAGTAAACTTGTTTTCAAAATTAGACTTTATCTTCTTCCTCTCGCGCGTTTACAGCAACAACAACAATATTTTCAAATTTTGTAAAAGCTTCATTTCTCAACCAAATTGAAAGATGTAAGCATCAAACTTGCTTGATTTTTTACCACGAATTCAACCATGTAACTTTTGAAAGCTATAAGTTAAAGGCTCAAATGAATTTTGTTGGTACCAAACTGAAACCTAAAATTTCAAAATTTTCAATTCCAAAATTCTTATCACATAGTCAACATAAATGAAAACTAAGGACATGGTTAGTTTCAGGGCAATCATATCTACATTTTATCTTTTGAAATTGAAGGCAATTGACATGTGTGTAATGATTTCAAAGTCGGAGAAACTTACCTCTGAAGTGAGAATCGAGCTTGAAGTTAGAGAACTTCTGGAGGTGTTAGGATGATTTGGATAGTTTCACTGAACTCCTAGAAATCTTTTTCAATGCCTACCTTGGATTGAGAGTGCCTCAATTCTTCTGGACAAGTCAAGTTGGAGAGGTGTAAAGTGAGGTTTGGACAATGATGGTGGAGGTGTTATAGTTGTTCCAAGAGTGTTTGGATAACTTCTATTTGATGGATAAAAGGTATTTGAATGATAAAAGAGGAAAACGCAAGAGTGTTTGCATAACCGACCCATGTACCTCGATCTTTGATCTTTTATTTCATTGTGGGTTTTATTCGCTTTTTTCCCATTTCCCTTTGGAAACAATAAAGTGCGGTGGTGACTTCATTGTGTTGAGATAAGTCAATTGATGGCTTAATCTCAAATCTTTACCTCTACATTTCTTTTTCCTATTCATCACTGTCCCAATCTCGTTCATCTCTACTCATCTTTGACGGCGACTGGTGCGTGAAAGGAAAGTGGCCACTTCACTAGGGACATATTGACCTATTGTCGGTCCATTCCTAAGTGGGTCAATCCAAGATTTGTTTGTTTCTTTCAATGAGTGTGTATATATTGTTTTACTTGCTGTTAATCTATATATATATATATATATGTTTGTTTGTCTGGATTTTCCTGGTGTTCAAGGGCTTGGTGCTTTCTCTCTTTCTTCCGATGGTAATCTTGGATGAGCTGTATTTCTTTCAACCAATGCTAATCTTGGGTATCATGTTTCCTCATGCTTTCCAAAGCCAATATTGGATACCATGATCTTTTGCTTCCATCCAAAGCCAATATTGGATACCACCATCTTTAGTTGCCGTCCAAAGATAACATTGGATGTCTTGGTCTTTTGCTTCCATCCAAAGCCAATATTGGATATCTCGATTTGCATTGTCGTCCAAAGCCAATATTTGATGTCGTAATCTTTCTTCCATCCAAAGCCAATATTGGATGTTGCTATCTTTTGTTTATGTCTAAAGCCAATATTGAATGTTGCTATCTTTTGTTTCCGTTCAAAGCCAATATTAGATGTCATAATCTTTTTCGCCGTTCAAAGCCAATATTGGATGTCGTAATCTTTTCTTCCATCCAAAGCCAATACTGGATGTTGATATGTTTTGTTTTCGTCCAAAGTCAAAATTGGACGATATTTTTTTACCGTTCAAAGCCAATATTGGATGTTGTAAGCTTTTCTTCCATCCAAAGACAATATTGGATGTCACTATCTTTTGTTTCCATCCAAATCCAGTATTGGAGGTTGTGATATTTTCTCTCGTCTAAAGCCATTATTAGACATTGAGTTTTCCCTTCATTCAAATTCAATATTGGATGTTGTGATCTTTTCTCTCGTCTAAAGCCATTATTAGACGTTGAGATTTCCCTTTATTCAAAGCCAATATTGGACGTTATGATCTTTTCTCTCGTCTAAAGCCATTATAAGACGTTGGGCTTTCCTTTCATTCAAAGCTAATATTGGATGTCGTGTTTCTTTTCTGTCCAGTGTCTTTCCTAGATGACTTTGACGTATTCAGATTTGGTCTCATCCCTCATCTAAGGTTCATCTAGATGCTTCTAATTGTCTTTTTTAGAGAGTTGTTCGCCTCATTCAATGTCATTCTTGGATGTTGTTGCTTGCCTTCTCAAGTTTTTATCTTTTTTTCAAGTATTGATGGTTACTCTTTATCACCCTGACAGATATCCAGAAGTATCTTGTTGTTTCCCTAGCATGTCTTTCCATGTCATTTCATCTGAACTACCATAAGTTTCCAGTTTCGTGTCTTTTCATATTCCCACAAAGTCTGCGTCATCTCATACATCATTCAAAAAATAAATGTCAACAAATTTTCACGTTTTTTTTAAAAAAATGCACTGATGCAATCGATTATTGCCAGAGTGCAATCGATTGCAACAGAACAAAAATGCTTTTTCTGCCTTATTTTGGGGCTGTTTTGATCCATCTATCTTTTTCTACTCACTCCTTTTGATTGTTGATTTGGATTCCAATATTAAATGTCCAATTTCTCTTTAAATTCAATGGACTTTGGGTGTAGAAGAAGTTGGATAAATGTTCATCAATTCAAATCTACCAAAGAGTGAATTATTTAATTCATTTTTGGTGCTTCGGAATAATGATATGTTTAGTGCTTTAATCCATCTAGATGAGTGATTAAATTTAAAGATGATGGAAATTTCAGGTAGTGATCCAAGTTAGCTTATCATTCCCCTCCCTCTTCATCTTATCCCTTTCGTTTTTGTTTGTGCTACATGTTATGGGATGATGATCTATATATAATTTATCCAAACATGAAGTACATATATTGCTATTGACCAGCCTCAAAATAGGTGCGACTTCTACATAAGTCCACTTACAATTGCTTAACATAGCGCAAAATTTTGTCCCGATTTGAGAAAATGATCATTCATGGCCCAAACCTATGTTTGAAAGCCCAAGTATGTTAATTTGATCCCTTTGATTCAATAACCTTGAAATTCATTGTTAGGAGGCTTTGGTTCTACCAATTCTCCAAAGGATCTTCATCAATTTTGGTCAATGCGGATCACTTAAACATCGTTGATCATTAAATGCTGCTTTGAGGATTCTTAAAAGCAAATGCAACTTGTTGTTGAGAGGCTTTGGTTCTACTAATACTTGACTTTATTTTATGCTTTTATTTTATGATTTTATTTTATGCTTTTACTTTATGTACCATTTACATTAGCATTTACAATTTCATGCTATTTTTCATCTTTTCTCAATTGAGCATTTACTTTTATGCCATTTTTATTTTTCTCACTTGAGCTTTTCTTTTCTTTTCTTTTTGAAGATACTTAATAATCAACATGAACCATAAAAAACTTTAATGATACTTGGACTACTTGGTTACTATCCTTGGAATTTTGGAGTATTGGACTTCTTGGACTTAGGAATAGAAACCTTGACTTATGTTGGAATCCTTGTGACCTTAATTGATATTTTTCTAGATTTCTTGGGGTTTACCCCAAGATATTGGGTTGTTTGTTTGTTTTGTGTGCAGTTTATTGTGATTACATACTTTGTCTGTAATCTGGAATTCATCTGTATACAATCGTTACTCTACCCAATTTTTGTGAAATCTTAATCCAATTAAAGCTTGGTTTTCTCAAGAGGTTTAGTATCCTTGCTAGGTTTCAATCCAAATAATGGGAATTCTATCTTGACTCATAATGTCAAGTGTTGGCTTCTTGTTGGTTAGAAGGTCCTCTTCCTTAACTTTTACCTTATGCTTTAGCATAATGCCTTCATCTCCTCCCATCTTCTTTAATTTTCAAAATCTTCTCATATTTTTCAAAATCTTCTTTGTTTATAAACTAGAACTGCTTTCATAATAAAACTCGACTTTGTCAAGTGCCTTTTCTTTTAAAACTTCTTTTCTTTAAACAAACTTCAATTCATTTAATTATACATTGACATCTTTCAAAATTTACAAAAACAATTGAACTCATTCAAACCCTTTTGCGCGCTCGAGCACTTTTACCCTTTAAAACTTTTCCAAGATGAGACATGATTCATTGATAGTAGAGCAACATTCTCCTATCCCATGGTTATAAAGGTGTCTACTTTTCCACTTGAGTGGTAGAGGCGTTCTCAAACCCTCACTCTTGCTGACGCATGGTCCATCTTTCTCATAACTTGTGGGCGTTAGTCGAGATTTCTCTCCTAATAATAACAACTTGTCTCTTCATTTAAAATCAATCAATAGATAAGTCTTTTCTAGCCGAACTATGGTATTCTGATTTTCCCATTGCACGAGGGAGTACGTAGGCACTAAGTCTTACGACCCAAGGCGAGCAACAAAAATAATAAAAAAAACATTTTCTTTTGTTTGCAAATTCTCATTCATCCTTTTCCTTTAGAAAGTAAACCTTTACATGACATTCCTTTTGAAAGAAACCAAACAAATTGGATCTCCATAGATGCTTAGGGTGCTAATACCTTCCCTTTGCATAACTGACCCATGCACCTCGATCTCTGATCTTTTATTTCATTGTGGGTTTTATTCGCTTTTTTCCCATTTCACTTTGGAAATAACAAAGTGCGGTGGTGACTCCATTGTGTTGAGATATGTCAATTGATGGCTTAATCTCAAATATTTATCTCTACATTTCTTTTTCCTATTCATCACTGTTACAATATCGTTCATCTCTGCTCGTCTTTGATGGAGACTGGTGCGCAACAGGAAAATGGCGACTTCACTGGGGACAAATTGACCTATTGTTGGTCCATTCCTAAGTGGGTCAATCCTAGCTTTGTTTGTTTCTTTTCTATGAGTGTGTATATATTTTTTTACTTATTGTTATTCTCTCTCTCTCTCTCTCTATATATATATATATATATATATATATATATATATATATATATATATATATATATATATATATATATATATATATATATATATATATATATATATATATATATATATATATATATATATATATATATATATGTGTGTTTTTTTGTCTGGATTTTCCTGGTTTTCATGGGCTTGGTGATTTCTTATAAGTCTTCTACCCGCACTTTGGGCAAACTTATGATAGGACGGGCGGTATAGTCATGTTAACATTCAGGGAGTAATCCCAAAAAATGAGACATGAGATCCCCCACTCAGTGGAGGCCCCTTTGATTGTAGTGTCGTTTACCGAGTAATCGGGAAGACGTACTGCTTTCGACCTGGGATCCTGCTGAAACTGAGGACCGTAGATTACCTAACCCATCTTGGTCTTTTAGGTGTAGTGCGGAAACTATGACGGAGTAATCCAGAAGTGGTTGTCACGCGATACTACGCTCGGATGAGTTTTTCTTGATAATATTACTAATTATCGAGTTAATCGGGACATTGGTAATATCCTAAGGAAGGATGTAGACTTTAGGAACCTGTTAGAACCTTGTTCGGCAGGTGATAACCATTAGTCCATACCTTATGGGTTGTACCTTTGACTCCAGGCTCGTAACTCTGAACCATGTGTTCCTATTACTATGCAGTGCATTGCATAACATTGCATATCATTTGCATCCCCTGCATCATTCTACATACATCCAGGTTGTTTAGGATCTTATTTCTAGTTGTTTCTTTCTTGTAGTTAGTCGTCTATCGTCAAGCTGATTCCTCAACCCAACTGCAGAACTAGAGCTGCTATCAGATTGAGAATGGAAAACCAAGAACAACACAACATGGAAGTCAAAATGGAAATCGACGAGTTGAATTCAGGCATGGCCAAACTTACTGAGATGATGCAAGTCCTGATTTTCAAAGGAGAGCCACCTCAAAGGACTATGGTATCTGAAATTCCAACTGCTGCTGTTGACACTAAACCTATCCAGCATACATCTACCACATCGCAAGAGTGTGGGTTACCTCATAATTACTCTCTGCCTATTGCAATTACTTCAATGGTTGGCCAGTCTTCCTGACCAATTTTTCAAGCTCCGGTTTTCATTGAACCTTAGCCAATCATTCATATTCCTTCTTGTCAACCTACTGCACAAGTTGCTTTTGGGAACCGTCTCTTTGAGTACCATGTTGCCATTCCTCGAAGTATGATTCAGGGAGACTTTGGTGATTTTGAAGAGTTCAAAGAATAGTATCATACTTTAGAGAAGAGACTTAGAGCTATGGAGGGAAATGAATTATTCAGTGTTGATGTTAATAATATGTGCCTAGTTTCTGATCTGGTTATGCCTGCAAACTTCAAGACTCCCGAGTTTGAGAAATACCGGGGGCACACTTGTCCAAGAAGTCATTTGGTGGTGTACTTTTGAAAGATGTCTGCTTACACAAAGAATGACAAGCTGCTTATCCATTGTTTCCAAGATAGTCTGAGTGAAGCTTCATTGAAATGGTATATGGGACTTGAGAAAGGTCGTATACATTGCTTCCAAGACCTTGTTGATGCTTTCATAAAGCAATACAAATACAACCTTGACATGGCACTTGATCATCGCCAACTGCAAAATATGTCTCAGAATGAGAAAGAATCTTTCAAGGAATATGCTTAACAATGGACAAAACTGGCTTCTCAAGTTGAACCACCTCTGGAAGAGAAAAAGCTAACTGGATTATTCATGGATACTTTGTCCCATTTATTTTGGGAGAAGGTGATTGGTAGTGTGTCTTCCAGATTCATAGACCTGGTGACTATTGGCCAGAGATTAGAAGAAGGAATCAAGAATGGTAATGTTTCTAAAGATGGTGAATCTTCTAATGGTGCAAAGAAATTCTTGGGAACTTTCAGAAGAAGAAAGAGGTAGAAGCGCTATCTCGACTGAGAGATGAGGACCCTGCCGTATCCCTCAATACATTGATCAACCACAAGAAGCAGTTGTTACTCTTCCGATTAATGTTCAACCAGTTCAGGTTCCTCAATGACAGAATATTGCGTAAAATCAGAATCGTTATGTAGAGAATAGGGCTCAATTTGATCCTATCCCTATGACATACACCGAATTGTATCCTGCATTGGTGCAGAAGGGCTTGATTATAACTAGGCCTCTGATTCCTCGAAATCCTCCTCCGGCCGGGTCCAGATCTGACCTTCACTGTGAATTTCATCAGGGAGATGCCGATCATGATTTAGAGAGATGATATGCATTGAAAAATAGAGTACAAGAATTGGTGAAAACAAATATTCTCACTTTCAAAGAGGCAGGTCCTAATGTTATCAACAATCATTTTCCAAAACAAAGTGGTTGAAGACTGAGTCGGGGTACCCTTAAGTCACTTCCTAAAGCTAGTGTTTCAGACAGGAAAACTAATCCTTGTTACTGATTAGTTACTAGGATATCTTTATTTCTGTTTGCATTTTCCCTTGTTTATGTTAAAATTGTTGCTTTAAAATTTTGTATGTACTTTCATGTTAATTCTAATGAAATCAGCATTGCAATGTTTTGATTCAAATCATTTTCATTTACTGCTTTCAAATATATTTCTCTTGTTTACTTTCTTTATCAAATTTTCGTTTATGCAAAGATTTGAGGGAGGATGATGAAAACGAAATACCTATAATTGCTGTTGGTATGCTTTCGAATAAAACTTTGCTGAGAATATACACGCATTGTTTCAACTCCCAAACACTGGAGTAATAAGGAAGTTAATCCATCATTCACCCCTTTGAGCCTAGAATTTGGAGTTTCTTTCTATACTAAAAAACTCGCAATCTTAACTTGGGGATGGGTAGTTTTCAGTTAATTTGGATGTACATTCAATTATAAAAGAAATCATGCAATAAAACTTTCAATAAAGGTCGCGATCAAGCTTTCCTTTGCACACAACAAGAAATGTCAAAGATGCTATCAAACAAAAAATGAAAAAGATGGTTCCCCGTAATCATTAAGTTAGACAGTCATTATCTTTCCAAAAATAAAAATTAAATGAAAAGAAAAATCCCGCCAAGTCAAAACCTCAGAGGGAGACTTAGGCAAAAAACCGGGGCATCCCGCTGTAGCGGTAGAAATGTTCAAGATTAAGCCATTGGATTGACTAGACTTTATACAAATCAAAATAAAAATCGCCACCGCGCTTTATTGTTTCAAAAGGAATTGGAAAAGAGCGAATAACCCAAAAAAGGGGGAAATATTCAAGGTAAGGGGGTTGGTTATGCAAAGGGAAGGTATTAGCACCCTAAACATCTACGGAACTCCGCAGGAACCTCTTTGAAAAATCTGTATATTTTGGCTATAAAAATGTGTTATATATAAAATGGATGGTGGAGGTGAGAAAAGAAATATTTTTATGATTTTTGCACCCGCCGCGGTTGCGAACCTTTAGTGCCTACGTACCACCTTTCGTGCAATAGAGGATCAGGGTACACGTAGTTCCTCTTTTAAAAATTTGAAACACAAGTGTGTTGGTTAATTTTATGAGATAAGACATCATCGTCATTGTCCGTGTGGAAAACATATTTACTACCCACAATCATGAGAAAGGAGAATTTGCATCATCTCAAAGTGGAGGATATGGCTTGGATTTTAAAATCAACAATGCCTCACTCAACACCCAAGTGGAAAATATCTCTCTTTAATACATATTATAGAAGTATAGTTGTTTGCATCACTACAAGGATTGACAAGAGTCTAATCTTTTAAGAAAAGTTTTAAAATAAAAGGCCAAAGTGGCAAAAATGGTTTGAAATGATATTGATTGACTTTTAGTCTTCTCACAAAAATGTCAAGGTATTATTAAGTTGATTGAAATTTATTTATGGAAATGTTTTGAAAATGCATGGACCTAAGTCTAAGTTTATTATGAAAGTGTTTCAAGTTTAGAAATAAGAAGAGTTTTTAAAAGGAGGGAGAAGATTTTTGAAATTAAAGAAGATGGGAGGAGATAAAGAGACTATCCTAAAGCATAAGGTAAAAGCTAGGGATAAGAACCATCTAACCAACAAGAAGCAAATACTTGACATTATGAGTCAATATAGAATTCCCATTCTTCGGATTGAAACCAAGCAAGCAAAGATACTAGACCTCTTGAGAGAACCAAACTTCAAGTGTATTAAGTCTTCGCAAAAATTGGGCAGAGTAACAACTGTATACGGGTGAATTTTAGATTACAAACAAAGTATGTAATCACAATAACCTGCATACAAAACAAACAAACAACCCAATGTCTTGAGGTAAACCTCAAGAACTCTAGACAAAATAATCAAGTAAGATCACAAGGTCTCCAAGATAGGACATGGTCTCTAATCCTAAGTCCAAGAAGTCCAATACTCCATAATTCCAAGGATATTAACCAAATAGTCCAAGTATCATTAAAGATTTTTATGGTTCATGTTGATTATTAGGTGTCTTTAAAAGGAAAAGAAAAGCTCAAGTGAGCAAAATAAAAATTACATAAAAGTAAATGCTCAAGTGAGCAAAATAAAAAATGGCATGAAATGTAAATGCTTAAATTAAATGGTACATAAAGCATAAAAATAAAAGCATAAAGTAAAGTCAATTGTTAGAAATTAGTGGTTAGTTGGATGACCATCTTGAAACTTGCATTTGGAACTCATTAGAGGATTGGTAGAACCAAAGCCTCCACACAACAAGTTGCATTTGCTTTTTGTCAAGTATATCATCTATTTTGGAATCCTCAAAAGTAACATTTAGTGATCAACGATGTTTAAGTGATCCGCATTGACCAAAGGTGTTGTAGATCCATTAGAGGATTGGTAGAACCAAAGCCTCCACACAATGAATCTCAAGGTTATTGGATCAAAGAGATCAAATTAACATACTTGGGCTTGTAATCATAAGTTTGGGCCACGAATGATCATTTATTCGAATCAGGACAAAATTTAGCGCTATGTTAAGCAATCGTAAGTGGACTTATGTAGAAGTCGCACCTATTTTGAGGCCAGTCAATAGCAATCTATGTACTTCATGTTTGGATAAATGATATAGAGATCACCATCCCTTAACATGTAGCACAATTAAAAAAAGAAAGGGATAAGATGAAGAGGGAGGGGAATGATAAGCTAATTTGGATCATCATCTCAAAATTCTTTCATCTTTAAATTCAACCACTCCTCTAGATGGATTAAAGCACTAAACATATCATTAATCCAAAGCACCAAAAATGAATTAAATATTCACTCTTAGGTAGATTTGAATTGATGAACATTTATCCAACTTCATCTACATCACAAAGTCCATTGAGTTTAAAGATAAATTGGACATTTAAAATTGCAATCCAAATTATCCATCAAAGAGAGTGAGCAAAAAAATATTTGAGTCGAAACAGCCCCAAAATAAGGCAGAAAAAGTATTTTCGGCACTGTTACAATCAAATGTGCTTCGACAGCTACCAATTGCATCAGTGCAGTTTTTTTCAAATCAACTTTCTGTGACAAACAATTGCAATGTTACAACAATTGATTGCAACCTGTCAAAATCAGTCGAAAACAGCATCTCAAGGATCAAATTCTTGTTCCAACTTTTCATCAAACACCTTATGATCATGGATCCAATTGAGCGTGAAAATTCCATCAAATTATGAGAAAATAGCACTAATGGAATCATAAAACATTGCTTAATGAATCAAAGCCAGAAATCCACAAGAGATCACATTGTGAAAGACGATGATCCAACTTAGAAAAGGTAGAATTAGAGAATTATCAAACAACTTCTAGAATTTGCTTCAATTCAACCACAAGAATAAATTACCGAAGCTTGGATGTAGAGAATTGATGAAAAAAAGTGTTTGGATGAAGGTTTAGCTCAAAGATTAGTAAGCTTCAATGCAAAGCTTACTAACTTTTTGAAAATGGATCTTTGAGTGAATTTGGTAAATGGAGAGAATTGAGAGATTTTTTAGCAAAGTGATTTTGGCTATCAAAAGCTTGAAATTTGAATGAAATGAGGGCTCTATTTATAGAGTTTAGGATTGGGATTAGTGGTAATTTGGAAATTGATTCTTGGATCCAAAAATTGAATTAATGATATAATTTTCAAATTATGCAAAAAAAATGGAGCCAAAAAGATGACAGATTTGAAATTGCTGGCTTTTTTTTCAAAAATCATGTGTGTTTTGCTGTTATGAATCGACACAAGAGTCGTATGCATCGACACATGCTAGTTGTATAACACAGCATGAGTCGATGCAAGCTTCTATGAATCGATACAAGCTGCTATTTCAATATAAAACAGAATCAATCAACTTGCATGAGTCGACACATAACATGTATGTGTCGACACATGCTAGTTATACAAAACAGGATGAGTCGAAACAAGCCTCTATGGGTCGATGCAAGCTGCTACTTCAACACAATACAAAATCCATCAACCTGCATGAGTCGATACATAACATGTATGTGTCGACACATACTAATTTTTTTGATTTTTGAAGGCTGAAAACACAGTTTTTTTTTCAAAGATTGTGCATAATACACTCTGTGCCATTGACTGTGCTATGGGAGCAATTGATTGTACAGGAAAATGAAAATGAAAATTTTTAATTATTATTTTTTTCTTTTGCAAATAGATATTTTAGGGAAATAATATCGGAAAACCTTATTTGTTGGATGCTTTGACTCGGTACCTACAAAACACAATTTTGCAAAGACAAAGACAAATATTTTTTGTATTTTGGTTAGAGGTTAATTAACAACGCATATACAAAATACATAACTAAGGTGCTTGGAGATTCCTCAAGAGTAAACTTAAAGATAGGAGATAGAAAAAAAGAGGAAGAACCAACCCTAATGTGATTTTGACATGATATGATAGGGGAATATTAGGGGCAAAAATTGGGGTACAACACCCGCTAACTGTAATCTCAAATGAAACAGTTCAGAAAAAAGCTGGGAATAATAAATTATATTAGAAGAGGTCTTCATATCCTCAAAATTCTCCACCGGGGTTGACAAAAATCCTCAAAATAGCAAACGAATGTAAGAAGAAGTGATTACCGTCTCAAAAATTCCTTAGCTTCTAAATCATCGTCAATGCTACCATCAGTGCAATTCCAAAATCTCTTGGAACCTGAATGCATATTCTGAATTTATTGAACGTAGGACTGAAGAACATCATGAAGATTGGGTTGGGTACAAATAAACTTTGAGCCTTTATCTTATATTTCTTAAACCGTGAACCAAACCACGTTACAACCCTCAAAAGACATAATTGAATCCAGGTTTCTTTTGAAAGCATACTACAACAAGGTTGCGTAAACTGACTCCTAAGATATTTTGCGAATCATCTATTTTGGTATCATACCTTTGCTTTCTCTTTCACTTTAAAAGTATAAACCCCTGTGTTTTAACCAGTGATGCATTTTCTATACACCAATAATATAATTTAAAAAATTATTTTGATTTCAAAACTTTTGCATGAACTTTGCATTAAAATTATCATGTTTGAATAAACAATTTTGCTTGCGAACAAGATTTCCTTGTCAAGGAATTTCAAACAGTTGAGAAACTTGGTCAGTGATCCTATCAGAGGCAAGTATCTTCTAGATCTAGTTGCGAATCAGTTCAAGATTTGTAGCTTAGTGTGTGTTTTCTCATAATTGGTTAGCCAAAAGATCATTTTCAAAACTCATACTGGGGAATTCCTTTCCAACACTCATTTCAAGAACTGAAGCCATGATCAATTTATTCCAACAAATATATCAGAGCTGAAGCCATGATCAGTTCATCTTTAACAGTAATTTCAGAGCTAAAGCCATGATCATCTAATTTTCGGCAAATTTCGACTGAAGCAATGATCAGTTTATCCTTAACAGTCAGCTAATCTGGGACAAATCCCCAAATAGCTCTCCATGTCCCTCCTCAGAGGATCATCAGTTCAATACAGTTTACAAGTGTGAAAAATTTGTGTTTAGGATATTTTCTTTCCAAGCAAATTTGGCAGAGTTCTCCATGTTGAGGAATTGAACTTCCAATCTTACCTTCACAAAAGAGTCAAAATCCATTGTCATAAACGTCGGCATTACATGCATAGACCATTCACATATCAAGCATAACAAAATTCATACATAATGCATTACAAGAGTGTTTCATCCTCATTTGCATTTTCAGAGGTCTTGTTGCAGTCGACATGTCACCTTGAGATCATAGTCCAACTTACATGGAACCTACCAAAGCAGATGTCAGTTCATTTGTTTCTCTCTTTCGTGCAATGATAATCTTGGATGAGCTATTTTCCTCTTCCTTCCAATGCCAATATTGGATTAGTTGTTTCTCTCTTTATTCCAATGCTAATCTTGGATGAGCTGTTTCTTTCTTTCGTCCAATGCTAATCTCATATGAGCTGTTTCTCTCTTTCGTCCACTTACGATTGCTTAACATAGCGCTAAATTTTGTCCTAATTTGAGAAAATGATCATTTGTGGCCCAAACCTATGTTTGCAAGCCCAAGTATGTTAATTTGATCCCTTTTATCCAATAACCTTGAAATTCATTGTTAGGAGGCTTTGGTTCTATAAATCCTCTAATGGATGTTCACCAATTTTTCTCAACGCGGATCACTTAAACATCATTGATCGTCAAATGTTGCTTTGAGGATTCTTAAAAGGATGATATACTTGACAAAAATCAAATGCAATTTCTTTTATAAGCTTTGGTTCTACCAATCCTCTAATGAGTTCCAAATGCAAGTTTCAAGATGGTCATCCAACTAACCATTAACTTCAAACAATTAACTTTATTTTACGCTTTTATTTTATGCTTTTACTTGATGTACCATTTACTTTAGCATTTACATTTCATTCTATTTTTCATCTTTGCTCACTTGAGCATTTACTTTTATGCCATTTTCATTTTGCGTACTTGAGCTTTTCTTTTCTTTTTGAAGATGCTTAATAATCAACATGAACCATAAAAAAAATTTAATGATACTTGGACTACTTGGTTACTATCCTTGACATTATGGAGTATTGGACTTCTTGGACTTAGGAATAGAAACCTTGACTTATGTTGGATACCTTGTGACCTTAATTGATATTTTTTCTGGAGTTATTAGGGTTTATCCCAAGACATTGGGTTGTTTGTTTGTTTTGTGTGCAAGTTACTGTGATTACATACTTTGTCTGTAATCTGGAATTCATTTGTATACAATCGTTACTCTGCCCAATTTTTGTGAAGACTTAATGCAATTAAAGTTTGGTTTTCTAAAGAGGTTTAGTATCCTTGCATGGTTTCAATCCAAAGAATGAGAATGATATCTTGACTCATAATGTCAAGTGTTGGCTTCTTGTTGGTTAGACGGTTCTCTTCCTTAGCTTTTACCTTATGCTTTAGGATAGTCGCTTCATCTCCTCCCATCTTCTTTAATTTTCAAAATCTTCTCATATTTTTCAAAATCTTCTTTGTTTATAAACTCGAACCGCTTTCATAATAAACCTCGACTTTGTCGAGTGCCTTTTATTTTAAAACTTCTTTTCTTTAAACAAACTTCAATTCATTTAATCATACATTGACATCTTTCAAAATTAACAAAAACAATTCAACTCATTCAAATCCTTTTGTGCGCTCGAGCACCTTTACCCTTCAAAACTTTTCCAAGATGAGACATGATTCATTGGTAGTTCAGAAACATTATCCTATCCCATGGTTATAAAGGTGTCGACTTTTCCACTTGAGTGCTAGAGGTGTTCTTAAACCCTCACTCATGTTGATGCAGGGTCCATCTTTCCACACCTTATGGGCGTTAGTCGAGATTTCTCTCCTAACAATGACAACTTGTATCTTTGTTTAAAATCAATCAATAGACAATTATTTTCTAGCCGAACTACGGTGCTCTGACTTTCCCATTGCACGAGGGAATACGTAGGCACTAAGTCTTACGACCCAAGGCGAGCAACAAAAATAATAAAAAAACATTTTATTTTGTTTGCAAATTCTCATTCATTCTTTTCCTTTAGCAAGTAAACCTTTACATGACATTTATTTTGAAAGAAAACAAACAAAGTGGATCCTGCGAAGTACCGTAGATGCTTAGGGTGCTAATACTTTCCCTTTGCATAACCGACCCTCGTACCTCATTCTCTGATCTTTTATTTCATTGTGGATTTTTTTAAATATTTTTTCCCATTTCCCTTTGGAAATAATAAAGTGCGGTGGCGACTTCATTATGTTGAGATAAGTCAATTGATGGTTTAATCTCAAATCTTTACCGCTACATTTCTTTTTCCTATTCATCACTGTCTCAATCTCGTTCATCTCATCTCGTCTTTGACGGAGACTGGTGCATGAAATACTCAAGGGACACCAGCACAAACCAATGTGTCGCACTAATGTATCCATCATTTCAACCATATCGGTCTATTCCGTACAGTTTCCACGATCTATTACTACTTACCTAGAATGCCCCCAGATCCAGGTATATGATCTATACAAGAAATAAACCTAAGTATATCCCGAAATATAAAGCATACAAGGCAAACAAGTAAAGAAATAAAGGTGATCTAGCTTTCAGGTAACCCCACTTTTATTTCTCCCCAGTAGAGTCTCCAGTTCTGTAATACGGTGGGAGAACTGACTTTGGTTTTTGCATTTTATCGCAAATGTTGCGATTAACAAGAGTCACTACCGACTTTTCTTTTATCCCATAAAGGAAAGAATGAGAAGAACAGGAAAGACCTTTGAGAAATTTCTTGAGTTCGGGGGGTAGGTTATGAAGAGGGAAGGTGTTAGCACCCTTTTCATCCGTAGTTATCGATGGTTTCTTAATCGCTTGATCACTTTTTTGAAATGCTTTGTGTTTGTGTATGTTTGCAAATATTTTGAAAACGCCTAAGCACAACAATTTTGTAATGATTCTCGTATCTTTGAGAATGTATACAAAATATTTTTTTTTGAAAATATTTATTGGATAAAAGTGTTTTTTTGGAAACAGTGTTTTGAAGATGCCAATGTAAGGAAGTTTGCTTTATAATAACCCTTGTATCACTCCTCAGGAGTGTTCATAAAGTGTTTTGAAATTAGATGTTTTGAAAGTGTGAAGTGTGGAAATTGTTTTAGTTCGTGAGCATGTGATTACAAGCGATCTACCTACTCAAAAGGTATTTGTTCTTTTCCTCCTATTTTAGATAGTGCTATCCTACCATTAGTTAGTAGGAAGCGCTATCAATGGATGTGAGGGACAGTCGTGGGCCATCTTACAGTCACAGAAGGTAACTTGTAAGACGTTTTAGCAATTGTCGTAAGGGACTAAGATCATTTACTGAAGGCAACATTGAAGGGTCATCGAAGGACTACGATCTTTTAATGAAGGGTCTTTGCTTAAGCATCCCACGTTTGAGGGACGTGAATACTTAAATCTGAGGCATCTAGTGAGGTTACCCTAGAGGTGCATGCGTGCGAAGTGTTTTGATTTCAAGTATTTATCTTTTAGATTTAGGTTTTATAATGATTGATTTTAATCTGGCCATACAAATCCTAATTACTAACAGTAATAAAGAAAAAAGTAAATTGTAGAAATTAAATATCCTACGCTATTACAATGGTTTAGGGATGGGGAGTACAAACCATAAAACATGGGGAGGAAAGCAATAAGCCCTAATTCTTTGATGGAAAAAAGTTTGATGATTAACCTCATTATTTTTTTATTAACAAAAGTTTGGTAAAAACCTAAAGAAACTAAATTAAAATTAATAACAAATGGAAAAAAGAGACAAATTAATTTTAATTAATTAAAAAGAAAGCTAACTTAATTTAAAAAAAGAAGTCTAAATTAATTTAAAAAAAGAAATTAATTGTTAGAAAATAATATATGAAGTATGAAACCTAATTCTAATTAATTAATAAAATAAAATAAAGGTGATAAAATTAAATTAATTTTTATTTATCAAAAATTAAATTAATTAATTGAAAACCTAAATCTAATTTTTTATGATTTTATAATTTTTGTTGATTAAATAAAAATGAATTTAGAAAATAAAAACTTTAATTAAAATATTTTAAAAAAAAAGAAGAAAAATGGGCCTGAGTTTGAACAAGTAAAATATGGGGTGAGAAGAAGCAAAAATAAAAGCCCAGATCAGGGAGGCCCAGACGCCTGTTGTGATTCAATGATGGTGGTTTTCTGAGGGTGCATCATGGGGCACAGTTTTGGGGCGCTAGATCTGATTGCCTGATGATATGTCGGTGTTGATGAGGGGTAAATGATGAGGGTCTACATCTGGTTCACATTGGATATGTAGTGAAGATGTTAGAAAAATAAAATTCCCACGCCTGGATCGAACCCAGGACCGGGCATATGTATGACTTAAACACGTGCGCGCTACCACTTAGGTGGCTGTTACATCTGGTGATAAAACATGTTGCAATAAATATAAAGTAAACTTGTTTTCAAAATTGGACTTCATCTTCTTCCTCACGCGCGTTTACAGCAACAACAACAATATTTTCAAATTTTGTAAAAGCTTCATTTTTTCACCCAAATTGAAAGATGTAAACATCAAACTTGCTTGATTTTTTACCATGAATTCAACCATGAAACTTTTGAAAGCTATAAGTTAAAGGCTGAAACAAAGTTTGCTTGGTACCAAACTGAAATTTAAAATTTCAGAAACTTCAATTCCAAAATTCTCATCACATAGTCAACATAAATGAAAACTAAGGACATGGTTAGTTTCAGGGAAATCATATATACATGTTATCTTTTTAAATTGAAGGCAAATAATGCATGTGTAAAGATTTCAAAGTTGGAGAAACTTACCTCTGAAGTGAGAATTGAGTTTTAAGTTAGAGAACTTCTGGAGGTGTTAGGATGATCTGGATAGCTTCGCTGAACTCCCAAGAAGCTTTTGCAACGCCTACCTTGGATTAAGAGCGTCTCAATTCTTCTGGAAAAGTCAAGTTGCAGAGGTGTAAATTGAGGTTTGGACAATGATGGTGGAGGTGTTACAGTCGTGCCAAGAGTGTTTGGATAACTTCTATTTGATGGATAAAAGGTAGTTGAATGATAAAAGAAAGGAAAACACACAAGTGTATTTGAAGTTGGGTGTTGGAAGCTTTAAATGTGAAACAATGGAGTTTTCTAAGTGATTCTGAGTTTAGGAGTGTTGTAGAGATTCTAAATTTGTGTCTTGGATTGCAAATGGCCTCTTTATTTATAGGCAAGAGGTTTGACATCTTGAAGTAACCAGAATCTTGAGATAACAAGTTATGGTTTTGAAGCTTGGTTTTTAAGTAACTTACAAAGTCATGGTTCCAATGAAATGTAGGGTGGTTGGTAGGCTTAGAGATGTTTCTTCTTGGTGCTGAGATGTTTTGAAATCAGAAGCAACAATGTATGGGCTCAAGGAGTGGACTTTGTGATTAAAGCTTTCATTATGAAAATGGAAGTGTTATCTTTTTCCCTTTAATGGAAAAATGGATTGGACAAAGATTTAATCACTTGGATCATAGCTCAAAAGCTTCTGTAATCTTCTAATTATAGCAAGATTTAGAGGTTAGAGGCCTGTAATGTGAGATTATGCAGCATGGCTTGAAGATTTGGTTATGAACTTGTCACAAAAAGGACCTATAATGCAACCTTAGATACCTAACTTCATCTCTTCGAAACATATAGCTCAAGCATGATCTTTTTATGATCTTAGAAATTTTTAAAAGCTTGAATCATTTTCTACAACTTTCATGTTGACCACTTTGGCTAAATCAAATGGGATCTTGTTGAATAATGGTTATGAAGTTGAGACAAAAAACTGATTAAAACTTGTTGAAAAATTTTCTCTGTGTTGGAGAAAAAACATCATAACTTCATGGTCTCATGTCTCTTAAATTAAGCACTTTTTTAAGATCACCCCACATTAAAAAAGTTGTAGAATTCATCAATCCCTACAGCTTTCATGTTTAAAGTTTTCCTTGAATCAACTTGTATCTTGAGGAAACTTGCTTGTGAAGTTAGGGTTTTTATAGGTACAAAAACACTTGAATTTTTTCTAAGTGTTTGAAAATATTGACTTTTGTATTTTGTTGAATTTTTTATTCTTGATGATCAAGTTTGATAATTTTGAATGTTTTGATGATTCTGGATTTTTGAATTCCATTGTTGATAAAAAAGTCAAAGTTTGACTTTTGAGTGACTGTTGACTTTTCATCAATTGATTCAAATTTTCAACTATCAATCATTTGCATCTTTGGAAATGTCTTGATCCATGTAATTAGGTCAAGATGTTATATTTGAGTCCTTAAGATCATTCTTCAATCCATTAGGTCATGTACTAGGCCAACAGTCAATGATCAGTCATCTTTAGTCAAAACCTTAGTTTTGACAATTTTTGACCATTGATGATTTGAGGGCTTTCCTTGAGGAATCATGGTCAAAGCTTGATCAAATGATGAATATCATCTTAAAATATTGATGTTGACAAAAAATATTAAAGTTACACTGTATGTTGATCATAGTTGACTTTTTACCCAATGTAGTTGATTTTCAGTCATCTGAGCAATTGACTGAGCAAACATGTGACAAAAGAATTGAAACTTGACATAAGTAGTATTTAGGACATATGATGAACCATGAAAGTCATTTGAGACCCTTGCAACCAATTATTCCTTGTACAAGATGAAAGCCTAGTTGTGGACCCATTGCTTAGGAGGTGAGTTTGTCTGATCAACTCTTGAGAATCCTTGAGTATTTGAGATTCTTAGAAGAATGCCTTAAAGAAAATGGGAGGGAATATTTTAGGGTACAAAACCTATGAATCAACCTGAGGAAATTTGTTGTGCCCTCACTTATAGTATTATCAATTAGAGAAAATAGTCATTGTATTTGTTAGTTAAAAGCTAATCAACACATGACATATATGATCACAAGATACAAATCAAAGTGCTTGGTGATTCCTCATGAGCAAACCTAAATATAGGGAGAAGAACCAAAACCCAAGTGTGATCTTGATATGATTGAGTTGATATGAGATGATAGAGGAATCTTAGGGGGGAAAAATTGGGGTACAACAGCTGCCCTTATTTAAGTTTCTTCTATCCAAAGATACGAAGGTTAAAATCTTCGTGTCGACGCGATTCAAGATTCTTAAATATAAAACAAACCCTATTTTTGTCCCTAAGATTCCATGCAATTCATATGATTGTGCATGCAAACAAGCAGATCCGAAGGTGACACGTGACACCACTGGGTAAACAAAAAAAAAACAAGGGTCCAAAGAAAACCCGATCATGAAAATTAATCGCTGGTGAATAGAAGACTAAACTCTATCAGGGTAAAGCCCAAGGAGGAGATAAGGTATCATCAACTCGAATATTAAGGAAAAATTAAAGGATAATAACGATCGACAAATGACTGCAAACTATCCATTCACTGAGAAGATAGCAAAAAAAGTAACATCGACCCACATGGATGGTAGGATAATATAGTTAAATACCAATATTAGGGTAGTCAACAAATGATTAGAATCAGTACTTATGACTGGAAACAAATGAATTCTTTAGAGAAAAATGAATCTCAACGATGAACTATCTCCCATAATGACGAGACTACCATCCATTGGAGTAACAAATCTCAACAACGAGCTATCTCCCATAATGACGAGACTACCATCCATTGGAGTAACAATTCTCAGCAACGAACTATCTCCCATAATGACGAGACTACCATCCATTGGAGTACCAAATCTCAACAAAGAACTATCTCCCATAATGACGAGACTACCATTCATCAGAGTAACAAACCTCAAATCCGAACTATATCCAAAAATCACGAGATCACCATCCATTGGAGTAACAAATCTCAACAAAAAACTATCTCCCATAATAACGAGACCACCATCCATTAGAGTAACAAACCTCAACAACTAACTATCTCCCATAATGACGAGACTACCATCCATTGGAGTAAAAAACCTCAACACCGAACTATCTCCCATAATGACGAGACTACCATCCATTGGAGTAACAAATCTCAATAATGAACTATCTCCCATAATGATGAGACTACAATCCATTGGAGTAACAAATCTCAATAACTAACTATCTCCTATAATTATGAGACTACCATCCATTGGAGTAACAAATGAATCTTCTCCGGAACTAACAGACTTACTGTGGAAGTACAACTTGCTCAAATAAATATACCTCCACTTGCTGTTATGAGAAGGAAATACAATAATGCTGCTGGGGAACCAAACATGGCTTCTCTGGGGAAGTTCCAGTATAGTCCTGCTGAGGAGATAGATTTTTCTAGTGAAAAATAAGTGCACACCCTTAATCCAGGGTTCAGAGCCTATGAAAATCATAATAATAACATTGTCGGGGACCACAAATTCAAACCAGAAATAAACCGGGGTGAAACAGTCAACCAAGATAGCACCTGAGGAGAAATAAACTCAAAAGGGAAACACGGAGCTAACCAGACAATGACCCTAATAGAAAGGCTAAAGCAAGATTCTTCCACGAGGGATAACTCAGTGCGGAAGTTGAAAGAATATACACTTTCTGCTTAAGATTGAAACTCTATTGGAGAGAGGGTAACATAACTCTGCAAAATAAGGTAATGTGACAACAAAATATTAATGAATGCAGATGAGCAATGAATGTTAAATTCAACTATGCATGATGTATGTATAAATGTATGAATGTTATCATGTATATACTAACAACAAAGACATAAGGCACTGGGAATAACCAGACAAAACCAGCTTGGGTAAAGTCAACACTCGACTAAATCACATCCAGGAATAAGATTCCAAAAGAGAGTAAGCACCAACTGAGGAAACAAATTCCTACTTCATGGATTAACTCCACTAGGAAGAAACATGGTTTAAAAAAAATCAAAGCACAATCTGATAGCAATAAAACAATACATATGCACAGATACGTCACCCTCCTCCAGGCTTCACCGGGGAATATCATACAGACTTCACTAGGGAAAACAATGTCTCGTCGTCTAGACTTCCACTGGAGATTATAATACTGTTTACTAGGGAAACTGAAAACCACATCGTCGAGACTTCAACTAGGGATCTCGTGCTGACTTCATTGGGGAGTACAACACCACATCATCGAGGGGAGCCTAAATACATTCTTCGATATCAAAAGTAATGGTTGTTCAAACTTCTTTGGAGAGAAACTATGAAACTTCATGGGGATAACAACTTTCAAAGAGAAACATTAACTCAACTTTAATTAGGGATTTAAGAAGTCAAATAATATAACAAGAAATCAAAATTAAGGGGATTTTAAATCAATCCTAGCACTTAGCAGGAGAAAACCCAAAAAAGTTTACAACTGTTTCGACACTCTTTAGAAAAGATACTGTCCTTGCCTAGTTTCTTGGGAAATAAACAACATCAATAATATCATTACTGCAAAGGGAAACATTTTGAAAATGATTCTTGCTCAGAACATAAACGGCTTTCCTTATATTTACGAAGACCTTATTTGGGAACTTGGGATAAAGGCTTCAGACTGTGCAGAACCCGAAATCAAAATAATCATCCTAAAGGAAAACAAATGAAACAAGACTTGACTGTGGAAAATGGGATCACAAACCCAACACCACACCATACATCAATTAGTATCAACTCCAATTGTTTGAGAAACACAAGGAGATCATGCGCATATCAGCAAGAGTGACTTGAGAGAACTTTCCTGGGAAATATATACTTCCAAAATTTTAGAGTTCGTATATCCTCAGAATCACTATTTTGTTTTTCTTGAGTCACAAAATCTAAAGTAAAAAGTAATTTGTAAATTCTTTTCAAAAACAATTTTGTTGTTTAATCTCTTTGCTTTGAAAATTACTATCAATAATAAATGGAATCTTTGCAAGTAGAATAAAATAAGAGCTACAAAAATTAGATAAAAGCTCAAATTTTATTAATAGAATGGTAGTTTGCGAATGGCAAGACTCCATACATGATTACGAACTTTGGAAAATGGTAATATATTGGGAAAGATATATTGAAATACAATTACCACTATTCTCCCTCACAACTTTGAATTCCTGAGCAGTGACTTCTGTAGAAATGTGGTGAGGATCCAAGAAGATTATTTCTTCAATGATCAAGTCTCGTCTGTCGCAGCTACTTGCCAAGAAATACCTAACTTTTTCTAAGGTTTCCCTTGCGGGTTTTCAACCTAGAGGGAACATTTATTCTGTTTGTGTCTCTTACTTTTTCCTAGACTGCCCTTTTGGGTCTTCAGCCTACCGAGATGCTCTTTTTTTCCTAAGCCTCCCTTTCAGGTTTTCGACTTAGCGAGCTGTTCTTTTATTTCTTTAGGCAAAGTATTTCTTGACTTCGTCAGCATTCATAGGAAGTGGGAACTCCTCGCCATCCATAGTTTCAGTAATTAATGCACCGCCAGAGAAGGATTTCTTGACAACATATGGGCCTTCAAAATTGGGAATCCACTTGCCCCTAGAGTCAGTGTTAAAAGACATGAGTTTTCTGAGCACGAGGTCGCCTTCTTTGAATTCACGAGGCTTGACCTTCTTATCAAAAATTTTCTTCATTCTTTTCTAGTATAACTAACCATGACATGATGCCACCATTCTCTTTTCTTCAATCAAATTCAATTGGTCAAACCAGTTCTACACCCATTCATCCTCTGATAACTTGGTTTCCATTATCACACGTAAAGAGGAAATATCAAACTCAATAGGGAGCACTGCTTCTATACCATACACGAGAGAGAACGTGATTGCGCCTGTTGAAGTGAAGACAGATGTACGATATCCATGCAAAGCAAAAGGGAGCATCTCATGTCAATCTTTATAGGTAACAACCATTATCTGGATGATCTTCTTGATGTTTTTATTAACATCTTCAACAACCCCATTTATCTTTGGCCTATAGGGAGATGAATTGTGATGGACAATCTTGAATTCTTCACAAAGTTCTGCAATCTTTTTGTTATTCAAATTCGAGCCATTGTCGGTGATAATCTTGCTTGGCACACCATAAGGACATATAAGATTATTCTTGATAAAGCGTACTACCACCTTCTTAGTAACATTAGCATATGAAGCTTCTTCCACCCATTTGGTGAAGTAATCAATTGCTACTAAGATAAAACAATGTCCATTTGACGCCTTGGTTTCAATCATTCCAATCATGTCAATACCCCACATAGAGAAAGGCCATGGGGAAGAAATAACATTGAGAAGCGTCGGAGGCACATGAATTTTGTAAGTGTAAATCTGGCATTTATGGCATTTATTTGCAAATTTATAACAATCATATTCCATCGTCAGCAAAAAGTAACCCGCCCTAAGCATGTTCTTTGCCATTGAATGTCCATTGGCATGGGTACCAAAGGAACCTTCATGGATCTCATGTATCAACATGTATGCTTTGTGTCAATCCACGCATCTAAGCAAGATCATGTCATAATTTATTTTGTATAGCGCATCTTCATTGAGGAAAAAGCTTGCTGTAAACCTTCTCAATGTCTTTTTATCTTTGTTTGACGTACTAGTCGGGTATTCCCGAGTCTGGAGAAAATGCTTGATATCATAATACCAAGGTTTTTCGTCAGACGTTTCCTTTGCTGCAAACACATGAGCCAACCTATCTAGACGTCGCACTGTGATACGAGGCACATCGTTCCAAGTATTTACTTGATACATAGAAGCTAAAGTGGCTAAAGCATCTGCCATCTGGTTCTCATCTCTGTGAATATGATGGAATTCAACTTTATTAAAGAAAGATAATAATCTTCTAGCATAGTCTTTGTATGGAATTAAGCCAACGTGACGAGTATCCCATTCTCCTTTAATCTTATTTATTACCAAAGCTGAATCGCCATATACATCTAAAATTTTGATCCTGAGATCTATATCCTCCTCGAGACCCATGATACAAGCTTCATAGTCTGCCATGTTATTGGTACAATCAAATGCCAATATTGCAGTAAAAGGGATATGTGACCCATGAGGAGTGATAATCACGACACCAATTCTTTTCCCATAAGCATTCACAGCTCCGTCAAACACCATGCCCCATCGGGATTCAGGATCAAGACCTTCCCCAGGAAAAGGTTCATCACAATATTTTATTTCCAAAAACATCACATCCTCATCAGGGAAATCATATTTAACAAACTGATAATCATCAACCTGTTGGTGAGCGAGATAATCTACTAACACACTGCTTTTTATAGCCTTCTGAGTACTATATTCAATATCATATTCGGACAATAGCATCTGCCAACGGGAAATTCTTCCAGTAAAAGTGGGCTTTTCAAAAATATACTTAATTGGATCCATTTTGGAAATCAACCAAGTAGGATGATTCAACATATCATGCCACAACCGTTTTTCTGCTCAGGCCAAAGCACAACAAGTTTTTTCAAGCATAGAATACTGTGACTCGCAGTCAGTAAACTTCTTGTTGAGATAATAAATGGAATATTCCTTTCTCCGTATTTCAGCTTGTTGTCCCAAAATATAGCCCATAGAATTATCTAACACTGTCAGATGCATAATCAATGGTCTTCCTTCAACGGCAGGGAGCAAGTTATGAGGTTCAAGCAGATACTTTTTTATAATTTCAAATGCTCTTTGGAAATCATCTGTCCACACACAACCTTGATCTTTGTTTAACAACTTAAAGATCGGTTCACACATTGCAGTCATATGGGAGATAAATATGGAAATGTAGTTTAACCGCCAAAGGAAGCCTCTAACTTGCTTTTCAGTTCTTGGTACGGGCATTTCTTGAATTGCTTTAACTTTATCAGGATCAACTTCAATTCTTTTTTGGCTAATAATGAAACCTAACAATTTTCCTGATCGGACACCAAAGGTGCATTTATTTGGATTCAAGCGGAGACAATACTTCCTTAAAAGCTGAAACAATTTCAACAAATCATCTATATGCCCTTCTTAAGTCTGGGATTTGGAAATCATATCATCAACATATACCTCAATTTCCTTTGGGATTAGATCATGGAATAGGGTTGTCATAGCCCTCTGGTACGTTGCACCAACGTTCTTCAACCCGAAGGGCATCACTCAGTAACATAATGTTCCCCAGGGTGTCATAAACGTTGTTTTTTCCATGTCTTCGGGAGCCATTATGATTTGATTATATCCAAAAAATCCCTCTAATGTAGGCATCAACTGTTAATTAGGGAAAGTGAAACATCGATACATCAGATCATAAAATTGGACCAAAGTAAACAGAATACCCTCCTTCATCCAGAGCCTCATAAGATACAAGATGGATTCATACTTCTTTGGAAAATATGTAGAGCTCTCAATCTCAAGAATCAGACTCATCAAATCATCTATCTTAGGATCCTTAAAATAGTACTTCCGATTCTTTCTTTTTCCAGAATCCATGGTCAAAAGTACCTGAGATATTCACAAAAAGACAACTTTAAGTCCCTTGAAACAAATGTTCTAAAGGATGCTCATGGGTGCATGAATATATGATGCAACAATCACACACAAGATCATAAACATGGAGGGTTCATAGGTTCGACATCACGAGCATGAAGTCAAAGATACTACACATAAGTTATGGTCTAATAGTTTATCACCTTGCCGAACAAGGTTCTAAGAGGTTCCCATAGTCTACATCCTTCCTTCGGATATTACCAACATCCTGATTGACTCGATAATTAGTAATATCCTCAGGAAAAACCCGTCTGAGTGTAGTATTGCGTGACAACCATTTCCATATTACTCTATCATAGCTTCCGCACTACACCTAAAAGGCCGAGATGGGTTAAGGGTTCTATGATTCTCAGCTTCAGCAGGCTCCTAGGTCGAAAGCAGCACGTCATCCTGATTACTCGGTAAACGATACTATAGTCAAAGGGGCCTCCACTGAGTGGGGGATCTCATGTCTGCTTTTTTGGGATTACTCCCTCAAAGTTAACATGACTATACCTCCCGTCCTATCTTAAGTTTTCCCAAGTCCGGATAGAGGACTTATGAGTAATCACCAAACCACCTGAAAACCAAGAAAATCCATACAAATATATATATATGCAACACATAGTATACAATAAATAATAACACATACACAAAAAAACAAAAATAGGCTCAACCCACTTAGAGATGGACCAACATTTGGTCGATCTTTCCCCAGTTTTTCTATAGCGGTAGAAATGTTAAGACTAAGCCATTGGATTGACTTGACTCACACAGATCAAAATAAAAATCGCCACCGTGCTTTATTGTTTCCAAAGGAATGGGAAAAGAGAGAATAACCGCAAAAAAATGGGAATAGAATCTAAGTTTGGGGGTTGGTTATGCAAAGGGAAGGTATTAGAACCCTTAACATCTACAGTAATCCGCAGGTACCTCTTTGAAAATTTGTGTATTTTGGCTATAAGTGTTGTATACAAAAAAACAGATTGTGGGGAAAAGAAATATTTTTTTACAATTTTTGAACCCGCCGCGGTTGTGAACCTTTAGTGCCTACGTAAAATATTTCGTGTAATAGGGGATCAGGGTACTCGTAGTTCACCTTTTAAAATTTTAAAACACAAATGTGTTGGTTAATTTTAGAGACAAGACATCATCGTCATATCCGAGTGGAAAAACATACTTACTATCAATGATTATGTGAAAGGAGAATTTGCATCATCTCAAAGTGGAGGGAATGGCTTGGATTTTAAAATTAACAAGGCCTCGCTCAACACTCAAGTGGAAAATATCTCACTTCACTACATACCGTAGAAGTATAGTAGCTCGCATCACTACAAAGATTGACAAGAGTCTAATCTTTTGAGAAAGTTTTAAGGATAAAAGCCAAAATTCCAAGAATGGTTTGAATGCGATTGATTGAATTTTAGTCTTCTTACAAAAAATTTCAGAGTATTATTAAGTTGGTTAAAGTTTAATTAAGAAAATGTTTTGAAAATGCATGGATGTAAGTCCAAGTTTATTATGAAAACGGTTTGAGTTTTGAAAAACAAAAATAGTTTTGAAAAGGATGGAGAAGATTTTTGAAATTAAACAAGGTGGGAGGAGATGAAAGTAATATCCTAAAGCATAAGATAAAAGCTGGGGAAAAGAACCATCTAACCAACAAGAAGCCAGCACTTGACATAATGAGTCAATGTAGAATTCCCATGCTTTGGATTGAAACCAAACAAGCAAAGATATTAAACCTCTTAAGAATACCAGACTTCAAATGCATTATGTCTTCACAAAAATTGGGGAGAATAACAGTTGTACACAGATGAATTTCGAATAATAGACAAAGCATATAATAAGAATAACCTACACACCAAGAAAACAAACAACCCAATGTCTCGGGATAAATCCCAAGAAATCCAGACAAAATAACAATAGAAGTTACAAGGTCTCACGGTAGGTCAAGGTCTCTACTCTTAAGTCCAATAAGTCCAATAAGTCCAAAATGCCAAGGATAGTAGCCAAATAGTCCAAGTACATTAATGTTTTTTATTGTTCAAGTTGGTTATTAAGTATCTTCAAAAAGAAAATGAAAAGCTCAAGTGAGCAAAAATCAAAATGACATAAAGATAAATGCTCAAGTGAGCAAAGATGAAAATAGCATGAAATGTAAATGCTAAAATAAATGGTGCATAAAAGTAAAGGCGTAAACTAAAAGCATAGAAATAAACGTCAATTGTTAATGAGTTAGAAATTAGAGGTTAGTTGAATGACCATCTTGAATCTTGCATTTGAAAACTTATTAGAATATTGATAAAATCAAAACCTCTCAACAATAAGTTTCATTTACTTTTTGTCAAATATATCATTCATTTCAAATTCTCGAGGCAATAATCAAATGATCAACGATGTTTAAATGATTCACTTGGACCAAATTTTATGAAAGTTCATTAGAGGATTGATAAGACCAAAGCCTCCTAACAAGGAATCTCAAGGTTATTGGATCAAAAGTTTAAAATTATACATACTTGGGCTTGCGAACATAGGTTTGGGCCACAAATGATCATTTCTTGAATCGGGACAAAATTTAGCACTATATTAAGCAATCGTAAGTGGACTTATGTAGAATCCGTACCTATTTTGAGGTCGGTCTTTAGCAATCTATGTGCCATATGTTTGGAGAAATAATATATAGATTATTCTATAATAACATGTAGCACATGTAAGAAGGGGATAAGATGAATATGAATGGAAAATATTTGAATCAAATATTTTAATCAAACTATCATTAAAATTATCCATCCATTTTGGTGGAATTAAACTCATCACCCAATATTCAATGATGTTAATGAAGCTCATGGTCAAAAATCACATAGCTAAAATATATTAAAAAAATAAATTGCATTTAATGAACAAAATAAAAAGGGAACAAGATTTTTTTAAATTGTTTTTTAAATGAAAATAAAAGACAAAATATCAAACCATATTCAAAGTATTAAAGAAAAATTAAAAGAGACCATCGAAAAGTCAAGAGTGATCCCAAATATTTTTATAAAAATTTTGGTAATTTTTTAAAAGAGAAAAGCATTTTTAAACTAATTAAAATTAATCAAATAATTAAAAAAAAATAAAAAATAGTAGAAGTCAAAATAAAATTTTAGAAAAATTTCAGAAAGTCGGAAATAGGGAAAATGATTTTTATGAAAAAATTTTAGAATTTAAAAAAACCAAAAAGTATTTTTAAATAATTAGAAACAAGTCAAAATAAAGGAAAAATTTAAAAATATATAAAATCTGAAAATAAAATCATAAAAAAAATAAAAATTAGAAAGAGAATATTTGAAAATAGTTTGTGAATTTTTTCATAAGTTTTGAGTTAGAAATGAATTTTTATGATTTTTTTGAAGTTTCGTATAAAAAACAGAAAATAAAATAAAGTTTAAAAAATATGGACCATTGGATGAGAGTCAAAATACGCTAGTAATCAGATCCAAAGGATCAGGCACACTGTGCATATCATGGTCAACTTTGGAAATTGCACCAGATCATCTTTTAATAATTAAAAACAACTAAAATTCTGGCGCGTTGGATGGATTTTGACTAATGGAAGTAATCAAATCCAAGGGCTCTCAAAGCGCGTGTATGATAAAGAAAACACACTGGATTGAATTAAAAAAAAAATACATGTCACGCCTTCATTGGTAGAAGCACGACACGTAGGTCGTCATCAACCTCCAGACGCCCTAGATTGGGGTTCCTCAAACTGTAAAATTAGAGAACCAAACTGGTACCATTCGATTCGTCTCTTCAAGACGATTCTAATTGTACCCTCGCGCCAAATTTATATAAACTAAGCAAGGCTTGAATTTAGAAAAAGCAGAAATAATAGCAAGCACTAAATTCTGGAATATCTCACCAAAATCTCAATGAAATCACAAATTGTAAAAAACATGAGAATCAGAAGAATGAAGAGAGTAGATTAGTCATTTATTTGGATTAATTTGACTAAGAAATCTACCTGAAAGAAGTAGCAAAAAGTGGCTCTGAAACTAGACTTATATATATTAATATAGGTCACAATTCTTGAAGGTAAGAGTATGGTTAGCTTCAAAGAAGTTCAATGGAGCTAACTGAATGGAGCTTTTGGTGTTTTGGAGTGAGAATGAAAGAAATCAAAAATTCAAATTCAGAGTTCGTGTGGGATCTGAATAGGGGTCAAATGGCTATCAAAATCTTGTGAAAATAGGTGGAATATGCATCTTATTTATAGGAGAGGATGAGGCAATGCTTAAGCGTGTGAATGAGAGAGTAATTGAGTGAATTCGTGTGAATCTGAAGCATGAATAATGTGTGACTTGCTTAGCATCAAAACTCAGCCAAATCATGCGTGTTATGATGCTAAATGCTTTTGGAAAGTTTCTAAACATGATTAGAAGCAAAAATGCGTGAAAAATTTGTGTTTAGAGGGCACAATATGGATTTCAAATTCTGACTTTGGAGAAAACTTCAGTTTCGAAGTACCAACTTTGAATCCATGGTGTTCATAGCTCAAGGGGTCTTAGGGCATAATTCTTGAAGAATTTGAAAGATAAGGTCACCATATTTGAAATGTTCCAAGAATTAGATCAAATAGATGCTTGAGATAAGAGTTATGATGAGTCAAAGTTGAGAAAAAGATGCTGACTTTTTGTACTTAGAAAAATTCTAGGTTTTTCTCTAAAAGTGACCTATAGTGTTTTGATTCCAAACAAGATATTCCTCCAAAATCTTTCTTTGATCAATGATGCTAGCTTGATGTTGACTTCCCAAAGAGAATTATGTAACTTGAATCACTCAAAAATACTAAATATTGAAAAAGTTTTGACCTTGGGAAATTGGTGAAAATCCATGAGGTGACCTATAATCTTTTGAGTTCTCAAGGCATCTTCCAACCATTTTCAAGTTTTGCACATAAAATAAAATTGGAAGTTCACATACTTAAGATCAATATGGAAAAATAATGGGCTCATGGAGATATAAATTTACCAAGTTATGATCCTTTGAAGTCACATAAGGGAATTTGATGGCCTATCTAGAGGACTTGTAATCTTTCTTCATCATTAGGAAGATTTCACACAAAATTTGTTTGAAACTTTTGAAGTGATTGGTTTATAGCCCTTTAAAGAGAAACATAGCTTTGGAATCACTCAAAAATATAAAAAAATGAACAAGATATAGCCCTTAGAAGTTTAAAACCCTAGCTCTTAAAGCACCAAAATGACTTGGAAACCCCTTCATATTTTACAATCTTCCTTGCACAATAACTTTTTCCATGTGAATAGAAGTTGTTGTGGATGATAATAATAAAACATATCAACCATATCCACTTCCAAATATTAAGAACTGGGAAAGTTATGTACTTGTGATTAAGGAATCAATAACTTGTCCAATTAGATCAAACTTCTTCAATCAATCCTTGCATCCTTTGACTCCATTTGAAAAATTGAGGCATGATGAGTCATAGTAGACCTTGTCATGATATTTATATATAGAACTCTCAATGATGAAACTTGAATCTCAATGAAGCTTTGTTGAAGAAGGCATGGAATTAAACTCATGGACTTATGAATCAACCTGATGAAATGTGTTGTGCTCTAACCTATAGTTTCATCAATTAGAGAAAACATTCGTTGTATTTGTTACTTAAAATCTAATCAACACAAGACATATATGATCACAACATACAAATCAAAGTGCTTGGTGATTCCTCATGAGCAAACCTAAAGATAGGGAGAAGAACCAAAACCCTAGTGTGATCTTGATATGACTGAGTTGATATGAGATGATAGAGGAATCTTAGGGGAAAAATTAGGGTACAACATATACATAGACAAAGTGTTGAGACGTTTTAATATGCATGATTTTAAAAAAGGATTCATACCTATGCATCATGCACTGTGTTTATCAAAAATACGATCCCCTTCAACTAAGGAAGAAAGGGATCGCATGACTAAGATCCCATATGCATATGCAATAGGATCTATTATGTATGCCATGTTATGTACTCGACCAAATGTCTCAAATGCTTTAAGTGCAATGAGTAGGCACCAATCTGATCCCGGTGATGCTCATTGGGTAGCTGTCAAGAATATCCTTAAGTACTTGAGAAGGACTAAGGACTCATTCTTGATATATGGAGGTCAGGAAGAGCTTGTTGTAATTGGATACACTGATGCTATCTCCCAGACAGATAAGGATGACTTTAGATCACATTCTGGTTATGTGTTCTTCTTAAATGGTGGTGTTGTGAGCTGGAAAAGTTCAAAGCAAGATACAGTTGATGATTCTACAACCAAAGTCGAGTATATTTCTGCCTCAAATGCAGTAAAGGAAGCCGAGTATTAGTGAACTTGACATATTCTTGAGCATTATGGACCCCATTAATATCTATTGTGATAACAATGGTGCTATCTCACAAGCTAAGGAGCGTAGATCTTACCAACTTTCCAAACACATACTTAGGAGTTATCACCTTATTCGATAGATAATTAATCAGAGATATGTGAAGATATGTAGAGCACCTACACTTGACAATGTTGTTGACCCACTAACAAAGCCTCTTGCACAACAGAAGCATGGTGGCCATACTAGATCTATGGGTATTAGGGGTATGCATAATTGGCTCTAGTGCTAGTGGGAGATTGTTGGTGTAAGCCCTAGAGGCCAATACTTTTTGTACTTGTACCAAATTATTTATTAATAATAAAATGAATTTCTTTATTATGTTTGCTTTTCCAAAATAATAAAGTCCCTAGAATAGTTCGCCTGTTTAATGAAATGTTAAGTGTGACTTAATCATGAGATCGCATTAAACATACGAACACATATTCTTAAATTATTGGTAGTCGAGCTTTACTGCAAAGCGGGATAACATATAAGCATTGAGATTATTATGAAGATAGACTAATGATCACACCTCATGGATCATGGATAAGGAGTTATCAAGTCTTGACATAGGTATGAATATTAAGTCTTAACAGTATAAATGTCTAAGGGCCTAATATTGAACTGGACAAGGGTGACACGGTGTATGCCTTGTGTTCAATATAGACATAAGGGAAACAGGGTAATTATACACATAAATATTATCAAAAAAGGTTTTGTCAGATCACATGACATTTTTGTGACTTGGGTAGCAGTGATGTTTTGCTAGATACTGCTCACTGTTTATTATTTTAAATGTGTGGTTTAATATAATTTCCAAGGTCACGAAAACCTACAGGGTCACACACATAAGGACATGTTGATAAGAGATAGAGTAAATAAGGAACACCGTAAGGTACGGTGCACTTAAGTGAATTGTAGAACACTCTCAGGTACGATACACTTAAGTGAAATATGGAATATGGTAAGGTACCACGCGCTTAAGTGATATGCGGTATATCATAAGGTATGATACTCGTAGGCTTCATTGGGCTTTTAGCTTGTAGCCTTAATTGGACTTTTAGCTTGCGACCCATATAAGTTGTTCTATAAATAGAACCCTTATGCTGAAGCATTTCACTTGATGAAATTTCGTTCTTGAAACCCTAGCCATATTTTGTCTCACTCTCTCACTCAAAGTTTCCGTTCGTAAGTAGCTAGCATTGTGACCAGAAGCGATCTATTCGTATGGACTAAGTAGAGACGTTTCTATTCATCAACATTCATGATCACAACATCAAAGTTCTGAATCATCACAAGAGGTAATGATTTCTATAACCGACCATGCTCATTCGTAAGGATCACTAAAGGGAAATTTTATTTTTCCGCTGTGTTTTGGATCGTTATTTTCCTTCAGATTCTGTGTCTTGGAAAAATGACTTCTTATTTTGGTTCTCTATTGTGTTTAGAGTTGCTCCAATCATTGAGTGTGATTGAAGAGGAATTTGAGGAGGGTCTCATACCTAGGTGTGTCTTAGGTAAAAGTTAAACAAAAGGTAATGATTAAGTGCGTAGAATGTAAATTGGTGTATTGGTTGTGTGGTCTACAAATTGATATTGTCTAGTTAAATTTCTCCCTGGCTTGGTAGCCCTAGAGTAGGTGTTGTTGTCACCGAACTGAGTAAATATATATATGTGTGTTATTTATCTTCCTCACTGTTTGTTTATTTATATATCCTGATATTGTGCGTTGATGTCAGATCCGGTGTCTTTGACATCTCTTTGGACACCCGGGATATGACAACCAAAATTTAAAATTGGTATCAGAGCAGGCGTCCTTCTCTGACTATGGATGAGATTCAGGGAAGTTACTTTCTGGTGCAATGGACAAGGATAGTGGAATTTTTGTTAAAATACCTATTCTAGATGGTACCAACTATGATAGTTGGAAACTTTGTACGGAAATGTGCATAACATCCCTGGGCAACAAGGCCTGGAAAAAAGTTGTCAAAGGATGGGATCCACCAGAGGTTTTGGGTGCAGATGGAATTGTTACTAATATGTTTAATCCTAAAGAAGATTGGAATGATGACGAGTCATCGTCTCCAGGAAACTCCAAAGCGTTGAATTCCATATTCAATGGAGTTGATAAGAATGTGTTCAAGCTGATAAAGAATTGTAAGCATGCTAATGTGGCTAGGGAAACCTTAAGGAAGGTACATGAAGGAAATCCTAAGGTAAAGATGGAAAAACTTCAACTTTTCTCGACAAAATTTGAGAACTTGAAGATGAAGGAGGATGAAAGTATTTAGGACTTTCATATGATTGTTCTAGACATTGTTAATGACTCAAAAGACCTGGGAGTGAAGATATCAGAGGATAAGCTGATCAAGAAGATGCTCAGATCTCTTCCAAAGAGGTTTGACATGAAGGTGGTTTCCATTCAAGAGTCCCATGATGTAAGCACTATGACCGTGGATGAACTTGTAAGCTCTCCTAAGATCTTTGAATCTTCTATCAATGAAAGGTCTGAAAAGAAGAAGGGTATATCTTTTTCCTCTAATATTGAAGACTCATAGGATAGAGGAAATGTTGACTCATAAAAAGTATCTGAAGACCTTGTGTTACTAGGAAGACAGTTTAAAAGGGTGTGGAGGAAGTCCGGGTTAAATGCTAAGAACATGTCATTCGACATCAACAAAAACCAGGACCTGGGAAGGAAGTCAAGATTTTAAGAGAAGCCAAGACAAGGGAAAGGTGTCTAGTGACATGAATGTGAGGGGTATGGGCACATAAGAACTGAATGTGCCACATATATAAAAAAGCAATGGAAGAGCTTATTTGTATCATGGTTAGAGGGAGAATCTGAAAATAATCATGAAGAAGAATCAGCCAAGCAAGTGGCTGCCTTGACTGGAATCTGTGAATCCGATAAAGAATAATATGTTGGAGAACTCAATGTTAGTGAACTGGATGCTGGATTCACAAAGACGTGCCTCAAGAATGAAAAAATGTGTCAGAGAGTATTAGAGAAAAAGGTTTTGATTGCTCAACTGGAGGCTGAGAAAGAAGAGCATCTATCTATCATTGCTAATCTTTAAGAGGAGGTAATATTGCAAAAATCCAAACTTGACAATATGACCAAATCTGTAAGAATGCTAAACAATGGCTCTACTGTGCTGGATAAGATTCTTTAAATTGGGAATAATGCTGGGAATATGAAGGGTATTGGTTATAATAACCAAGTTGTGAAGAACAACAAGCAAGTAGTGGTGTTTGTTCCTCAAAAGATGAAGCAAGAGCAGAAGATGTTAAGTCACATGTCCCAACACCAGCCGAGACATCAAAGAAGGTATTATAATCCCATGTACCAGCCATGTAGATGTCATTATTATGGGTTGTTTGGTCATTTAAAGTCCTCTTGTTACAAATTGTATGGCTATCCAAACCATATAACTCCTTACAGAAGAAAATATGGTAATACTGAGGTAAAGTCAAGAGGAGCTCATCACCGAGATTCGTATGGACTCATATCTTACACATCTCTCAAAGCCTTAACTAGAGAGGATTGTCATTTTGATAGTGGTTGTTCTAGAAACATGCCTGGTGTTAAGAAATTCCTTGTGGACATTAAACCATGTGCCACTAGCTATGTCACTTTTGAGATGGGTTAAAAAGTGAAATCAAATTTGTTGGAAAGGTGGACTATGTAGGAAAACCTAGTCTTGTTAATGTGTTATTTCTAAAAGGGATAACTGCAAATCTGATAAGTATCAGTCAACTTTGTGATCAAGGTCTCAAGGATAACTTTACTTAATCTGAGTGTTTGATTAGAAATGATAAGAATGAAGTGGTTATGAAGGGAACCAAATCAAAAGATAATTTCTACCTATGGAGCTCTCCAGAAATAGAATATCCCTCAACTTGCTTAATGTCAAAACATGATAAAGTCAACTTATGGCATCAAAAGCTTGGTCATCTACATCTGAAAGGTATGAAGAAGATCCTGTCAAAGGAAGCTATTAGAGATATTCCCAAGCTAAAGATTAATGAAGGGATAATTTATGGTGAATGTCGAATTGGGAAGCAAACAAGGATGTCCCATAAGAAGATCCAACATCTTACCACCTTAAGAGTTATAGATCTACTTCACATGGACTTAATGGGACCTATGCAGGTTAAAAATCTTGGAGGAAATTGGTATGCCTATGTTATTGTTCATGACTACTCAAGATTCACATGGGTGAAGTTCATCAAAGAGAAATCAAAAGTGTTTGAAGTCTTTAAAGAATTACGTCACAAGATTCAAAGAGAAAATGATTATGGTGTGGTCAGAATCAGAAGTGACCATGGGAAGGAATTTGAGAACATAAAGTTTGAAAAATTCTGTGCATTTTAAGGAATGAATCATGAGTTTTCCTCACCCATCAATCCTTAACAAAATGGTGTAGTTGAGCGCAAGAACATGACTATTCAAGAATGTGCCAGAGTTATGCTTCATGCCAAGAAATTACCCCTTCATTTTTAGGATGAAGCCATGAACACCACTTTCTATATTCACAATAGAGTGACTATCAGAATTGGTATGTTAGTTACTCTGTATGAATTATGGAGAGGAAGAAAGCCAACTATCAAATACTTCTATGTCTTTAGAAGTAAGTGTTATATTTTGGCAGGTCGTGAGCCTAGAAGAAAGTTGGATGCTAAAAGTGATGAAGAAAATTTTCTGGGATACTCTACAAATAGTAAAGCATATAGAGTTTTCAACGACAAAATCAAGGTGATGATGGAGTCTTCAAATGTGATTATTTATGACTCAACTAGATAAGATGATGTCCCAGAAGAGGTTGAGACAATTATTTCTACAAATGATGTGGTTCTAGAAGATGTTGAGGAAAATGTCTCAACATCCAACACTGATGTTGCAGGCTTAAGTGCAAATTCTGATGTTCATGAACCCCGGGTAGCTGACAAAGGGCCATCACTCAAAATTCAAAAGGATCATACTAAGGAACTTATAATAGGAAATCCTAGACAAGAAGTAGTCACCATATCAAGAGAAAATGTGTCAAATGCTTGCTTTGTATCCAATTTTGAACCCAAGAATATGAAGGAAGCCCTGACTAATGAGTTTTGGATAAATTCTATGCAAGATGAACTTGGTCAATTCAAGAGGAAAAAAGTATGGGACTTGGTGCCAAGACCTGATGGGATAAATGTTATTGGTACAAAATGGGTGTACAAGAACAAGACGAATGAACAAGGTGGTGTTACAAGAAATAAAGTCAAACTTGTTGCACAAGGATACACTAAAATTGAAAGATTAAACTTTGATGAAACATTTTCACTTGTGGCTTGCTTGGAGTCTATCAGATTGTTGCTTGGAGTAGCTTATCATTTAAGGTTCAAGTTGTATCAAATGGATGTCAAGAGATCCTTTCTAAATGGGTACCTGAATGAAGAAGTTTATGTTGAACAACCAAAATGGTTTGTTGATCTTTCTTTTTCAGATCATGTGTTGAGACTAAAGAAGGCCATGTATGGCTTGAAACAAGCTCTAAGAGCTTGGTATGATAGGCTGACTGAATTTTTGGTCAGTCATGGATATAGAAAGGGTGGAATTGACAAAACACTTATTGTCATAGATGAAGCTGGAAAACTATTGATAGCTCAGATATATGTGGATGACATTGTTTTTGGAGGAATGTCGGATAAAATTGTCCAACATTTTGTTAACAAATGCAATCTGAGTATGAGATGAGTTTGGTAGGTGAATTGACTTACTTTCTGGGATTTCAAGTCAAGCAGATGGAAGACTCCATTTTTATTTGTCAAAGAAAATATGCAAGGAATATTGTGAAGAAATTTGGATTGGAAAATGTCATCCATAAGATAACTCCTTCTCCTACACACTTGAAGTTATCTAAAGATGAAAAAGGAGTTAGGGTTGATCGGAGTTTGTATAGAAGCATGATTGGTAGAATTTTATATCTTACTGCTAGCAGACCACACATCACTTTTATTGTTGGAGTATGCACAAGATATCACTACAACATTTAGCCTCTCCAACAACAATTGAAAAGCGTTGCCAGAACTCTGAAAATCGTTGCCTAAACAAATAGGGGACGTTTTCTAGGCGTCTCCTGTGCGAGCGTTGCCTATTGTTTGAGGCAACGTTTTTTTATGTTTTTTGGGCACGCTTTTGAAAAACATCGCCTATAGAAAAGGAATAGGGGACGATTATTTGCGGCCTCTAAGATGACGTTTTTTAAGCGTTGCCAAATTCGGCTACAATTAACAATCGTTGCCTTAAACCTGAATCAGAAAGATCGTTTTTGAAGTGTAGCCATAGCTTATAGGTTGTTGTTTTATAGTGTCCACATAAAATATACAATTTTGCAATTATTATCAAAATAATATAGTCAATAATAATTGGCTTCAAAAATAATATTGATTATATAACTTAAACCATACATCCATAAAAGTTGTAATATAATAAAATCGAGTTTAAACTTTAATTCAAGATATAGTATATAGAGTACACAAAATGCCTAACGTAACATTACTTTTAATACTTTGAAGTATGACCTTAGTAAAATAACTAAAAACATAGTTCAACAAAAGAACAAAAATCATATTTCAAGTTTAATGCTTTCAACTACAAGCCAAAAAAAAGACATCATCCAACTCACTCAAGTTTGTCTACTAGGAGTAAATCATCCAGATCGTCCTCTTGAAATTCGTTAGATATGTCATCCTCCATAAATTCTTCATCTACGTCGTCCTCTTGAAATTCACCATCTATATCGTCCTCTTGAAATTCATCATCTAGATCTATGTCGTCCTCTTGAAATTCGTCATCTACGTCGTCCTCTTGAATTTTATCATTTAGGTCGTCCACTTGAATTTTATCATTTATGTCGTCCTCTTGAATTTCATCATTTATATCGTCCTTTTCAACATCTTCATTGATACATTGCTGCATAAGAAAATAAAATAAAACACATCAACCATAAATATTTTTGGTCCAAAGGACAATTAAGACATCAACAAGAATTAAACCTCGCACAAATAAAAACTAAACCAATGAGCAAAACACATTGTTTATATTCTTCACATCTCATGTCATGGGTGGGCTTTATATTACTTTACTTATCACCAAGAGTATTCATAAAAAAATACTCAATGTTTTACTTTAAGTCTATATGTCTAAAGTTGAAAATTTAGATTTTTCTCTTTTGCATATAACAAATCTTAAACAGTTTCAACCACTTCTAGGTGTTGTCACTACTTAAACAATTTCAACCACTTACTTTATTCTAGGTGTTGTCACTACTTGCAAATTTTTGCATACATTAACAACCATTTTGATACTATAACATAATTAGAAAAATATAAATCAATAATATTGGTATATAAGGTTACCTTTCCATGACATGGAGCATGCGTTGATGTAGATGAATGCATTTGCGGTCTTATATCCTTTGGGGAACTATTAGCATCTCCATGAGATCATCCTAACAAATCTTCAATTGACTCTATATTAATTTGAGGATTGCATTGTTGTATTACGGTCTTAAAAGCATTTTGCAATCTATCAATCTTATCTTGAAACTCGTCCCTTAATGTATAGACCTCTTCACTGTGGGCTTGTTTCAAAGCATTAATCTCTGCCTTTCTCTTTAAGGAAGTTTTAGTTATGTTTCTCCCATAACAGCGTACCCTGCCTGGACACTCCTTTCCAAAAACAACTTTAAAAGCTTTTGTATCACTTTCCTCCTTTTTAAACCATTTCTTGAAGTTGGGACTAGCATAAATTACAAAAAAAAAAAATATTAACTACTATTATAGACAATGTTGGCCGATTATATTAAGCAAGCGTATTATATAAACAATGTTACATACAATTACTTTTCCAGTTTCTACATCCAGTTCCTTTCCTTTATTTCCTTTTCGAGTTTCAACAAACATTTCTGATTGAGTGGGCTCTCTTTTTTCCTTTTCACGCTGCACAAATCAAAATAATTCCATAACAAATCATGTGAATTAAAATTCCTATTCACGAGTCAAAGAAAAGTTTTTCACGAATACTTTAATTGAACAAAGAAACATTCATACAAGGAATACTTTATTGAGAACAAAAGAAAGTTACCACTTTTTCACGAGTCAAATCAAAGTTTTTGGGACTCATTCGATGCATCCACTTTAGTTGAGCTCTATTTCTAGTATTATTTTCACTGATTGCCTACATTTAAATTTGACGGAATTATTATAATAAATATTACTTAATTATGGCATACATAGAAAGGTGTAAATTCACACACATACATAAAAAAATTATTAATCTTACTTGTATAGTTTCCTTACTCCAATAAGCACAAAGACTCTTAAATTAGGCTACTGGCACGTTTGGCGGACGATTTTTGAGTCTCTCGGTCATGTTGGAATACTTCAAAAAATTCTTCTTCTTAATTTTGTGCTTATATCTTATCCATGCCTCTCTAACAGTGGTCTCAATCCAATCTCGTGCTTCAACCGGCAAGATAAACTTCCGCTACATAAATCATAAGATAAGACAAGATCAAGAAATAAAACACTTTTTTTTAATAATTATACTTTCAAATTCATAGATAAAAACATACATTAGTATATCTCCAGAAATGGTTTTTATTATCATCTGGAATTCCTGACTAATTGGTGTAACGTAGAGGACAAAATGTTGAGTTCCTAGCTAATGTTCCCAAGAAGAGGCTCAAGTCAGATACTACTTTTTCACTAGGACCAATTGGCTGAAAATCCTCATTAAAGGTCACTCTTACTCGCTCTTCCAAAGTTCTTGCGTGAATCTTTTTGCACAAAGTTTTCCCACGAGTTTTTCTTTGGGATGTTTCTATAAAGTAATCAACACAACTACATGATATCACATGTTTGCTACCAATATGTAAATAATACATGAAATCATTATTATGAAATATGAAACTAATTACCTTTTTCTTCTTCTCTATTTGTGATTGCATCTTCTTCGTTGACTTTTGCACGATTTTGAACACTTTCTTGTCGAGTTCCTTTTTTTGGCTGATTTTGATTAGAGCTACGGTTAATGTTGCTGCCCGGTTTTTCTCCATTGTTTGACTTGGTTGCATCCATTTCCTTTGACTTGTGAAGATCTACATAATCATCAATCAACATTGATGGGCATTTTGGCACCCTGTTTAGCTTTTTAGAGCATTCAGCTTTTGACATCATTGTGTCCAAAGATAGAGTATATTTCTCTGGTTTCTTATTTTTGAAAGAAATAAGTATTCTCCTTGCAACTGGTTTTTCCACCTTTTGAATTTTATCTCTATTGTTCTCTAGTAGATTCTCATGAATTCTTTTTTTCAGCATTCCTGGTTTCAATGTAATTTTCTCGTCATAATAATGTCATGAAAAGAAATATATAAATTTAAAGTATATGCAGGGATATTAAGTACCTTGTGAAACTTCTTTGTTTCCATATGCAAAAACTTCCTTATCTTGTGGTTGCAAAAGCTTAGGTCTCCCTGCTTTCTTCATAGCAATGTGGTTATCCAATTTTCCATCAACCTTTTGAATTCTTTCTCTATTCACTATAGCTTTCACTTGAGTTCTTTTCTTTGGTGTTTCTAATTTTAGTAAAAATTCACAAAAAGATATTAGGAATAATTTCATGTAATATATGCATAATAGAAAAATTTAAAAATCACTTACCTTGTACAACTTCTTTGTCACCATGTGCATGATCTTTCATTACTTTTTGTTGCGAGAGTTTGTCTATCTCCAATTTCTTTGCAATAGTCTCTTTGTCCAAATTGTGATCAACCTTTTTAACTCTTTCTTGTTGAGTTCCTTTTTTTGGTGTTTCTAATTTTTGTAAAAATTAATTAAAAAACAGTAGGAATAATATATCGAAAGGAATTCCAAAACATAACTTTAACATACATCATTTTATATAAAATCAAATGAAACAAGAAAATGATTTACCGTCCACAACTTCTATCAAGCAGAACCTAAGGTAAGTCACATCAACCCAGTGAAAAGGATTCTAAAGTTTGGGAATGGTACATGTGACTATTGTATGATGTATTCCCATAATACAAATTCCTTGTTGGTGGGGTTTTATGATGCTGATTGGGTTGGGAGTGCTGATGATAGGAAGAGTACCCCTGGAGGATGTTTCTTTATGGGAAACAATTTGATTTCATGGTTCATCAAGAAATATAATTGTGTTTCTCTATCTAATGCTGAAGATGAGTACATTGTAGCAGGAACCAACTGCTCTCAAATGATGTGGATGAAGTAAATGTTGTCTGAGTATAATGTCGCACAAGATGTCATGAAATTATTTAGTGAAAATATGAGTGCTATTAATATTTCCAAAAATCCTATTCAGCATAGTAGGACCAAGCACATTGACATCAGACACTACTTCATTCGAGTACTTGTGGAGGACAAAGTCATAACTCTTAAGCATGTTTAGCACTGAGAATTAACTTGCTGATATCTTTACAAAATCTCTTAATGCAATTCAATTTGAGAATCTAAGGAGGAGACTTGGGATTTGTATCTATGAAGAATTATATCAATTATTGTTGGTGTTGCACTTGTTGATGAAGATGTTGAGGATGATGCTGCACTTGATGAACATTATGCCGGTACTATTAAAGAAGAAGAAGATGCAGATGTATGACATTTGGTCATGGGATTTTTTTTGGGTCCTCCTTATGATCCTGTTTATCTTAGTTTATGATTTTGTAAGGGTTGGGATATTTTTAGTTTTTTTTTGCACCATATCTCTTAAAACTTCAGGGGCTTAAATTTGCTAATATTGTTAACTTTCCTTTGCCATATTATTGTTAAAAAAGAGGGAGTAGTATGATACTGAGGGTGCTGGTACTGGTACTAATGTTGAGGTGGAGTCATCAAGGGGGAGTCCCTACTCTATACTGGAGGCTCTAAAGACATGTCAGGCATGATGTATTGACATCATGGTGTTGAGAACTTATGTTCTCTATTGGTTGCAGTTGTGTTAGTAGATCAACTAACTACTAATTGTGTCTCTGATTTTTTTTGCTTCTCTTATCCTAACATGCTAATATGTTTTTCGCTATTGTACCTCTGATGCGTGTGTTTGATTTATTTTCAAACATATTTTATGTTGTTTTTGTGTGCAAGGGTTATTTGGTTGTTTTAGCCAAAATGTGCCAAAGGGGGAGATTGTTATTTCTCTAAAATTATGATTGACATATATTTTGGTAAAACCAACTTGGAAGTAACATGTTTTAGGAGACTAATGATTGAAGACCTATTTTCTTGGAAAATATTTTTGTAGACTTTGTGTAGCCTCACTGCTGCATTTTTTAAGCCCAACCCGGTCCAGAATAATGTTATAAATAGATTGGTGTACCTAGTTTTAGGTGGAACTTACGTGTGTGTTTTGTTAGGGTTTTTAGAATCCTTATTGTTGGGTTGTAAGTTCTGTCAGATGTGCATAAGATTTTAAGCATTGAACATTTTTGTGTCAGATGCTCATAAGCTACTAAGCATTGGGTATTTGTGTGTCAGTTCTCATAAGCTTTTAAGCATTGAGGATTGTGTGTCTTGGAAGAGTGGCTTCCTGTTTTTGTTCTCTACTTTGTTTAGAGTTGCTCCAATTGCTGAGTGTGATTGAAGAGAGATTTGAGGAGGGCCTCATACCTAGGAGTGTCTTAGGTAGAAGTTAAGCAAAGGGTAGTGATTAAGTGCGTAGATTGTAAACTGGTGTGTTTTCTGTGTGGTTTACAAATTGATACTATCTAGTTAATTTCATTCATGGCTTGGTAGCCTTCAGAGTGGACGTTGTTGTCACCGAACTGGGTAAACATATATGTGTGTTATTTATCTTCAGCATTGTTTGTTTGTTTATATATCCTGTTGTTGCATGTTGAAGTTGGACTTGGTGTCTCCACATCTCTTAGGACATCCGAGACCTGACATCCAGAATTTCAGATCTTTTTGTTTGATTTTAAAGGATTTTAAAATAGTTTCTGATTTCCAAAAATGATGAAACTATTTTCTAAAAATATCATAGGTTATTGCTAATCTTTCAAAGGCCCCCCTTCATTTTTATTAGTGGTTTTTTTAGGCTTTTTTATTTTCCCTTTTATTTCCATTAAAAACCAATTTTGAAATTCACTTATTAATTGTCTAATTGTATTTTAATGTTATTTGACTTTGTTCACTGGCTGGCCTTGATTCATGGTCTATTGGGTCACAAGTTTCATCAACCTCATTGGATCTTGGATTTTGATGGGGTGAAAACCCTAATCCAGTAAAATGGATGAATGGTGCTGATGATAACTTGATCAAAACCTTGATCTAATTTAAATTTGATTTTTATTTTTTTTTGTTCATTTTATCTCAACTTCATCCCATTCTTCTCTTTCTTTTGATCAATTTGGAAAGCATTTGGACTTTTTAGTTCATCTAAGCTTGTGGATATTTGATGAAATTTCATCATTTCTAATATACCTCTAAGTGATCAATTGATTATTCAAGGTACTTGGGATTAATGATAAGTTTGTCATGGTGTATCTTCCTTGACTTAGTCTTCATCACCTTTTCTTTTAAACCTTGGTGTGCATTATATGCAATACACCTACATTATTTTGGCTCAGCCTTAGATAGGTGCAAATTCTAAATAAGTTCACTTACGATAGCTTAAAATAGCGCTAAATTGTCCCGAATCAGAAAACTAATATACTAACTCTAACATTTATTGTACTAAATTTTACTTTATGCAATTTAAATTTGGTCATTTACTTTATGCTTTTACTTTCTTGCTATTTATTTTAGAATTTTTATCATTCATTTCATTTATATTTTTTATTTTTAATTTATATCATCCTCTCTTTGTTCACTTGATCATTTTATCTTTATGTTATTTTACTTTTGATGACTTGAGCACTTTATCTTTATGTCATTCTTCTTTTGCTCACTTGAGATTTATTTTTCTTTTGAAAGACGTTAATAATAAACTTGGACATTAAAAGACTTAAAGACCTCTTTGGATTATGGTTATTGACCCTTTTAGTATTGGAGTATTTGTACCTTTGGACTTAGGATGGGACCTTGAGACTTTGAGACCTTTGGACTTAATCTTTGATGTTATTTTGTCTGTGTATTGGGAAATTTTCTGTGTGCATGTGTTACTTTAACATTTCATCGGATGCAAGAATAGTTCATCTGATACATCATATTCATCTAATACATGCCAAGTACTTTGAGTTTATCTAATGTAAATCTTATACTTGAGGCACATTATCCCATCTGATGCTTATTAATTTATTGTGCAGCTTTAATCCAAAGGATGTCAATGATATATTGACTTTATGTCAAGTTTTGGCTTCCTGTTTGGTTATATCTTTCTTTAGCTTAGCTTTTACTTTGTGTTTAAATATAGTACCTTCATCTCTTTCCCATCTTCTTTAATTTTAAAATATTCTCCCCCCTTTTCAAAACCTTCTTGTTTTCCAACTAAAACCATTTTCAATAAAAACCTTGACTTTGTCAAGTGCATTTTCAAAATCTTTTTCTTAACAAAACTTTAATCCATGTAATAAAAGTTGAACCTTTTTATTCTAAGATTATAAAACACAAAACCGTACTTCAAATTTTTTGCCATTTGGATTTTGATTTAAAGTCTTTTCTTAAAGTTTATATGTGAGTCATCTCTATTGTTAAGATATAATTCTCCCATGTCCATAACCATGATTGATATGATATTGAATCTTTTCCACTTGAAGGGGTAAGCGGCATACATGTCCAGCTATCTAGGTTGGATCCCTTCTTTCACTTGTGGTGCAAAAGTCCATCGTTCACATGTTTATGGATATTTAGTTGTGTATTCTCCCTAAGATGACAAAATGTCTCTTATCTTAAAATTAACCAACAAACAAATTTGTTCCTTTTTAGAAGAACCACATAGGCACGAGGCTCTTGAAGTCTTTTCGGATCAAAAACCTTAAAAAAAATTCTTTATCTCATCTCCACAAACTGTTGCAAACAAACTATTTTTTATCTAAATACACAAATTTTCAAAGACGTTCCTACAAAGTACCATAGATGTTTAGGGTTCTAACACCCTCCCTTTGCATAACCAACCCCCTTACCTAGATCTCAGTTTTATTAGTTTTTCTTTAAAACCTTATTTAGGAAATCATCTATAAGTGGGTTGAGCTTATCTTTGTTAATCTGTGTGTGTGCTATTATTATATCTGTTTGCTTGTTTGTTTGGACTTTTCTGGTTTTCAGGGTGCTTGGTGATCTCTTGGAAATCCTATAAGAGGACTTAGGAAAACTTAATATAGGAGGGTGGCATAGTTATGATGACATGTATGGAGTAGTCCTCAACATGTTGACTTGAGATCTCTTGCTCAGTGGAGGCCTCTTTGAGGGTGATGATGTTAAACAAACCAGTTGTGCGACATTATCACTTTTCGACCCGGGAGCCTGAGAAGCTGAGGACCTTAGAACCCCTTAACCCATCTTGGTATTTTTGGATGTAGTGTTATGACTATCTAGGTGTAGTCCTAAAGTAGTTGATATGTGATGCTACACTCAGACGAGTTTCTCTTGAATATATTATTGGATCCCGAGTAGTCGGTAGATCAATAATATCCAAAAGAGGATCGACGACTCTGGGGACATTTTAGAACCATGTTCTACAGGTGGTATGAAACCCTTAGTTCACATCTTATGTTTAGTATCTTTTACTTCATGCTCGTGATGTCGAACCTATGAACCCCGTTGTTTGTGATCTTGTTTGTGATTTCTACATAACCATGCACTCATGTATTCATGAAACATTATTTTCACCTAGTTTTTGAAGGAACTTAGACCTTTCTTTGCAAACATCTCAGGTACTGTTATTATGGATCTTGGAAAAAGGAGTACTCGGAAGTATAGTTTCAAGAGTCCTAAATTGTAAAAGTCTAGAAAGATAACATCTTTGGTATATGATCCAGTGGTTTTCATAAAGCGTTATGGAAGGATTATTTCTATCTTATCTACTGATGTTCCAGAAGGGATTCTTAACACCTTGGTCCAGTTCTATGATCATTTATATCATTGTTTCACTTTCCCTGAATATCAAATTGTGCCAACTTTGGAGGAATATTCTTATTGGGTAGGATTGTCTATTTCAAACAAAATTTCATTTATAACTTTAGAGGAGATTCCTAAACCCCAACTTGTTGCAAGTGCTCTTTGTCTTAAAATTTTTGATATTGAGGGTAAGTTTATTATTAAAGGAGGTATTCAAGGGTTGACTTCTGATTTCTTGATGGAAAAAGATTCTACCTTTGCTAGTTCTGGTAGTATGGATGCTTTTGCGTCTATTCTTTTTTTACTTGTTTATGGTCTAGTATTATTTGCCAAGATTGAAGGCTTTATTGATATTAATGCCATCTAGATCTTTCTGAATGGGAATCCAGTGCTCACTTTGCTTAGAGATGCTTACCATTCCATTCATAATAGTACTTCCAAGGGTTATCGAGCTATCACATGATGTGCACCTCTATTGTACAAGTGGTTCATTTCACACTTGACGTGGTATAAACACTTCAAAGACAACCAAGACAAGCTTAGACAGTCTCAAAGGCTTATATCTCTCACTCAGGTAGATTTGACTTGGTACAATTAAACTTATGATGTTGGAGTTATTATTGATAGTTGTGGGGAATTCCCAAATGTACCTCTTCTTGGTGTACAATGGGGAATTAACTACAACCCCATTCTTGCTATACACTAGTTTTTGGATATCCTATGAGGGACAAACCCGATAACATTCTGTTAGCAGGTTTCTTTTACCTTAATGAAGAATGGAATCTTTATTTGAGGGATAAGATTGTAAGTGTTTTGCACAAGATCCATAGGAAAGATAAGGAGAAGTTTGGAATGAAGCTTGGAATTGATTTTTATCCTTACACTCAGTGGGTTCATGCTAGAGCTTGTGTTCTCAAGATGCCTTACCCTCTTGAGAAGCCTTTGTTCCTGGTTGTAACACCATTACCTTTTGTTATTCCTATTGAGAATATGGATGAGTTCCAAGAAGCTCTGGCTAGGATGAAGCAAGAAAGGGATGCTTAGGATAGCAAGTCCCATACTTCACATCTTGAGAAGATAGAATTGCAAAAGCATTTGAAGGAGAAGGATGATCTGATCGAGATTCTTGCACAACGTGTTGTGGAAAAGCAAGAGAGACAAGAGGATTTATTTTCCTCTATTATTCATCCTATTACTAGTATTCAGGATTATTCTCATATTCTTCCTACCTTCGGTGCTTGGAAGGGTTTTGTTGACAACCTTGTGATAGAGAATACTCAGTTGAAGAGTCAGATTTGGAGGCTCAAAAGGAAATATCAGCATGAAGTGGGATCGTCTTTAGATGTGGTTCCTTAGGACCCTTAGATTATAGCTTTCTCTTTTCTCCTTTAAGGGATATTTTAAAACTTTTGTACTTAAAAATTGTAATCCTTCCAAGTTATTAATAACATGAGATTTACAATATTTCAAATGTGTTATTCCCTTTTGATGTTTGCATTTGTTACGACTTCCTAAGTTCCTTGAGAAACTAAATAAATAAATCATTTACGTTACATATCATGCATCATTCTACACTTGATATTTTCATTACATAAGTATTCCAAGGGTCTTATTCATTTCTCTTGGTCTACTTTCAATCAAGCTGTCACATTCATACAACACTCGTGCTAATCACAAGAGAAGGATGGAAAACATCGATCAAGAAAACATGGAACTAAGGGAGGAAGTCACCACTTTGAATATTGGTATGGCCCATCTGACTACTCTGGTTGAGTATTTGATTGCCACTCAAGCTCATGTTCTATATCAAGCTCAGAATCAACTTCAAGTAACTGTTATTTTTGTAGTTGTTTCTACTCCAGTTCATGTTACTCCTGTTAGTGCTGCTACTCAGCATCAGATGCCTCGTGGTATCCCTTGGGGCATGCTTGAGATCTTTGTTCCCGAAGGTTATAATCCAACTATTGAAGTTCCTAATCATGTTCCACCCATTATGGTTATTGCACCTCCTATTGTGCATACCACTCCTGTTGTTGATAATCAGATTTACCATGTTGATGCTGCACCAAGCGAGAGCTTGGGAATTTACGACCACATTTACGATGGCACTTACGATTGTGGAAATGCAGCAGGAAATGAAAGCCCTCGAAGGGAAATAATTGTTTGGTAAGAATGTCAGTGATCTCTGCCTCGTCCCTAATGTCAAAGTGACAGCTAAATTAAAAGTTCCTAAATTTGAGAAATACAAGGGAAACTCTTGTCCATAGAGTCACCTTGTGATGTATGTCAGGAAGATGTCTACCCACATTGACGACCATCGTCTATTGATTCATTATTTCTAGGATAGTTTAACCAGACCTACGTTGAAATTCTATATGGACTTAGACAGTTCTAACATTCGTACATTTAATGATCTTGGTGAAGCATTTGTTAGGAAGTACAAGTATAACATAGACATGGTGCTTGACCGTTATCATCTTAGGGACATGGCTTAGAAAGATAATGAGTCATCTAAGGAGTGTGCACAATGTTAGCACGAAATTGCAGCTCAGGTTATTCCCCTCATGAAGGATAAATAAATTACCAAAGTTTTCCTAAAGACTCTTGGTTCATTTTATCATGAGAAGATGGTGGCCAGTGCACCAAGTGATTTTACAAAGATGGTCAAAATATGTTTTCTTTTGGAAGAACCTGTCCGAGAAGGTTGTTTGTTAAAAGATGAAAGTTTCAAAAGTTCTGCTAAGAAAAACGCCTATGGGTTTTCTAAAAAGAAAGAAGGAAATTCTAATACCATTTCTCAAGACTTTTAATATCTTGTATATGAAGCTAAAGAAGAGGAATTGATTGAAATTCCGTAAGAGGTCTCTCAGTTGCTTGAGCACGAGGAGAAGACCATTCAGCCATATAAAGATTTGTTGGAGACGATTAATTTCAGTTCCGAAGAAGAACATAAAGAAGTTAAGATTTGGGCACTGCTTCATTCAAAGGTGAAGAGCAAGTTGACTAATTTTTTGAAATAATATGTTATTATCTTCGCTTGGTCCTATCAAGATATGTAGGGATTAGATACTTATATTGTGGAGCATCATTTACTGTTGAGAAGGACTCACCCTGATATGGAAATTAAAATTAAAGAAGAAGTTTTGATACATATTGATGCAAGTTTCCTTGTTACATTAGTTTATCCTCAATGGGTTGCCAATATTATTGTTGTTTCGAAGAACGAAGGAAAAGTCCGCATATGAGTTTGTTGTACCCCAAAATTTTCCATCCCATTTTTTAAGACAAATTATATCAAGATACCTCCTCATGCTCCTAGGGTTCTCAATTACTCAAGACCACTTAAGGATTGATCAATCAAACTCTCCTCCTAAGCAGTTGACCTACAACTAGGGTTTTGCTTCTCTCAAGGAAAATTGGACTTCTAATGCATCAAGTGGATTTAATGGTTTCTCATATGCATCCAAGTATCGTCATGCCAAATTTCAAGCCTTGCAACACAAGTTTTCTAAGTCAATTAGTCAGATGATTGAAAATCAACTATATTGGACAGAAAGTCAACTTTGACCAATTTACAGTCAAACTTCAAGATTTTTGGTCAACATCAACATTTTGAATTCACTTTCATCATTTGAACAAGGGATGATCATGATTCATCAAGAAAACTCAAGATTCATCAAAAGTCAAAAGTTACTAACTTAGGGTTTTCTTAAGGAGAAGTCAACTAAACTTTGACCAAGCGTAACTTTCACATACTTCATCAGGAATTTCTCATCCAAACTCATTTTTAAAGAAATTCAATTCTCTACAACTTAGTCTCTCTAAGCTCGAGGCAAAAAATGCTTCATTTGAGAGATATGGACCAAAACATTACAGGTAATATTAAGAGTCTACAAAAGACACTTTTTGTCAAAGAAATTTACATCAAGATAAATCTTCAAATGAAAAAATGATCAACATGAAGATTGTAGGGTACATCTTGAGGTTTCTAAAACGTCAAATATCACCATCATATGACTAAAATTGAGAGGGTTATGATTGGTACAATTTGGGTAATTTTGAGAAAATGCATGAAATCCAATTTGAGAAAACTTGAATTTTTAGGCTAATGGGCTTATCTTTTAAAGTCCAAACGTGTTCTTGACATCATAATGGATCTCTAAGTCCATTCATGCACCATTTTAATTTTTAATACATTTATTTTTATTTTTATTCATTTAAATTAAAATTAAATCAAATAAATATTAAGTGGAGGTATGAGGCATAAAAGGCTTTTGATTATGATCTTTTGGAGGCCCAAGATCACATTACAAACCATGTGAACTTATTTTCAAAACAAATATTCATGGTTTTGTCATATTCCAATCTATTTTCAAACAAAATCAAAGATAGGTTTTACATGATGGCCAAGCCCATCTTTTAACCTAATCTCTTCTCCTATATATACCCTTCATATTCAGACAAAGAGGACACGGAAACTAGGGAAAACTCGAAGTCCATAAGATAACCATCCTCAAGACCAGGAGACCATTCAAATAGATCCCTGAGGTATCATAGAGTAAGTTTGGATCATTCTTGATGATAAAAAGTACCTGAAACGAGCATTCCAAGCACGGTTGGTTTTCATATTTTTGGAAATTTCGTACTTTGATTTTTATGATACTTTGATTAATACAAACAATTCTAACATGTTCCTGAGACAAAACAACATAGGTTTAATCCCTTGCATGAGGCTCATGATGCCAAAATCGTACATCACCATGTTTGAATTGTTTTGCATTATTTTGTTCGTATGTCTTAGTGAATGATGAACTAGCAAAAACTAAGGCCACCATTGGATTCACAAGGGTCGATTTGGGGGATAAGGTCTTTTTTTATCACTAACATGCGCTATTTTACAGGTTGGAACAACATATCACCGGAGTAGACGACCGGAGCTAGGGCTCTGACGCCTCTCTGGTCCACCTTTATATTATATTTAATTGTTTCAATTATATGACCAGATGAGAGCGTAGCACCGCTGGTCAATGCGAAGGTTTGTGAATGAAAGAGTGTGGGTTTGATCATTGTGATTGCCATATTTTTTTGTTATTTTCCAAATACATACAGGTTTCTTATATAATATTTAACCCATGTTTCTAAACACAAACAAGCGCATGGCTTATTGGCAAGCGAAGCAGCTGTGAAGCATGAGGGCATGGGTCCAACACCCACCCCATGCATTCATTTTTTTATTCTATTTTTTCTAACCTAATTCCTCTTCTTTTTTTTTCCTTACCCTAATTATTTTTAACTAATCAAATTAACCTAACCTTTTTTTTTACTAATAAATTAGTATTAGGATTTTTCAACTAATGTTTAAATTTCTTGATATAATTAATTAATTAGTTCAATTGGTTTTTTTCTTAAACATTAAAATCAATTAAAATTTAGGTTTATTTAATTATTATCATTTAAATTATTTTTCTACAAAAATTAGAAAAAAAACATTTCTACATTCTTTTTTCTATTTTCTTTTTTCTTATTTAATTTTCTTGATAAAATGGATAGGACGCATTGCCTATGTAATAGCGTATTGTGATACGGTGGGAAGAGAACTGACTGTTTTTGGAATGCTGGTTCGTGTTTTGCGTTTGTTTTCGCAAAATCTCGCGGTAAGCAAGAGTCTCCACCGTCTTTTATTTTATCCAACAAGGAAAGGAAAAAAGCACAGAAAAATTCCTTTTTCGAGATGTTTCTCGGGTTCGGGGGGTAGATTATAGAAAGGGAAGGTTTTAGCACCCTTTCTATCTGTGGTTGTCCACGGGCTCTTAGGTACTTGCTCAAAGTGTTTTCAAAATTTGCTTTTCTTTGTGTTTGTGGGTTTGAAAGAAGTTTTTGTTTGAAAGGTGTAAGTGCGAAAAGTTTTATTTTGTTTTGAGAGAGCAAGTACTTAAGAACCATATACCTACTCGAAAAAGGAATCAATCTGTGCTAATATCCTTTAGACAATGCTATCCCACTATTGATGAGTATGTAGCATCGTCGTTGGAGTTTTAAGGGTCAATTCGATTAAGGGACATGTGGTCACTAAAGCAATGTTAGGACGCCTTAGCGGTAACCCTAATGTCTTAGATCATTTTTCTTAGGCAACCATTTCGAGGCAACTATGATCTTTGGACAAGAGGGCGACCTCTAAAACATCCTATACTCAATGACCACGTTCGAAGGCAACCAAGTGAGGTGTACCCTAAGAGTGCGCATGTGCGAGTGTGTTATTTCGGTTAATTTTATCTTTGTACATGTCATGGGTGAGCTATGTTGATTTTAAGTTCATACATTTGATCTTGTCATGCATTCCCTATTACCAAACATCTAACAGTTCATAGATTGCGGAAAGCAGATTGCGGAAATTAAATCTAAACTAATAAAAGGCGTCGGGTATTTACATCGCCAAAAACAACCCTTGAAATTAAATCGCGGAAAATAAAAGAAAGTGATAAAATAATTAAAGTCCTATTTAAAGCTATTACATTCCGGAAGCAAGTACAATAATATGAAAATATGGATCGCGTGCGAAAAAATTAAATCGGGCGCATTTTTTAGGGTTTTGACCCTTTTTTGAAAGAAAGCATTTTTTGGTTATTTTTGAATTAAAAGAAATTAATTTAAGTTAATTAAATAAATAAACTAATTAATTAATTAAGAAAAATATATTTTTTGGATTTTTGATATTTAAAGAAAATAAATTAAATTTGATTAAAGTTAGTGAAACCTAATATTCTACATTAATTTTAAATATTGCAAAAAATATTAAAAATTAAACCTAATTAACACTAAATTAATAAAATTAATTTATTTACAAAGATAAAGTCATGAATTTAATTTTAATAAATGAAATATATTTTTATTGTATTTTTTATTTATGAGGAAAGAATGATTTGTTAGTTAAAAATAATAATGAAAACAATTAAATAAACAATATAATAAAATAAAAGAAAAGAAAGAATTAGAGATACTCAAGGGGGTTTGGGCCCAGATCAGGAGGTGAAATTTGCAATTCTTTGGCCCAAACGTGCAAGCCTGTATGACTTTCCATGATTCCACGTGCATTGGTTGACTAGGTCTCACCATAGACCATCATCTTTGAACTACCAGATCTGGCCTGGGGCCATCTGATAAGCATCTGAAAGAGGGTCCATGATATGCTACGCCTTTGATACTTCATGGGATTGCTTAGATGAAAAATGCAACAAATAATATGGGGACCTGGGATTCGAACCCAGGTCCCATTGGACTATGCACTAACGTGTTTACCAACTCAACCAACGCGCCTGATTGTTATAATGTTAGAAATCAATAATAATAAAATAAGACAACTCAATGGATCAGAAAAATATAAAAAAGCGCGCAAGATTTAAAACAACCAATGGGAGGGAGACGCGTCAGCGTCTTCTTCGTTGCAACCTGGTTAATTACCTACGGATTTTTATCCGCATCTAAATCCCTAGGTTCACCCTAAAATGATTTCTAGGCCATGGAAATTAATTCCAAGACCACAGCCATGTTCGTCTTCCTCTCCTGATTCCATCCATGTCCATGGTTGGTCCTGATTTTACCTGTAGCAAAAATGCCCAAAAAACAATCTTCCAAACTCTAGGTTCGGGCGTGGCTTTACAGGCTATAAAAATACAATTGAATATCACAGAAATCTTAGAAATCGAACAAGGATCAAGAATATGTCCATGAATTGTCAAAAAATGCAAGAATAAGAGATTATGATTTCGAGTACAGGGCGACTTTCAGGGATACATACAGCGCGATTGGGGATGTTTCAGAGCTTGATTTTGATTCCTATAGACTCAGTGGATGTCTAGCAAGAAGATAGCGTTGAGTTTTTCCTTTGAATTCGCCTCTAACCAAGATTTCAGTTCCAAGCTTTTTTGAGTTTTTTTTTCAAGTTTGGTATTGGTGATTATGCAGCCTCTTCCTTCTGATTTCGTATGCTTTGTGTTGTATATGTAACATGGGATCAATTAGGTCAAGTTTTAGGCTTTGTATATTTATGCATTGATGATTGGAGATGTGATTTTATTCTCCATTGAAAAAGCTTCCAAATTTGTCAAAAACCAATATTTTGTGCATGATATGGCTTGATCCAGATTTGATTGTGTACATGGTGATATTTAAGACTTGTATCAATCAAAAAGATAACAAGTTATCAATTTTTAGATTTTATTTGGATTTAAATTGATTTAAAATGAATTAATTCAAGAAAAATCAAATAAAATAGAAAAATCAATGAATGGATATAAAACTGAAGATAGGACACGTGTGTAGTGTGACAAGATCAAATCAAGTGGAAAAAAGTGGGGCCTTTTGACAAAATTTGAAGTTTTGGGGATAGTTGACTTTTGGCAATTTTGGAAAAATGCCCAACTTCAACAATGCATAACTTCTTCAATTTTGAACTTTTGGAGGTGTTCTTGGACTTTTTAGAAACTTCCAGATGTCCACTAACCAACACTTTTGGTATCATCGCATTTTGATATTCCATGCTCAATTTATAAGCTTTGGAAAAAAAGGTGTTTTTGTTGACTTTAAAAAATGACCTATAATGTCCAAATTTGTAACTTTTTGTGAGTACATTTATTGATCTTGGGGTATGAATATGGATTGTAGGAAATTGCATCCTATTAAAAATGAGCTTTGGATGGGTCATTTCTCATAAAGTATGAGAAAGTTATGCTTGGTCAAAGTTGAGTTGACTTTTCTTGCAAACCCCTAATTTAGCAACTTTTGAATCTTGATGAATTTTGAGCAATCCTTGATGAATAATGATCAACCCTTGATCAAATGATGAAATATACTTCAAAATGATAATGTTGACAAAAAATCTTGAGGTTTGACTATTTTTAGGTCACAGTTGACTTTTGCCCTAGCACAATCAATTTTTGGACCTCTTGAGCAATTGACTGACCAAACTTCCTCTGCAAGGCTTGAAATTTGACATGGATGAACTTGAGAACATATTAGGACATTGGGAATCACTTGAGCTCATTTGGATGTAAGGACCTTGGTGCAACACAAAACCATAATTTGAGGTTGACTGCCTTAGGAGATGATTTGACTGTCCAATTCTTGAGCAATCTTGAGCAACTTGGAGATTCTTCTTGACATGTCTTGAGAAATATGGGAGTGAAAATTTTGGGGTACAAGAGCTGCCCCTGTTCAATTTTCTTAAACCTGAGGATATAGATTGGCTTTTGGGCCTTTCGTGATCTGAAGGTGGAAGATGATTGAACACTAGAGTGCCTAGAAATTTGCACTCGCATGATGTAGTATCAGCCTTGTGATGTCGGGAATGGGCTTATAGATGCCATTTGGAGTCCGTTGGTAGGTGGTCTGAGCTTCAACTGGAATACGAATCAGAGAGATCTTGTCGGCGATCTGACTGAACCAGAGGAGGTCTTGTCTTCTTTGACTGGATTGGCATCATAAATCTTTAGGAATCGATTTAACTGGATCAGAGGAGGTTTTGTCTCTTTTGACTGGATTGGCATCAGAAAAATCTTTAGGAATAGATTTAACTGGTTTTATCTTCTTTGACTGAATTGGCATCAGGAAAATCATTAGGAATCAATTTAACTGGTCTTGTCTCCTTTGACTGCGTTTGCATCTAAAAAATCTTTAGGAATTGATTTAACTGGTTTTGTCTCCTTTGACGGCATTCGCATCAGAAAAATCTTTAGGAATTGATTTAACTAGTTTTGTCTCCTTTGACTGTGTTCGCATCAGAAAAATCTTTAGGAATCGATTTAACTGGTTTTGTCTCCTTTGACTGCGTTCGCATCAGAAAAATCTTTAGGAATCGATTTAACTGGTTTTGTCTCCTTTGACTGTGTTCGCATCAGAAAAATCTTTAGGAATCGATTTAACTGGTTTTGTCTCCTTTGACTGCGTTCGCATTAGAAAAATCTTTAGGAATCGATTTAACTGGTTTTGTCTCCTTTAACTGCGTTTCCATCAGAAAAATCTTTAGGAATCGATTTAACTGGTTTTGTCTCCTTTGACTGCGTTCGCATCAGAAAAATCTTTAGGAATCGATTTAACTGGTTTTGTCTCCTTTGACATAGCTGAGAACTTTAACTGCATCTTTCCTGAAAGGTAAAGGTCAGTCATATGCAATGCATGAGATGGATCAAGCAATGATGTTCTCAACATAAATGAGATTGTATGGCATGATGCGTATATGCATGTATCATGATGTATGGAAATGTAATCCTTTAGCTGGGGGAAAATAAATCCCGGATAGCCGCTGGAGAATAAAGTTGGATTATTTGTTTCCGCTGGGGGTGATGAACGAAGATGATAAACTTGCGGGAGAGGATAACTCCATTGGGGAATAAACTGATGAGGAGATTACTCTGAGGGGAATTACTCTGTGGGGAAGATATGATCTATTGAAGATTCCACTGATAAACTCCACTGGGGATGGATTACCGTTGCTGGAGATACTGAATCTATTGAGGATTGAATTCCTGTTTGTGAAAGGAAAGGACTTCGCTGGGGATGATCTTTCAGTTGCAACTTGCTGAGGATAACCCTGTTAGACTCTTGTGGGGAGACTCTTCTGAATTTGACTGGGGAGATTTATTTTGTACTCCGCTGGGGTAAACTTCCAGAATCTACTGGGGATGATGCTTCAACTCCGTTGGGGAAGCTTTTTTAGACCGTGCTGGGAAAATATTGACTCCACTGGGGGTATCTTGTGTTCTGCCGGGGAATGTTCTTATACTCAGTTGAGGAATATTAAGACTGTCGGGGATACTCTTATACTTGCTGGGGAATATTCTTACACTCCGTTGGGGAACATTAAGACCCTTTTAGTGCTGATGGTAGACTAACTCTGCTTGGGGAGAGCATTACTGATTTGTTCATAGTTGCGAGTCTCAGCTGAGAGAGCTACCATTATTGCTTTACTCTGTGGGGAGTGAAAGTATCTTGGCCATATTCTTCAGCTGAATATACCTTGGTACCTGGTGGACAGAGTAACTGTACAGTTCAGACAATTCTTATTTGCCCCTGTTTCTGCTATTACCAGTAATTCATCTTTCGTTTCGCATGTTAATATTTATGAGCAGCAATTAATGTCAAATGCATATATCAAAAATGAACATTGGACGTTCTTTGCAAAACAAAACAGATAAAGGAAAAATAGTTTGAAATTTGTCTGAAAATGAATTTGTATTGATTTTGAAGTTTGGCCTGAAAACAGGCATTTTTGTACAAGAGGTTGACGTCCTAGTAAGAGAATGCCGCCGAACAAAATTTACACAATTTGTGAAAAGAAAACAAAACAGCTATGTGAATGATCCCACTGGGTTCCAACTCTGCTATCGCCTTTATATCCTCGAGTATCTCATCACTTTGCTACTAGTTGAAGATGAATCAGATTGATTAGCGCCGTCCGAGATTGATAGTTGATACCGATGTCTGGATGCAAGGTGATCCAAGGAGACATAGTGTTACGCTTTGATCCCTAATTTTTGCCTGGACCGCCCTTTCGGGTTTTCAGTCCACCGGGATAGCCTTTTTTGCCCAAGCCGCCTTTTCAGGTTTTCGACTTGCCGGGTGTACATATTTTTTTCAATTTCATCCCTTATTTTTGCCCGAACCCTTTTGGTTCGCCGGGAAGCCCTTATTTTTGCCTAGGCCAGTCAACCTAGCGGGACTTTGATTATGTGTAGTATCTTTTTACCATGTCTGCATTGATGGGGTGAGGAAGGTCGTCACCATCCATGGTGGTTAGAATCATAGCTTCGCCTGAGAAAATGTTCTTAACCACAAATGGCCCTTCGTAAGTAGGGGTCCATTTGCCCCTGGGATCACCTTGAGGTAAGATAATACGCTTGTTTACCAGGTCCCTAACTTGATACTCTTGTCGTCTTACTTTCTTGTTAAATGCCTTGATCATTCATTTTTGATACGTCTGACCATGACAAATAGAAGTAAGTCTCTTTTCGTTGATTAGGTTCAGCTGATCAAGCCGGGTCTGAATCCAGTCATCTTCGCTCAAGCCTGCATCCTTCATGATCCGAAGAGAGGGTATCTGAACTTCAATGGGCAAGACTGCCTCCATGCCATAAACCAAGGAATAGGGTGTTGCCCCTGTTGACGCCCGTGCTAAGGTACGGTACCCACGAAGAGCAAATGGTAACATCTCGTGCCAATCTTTGTATGTCACTGTCATCTTCTGCACAATCTTCTTAAAGTTCTTATTAGCTGCTTCGACAACCTCATTCATCTTTGGCCGGTAGGGAGAAGAGTTATGATGCTGTATCTTGAATTGCTCGCAGAGCTCAGTAATCATCTTGTTGTTGAGATTGGTACCATTGTCCGTAATGATCCTCTCTGGTACACCGTATTGACAGATCAGATTGTGCTGAATAAACCGTGCCACGACGTTCTTGGTTACGGTAGCAAAGGAAGCAGCCTCAACCCACTTTGTAAAGTAATCAATAGCTACCAGGATGAAACGATGCTTGTTGGATGCTGTAGGTCTGATCTCGCCGATCATATCAATGCCCCACATTGCAAAAGGCCAAGGTGCCGTCAAGATGTTCAGAGGTAATGGAGGTATGTTCACCTTATCAGCATAAACCTGGCACTTGTGACATGTCCGAGAATGCTGATAACAGTCAGCTTCCATTATGGACCAATAATATCCTGCCCGAAGGATTTTTTTTGCCATGGTATGTCCACTGGAATGAGTTCCGAAAGTACCTTCATGTAACTCTGTCATGATCCTTTCTACTTCATTCTTATCCACACATCGCAGTAAGGTTGAATCATGGTTACGTTTGTAAAGAATGTCATTGCTGATGAAGAACTTCGTCGCGAACCTCCGCAGAAACTTCCTGTCATTAACAGATGCACCCTCAGGGTATTTCTGAGCCTCAAGGTACCTCTTCACCTCATACCAGGGTTTTTCTGTTACCTCTTCAGTCTCGATATCACAACAATGTGCAGGTTCGTCCAATCTTTCAATGATAATCCGGGGAGCTTCGTTGTCCCAATTGACTTTGAACATAGAAGACATCGTAGCCAGCGCGTCCGCTAACTGATTCTCCTCTCTAGGGATGTGTTCAAAGGTTATCTCTTTGAAATGGGGAAGCAATGTCAACACATACTCCTTGTAAGGAATAATATTTGGGTGTTTCGTATCCCACTCGCCTTTGATCTGACTGATCACGAGAGCGAAATCTCCGAAGACACTTAGAAACTTAATCCTTAGGTCAATTGATGCTCGAAGACCCACGATGCACGCTTCATATTCCGCCATATTGTTGGTGCAGTTGAAACATAGTCGGGTGGTAAACGGAGTATGAGAGCCTTTAGGAGATATGATCACGGCGCCAATGCCATTACCCAAAGCGTTCGAAGCTCCATCAAAGTACATAGACCATCTGGATCCTTCCTCAGGTCCTTCATCCGGTCCAGGTGTCTCACAATCAGTTACTAACATGATATTCTCGTCCGAGAATTCAAAGTTCATAGACTGGTAATCATCCACTGTCTGATGTGCCAAATGGTCTGCCAACACACTTCCCTTGATTGCCTTTTGGGTCGTATATTGTATGTCATACCCAGTCAAGATCATCTGCCATCTTGATATTCTTCCGGACAAAGAAGGCTTTTCGAAGATATACTTGATTGGATCCATCTTTGATATCAACAGAGTAGTATGAGTAAGCATATACTGTCTCAGCCGGCGAGCAGCCCATGCCAAAGCGTAGTAAGTTTTCTCGAGCAGTGAGTATCGGGTCTCACAATCGGTAAACTTTTTGCTAAGGTAATAAATAGCAAGCTCTTTTCGGCCAGACTCGTCATGCTGACCCAGCACACACCCCATTGAGTTGTCGAGTACTATCAAGTATAAGATCAAAGGTCTCCCTTCAGCTGGTGGCATCAGAATAGGTGGCTCTTGGAGATACTCTTTGATCCTTTCGAAAGCGGCCTGGCATTCATCATTCCAACGTACCACTTGATCTTTCTTCAGTAGCTTGAAGATTGGCTCACAAGTAGCAGTCAGGTGCGAGATGAATCAGGCAATGTAGTTCAGTCGTCCTAGAAATCCTCTGACTTCATTCTCTGTTCTGGGAGCTGGAATCTCCTGTATAGCTTTCACTTTTGCAGGATCCACTTGAATACCTTTGTCACTTACAACGAACCCCAGTAGCTTACCAGACCTAACCCCGAAGGTGCACTTGTTCGGGTTTAAGCTCAGCTTGTACAACTTCAACCTGTCAAACAGCTTCTGCAGATGGTGAAGGTGTTCTTCCTCAGTTTGAGATCTTGCAATCATATCGTCGACATATACTTCAATCTCATGATGGATCATGTCATGAAACAAAGCAACCATGGCACGCTGATACGTTGCCCCGACATTCTTCAGTCCAAAAGGCATGACTTTGTAGCAAAAGGTACCCCACTGAGTAACAAAGGTTGTCTTCTCCATGTCTTCGGGAGCCATCTTGATCTGATTATATCCGGAGAAACTATCTATAAAGGAAAATACCTTGTGCTGAGCGGTATTGTCAACCAGAATGTTGATATGAGGTAGAGGGAAGTCATCCTTGGGGCTTGCCCTATTCAGATCCCTATAGTCAACATATATTCGAACCTTACCATCCTTCTTCGATACCGGAACCACATTGGAAACCCACTGAGGGTAAGAAGTAACTGCTAGAAAACCGGCGTCAAACTGTTTCATAACTTCAGCCTTGATTTTCTCAGACATCTCTGGGCGCATTCGGTGGATCTTTTGTTTCAATGGAGGACAGTCTTCCTTGGTAGGCAGGCGATGAACCACAATATCAGTATCCAACCCCAGCATATCTTCATAAGACCAGGAAAAGATTTCAACATAGTCATGCAGCATCTGAACCAGCCGTTGCTTCACACTAAGCTCCATATTTGCACCGATCTTGACCTCATTCTTATCTGTCTCAGTACCCAGATTCACTGATTCCACCGGCTCTTCGTGTGGCTGAATAGCCTTCTCTTCCTGGAGTAACAGTCTTGCAAGTACACCAGGCACTTCGCAATCATCTTCACCTTCGTCTTCGGCTAAGTTAATCGGATTTTCGAAGTCATAACTGGCAGTAGCAGAGTCGTTACCAGTGAGATCCAGAGTGGATGTGGACCTGTATATATGAGTGTGTGTAAAATAGTTGTTTTGCAATATATAATAAAGAAAAACAAGGAGCGCAAAATTTGAAATCCAAGAACGTCCAATGCTTTTATTAATGATATATGAAAATGACACACATAAAGCCCTCACAAATGAAGCCACAGTGCCCCGGGTAGGACACCGGGCCATAAAGTTTAAAACATTGTCTGTTACATATTCAAAACAAAAGTTTCATTACTGGGTAACAAAAGTAATAGGGATGAAGTCCTTTGCTGTCCAGTTGCTTGGTCCACCTTCGGTCGTAGGATAGATCCAGCTGTCGAATTCAGATTCCTCCACATTATCTTCAATGGAATTCACTCCCGAGTTGCTGATGAACATGGGAGGTCTTCCGATCCGTGCGTTCCGAACAACCCTTTGAGCTTCTGCAGTGAAACCCAAACCAAACTTGTTAGTCTTCTTAGTAAAATTAGGGAGTCGGCCCCAATTTGCACACCCACCTTTCTCAATAATAGCCCGGGCATACTTTAAGGAAGCCATCTTCATAGGAGAATCTTCAACAACAGTCTCCGCTGACGCCAATGTCTGGGGAACTTCTTCAAAATGCTGAAATGGGGTCTCAATGAACTCCCCATCCATCTCTACATATCGTAAAGAGTTGAGGTGGATAACCATGTACTCTTCCTCTCCTTGTACAGTCACAATCTTCCCTTTGACCGGGTACTTCATCTTCTGGTGGAGCATGGAGGTTACGGCCCCAGCTTTGTGGATCCATGGACGACCCAACAAACAAGAATAAGATGGCCGAATGTCCATCACATAGAATGTAGAGTTGAAGACCTGAGAACCAACCTTGATCGGGATACCAACCTCTCCATGCACCATCCTTTTAGACCCATCAAAGGCCCTGGCGACAATGTTGCTTGGTTTTAGCTCCAACCCTTCACAATCCAACCGGTCTAGAGCTTTCTTGGGCAATACGTTCAATGAGGAACCAGTATCAACCAATACATGTGCAAGAGTAGTGCCCCTGCATTCAATGGAGACATGCAGGGCATCATTGTGATTCTTCCCCTTAGCAGTCAAGTCGGCGTCAAAGAAACCCAAACCATTATCAGCAGTCAAATTGGCTACGCAATCTGTAAACTGATCAGCTGGTGTCTCTTGTGGTACGTGAGCAGTCTTCAGGAAGGTAATCAGAGCCTTGGCAAGGGCCTCTAAACATAGCAACAATGACAACATAGAAATCTTGGACGGGGTTTGCCCCAGCTGTTCAACTACATTGTAGTCACTCTTTTTGATGATCTTCAGGATCTCTTCCATCTCTTGCTTAGAAGCTTCAACAGTAATTGTCTTCGGTGCCTCCGTCTGGACAGGCAAATCAGTGGTGATCCATTTTCCCCGAGCGTTAGATGACTCGGCGACAGGGGTAAGAATAGGAACTTGAACAGGAATAGCAGCAGGTACACTGGCAGGTGTAATAATAATAAGTCTTCGGAAAGTTGGCGGAGAAATATCAGGTGAGAAAAGTCTTCCGCTGCGGGTGACCTTAGCAGGTCCAACAATATTGCTGACGTTTGTATCAGCATCCAACACTTGCTTAACTCCATGGAAATAAACATCAGCCCCATAGTTCCAAGGGACAGCTTTATCAGAGGTATAAGGGATGGGCCTCGGAACAGTGATGATTACAGGTGCGATTCTCGGAACATATGTAATTCTAACAGGCTTCCTCGAGGGAGCCTTGGAAGAATTGTCGAAAATGGTAATGATGGAAACTTCTTCAGAAGGAACTAAGGGAACAACAGTCTTCTCAAACAGAATCTCCTTACTATCCATCAAGCGTTGGACACCTAACTTCAAGAGATGGCAACTGGTAGGTAGAACAGAACACATACGGCAACCTTTGTCACAGCCTAGAAATAAACCAAATAGAAAAAGGTTCTTATTTACAGTCATCAGAGGGGTAACAATATCATTCACCGAAACCAAAAACGAGTCTTTATCTATAGAATTTACTCCATGCTTGGGAATAGGAGCAGTCACAACATTAGGCCTTTCGGGCGCCTCGAACTCAATCTCCTTCGCATCAATTAAGTCCTGTATCTTATTCTTCAAAGTCCAACAATCATTTGTATTATGCCCCGGGCTATCAGAGTGATAAGCACAACGAGCATTAGGGTTATACCTCAGTGATGTTGTATTTGAATTCTTTGGGGCTTCCTTTAGAATCAACAGATTGGTCTTCAATAACTGTGGCAGAATCTGAGATAAGGTCATGCTGAGACGGGTGAATTGCCTTTGTTGATTGTTGTGCAGCGGAGCACCAGCAGGTTTTGAAATAACAACCGCATTGACAGCTTGGCGGTGTTCAGGTCTATTCTGTCTTCTTGCATTGTAGACAGCACTAGACTCTTTCTTAAACGGCTTCTTCTCGGTTCTTGATGAAGCACCCTTCTGTATCTTCCCAGCTTTAATACCAGCCTCAATCCTCTCACCGGTCAAAATAAGCTCTGTAAACCCAGACGAGGAGCTTCCAATCAAGTGGTTAAAAAATGGACCAGACAGGGTCCCCAGAAACATGTCAACTAGCTCCCGATCAGCCAAGGGCGGTTGTACTCTTCCGGCGAGGTCCCTCCACTTCTGAGCATAATCTTTGAATCCTTCACCCGTTCCCATTGACATACCCTGGAGTTGGGTACGCGTGGGAGCGAGGTCGGAGTTGTATTGATACTGCCTGTAGAAAGCAATAGCCAAATCTTCCCAACTACGGATACTGGCTCCGTCCAGCAGGCAGAACCACTCAAGCTGAGTCCCTGAGAGATTGTCTTGAAAGAAATGGATCCATAGGTTCTTATTAGAGGTGTATGGATGAATCTTTCTCACATATGACCGGAGGTGCAGCTTCGGACAAAAAACTCCATCATACTTAGCAAAGGCTGGTGCCTTGAACTTGTGGGGAATTACCACCCCAGAAGATAGACCTAGATCACCAAAGTCCAGACCAGGCACTTTCTGAACTTCCATAGCATTCAACTGGTCTTCCAATTGCTTGTATCTATCCTCAACAAGAGGATACTATTCTTCATCATAGTCCATCTCGTTATCGGAGACCACAGGGCTAGGAGCCCTCCTTTCTTCTTGACTATCTTTCCCTCCAGATGAGGTAGTTAGATCAACTTCATTTTGTAGCATGTTTCCAAACCCGTGCCCTGTGTTAAACAGGATTGTCCTCTTCTTATTCTTCTTCTTCTTCTCTTTCAGAATCAGGATCTTCAGATCTTGCTGACCCTTAGCTAGATTCATGAACAGCTCTTGAAATTGGGCATTCTGGGCCTGGAGGGCCTTGATAGCTTGCTCAGTTGAAGGTTTAGCAGACATGATGAGTGCTGAAATAAACAGTGAAAAAGATAAGAGACCTGTAATGGGTACCTGTTATGGAGTGCATGGGATGAAATGTGTATGATTTATGATTTCAAAGATAATCGGGAGATTCAAATTTGTAAACAAGAAAGGAAACACACTTTATTAGATAAACTTCAAAATTCAAATTGTTCAATTGATGCCCTTAAGGCGTTACATGAAAGGAAATACTGAAAAGTAAATAAAAACTGGAAAGGAAATCATCAAAGATCAATCAATGCTCCCATGGTCTCTTCTTATCAGTGCAAACATAGTCATTGAGAATCCGCTCGTTCTCTAACTGCCTGGTCATCCTCTGGATCTTCTGCTCTTGCTCGTTGAACCACTCTCGGTAAGAATCCCGTTCCTCCCGTAGTTGCATCCAAGATCTCTTTAGTGCCCCAATGTCAGTGGGCATATGAGGATGGAGGATGGTTGGAAGAACCCCTTTCTTCATTAGCAATTTCAACAATGATAGGCCGGACAGCTTCATATGGCATACCCAGCTTCTGGGCACGGATACAGACCCATCTAAGATATGGCTCCATCGGAAGTGAAGTCTTTGGACCTAGCTCATGTGGATCAGATCTGTGGACTCTATCCCAGGCCTTTATGAATTTGCGACGTTGCTCATCACTATCCCCTTGAAAATAAAAGATGATATTAGGCATTAACAGCTCATGAGGTCCTTCTCTTCTGGCTCTTCCAAACTGACGTAAGGCTAAGCACGGATTGTAAGAAATTCTTCCATGGGTTCCTAACAGTGGAACATTGGGATACTCCCCACAACGATCAATGATAGCCTCCTCATCCATACCCTTGAGAGTCCAGATAATATCATTATGAGAAAGAGACATAACCCTATAAGCCCAGCCCATGCCTTCTTTATTCTTCAGCACTGATTTGGGAAGGTACGAAATAAACCACCTCACCAATAACGGAGCACAGCACATCAGGGTTCCCCGCTTTCGGGCAGTACGAGCATAGAGCTAATGAAGGATGTCACCCAAGAGGGTGGGCACAGGATTGCGAGAGATGAAGATCTTTACCGCATTAACATCAACAAAGGAGTCAGAGTTTGGAAACAATACCAAGCCATATATCAGAAGAGCCAGAATATCCTCGAATGCCTTGAATTCTAGGCTATCCCAGAAATAGTTAGCCTTACCAACCAAAAACTTAGTCAGAAAGCCCTTTGCTCCACTTCTAGTCTCCCAATTGCCCATTACCTCATCCTTGGTCAAATGAAGTGCTGCAGCAATCTCTTCGGGCCTAAGAACCTTCTCCTAACCAGTAAACGGGGTCTGCTCCAAAATGGAGATACCGAGCAGATCAGAGAATTCTTCTAAGGTGGGACCCAGCTGGTAGTCCTGGAAAGTAAAACAATGGTACAATGGATCATAGAACTGGACTAGGACACTCATCATATGCTCGTCCAATTTGGAGGTGACCAAACTGAGAAGATAACCATGTCTCCTGAGGAAAGAAGTAGTATCAGGCATCTTTGCAATCAGATCCTTAAGCACAACAGGAACTTGGACAAAGTTGATCCGGATGGTATTCCTACGCATGGGCATCATGATGATCTACAAAACAGAACAAAGATGAATTCCTCCTGTCTTTGAAATAGGTTAGTCCAATGCAAGACGTATGCAATGTTATGATGTCATGATGTCATGATGGTAAGCACACCACAAGTATCCACAAATAGGAAACATCGTAAAGGCATAAAAGTCACACAGAGAACCCTTAGATTTCAGGCTGGCAAGGAGCTTAGGTATTACCCTCTTTCAGTTCAGTTGGTTCAAACCTATCCTAAAAATAGTAACCGGGTTCTAGAGGATCTCAATATCACTGACCATCCTCGATCGGTCATAATTCCAGTTTAGCAACCTTTTCTTGTAGCTGGAATCATCGCGAGAGTTTGGTCTCAATGAGTGTAGCATACTGCTACTGTTCTATGGCCAAGTTGGTCAATTTAAAGGTTCTAAGGTCAGTTGGTGCTTAATGACCCCTTAGATGACCCATATTCTCCTCGTTCTAACACAAGGGATATCGGTACAATCTAAAGTTCCACACCAATGTAGCTACTGTTTCAACCGTATCAGTCTACGTCATACAATTCCCTCACAGTTTATTGCTACTTACCTAAAGGGTATCCCCAGATCTGGGTTAGGATCTATAGAACTCCAATACAAGCCTACAAATATAAATCATACAAAGCATCAATTGAAAACACAATGATCTAATCCTAAGGTACACCTCACTTATTAAATCTCCCCAGTAGAGTCGCCAGTTCTGTGATACGGTGGGAAGAGAACTGACTGTTTTTGGAATGCTGGTTCGCGTTTTGTGTTTGTTTTTGCAAAATGTCGCGGTAAGCAAGAGTCGCCACCGTCTTTTATTTTATCCAACAAGGAAAGGAAAAAAGCACAGAAAAATTCCTTTTTCGAGATGTTTCTCGGGTTCGGGGGGTAGATTATAGAAAGGGAAGGTGTTAGCACCCTTTCTATATGTGGTTGTTCACGGGCTCTTAGGTACTTGCTCAAAGTGTTTTCAAAATTTTCTTTTCTTTGTGTTTGTGGGTTTGAAAGAAGTTTTTGTTTGAAAGGTGTACGTGCGAAAAGTTTTATTTTGTTTTAAGAGAGCAAGTACTTAAGAACCATCTACCTACTCGAAAAAGGAATCAATCTGTGTTAATGTTCTTTAGACAATGCTATCCCACTATTGATGAGTAGGTAGCATCGTCGTTGGAGTTTTAAGGGTCAATTCGATTAAGGGACATGTGGTCACTAAAGCAATGTTAGGACGCCTTAGCGGTAACCCTAATGTCTTAGATCATTTTTCCGAGGAAACCGTTTCGAGGCAACTATGATCTTTGGACAGGAGGGCGACCTCTAAAACTTCCTATACTCAATGACCACGTTCGAAGGCAACCAAGTGAGATGTACCCTAAGAGTGCACATGTGCGAGTGTGTTATTTCGGTTAATTTTATCTTTGTACATGTCATGGGTGAGCTATGTTGATTTTAAGTTCATACATTCGATCTTGTCATGCATTCCATATTACCAAACATCTAGCAGTTCATAGATTGCGGAAAGCAAATTGCGGAAACTAAATCTAAACTATTACAAGGCGTCAGGTATTTACATCGCCAAAAACAACCCTTGAAATTAAATTGCGGAAAATAAAAGAAAGCGATAAAATAATTAAAGTCCTATTTAAAGCTATTACATTTCGGAAGCAAGTACAATAATATGAAAATATGGATCGCGTGCGAGAAAATTAAATCGGGCGCATCTTTTAGGGTTTTGACCCTTTTTTGAAAGAAAACATTTTTTGGTTATTTTTGAATTAAAAGAAATTAATTTAAGTTAATTAAATAAATAAACTAATTAATTAATTAAGAAAAATATATTTTTTGGATTTTTGATATTTAAAGAAAATAAATTAAATTTGATTAAAGTTAGTAAAACCTAATATTCTACATTAATTTTAAATATTGCAAAAAATATTAAAAATTAAACCTAATTAACACTAAATTAATAAAATTAATTTATTTACAAAGATAAAGTCATGAATTTAATTTTAATAAATGAAATATATTTTTATTTTATTTTTGATTTATGAGGAAAGAATGATTTGTTAGTTAAAAATAATAATGAAAACAATTAAATAAACAATATAATAAAATAAAAGAAAAGAAAGAATTAGAGATACTCAAGGGGGTTTGGGCACAGATCAGGAGGTGAAATTTGCAATTCTTTGGCCCAAATGTGCAAGCCTGTATGACTTTCCATGATTCCACGTGGATTGGTTGACTAGGTCTCACCATAGACCATCATCTTTGAACTGCCAGATCTGGCCTGGGGCCATCTGGTAAGCATCTGAAAGAGGGTCCATGATATGCTACGCCTTTGATACTGCATGGGATTGCTTAGTTGAAAAATGCAACAAATAATATGGGGACCTGGGATTCGAACCCAGGTCCCATTGGACTATGCACTAACGTGTTTACCAACTCAACCAACGCGCCTGATTGTTATAATGTTAGAAATTAATAATAATAAAATAAGACAACTCAATGGATCAGAAAAATATAAAAAAGCGCGCAAGATTTAAAACAACCAATGGGAGGGAGACGCGTCAGCGTCTTCTTCGTTGCAACCTGGTTATTTACCTGCGGATTTTTATCCGCAGCTAAATCCCTAGGTTCACCCTAAAATGATTTCTAGGCCATGGAAATTAATTCCAAGACCACAACCATGTTCGTCTTCCTCTCCTGATTCCATCCATTTCCATTGTTGGTCCTGATTTTACCTGTAGCAAAAATGCCCAAAACACAAACTTCCAAACCCTAGGTTCGGGTATGGCTTTACAGGCTATAAAAATACAATTGAATATCACAGAAATCTTAGAAATAGAACAAGGATCAAGAATATGTCCATGACTTGTCAAAAAAATGCAAGAATGAGAGATTATGATTTCGAGTACAGCGCGACTTTCAGGGATACTTATAGCGCGATTGGGGATGTTTCAGAGCTTGATTTTGATTCCTATAGACTCAGTGGATGTCTAGCAAGAAGATAGCATTGAGTTTTTCCTTTGAATTCGCCCCTAACCAAGATTTCAGTTCCAAGCTTTTTTGAGTTTTTTTTTCAAGTGTGGTATTGGTGATTTTGCAGCCTCTTCCTTCTGATTTCGTATGCTTTGTGTTGTATATGTAACATGGGATCAATTAGGTCAAGTTTTGAGCTTTGTATCTTTATGCATTGATGATTCGAGATGTGATTTTATTCTCCATTGAAAAAGCTTCCAAATTTGTCAAAAACCAATATTTTTTGCATGATATGTCTTGATCCAGATTTGATTATGTACATGATGATATTTAAGACCTGTATCAATCAAAAAGATAACAAGTTATCAATTTTTAGATTTTATTTGGATTTAAATTGATTTAAAATGAATTAATTCAAGAAAAATCAAATAAAATAGAAAAATCAATGAATGGATATAAAACTGAAGATAGGACACTTGTGTAGTGTGACAAGATCAAATCAAGTGGAAAAAAGTGGGCCCTTTTGACAAAATTTGAAGTTTTGGGGATAGTTGACTTTTGGCAATTTTGGAAAAATGCCCAACTTCAACAATACATAACTTCTTCAATTTTGAATTTTTGGAGGAGTTCTTGGACGTTTTCGAAACCTTGAGATGTCCACTAACCAACTCTTCTGGTCTCATCGCATTTTTATATTCCATGCTCAAGTTATAAGCTTTGGAAAAAAAGGTGTTTTTGTTGACTTTCAAAAATGACCTATAATGTCCAAATTTGTAACTCTTTGTGAGTGCATTTCTTGATCTTGGGGAGTGAATATGGATTGTAGGAAATTTCATCCTATTTAAAATGAGCTTTGGATGGGTCATTTCTCATAAAGTATGAGAAAGTTATGTTTGGTCAAAGTTGAGTTTACTTTTCCTACAAAACCCTAATTTAACAACTTTTGAATCTTGATGAATTTTGAGCAATCCTTGATGAAAAATGATCAACCCTTGATAAAATTATGAAATATCCTTCAAAATGAGAATGTTGACAAAAAATCTTGAGGTTTGACTATTTTTAGGTCACAGTTGACTTTTGCCCTAGCACAGTCGAATTTTGGACCTCTTGAGTAATTGACTGACCAAACTTCCTCTGCAAGGCTTGAAATTTGTCATGGATGAACTTGAGAACATATTAGGACATTGGGTAGCACTTGAGGTCATTTGGATGTAAGGACATTGGTGCAACACAAAACCCTAATTTGAGGTTGACTGCCTTAGGAGATGATTTGACTGTCCAATTCTTGAGCAGTCTTGAGTAACTTGGAGATTCTTCTTGACATGTCTTGAGAAATATGGGAGGGAAAATTTCGGGGTACAACACATATATTTACTTTTTCGCATTTATTCTATTTTGTAACTTCTCACAGGATGTAATAGTTTAGGTTTACATTTCCGCATTTTACATTCTGCACTTTATTTTTCTGTACGTATTTAACTGCTAGTAACTAGGGTTTGCATGGAAATACTAACAATTTAACATAGAAAATCCTAATCCCCAAGATAAATAACTGAAAAGAAACACTCTTCACACTTGCACATTTAGGGTAACCTCTCTTGTTGCCTTACGAATATTGGTCACGTCCCTCGAAAGTGGGGATACTTTAGCAAAAGACCTTCGATTAAATCATCATGTCCCTTTTAAATAAAGGTCATAATTCCTCGATGACCCTTCGAGCTTCCTACAAAATGATCTATTCCCTTCGAGTTGCTTACAAAACGATGATAGTCCCTTCGATACAATTGCTAAAGTATCTTTACATTTTTCCTTCGATGACCATACAATGACCCTCTTCCTGTCCCTTTAAATCCAATAGATAGGGCTACCTACCAACTAATGGTATGGATAGTACTATCTCTAAATAATAAGGAAAAGAATAAGAAATACTTTAGTGGGTAAGAAACTCTTAATTGCTTGCTCAAAACTTTTCTCAAAACTTTTATTCACACTACACTTTCAAACAAAAATTTTCAAAACTAACACTTTGTATACATTCTTGAGGAATAACACAAGAATCATTACAAAGTCAACCTTACATTGGTGATTTCAAAATATTTTCAAACAAATCACACACAAAAAGAAAGTTTTCAGAAGTGAGCTAAGTAATTAAGAGACCGTAGATAACTACGGATGAAAAGGGAGCTAACACATTCCCTTTTCATATCTTACCCCCCGAACTCAAAATCTATCAAAGGTGTTTCCTGTTCTTTTAACCTTTCCTAAATATTGGATAAATGAAAAGTCGGTGGCGACTCTAGCTATCCGCATATTTGGATAAAACCAAAAAGTCATTTATCCCACCGTATTACAGTACTGGCGACTCTACTGGGGATTACTACTTAAAAAAGAGGGGTTGCCTTAGAGTTTAAGATCACTTTACTTGCTTTTAATTGTATTCTTTTCTTGCTTTACTTTAAGGGTTTATTTGGGTTTACTTGCTTGTAAGATCCTACACCCGGATCTAGGGATGCCTTAGATAAGTAGTAATATATCATAAAAGCTGCACAACATAGACCGATATGGATAATATGATGGCTACGTTAGTGTGACACTTTGGTTTATACTGATGTTCCTTGAGTCAGTCAAGGATAACATTAGGCTTCCTCTTGGTTTCGTTAACACTGACTTACTTTTAGAACCTTAGTTGACCCATCTTGGCCATATTAAGGTAGTGAGATAGCCGACTTTGGTGGCAAACCAGTTGTCGTGCTAAAATAAAGCTTGTGATAAAGATCAGTGATATGAGATTCCTAGAACCTGGTTACTATTTCAGGACAGGTAGAGCCATCTTAACTTTAATAAAGGAAGGGTACTTCCCTATGGACTTCATGAAAGCTTTTAAACCTAAGCCTCTTGTGTGACTTGTGTGTGTTTTCTACTTATCTAACATGAACATGACGTCATGAAATCATAACATCATATCATCATAACATAATGTTGTACCCCAAAATTTTCCCTTTCATTTCACTCAAAGACATGCCTCTAGAGGTCCTCAACAACTCAAGTTTGACTAAGGGTTGACCAGATAAACTCTCCCCTAAAGCAATAAATCACCAATTAGGGTTTTTATTTTCATCAAGATGGGTGATCTCCAAAGTAATCAAATATTTTCAATGGTCTTAATATGTTCTCAAGACCATCCATGTCAAGTTTCATGCCATGCACAAGAAGTTTGCTCAATCAACTGCTCAAATGCCTAAAAATCAACTATACTAGGTCAAAAGTCAACTGTGACCCACATACAGTCAAACTTCAAGTTTTTTGGTCAACATCAACATTTTGAAGTAACATCCATCATTTGATCAAGGGTTGATCATGATTCCTCAAGGAATGCCCCAAATTCATCAAAACTCAAAAGTTGCTAAATTAGGGTTTCTATAGGAAAAGTCAACCAAACTTTGACCAGGCATAACTTTCTCGTACTTTATCAGAAATTTTCCATCCAAGACTCATTTTGAAGAGGATTCAATTCCCTATAACTCATCTTCATCCCTCAAGTTAAAGAAATTCACTCATGAAAAGATATAAATTCAGACATTATAGGTCATTTCAAAAAGTCAATAAAAACACCTCTTGGGTCAAAGTTTCTTACATGAATATGTAAGATCCAATTGAGATGAAACCAAAAGGGTTTTTTAGATGACATCCTAAGATTTATAAAAAGCCAAATAACACCATCTTAGGGTCAAAATTGAGAGAGATGTGCATTGTCAAAGATGGACATTTTTGGAAATTTGAACAAAGTCAACCATGACCAAAATGCATTTTTCTTCAAATGGGCCCAACTTTTTATTCTTGCCTCTTTCTCCTAGCCTGGTCCACAACCCAAATACCTTTCCATGCATTATTGGATTTATTTATTTAATTTATTTTGATTTTAATTATTTAAAAATCAAAGTAAATGAAGTAAATGATATAAAAATAATAAAGATTTGTTTTAATTTGATTTTGAATTGAATTACAATCCAAATATGCTATATAATACCAAGAAAACTCGTGCAAGATTGGAAATGGAGGAAATCTTTACATTTGGAAAGATTTGAAGCATAATGAAAGCACATTCATATATTTGATTCTTTCCAAAAACAATACCCTAATTTGATTCACATATATATACAGAGGTATTGTGAACCCTAACAAAAGAACATAGACGCACAGCCTGCCTCAAGGAGTCATACAAATTTCAAAATTTTCAAAGAAAAGTGAGACTTGAATTAATCTCTACAGGGTGATTCAAGCCATTCCAAGGATCAAATCACGTTCCTGGACGTTCATTGAAGCGATTCCATCCCTTGCCAAGCTCTGAAGCATCAAGAACCACGTTCAACATCCATCACGATTTGCCTCTTATGCTCAATTTCGATTTCAATGATTTACCCATCATAAGTATGTTTTAATCATGTATTCATGTCTAATATCACATTGGCAATGTTTCTGGATGCTTTAATTTTAGTATGGATGTAGGAATCACACGATGCCATTTTTAGGGTTTGGAGCTTCAATTTGGGATCTTTTTTATACCGGCCAAATTGGACCAACATAAGGACACCATCGTGTTCAGGGCATCAAACCTAATTGAGCCTTGGCCGTGAATTTATATTGCGTATTCTTGATTTTTTTGAAAATGCAGGAGCTATAGTGACAGACTGGGTCCGTAGGTTAAAGTTCTTACCTAAAACAATGGTTGTAGGAAGAAGATAATTAGGTGGCAGACTCCCACTGGGATATTTGAATCCACGCACGTTTTTGGGGCATAATGCCTAATTTCCTTTATATTTTATTTGTTTAAATATATGTATGAATGAGTGGCCCAACGAAGATGGCTAAGGAATGAGTATATGAAGCCAATGTCTTGGGTTCGATCCCATGTGTACGCTTTTGTATTTTTCTTGATAATTTCTTACAGATCCAGTGTGCCTCACCATCAAACGTCCATGACGCACCCCTGATCTCAACCATCAGATTCATCATCAATCCAGATCTAAATGCTCAGCAAGCAAGGAGCGTGGTAGACCCTCTAAAGGTGAACCTCATGGGATGACACGCAGTCCTTGGGCCAACATACTTGGGCCTGGAAAAATCAGCGTTGCACCCCCCAGATCACTCAACAACATCAAGCCCAATTTATTTTCTTTTTTAATTTCTCTTGTTTTAATTATTTTTACAAAATAAAATCATTTTTTATTAAATAAAAAAAATCACAAAAATAGAATTAGGTTTTTTAATAATTAAAATTAATTTTTGAAAATTAATTATTTTAATTATTTCAAAATTGACTATTTTGTTAAATAAAATAAATTATAAAATTAGGTTTAACTTACAAATTTCAACTATTTTTCTCAACAAAAGAATACAAAAATATTTTTTAATTAATTATATTTGCGAGGCTTCTAATTTGTTCTTGTCTTAACTTTCGCGCATTTATTGATTTTCACTTTATTTTCTTAATTATTGTAATTTCTTTGAGGTTGTAATAGTTTTAACTAGGATTTTATTTACTGCCTTTATTTACTATTCTTACTTATTATTTTTCCCTATTTTCGCTATGTAACCCCCTCCCCGAGGCCTTGTAATAGTTAGGACTTTAATTTCTCACACTTTTTCTTTCTGCTATTATAAACTGCTAGATGATTGATAATAGGATTGTATGTGAAAGATAAATCAACGATTAAAATAAACTGAAAACAAACACTTGCACATGCTCACTCCTAGGGTTTTCCCCACTTCGGTTGCTTTCGGTAAACGATCATGAAGTATAGGGAGTTTTAGTGGTTGCCCTCTAGTCTCAAAAAATAAAAAATGACGCATTCGAATGTTGCCTCGGAAAGATCTTTAAGACTCTAGGGTAACTTCTAAGGTTTCCTAACCATTGCTTTTGTTGCCGTAATTGTCCCTTCGAATGTCCCTTAAACTCCAACGATGGGGCTACCTACTCCTTAATAGTAGGATAGCGCTGTCTAAAGGAAACGAGAAAACAAACAGTATTTTTCGAGTAGGTAGAAACTCTTAAGTACTTGCTCAAAACAACAAAAATTCTTTCACACAAACACTTTCAAAACAGTTTTCAAAAACAACTTCGTCACACTCTTGAGGACATATACAAGGGTTACCATGAAGTTAAACAAAATCTTTTCAAAACACACACACACAAGCAATTGCAAAATGAGCAAGTACCTAAGAGCCCATGGAAAACCATGGATAGAAAAGGTGCTAACACCTTCCCTTTATATAATCTACCCCCCGTACTTAGATACATCTCAAAAAGGTTTTTTCTGTTCTTTTTGCTTTTCCCTTTGTTGGATGAAATAAAAGTCGGTGGCGACTCTTGCTTACCGCGATATTTGCGAACAAAAAACGCAAACTAGTATAACAGTCAGCTCTCCCACCGTATCACACATAATATTTTTACTAACCATTTCAAGGATCTGAGGGATTTATGATGTAGGATTATCATAAGCCAGATTTCTAGTGAGGGGCAAGAGGATTTATTTTCCTCTAGCCAGAAACCGTCAAGATCAAAGTACATTCTCTTAAGTCAGAGGCTATGACCCACTTGATATGGTGAGATTGATTCTTATAGAAGGAAATTCAAAGATACAAAATTGAAGTTATTAAGACGAAGCGGAAACCAAATTCAATTTCTAATATTTCAAATTTAAATCCCACAAGATCCTTGAAAACATTGCATATGCATCTATATACCAGACATATCATTACATAACAGGTTTTCGAGACAGGTTTTCTCATCTTCTTGCTGTTTATTTTAGAGAAAAAATGACTCTTTAACAGACAGTCAAAGATATCAAGGCTCAGAATGCTTAATTCCAGGGGATGTTCCTAAACTTAGCCAAGGGGCAAGTAGAACTGAAGGCGCTCATCGCCAATCGGAAGAAGAAGAAGAAGAAGAAGAAGAAACCAATAGGCGTATTTAACATGGGGAGGAGGTTCAGAGGTCCATTCAAGAAAGCTCAAGATCTTGATATCCCATCGGACAAAGATAACAATCGGGATGAAGATGGTAAAGTGTTAAAACTGAAAGAAACAACCTTGGTTCTGACAAGTTTCCTGATGAAGAGGAAGAGGATTATTTGGATGAACAATATCCCCTGCTGACGAGAAGTATAAGCTGTCAGAAGGGCATCTGAAAGATATGGAGATCCAGAAGGTGCATGGCTTGAACTTTGAAGAATTGGGTTTAGTCTCAGGAGTCATCATTCCTCTTGAGTTAAAAACTCCTACCTTTTCCAAGTATGATGGTGTTTCTTGCCCGAAGCTGCATTTGAGATCATATGTTCAGAAAATTCAACCACACACTGCTGGAAAGAAATTGAGGTTGCATTTATTTCAAGAGAGTATGTCTGGAACACAACTAAAATGGTATTATCAACTTGAAGGTACAAATATACATACCTGGGAAGATTTGGCTATAGCTTTCTATAAAAAGTATCAATATAATTCTGATTTGGCACCAACCTGCATGCAACTACAAAGTATGTCCATGGGTTCTAAGGAAGGCTTTAATGAGTACACATAGAAATGGAGAGATCTTGCAGGAAGAGTTCAACCTCCTTTGGCTGATGGGGAATTGGTTGGCATGTTTATAAACATTCTAACAGGTCTTTTCTATAATCACCTACTTAGAAGTTCTTCAATCGGTTTCAATGAACATATGTTAACATGAGAACGTGTTTAGAATGGAATCAGAAGAGGTAAAATTCAGGTGTCTACATCTTCGAATACGGTAAAGAAGTCTTATAATGGTAAGAAAGAACCCAATGTTGTGTACGGCTAGAAGGGTCGTAGTAAGAGTAACTGCAACTAATCCATGGGGGTAGTTTTGATCTCTAATCCCGCGCCAATACCATAAAAACAACATAGTAATCAGCATAAGCAGGATACACCCAGGAGACAGTTCACAAGAATCAACATGTCGTTGTCTCAAGCATTACAACACACGTTGAAGGCGGGGCTGATTACATTGAAGGATCCTCCTCAAAATCTTAATACTTCCTCTCCCCGTTACAATCCCAATGCAAGGTGTGCATATCACTCCAACAGTCCATGACATTACACTAACAATAGTTGGGCTCTGAAGAATAAGATCCAAGATATGATTGACGCTAAGTATATTGAATTTCATCCTCGTGAGACTCCTAATATGATCAGTTCACATATGCCTAATCACGACAAGGGCATTAATGATATTGGTGATGTTTCTTATGTTTCTGTTGTGAATGACTTCACTACTCCTCTGATGATTGTTAAGAAGAAGTTGCTGCAAGCCGGTTTATTTTCGGGTTGCATTGAAAGGTGATACTACTGTGAATCCCAATCCAATGGTTGTGCATTACTAAAAGAAGGTGTTCAATGTTTGATGGATGATGATGTAATTATAGTTGGGAATACTCCTTCTCTAAAGAATATGTCTCAAGACCTGAAGCTTGAAGACGTGTCTGCAATTTCTGGTACTCCTATAAGGATCACTTCTAAGGGTCCTATGAAGATTACTGCCAAAACTAGGGTTGCTCCTCTAATCATTACCGCACCTGGGCTAATTCCATATTCCTCTAACAAGGCTATCCCTTGGGATTATGGAGTTGATGTCTACTATCATGGCATGAAGCAAGAACCGTTGACTATCAAAGATAAAAATACTGAAATTACTGATCCCAATGTTGGCAATATTGTTAGGAATAGTAAAGCTACCAGAAGTGGAAGGGTTTTCTCTCCAGATATCTCTTAAAAAGTCTTTACTACACCAATTTGTATCACTACCACTGAATCAACTATTGAAATTAGAAGCAAAGAACATATGACTGAGCCTGCCCAGACTAAGGCCCTGAAAGAGGTTACTGTTTAAGATACATCCAAGAAATAGATGGAACAAGTACTAAAAATTATTCAAAGGAGTGACTATAAGATCGTTGAATAGTTGGGGCAGACCCCCTATAAAATATCTATGTTATCTCTATTGTTGTGCTCTTAAGACCATGCTCAGGTTCTGGTAAAATTCTTGAAATTTGCTCATGTGCCACAGGAAATCTATATTGATCAGTTCGGAAATTGTGTTACTAGACTGACAACCGATAATGGGCTAGGCTTTTCTAGCACTGACTTAACTTCCGCAGGAAGGAACCATAATAAGGCCATGTATATCTCTATTGAGTGTAGGGGAACTACCTTATACCATGTATTGGTGGACACAGGTTCCTCATTGAATGTATTGCCAAAAGCTGCTTTAGACAAACTTGACTATGAAGGGATTGTGCTAAAACCCAGTGACCTTGTGGTAAGAGCTTTTGATGGTTCAAATAGAATGGTGCATGGAGAGGTTGATCTTCCAATCAAAGTGGGTTCTCAGGTCTTCGACTCTACTTTCTATATTATGGACATTCGTCTAGCCTATTCCTGTTTGCTTGGATGCCCTTGGATTCATGGGGCAGGCATTGTTACTTCAACTTTACACCAAAAGTTGAAGTATTCCGTAAAAGGAAAAATAATTATAGTTTGCAGCAAAGAAGAATACATGGTGAGCCATTTGAATTCCTTCAAGTATGTTGAGATGGATGGTGAATTCTTCGAGACTCCTTGCCAGACCTTTGAAGTTATTCCTCAGACAACACCTATTAATAAAGCTACTCCTAGCGTTCCTAAGGTTACCAGGATTCCACCACAAATGGTTTCTCTGAAAGACACTAAGGTTGTGGTAGAAGAAGGTGGTGGCACTGTTTGGGGTCTGCTTCCCAACATCCCTTACAAGTCTGATAAATTTGGTTTGGATTTCACCTCAGAGGCTTAGAGGGATGTCTGTCGTGCGCGTGCTAATTCTGAGAGACCTCCATTCCACATCAACAACAATGGAGTTCACAAAAATCAAGTCAACATTGTGGAAGACGCTGATAATGACTGTGACATAGATAGTTGGATTTTCCTTACTACCGAAAATGAGCTCAAAAATTGGAAGGCTAAAGACTTTATATGAATCTCCTTTTTTCAGAAGTAAATGCTACTTTCTATTTTCTTGCTTTCAATTTTTTGGTTATAACAATAACTTTAAACCTTGTGCCTTACATGTAGCACAACGGTCCATTTGTTAGGGTTATCATTTTTCATTCGCATATTTTCATTTAATAAATCATTGGATGTTTGCATTCAAATTTTGCGCTCTTTGTCTTTATTTTAATTTATTGCTTTCAAAGTAGCTATGTGTTCTTACACACACCCACACAAAAAATTGCAGATCCATATCCACCTTGGATCCCATTGATAACAATTCTTCTATTGCTAATTATGACTTCGAAAATTTGATCTACCAAGCCGAGGACGAAGGTGAGGAAGATTGTGAAGTACCTGGAGAGATTGCTAGACTGTTAATGCAAGAAGAAAGAGCCATACAACCGCATGAAGAGCCAGTCGTGGTTGTGAACTTGGGCATTGAAGAGGACAAGAAAGAAGTCAAGATAGTTTCCAACCTAGAAGGCAGTGTCAAAAACAAATTAATCCAAATGTTGTGTGACTATGTTGAGATCTTTTCTTGGCCTTACGAAGACATGTCAGAGCTTGATACTGACATTGTGGTTCACCGTCTATTGATAAAGGAAGGTTGTCCTCTTATAATACAGAAGGTTCTTCATATGCGTCCTGAGATGTCTGAAAAGACCATAGCTGAGGTTATGAAGTAGTTCAACGCAGGTTTCTTAGGTGTTACGTCCTACCCTTAGAGCTAAGAAGGATGGCAAGGTGCGTATGTGTATAGAGTACAGGGATTTGAACAAGGAAAGCCCCAAAGATGACTTTCCGCTTCTGCATATTGATGTTCTGGTTGACAACACCGCTCAACATAAAGTATTTTCCTTCATGGATGGTTTCTATGGTTATGATCAAATCAAGATGGCACCTGAAGACATGGAGAATACTGCCTTTATCACACAGTGGGGAACTTTCTGTTACAAATTTATGCCTTTTGGTTTGAAGAACACCAACGCAACATATCAGCGTGCTATGGTGGCTTTGTTCCATAACATTATCCATCATGAGATATAGGTTTATGTTTATGATATGAAAGCCAGGTCTCAGACTGAAGAAGAACTTCTTGACCACCTGTACAGGCTATTTGAGAGGTTGAAGAAAGTACAACTTATGGCTGAATCCAAACAAGTGCACCTTTGGGGTAAGATCCGATAAACTCCTAGGTTTCATCGTCAGTGGTAAAGGTATTGAAGTTGATCCTGCCAAGGTTAAAGCCATTCAATAAATTCCAGCTCCCCATACTAAGAAGGTAATCAAAGGTTTCCTGGGACAATTGAACTACATTGCCAAATTTATTTCCCATTTGACTACTACTTGTGAGCCAGTCTTCAAGTTGCTGAAGAAAGATCAAGTAGTGAAGTGGAACAATGATTGTCAGATAGCCTTCGACAAAATCAAGGAGTACCTCTAGGAACCTCAAATTTTGATGCCACCGATTGAAGGAAAACCTCTGATCATGTACTTGAAAATATTAGAGAACTCAATGGGGGTGTGTATTGAGGCAACATGACGAGTCTGGTCCAAAAGAGCATGCAATATACTACCTTAGCAAAATGTTTACTGACTATGAAACAAGATACTCACTGCTCGAGAAAACTTGTTACGCTTTGGCATGGACTGCTTGCCGACTAAGACAATATATGTTGTCTCATACTACTTTGTTGATCTCTAATATGGATCTAATAAAATACATATTCGAGAAACTCTCTCTCTCTCTCTCTCTCTCTCTCTCTCTCTCCGGAAGAATAAATAGAATATCAAGAAGATCTTGTAGAAGATGACAGTGAGATACAAATATTGGCATGAGATATAACCATTTTCTCTTCATGGTTATCGCACTTCAGTACGTACATCAACTGGAGTAACCCCGTTCTCTTAAGTCTACGGTATGAACATTGTCTTACCCGTTGATGTCCAGATTCCTTCCCTAAGGATTATGAAAGATGAAGGTTTAAATGAAGATGAACAGACTTAGACTCGACTGGACCAAATAAATTTGATCATTGAAAAAAGGCTTATGGGTGTTTTTCATGGTCAGATGTATCAGAAACGCATTGCCAAAGCCTTTAACAGGAAAGTAAAACATCGGGTATACCAAGATCATGATTTTGTAATAAAACGCATTATCCTACCACAAGGTGATCCCAGGGGAAATTGGACTCGCACATACGAAGGGCCATTTGTGATCAAAAATATATTTTCTGGTGGTGCTATGATACTTACTACCATGGACGGTGAATATTTTCCACACCCTGTGAACGGGGACATAGTAAAAAATTACTACGCATAAAAGAGACCCGCTAGGTTGACAGGCCTAGGCAAAAGTAAGGGCATCCCGACGAACCAAAAGGGTTCAGAAAAAAATTAGGGATATATATAAAAAAATTATACACCCGGCAAGTCGAAAACCTGAAAAGGTGGCTTAGGAAAAAAAGGGTATCCCGATGGACTTAAAACCCGAAAGGGAAGTCCAGGAAAAAGTGAGGGATTAAAGCATATGACTATGTCCCGTTGAATCATCTACTTACATCCAGTTTTATTACCAATGACAAGTTCCGGCGATACATAGAAATTCAATCATCTTCTTCCAACAGTAATTGATGAGATGTTTGAAGACATAAGGGAAACAGCAGAGTTGAAACATGATGGGATCGTTTCCATATAACTATTTTTCCTTGTTTTTCTTTGTACCCGTTCTTCATTCTTATGACAATTTCCTCTTACTAAGATTTATGTCTCTTTGTATAAAACTGCCTGCTTATAGGCAAACTTCCAGAATCAATACAACTAGATTTCAAAATTCAAAATTGTTTTACTTTCTCTGTTTTGTTTGCAAAAACGTTCAATAATTACATTGAATGAACATATGCATTTAAATATGATTACTTTTAACAAAATATATGCATAAAAACATGATTAGAATTTACTAAAGACTCTAGGAGTTGGAATAATGCTCAAGTCATCCACAAATCTCCACAGAGCAATCTCCACATAACTATCTCTACAAAGCTATCTTCATAAGCTCATCCCCAACAGAGATATATTCCCCAAATAATCTAATATGCCATCAGACAGAAACGGGGGCATCTTCCAATGGTTCACCTCTATATCCCTGATGGATAGCTCAACATGATCATCTTCCCTAATAGGCCTCCTAGCGGATAAGGAAGTTTGATCATTTCCCCGATATACAGTGGAAACTTCCTCAGTGCAGCCTATGAAATCCTGATCTCCATTAGAGATTATTTCCTAGACACAATCTAAAGGGTTTATTTCCCCAATGGAGTTTATTTCTCCTATATTGCAATTTCCCGACAGGATTCTCTGCCCTGACCAGATGTCATTCAACTTTGTCCTCCCCAGAAGAGTTGACATCCATATCTGAAACTTGGTCAGACATCACATCAGAGGATTATCCATCTTTTTGTCCCCATTCAGGGTAAATAAGAATCAAATCCTTCAAAAGAATGATGAACGACCAATTTTCCTAGAATTCTTCTATCCCCAAGAAGAAGTCGAATGTCCCCAGCGGAGTGTCCTCAAACAGAAAGAGGGAATCCGTATCAAAGACATTCTAAACAAAATTGAGAAACTACTATCTTCATCCCCATCCACAGTCAGGGATTTATTTTCCCCATCCAAAGATGTTATACGAAGCTACAAATATGTTCCAGCGACATATTGCACCCATACATCATTTATAGAATATCATAACATATGCATACGGAACACATATAGTATTCTCATTTATTTTGAGAGCATCATTACGTAATTCATTTCATGCATCATGACATTGCATAAAACTAACTTTGTTTTTCAGGTTAGTTCACAAATAGATAAATATTTTCAATAGTTTATCATCCTTCAGATTCAATCAATCAACGATCCATTCTGATACTCCTTTCGATACAGTCAGGAGTAGACTCATATTAGTACATCTTCTAGATACAGTTCAGATACGATCAAGATATAAATTCATTATGATACTCATTCCAGTACATCTTCTAGATACAATTCAGATATGATCAAGATTCAGATTCATTCTGATATTAATTTCATTACATCTTTTAGATACACTCAGGCATAAACTCATTCTAATATGGATCTCAGATACAGTCAGGCGAAGACCCATTCTGATCCTTTTATAAATACAATGAAGATATAGAATCATTCTAAAACATAATTCAGATACAATCGAGACATAAGATTCATTATAACACTCCCCAACACGTCTGCTAGATACAATCGAACATAAACTCATTCTGGTATACTTCTTAAATACAGTCGGACACAGACTCATTCTAGTATACTTCTCAGATACAATTGAATGTTGACTCATTCTGATACTCCTATCAATAGTTACTTTGGATGGCATCTATAAGCCCATCTTCGACGATACTCTATCATCTCTCCGAATGGAATCTTTAATCCCATTCAAGAAATAAAATAAACCAATAGTGTTACTTCGTGCACATGTGAGTGCAAACTTCTGAGCACTTTAGTGTTCAATCCTCTTCCACCTTCAGATCACGAATGACGAGCATGCCAATCTAAATCTTCAAGTTTAAGAAGATTGAACATGGGCAGTTGTTGTAACCCAAAATTTCCCCTCCCATTTTTTAAGACAAATTATTTTAAGATACCTCCTCATGCTCCTAGGGTTCTCAATTACTCAAGACCACTCAAGGATTGATCAGACCAACTCTTTTGCTAAGCAGTTGACCTACAACTAGGGTTTTGATTCTCTCAAGAAAAATTAGATTTCTAATGCCTCAAGTGGATTTCATGATTTATCATATGCATTAAATTATCCTCATGCCAATTTGCAAGCCTTGCAGCACAAGTTTGCTCAGTTAATTAGTTAGATGATTGAAAATCAACTATATTGGGAAAAAAGTCAACTTTGACCAATTTACAGTCAAACTTCAAGATTTTTGGTCAACATCAACATTTTGAAGTAACTTTTATCATTTGACCAAGGGTTGATCATGATTCATCAAGAAAACTCAAGATTCATCAAAAGTCAAAACTTGATGTTGAGTTTTTAAAGTCCAAACGTGCTCTTGACCTCATAATGGACCTCTAAGTGCATTCATGCACAATTCTAATTTTTATTTCATTTATTTTGATTTTTATTCATTTAAATTCAAAATTATATCAAATAAATATTAAGTGGAGGTATAAGGCATAAAAGGCTTTCGATTATGATCTTTTGGAGGGTCAAAGATCACATTATAAACCGTGTGAAATTATTTGCAAAACAAATCTTCATGGTTTTGTCATATTACAAGTTATTTTTAAACAAAATCAAAGATAAGTTTTACAACATGTCCAAGCCCATCTTTTAACCTAATCTCTTCTCCTATATATACACTTCATATTCAAACAAAGGAGACACGAAAAAAGCTTCTCAAGAACACTCTTTCAAAATCTCAAATTTTGTCAAAACTAGGGCAAACTCGAAGTCCATCATACAACCATCCACAAGGCCAGGCGTCCATTCAAAATTTTGATTTTTATGATACTTTGATTCATACCAATAATTCTAACGTGTTCCTGAGACAAAACAACACAAGTTTAATCCCTTGCATGAGGCCCGTGATGCCAGAATCGTACATCACCATGTTTGAACTGATTTGCATTATTTTGTTGATATCTCTTTATGCGGGATGAATTAGCAAAAACTAGGGCCACCATTGGATTTGCAAGGGTCGATTTGGGGGAATAAGGTTTTTTTATCACTAATGTACGCTATTTTGTAGGTTAGAAAATCATCTCACCGGAGAAGACGACCGGAGCTAGGGCTCTGACGCCTCTCCGGTCCACCTTTATATTATATTTAATTGTTTTAATTATATGACCAAATGAGAGCGTAGCACCACTGGTCAAGGCGAAGGTTTGTGAATATAAGGGCGTGGGTTCGATCCTTGTATTTGCCATATTTTTTTGTTATTTTCCAAATACATGCAGGTTTCTATTATAATATTCAACGCCTATTTCTAAACACAAACAAGCGTCTGGCTTAGTGGCAACCGAAGCACCCCTGAAGCAGGAGGGCGTGGGTTCAATACCCACCCCATGCATTTTGTATTTCAATTTTTTCTAACCTAATTCCTCTTATTTTTTTTCTTTTTCCTAACCCTAATTATTTTTAACTAATCAAATTAACCTAACCTTTTTTTACTAATAAATAGTATTAGGATTTTTAAACTAATGTTTAATTTTCTTGATATAATTAATTAATTAATTCAATTGGTTTTTTTCTTAAACATTAAAATCAATTAGAATTTAGGTTTATTTAATTATTATCATTTAAACTATTTTTCTAGAAAAATCACAAAAAAACATTTCTACATTCTTTTTTCAATTTTATTTTTTCTTATTTCTTATTTAAATTTCTTAGATCAAATGTATAGGACACATTCCCTATGTAATAACATAGATTTAATTTTTAGCATTTTTCTATTATGTAACTGCTCACATGATGTAATAGCTTAGGTTTATATTTACGCACTTTACATTCCACACTTTATTTTTCTGTATATATTTAACTGCTAGTAACTAGGGTTTGCATGGAAATACTAATAATTGGACATAGAAAACCCTAATTCCCAAGATAAAAAACTGAAAGCAAATACTCTTCATACTTGGACCTTTAGGGTAAACTCTCTTGCTGCCTTACGAATATTGGTCACGTCCCTTGAAAGTGGGGATACTTTAGCAAAATATCATCGATCAAACCATCATGTCCCTTTCGAATAAAGATCATAATCCCTCGATGACCCTTTAAGATGCCAACAAAATGATCTAGGCCCTTCGAGTTGGCTATAAAACGATGATAGTCTTTTCGATATAATTGCTAAAGTATCCTTACATGTTGCCTTCAATGACCATACGATGACCCTATGCCTTTCCCTTCACATCTAATAGATAGATCTACCTACCAACTAATGGTATGGTTAGTACTATCTCTAAAGGAGAAGGAAAAGAACAAGAAAGACTTCAGTGGGTAAGAAACTCTTAATTGCTTGCTCACAACTTGTCTCAAAACTTTTTTTTCACACTACACTTTCAAACAAATATTTTCAAAAATAAAACTTTGTATACATTCTTGAGGACTGATACAAGAATCATTACAAAGTCAGCCTTACATTGGAAATTTCAAAATATTTTCAAACAAATCACACACACAAAGCAAGTTTTCAAAAGTAAGCTAAGTAATTAAGAGACCGTAGATAACTACGGATGAAAAGAGTGCTAACACCTTCTCTTTTCATATATTACGCCCCGAACTCAAAATCTATCAATGGTCTTTCTTGTTCTTTTCACCTTTCCTAAATATTGGATAAAAGAAAAGTCGATGGCGACTCTAGATATCTTTACATTTGGATAAAACCAAAAATTCAATTCTCCCACCATATTACAACGTTGATTACAGAATTTAATGTTTTCTCCTTCATGGATGGATTTTCCGCTTATAATCAGATTAAGATGGCTCCCGAACACATGGAAAAAAAATTTATCACACCCTATGGAACATTCTGTTATAGAGTGATGCCCTTCAGGTTGAAGAATGTTGGTGCAACGTACAAGAGGGCAATGCCAACCCTATTGCATGATCTGGTGCATAAAGAAATTGAGGTATATGTTGATGATATGATTGTCAAATCTCAGGCTGAAGAAGTTCATGTAGAAGATTTATTGAAATTGTTTCAGCATCTAAGTAAGTATCGTCTTTGTTTAAATCCAAACAAGTGCACTTTTGGTGTCCGTTTTGGAAAATTATTGGGCTTCATTGTTAGCCACAAAGGTGTTGAAGTTGGTCCTGATAAAGTTAGGGAAGTTCAAGAAATGCATGCACCAGGAACTGAAAAGCAAGTCAGAGGTTTCCTTGGAGGTCTGGATTATATCTCCAGATTTATTTCTCACATGACTGCTACTTGTGAGTCGATCTTCAAGCTTCTGAAAAAAGATTAGAGTTGTGTATGGATGGATGATTTCCCAAAGGCTTTTGATAGTATTAAAGAGTATCTTCTCCAACCTCCTATCTTGTTCCCTCCTATTGATGGAAGACCTTTGATTATGTATCTAATTATGTTTGATAGCTCCATGGGTTGTATCTTGGGTCAACAAGATGAGACTAGTAGAAGGAATACACCATTTATTATCTGAGCAAGAAGTTCACCAATTGCGAGTTATGATATTCACTGCTAGGAAATACATGTTGTGCTTTGGCTTGGGCTGCTAAGCGTCTGCAACAATATATGTTAAATCATATTACTTGTTTGATATTCAAAATGGATCCAATTAAGTACATTTTTGAAAAGCCCTCTCTTACCAGAAGAATTTCCTTTTGAAAGGTGTTGTTGTCTGAATATGATATTGAATACCATACTCAGAAAGATGTTAAAGGAAGTGTGTTGGAAGAGTACCTAGATCACCAACCATTTGATGATTACCAGTCCATCAAGTTTGGCTTTCCTGATATAGATGTAATGTATTTGAAAGTTAAACATTGTGATGAACCTTTGTTTGAGGAAGGACCATATCCTGAATCTCGGTTGGGCTTAGTGTTTGATGGAGCTGTGAATTCATAAGGAAAAGGAATTGGTGTTGTGATTATTATTCCACATGGTTCCCACATCCCTTTCACTGCAAGGTTGATGTTTGATTGTACCAATAACATGGTGGAGTATGAAGCTTGTATCATGGTTCTGTAAGAAGACATGGATTTAAGAATCAAGATTCTTAATATGTACGAAGACTCATCTTTGGAAATTAATGATATTAAAGGAGAATCGGAGACTCGTCATCCTCGCTTGATTCCCTACAAAGAATACACAAGGAGGTTGATACCCTTTTTATACAAAGTTGAATTTCATCATATTCCTCGAGATGAAAATCAGGTGGCAGATGCCTTGGCTACTTTTTCTTCCATGTACCAAGTAAATTTTTGAATGAAGTGCATCGGATTACAATCAGGTGTCTTGATAAACTAGCTCATGTGTTTACAGCAGAAGAAGCATCAGATGATAAACCTTGGTATTATGATATCAAGGAGTTCCTTGTAACTAAAGAGTTCCCACTTGGGGCATCAAACAAAGATATACAAATTTGAAAATCTTTGCATGTAGTTTCTCCCTCAATGAAAATTTATTATACAAGAGAAATTACGACATGGTTTTACTCAGATGCGTGGATAGACACGAAGAAGACATATTAATGCATCAAATTCATGATGGCACTTTTGGTACCCATGCTAATGGACATTCAATTTCTAAGAAAATGCTTTGGGAAGGTTACTATTGGTTGACAATGGAATCTAACTATTACAAATTTGTGAAGAAGTTCCATAAGTGTCATATTTATGTTGACAAGAATCATGTGCCTCCAACTCTTCTCAATGTTATCTCCTCTCCATGACCATTTTCTATGCAGGGTATTGATATGATTTAGATGATTGAGCCTAAATCTTAGAATGGACATTGTTTCATCTTAGTGGCTATTGACTAATTTACCAAATGGGTAGAAGCAACATGTTATGCTAATGTGACCAAGCAGGTTGTGGTCTGATTTACCAAGAATCAGATTATTTGTTGGTATGGTGTGCCAAGCAATATTATCATCGATAATAACTCGAATTTGAATAACAAGATGATGAAAGATCTTTATGAATATTTCAAGATTGCGCATCACAACTCTTCTCCTTACAAGCCTAAGAAGAATGTGGTTGTTGAAGCTGCTAATAAGAACATTAAGTAGATCATCCAGAAATGGATGTTACATATAAGGATTGGCATGAAATTCTCCCATTTGCTTTGCATGGGTATCATAAATCCGTCTACACTTTAAAAGGGGAAACCCTTTTCTCTCTTGTCTATGGTATAGAAGCAGTACTGCCCGTCGTGGTTGAGATTCCATCTTTGCATTTGATAATGGAAACCAAATTTTCAGAGGTTGAATGGGTTCAGAATAGGTTTGACCAACTGAATTTGATTGAAGAAAAGAGGATGACTACCTTGTGTCATGGCCAATTGTACCAGAAGAGAATTAAGAAAGAATTGATAAAAAGGTCAGACCTCGTGAATTCAGAGAAGGCAGCCTCGTGCTCAGAAAAATCTTGTATTTTAATGTTGATTCTAAGGGCAAGTGGAATCCTAATTATGAAGGCCCATATGTTATCAAGAAAGCCTTCTCTGGCGGTGCATAGATTTTTGAAACAATGGATGATGAGGAGTTCCCACGTTCTATGAATGCTGATGCAGTAAAGAAATACTTTGCCTAAATAAGTAAAAGAACAACTCGCTAAGTTGAAAACCTAAAAGGGCGACTTAGGCAAAAATGAGTGTCTCGGTGGGCTGAAAACCTGAAAGGACAGTCCAGGAAAAAATTAGACAAATTAATAGAATAAACCATCCCAATAGATTGAAAACCCGCAAGGGAATTCTAGCCAAAAGTTATGGATTCTTGGAAAGTAACTACATCAGACAAGACTTGATCATTGAAGAAACGGTCTTCCTCGAATTCTCATCACTTCTTAACTAAAGCCTAAACATAGGAGCTCAAAGTTGTTAGGGAGAATAGTGGTCGTTTTATTTCAATGTACCTTTTCCATGTATTTACCATTTTCTAAATTTGTAATCATCTATGGAGTCACGCCATTTGCGGACTACCATTCTATTAATAAAGTTTGAGTCTTTATCCAATTCTCTACAATTCTTATTTAATTATGGTTGCAAAAATTTCATTTATTATCGATATTAAATTTTTTAACAAAAGGATTTAAATAATAAAACTTTTTTTTTTGAAAATTTGCGAAAAGTTTTACTTTGATTTGTGAAACAAAATAACAAAAAAGAGTTGTTCGAGGGATGGACAAATCTTAAAGCGTGAAATGTAGCTTTTTACCCCTTTATTTGAGGAGCCTTCTCTGGTTATCCTTCATCATATTGTTAGCACATGGTTATATGTTGGTGTGGTGTTTATTTCCCATAAGGTTTCTTGGCCTATAGCTTGTCAACAGTTCGTCATTTTTCAAGAAAATGTAGAACATGTTTGTTGATTCTTCTCAATAGATGTGATGTTACCTTCCCCAACAAGGTCCATATGTTATGTCCCCATAAAGCTTAGAAGATGTTTGGTGTTATCATAGCAACTTTATGGATTGTTGTTATGGGATTGTACCTTTTTTTATTCTTAAACAACATCCCCTCTCTCAAAGAAGTTAAGCCTTGAAATAGGACGTTATTTCCTCAGTTTGTTTCTTACTCTTCAGCCGGATCTCCATCTTGGATGTGATTTAGATGAGTGTTGTTTTGCCCAAATGTTTTGTCTAGTTATCCCCAGTACAACGTGTTTGTCTTGTCAGCATACACATCATTATAATATTCATACATTTATTCATACCTCATGCATAACCGAAATTAAATTCAAGCATGTTTTCATTCTTTGATATTGTTTCCTAACTCTCTTTGGTGATTGTTTATATCCTTGCAGAGTGCGTATCTTCTCCAATAGCGTATCTCCATAATAAAAAATAATATATTCCTTTCAGCTCCCCCACTGAGTTTGTCTCTCATGGAAGAATTTCATTCAACGTTCGTTCATAATTTATATTTTACCTGGATAGAACAAATTACCTAGTTGATTTACTTTCTCATTGATCGTTTTGTTGTACCCTAAAATTTGTCCTCTCATTCTACTAAAGACATGTCCATTGAGATCCCCAACTTACCCTAGGATGACTAAGAATCGACCAGGCAAACACTCCCCCTAAAGGCAATGAACCTCAAAGTAGAGTTTCAATTTTAAGCAAGATGTGTGAGTCGCAAGGATCCCAAATGTTCTCCATTGTCCTAATATTTCCTCAAGATTATCCATGCAAAATTTCATGCCTTGAACAACAAGTTTGCTCAGCCAACTGCTCAAATGCCTAAAACTTAACTGTATTAGGTCAAAAGTCAACTATGGCCCAAATACCGTCAAACTTTAAGATTTTCGGCCAACATCAACATTTTGAAGTGATACCATCATTTGATTAAGGATTCATCATGATTCCGCAAGAAATGCTCATAACTTATCAAAAGTCAAAAATGGAAAATTAGGGTTTCCATACAAAAAGTCAACCAAACTTTGACAAGGCATAACTTTCTCATACATTATCAGAAATTTATCCACCAAAGCTCATTTTGAAGAGAATCCATTTCCCTACAAATTCTCTTCATCCACCAAGTTTAAGAAATGACCCAGTTAAAAGATACAAGCTCAGACATTATAGGTCCTCTCAAAAAGTCAACAAAAACACCTTTTCGATCAAAGCTCCTTACATGAATATGGAAGATCCACTTGAGATGAAACCAAAAAGGTTGTTTAGAGGACATCCTAAGATCTCTAAAAAGTCAAAGAACACCCTCTTAGGATTAAAAATGAGAGAGATATGCATTGCTAAAGTTGACCAATTTTGGAAAAGTGCATGAAGCCAATATTGACAAAACTTGATTTTTTTTCCAAATGGGTCCATATTTTCATGCTTGAAACTTGTTTCTAACATGACCCACGACCTATGAGCTCACCCATACATTATTTTATTAATTATATTATTTATTTTGATTTTTTATTCATTAAAATTAAAAATTAAATAAAGAAATAATGGAAATTATGTAAGATTTGATTTGGGGTCTTTTTCCATTAAGTATTGGGCAAGATTTGATAATTATGTCAAAGGAAAATTTGAGAGGGAAGAGAAGAATAGATTTAGTCCAAATCAAGCCAAAAATCAAATAATTAGAAAGAAAATATTTCTCATCAAAGTATGGATATTTTTCTACAATTGTTAACCGAATATGATTCACTACATATACACAAAAACTCAGACCTAATAGGATACGCATAGCTGCTGCAAGAAAACCCCAACAAAGTTTTAAAGTTGTTCAAAATTGGTGCAATTCAAAATCTCACTCTCCATCCAATCTCAATCAGATCTAGGCATTCTATCATTCTTCTAAGGATCCCAGGGGTAGAACCAACCCGTTCCTGAAGGCCAAAGCATACAAAATTACCCCCAACGATAACTCACGGTTTGCAAAATTCTCAAACTTCAAACTTTCGATTCATGGAATATAAATGTTATCTCTGCATATATTTGAGTTTAATATCATATTTGTGTATGTTTTGAACCGTTATATGTAAGCTTTGACGTCAGAATCAAGAAGTGCCATTGTTAGAGTATGAGGTTTCTTTTTCTTCGCATCTGCATTTTCAGGATGCTTCAGCCAAAAAAAAGACCACCATCATGATCGCAGCCCTCAAAATAGGGGGGTAGGGTATCATTTACGCTTTTATTCGCAATGTTTTTATAGGTTTGAAATTTGAGTCAGCCTGAGAAGGTTAACGGAGCTGGGCTCCGACACCGTTGACCAGCCTAGACTCCGGTGGCTTAATTGGCATGTTATCATTGGTCTAGGCGAGATCTGATCTGGCGTGTTTTGACAATTTGACCCTTGACTGGATTTATCATTATAATATTATTGTGACATTATGTACATGAATTAACAGACTGGCTGAGTGGTAGAAGTGATACGTGTAAAGGGAAGAGACCTGGGTTCGATTCCCAAGTCTTGAATTTTGTTTTTTTCTAATGAGTTTCCTCTAGGTCCAGTGTATCCAGGCTATCCACGCTTATCATGGGCTAGAAGGTCAACACCATCGGATCTCAGTTGACCTGGATCCAGCGCCTCCAGCATGCAGGCTTACCATAGACCCTCCAGACGTAACCATACTAAACCACACACTTGCATTGGGCTTACTGAGTTTCTGGGCCTAACAAAAATTCAGCAGCATACCCCCCAATTTGTTTTCACTATCAGGCCCATTACTTTCCCCTTTTTTAAATTTTTCTATTTTATTTTTGTTTAATCATTTTAATTGTTTTTATTTTAAATCATTTTTTATCTTAAAATAAATAAGATCCCCAAATATAGTTTTAGGTTTTGTATTTTAATTTTGTAAATTAATTATTAATTATTTTAACATCTTTTCTTAATTAAAACTAATTAGACCTAGGATTTAATTCATGTTTAATTTATGTTCTTTTCATAATAAAAACTACAAAAAAATTTTAGAATTAACTCTTCTTAATTAGTTTGAATTTTCTTTAATTATTTCTTTTTCTATAAATCTAGATTTAGGTTAAATAATATAATTCTTATTTAAACATTTTCTTGAATAGAATAAAAACAAACTAAATTTTTTTTTTATACCTTAGGGTTTATACGTGTTTTCAATTCGCGCGCTTTACCACTTTCCGCATTTTCTTTTTAAATATTGTAACTGCACCCGGTTTGTAATAGTCTAATTAGGGTTTTAATTTCCGCATTTTACTTTTTCAGTATAATTGTAATTACCCCGAAGCTTTGTAATATCCCATAGGTTTTACTTTTCTCACTATATTATATGTTTGTATATAAACTGCTTGTAAATTAGGTGTGTATGACAAGAACTAATCTATTAATCTTACATCACTAACATCAAGATAAAAATACTTGAAAAAGCACACTATTGCACACTTGCACCCCTAGGGTATTTCCCACTTTGGTTGCCTTCGGAAATGGTCATGTCTCTCGAACGTAGGGATACTCTTAGCAAAGACCCTCAGTATAAAAGTCATCATAAAGATCATGGTCCCTTAATGTCCTTTGAGTTGCCTACGAGAAATGATCTTGTCCCTCGATATTGCCTACATGATGACAGTCCCTTCGAACTGCTAAGGTATCTCTACATGTTTCCTCAATGACCATAAACATCCCTTTTAATAGCCCCTCAACATCCAACGATAGGGCTACCTACTAACTAATAGTAGGATAGCACTATCTAAAGGGTAGGAGGAAAAGAACATCCTTTTTCGAGTAGGTAGATAGTTGTTAAGTACTTGCTCAAAGAACAATTTTTCACACCACTTTCAAAATTCTTTTCAAAAAATGCTTTATCACACTCTTGAGGACTGATACATGAGTTATCATAAAGCAAACAAAGCCTTTCAAAACACACAAACACGAAAACAATTTTAAAATATGAGCAAGTACCTAAGAGCCCGTGGAAAACCACTGATGGAAAGGGTTCTAACACCTTCCATTTCCATAATCTACACCCCTTACTCAAAAAATTCTCGAAAAGGTCTTTTTCTGTTCTTTTCACCCTTTCCTTAATTTGGATAAACGAAAAGTCGGTGGTGACTCTTTCTTACCCCAACATTTGCGAATAAAAAACACAAAACCAGTATCACATAACTGGAAACTCTGTTGGGGAATATAATAAAAGTGGGGTTTTCCTTAGGGTCTAGTTCATTTCTAATCTGTTTTCTTTGTCTGTTTTGATTGCTTTACATTTAAGGGGATTGTTTGGGTTAATATAGATCCTACACCCGGATCTGGGGAAACCTTTTAGGTAAGTATCAATATATTGTGGAAACTATGCAGGGTATACCGACACGGTTGAAGCGATAGCTATGTTGATGCGAGACTTTGGTGGGTACCGGTAGCCCTTGAGTTAATCAAGGAGAATACGGGGCCGCTGCGTGGTGTCATGAAGTGTCAACTGACCTTAGAACCTTAATTGGACAAATTGGTTATTATGACGTTGCGAGATAGCCGTCTTTGGTGTATCCCTAAAGTTGGTTGATACTCGATACTACACTCATTGAGATTTGACTCCCAAGTTTTCTTTGGTGGAAAGTCAGTTATCTATTAGAATGAAACTTGTGGAAAAGATCAGTGATATTGAGATCCCTTAGAACCCGGTTACTATTTATAAGATAGGTTGAGAACACTAAACTTCAAGAGGGTACTTACCTATGGAATTCATGCAAGCCTAAACCTAAGGCTACTTGTGTGACTTGTTTGCTTTCTTTGCCTAAAAATTTGAACTCATTGCAGGGATTTGTTTGTTTTCCTTGCAGGACCTTGTCTGTATAAATCCAATAAATTGGTTTTTTACCCTGCATTTTTGCTTGATGCATAGCATACACATCATAGCATCATACCATAACATTTCCTTACCCATTTCAAGGATCTCAAGGTCTTGTGATGCAGTTTATGATAAAGTAGACGTCTAACAAGGGGAAAGGGGATTTATTTTCCTATGGGAAATGCCATAAAAAGATCAAAACACGATAACTTGAGGCAGGAGCTATGACCCACTTGATATGGTGAGCTTGACTCTTGTAGAAGGACCTTCAACGATATGAAGTGCTTCAATCAAAGCTATAAAGTTCAACGCCTAAAACTTCTTGTTTACCCTGCGAGATCCTTGAAAACATTTGCATATCATATATGTCATTGCATAACAGGTAGTCTTCAGTACAGGTCTCTCATGTTCTCGCCGTTTATTTCCACAATGGATCTCAAACAAGACAATAAAGATCTTCAAACTCAAGAGGCTCATTTTATGGAAATGTTCTTAAATCTATCCAAGGGGCAGGAAGAGTTGAAAGCACTCCTCGCTGGGAACCTGGCCAAGAAAAATCCTGAAGACAATAAGGATGAACGGTTGGAACAACTACAAGTTGAGGTTGAAGCAATGAGAACCCAGATGCTGGGGCAGATGGCTCTTATCCAAGGCCTAGCCCGGGGACAAGAAGAGCTGAGAGCCATTATCAACAAACTTCATCAAGACGGATGCAACCGTATGAAGAAAATAGTTGAGGTTGGGGACCAAGTCATTGATCAACCTCCGAGAAAACAAGAGGTTAGTTTGGTGAAGAGTGGACCTTTCCAAATTGCTACTACATCACGGGTCCAACAACAACCTCTCCAAAAACAACAGGTTAATCAAAGTAAGCTGGATGCATCCAACATGCAATATACCAAACTCAACATGTTGCTGTCTCAAGATTTATAAAACATGTTGAGGATGAAACTGATTGCGTTGATAGGGCCTCATCTGAATCCCAAAATTTCTTCCCCTAACTACAATCCTGGTGCAATGTGTGCATATCACTCCAACAGTCCGGGGCATGATACTGATGATTGTTTGATGTTGAAATATAAAATTCAAAACTTGATTGATGAAGGGGTTCTGGAGTTCACACGAGATGGTAAGACTGAATTCTTCTTCCGTCCCTCAAAGACACACCATCTGAAGTAACAAGTTCAGACAAAGAGGCTTTTGTTCATTAGAATTTTCAATTTGTAATTTTCTTTTGATTGTTTGAACACTTATTCATATCAAACCTTGTTATTTCATCAATGCATCACATATGTTTGTCTTGAATCAATTCATTCATATTCAGTATTTCAAAACTACGTTCTTACTTCCTTTTTGTGATATTCGACTCTTGATTAAAAGATGTAAGCCTTTAGAGGGAGGATGATGAAAAAAATACCACAATCTCTACAATATACTTTTGAACAGGCCTCTGCTGACGATCTACAGGCGTTGTTTCAAATCCTAAACAATGGATTTATAAGGAAGATTATCCCAAGTCAACCCCTTTGAGCCTAAGGATTAGGAGTTTTTTTCTTTTTGCAAAAATTAAAACCCTTAATCATAACCTGGGGAAGAGTAGTTTCTCAGTTAAAAGCTGCATTTAATCGCAAGCTTTCCCTTCATACACGACAAGTGGTGTCAGAGGAATCATTACCAAAACATAAGATGGTGATGGTTCCGCATAATCATTGAAACAAACAGTCATTATTTTTCGAAAAAAAGAAAAGCCTGTTAAGTCAAAACCTATGAAAGAGACTTAAGAAAAAACTGGGGCATCCCGCTGATTGTAATCATAAAAGAAACAGTTCAGGAAAAAGTAGGGATAACAAAATAAAAAAAGAGGTCTTAAAAATCCTCAAAAAAAGAAAAGGTTACAAAAATGACCAACTTCTCAAACAAACGTTCCATTTATGAACCATCACTAAGCATCAGGGCAAAGATTCCAGACTTAATTGGGATCTAAACGAATAATTAACTGAGCATATGACTGAAGAACATCACGAAGAGCGGGTTGGGTACAAATAAAATTTGAGCCTTTATCCTTTGTTTCTTGAACCGTGAACCAGGCCATGTTATAACCTTTAAAAGTCCCAGTTGAAGCATGGGTTAGTTCGAAAGCATACTGTCACAAAAGGTATCCTGACTCCTGTAGGGTTCACTATAAATCCTGAGCTGACATCACACTTTTACAAAATTTGTTTGTTTTACTAAAAAAATGAATTTTCAAACTTCAAGACAAACATAAGCTTTGCATTCTTCGAATACCATTGATTGCATATGACTATTTGTTCAACAACAGAGAAATTCGCACGAAGGATATTCGATGAACACAAATTGTCTCAGTGGATAAAATCACATCAGAATGAAAGACATTCCAGTGATAGGCCTTTCACAATCAAGGGGCATAACATGGTGTCCAGTTGATCTGGGGCAGTCAAGTCAAGGTTCAAGGAATCTCTCAAAAATGCCAAATAGCCATGGAAAGATCTCCATCCGAATCACTGGGGGCATTGGACATGAATTCCAGCAACGAATCCTGTACGATTAAACAAACATCTTCTGGCAGTGCGACAACACTTACTACTATGGACAATGACAATTCTCTGTACCCAGTGAACATGGACATAGTCAGAAAAGACTACGCATGAAAAAGACCCGCTAGGTTGACAGGCCTGGGACAAAATTAAGGGCATCCCGGCGAACCAAAAGAGTTCGGGCAAAAATTAGGGATATATACAAAAAATTATACACCGACAAGTCGAAAACCTGAAAAGGCGGCTTGAGCAAAAAAGGGTATCCCGTTGGACTGAAAACCCGAAAGGGCGGTCCAGGCAAAAGTTAAGGATTAAAAATGTAAGACTATGTCCCATCATCTTGTCACTTGTCTATCAGTAGAATACTTATCATCCTAATCAGCATTTACCAAGCACCCCATGAGTTGGGGTGACACTCAAACCATCTACAAAGCCTCCGCAAGTACTTTCTCCAGTAGGTACAGGGGCAGAAACATCCTTATGCAAAGTCACCGCTACGTCCTTAGCATACGTCCTAGTGACGTCTATGTTCCTCACAGAGTAGAAACAACCAAAGTTTTTATCTCTCATTCCCCAAGCAGGAATTACTTCCTCCATCCAAGTTCCCTCAGAGAGCTGAAATTTGTATTCCCCAGCCGAGCTTTATAATCTTAAACATTTTTTAAAACCTTCTCACCGGTAGAGTTTATTTCTCTAACTGCGGAAGTTTATTCCCCAATAGAGTTTATTTCTCTACATCGGAAAAACCTTCCAACAAAGCATTATCTCTCTCCATAGAGTCATTCTCAGGAAGAATATCCTCAAATGGAAAGAGAAAATCACCGGCAAATCATCTCTATTCATCATCCCCATCAGAAATGAAAGATTCATCTTCCCAATACTCTCCAGCAGCAGTTAGGGATTTATTTTCCTAGACTAGGAAATATTGCAACAGCATCCCATATTCATACATCATGGAACGCACATACACATCGCATACAAAATAATCTCATTTATTTTGACAACATTATCGCACAATGCATTTCATACATCATGACATTGCATACGACAAACTCTTTACCTTTTCTAGGGAAAGATCAAATCAACAAGCACCGTTGACTACTTACGTGACCTGGTAGTCTTCTCAAAAGCTACGTCTGACGAAGGGATATTTTAGCATTGTTCTCATAAAGATAATCTCAAAAGACCTTCTTTGGTTTAGTTAGATCGATACTAAGATCTCTCTGATTTCTATTCCAATTGAAGATATTCCAAGACTTTTGTCTGGTTCAAAAATCGATACTAAGATTTTTCTGATTTCCATTCAGTCAAAGTTAATTCAAGACCTTCTCTAGTTCAGTTAGATCGATATTAAGATCTCTCTAATTTCTATTCGAGTTGAAGATAATCTAAGACTTTTGTCTGGTTCAGTTAAATCGATACTAATATTTTTCAGATTTCCATTCCAGTCAAAGTTAATTCAAGACCTTCTCTGGTTCAATTAAATCGATACTAAGATTTTTCTAATTTCCATTCCAGTCAAAGTTAATTCAAGACCTTCCTCTGGTTCAGCTAAATCGACACTATGAATTTTTTTATTTCTATTCTAGTTGAAGTTGGAGACAACCCAAGATCTTTTTCTGGTTCAGTTAAATGGATACTGACATTTTTCTGATTTATATTCCAATCAACGTTAATTTAAGACCTTTCTCTGGTTCAACTAAATCGATACTAAGATTTTCTTGATTTATATTCTAGTTGAAGAAAACTCAAGACCTTTCTCTAGTTCAGTTACATCGACACTAAGATTTTTCTGATTTCTATTCCAGTTAAAGAAACTGTAAATCCTGGAATCCGACCAGATAGCATTTATTTCACGTTTCCCCAGTAAATTATTGTGAAGCTTGGAGTACGACCAAATAGCAGTTAGCCTTATTATCCTTAGCAAGTCACTGTAAAGCCTAGATCCTGACTAGATAGCAGTTCACATCTGTCTCTTCAATAAAGAGATGACTACCCAATAGCGTAATGGACAACTAAAGCTCCTAAACTCTATTTCCCAAACAAATACCAACATTCCTCAACGTAGTCCTCCTCAACAACAAGAATAGGGATTCCCATAAAGGAATATCTCATGAAATCAACATTGTTCTAGATGGCATCTTTAAGCCCATCTCCGACGACTCTCCGTCATATTCTCTGGATGGCATCTTTAAGCCCATCTCCGATGACCTTTCGTCATCTTCTCCAAATGGCATCTATAAGCCTATTCCTAATATTATCTACACAACCAAGTATCATTTCAGACGAGTGCAAATTTATTGGCACTCTAGTGTTCAATCATCTTCCACCTTCAAATCACGAAAGGCAGACCAACCAATCTACATCCCCAAGTTTAAGAAGATTTAACAGGGGAAGTTGTTGTACCCTAAAATTTTCCCTCTCATTCTACTCAAGACATGTCCATTGAGATCCCCCAACTTGCCCTAGGATGTCTAAGAATTAACCAGGCAAACTCTCCCCTTAAAGGCAATGAACCTCAAACTAGGGTTTCAATTTTAAGTAAGATGTGTGAGTCCCAAGGATCCTAAATTTTCTCCATTATCCTAATATGTCCTCAAGATCATCCATGCCAAACTTCATGCCTTGAACAACAAGTTTTCTCAGTCAATTGCTGAAATGCCTGAAAATCAACTATACTAGGTCAAAAGTCAATTGTGGCACAAATATAGTCAAACTTCAAGATTTTTGGTCAACATCAACATTTTGAAGTGATATCCATCATTTGATAAAGGATTTATCATTATTCTCCAAGAAATGCTCCTAACTCATCAAAAGTAAAAAATGGCAAATTAGGGTTTATATAGGAAAAGTCAACCAAACTTTGACCAGGCATAACTTTCTCATACTTTATCAGAAATTTTTCTACCAAAGCTCATTTTGAACAGAATCCATTTCCCTACAACTTCTCTTCATCCCCCAAGTTCAAGAAATGAACCAGTTAAAAGATACAAGCTCAGACATTATAGGTCCTTTCAAAAAGTCAACAAAAACAACTTTTAGGTCAAAGATCCTTACATGAATATGGAGGATCCAATTGAGATGAAACCAAAAAGGTTGTTTATAGGACATCCTAAGCTCCCTAAAACGTCAAAGAACACCCTCTTAGGATTAAAATGAGAGAGATATGCATTTCTAAAGTTGACCAATTTCGGAAAAGTGCATGAAGCCAATATTGACTAAATTTGAATTTTTTCTAAATGGCCCCATCTTTTCATGCTTGAAACTTGTTTCTAACATGGCCCACGACCTTTGAGCTCACTCATACATTATTTTATTATTTATATTTTTTATTTTGAAATTTTATTCCTTAAAATTCAAAATTAAATAAAGAAATAATGGAAATTATGTAAGATTTGATTTGGGATCTTTTTCCATTAAGTATTGGGCAAGATTTGCTGATTATGTAAAAGGAAAATCGTGGAGGGAAGTGAAGATTGGATTTAGTCCAAAACAAGCCAAAAATCAAATAGTTAGAAAGAAAATATTTCTCATCAAAGCATGCATCTTTTTCTACAATTGTTAACCTAATATGATTCACTACATATGCACAACAACTCAGTCCTAATAAGATACGCATAGCTGCTGCAAGAAAACCCCAACAAAGTTTCAAAGTTGTTCAAAATTGGTGCAATTCAAAATCTCACTCTCTGGGAAATCTCAATCAGATCTAGGCATTCCATCATCCTTCTGAGGATCCCAGAGGTAGAACCAACCCATTCCTGAAGGCCAAAGCATACTGAATCACCCCCAATGATAACTCACGGTTTGCAAAATTCTCAAACTTCAAACTTTCAATTCATGGTATATAAATGTTATCTCTGCACATATTTGAGTTTAATATCATATTTGCATATGTTTTGAACCTTTATATGCACGATTTGACGTCAGAATCAAGAAGTTTCATTGTTAGGGTACGAGGTTTCTTTTTCTTCGCATCTGCGTTTGCAGGCTGCTTCAGCCAAAAAGAAGACCACCATCGTGATCACAGCCCTCAAAATAGGGAGGGAGGGTATTATTTACGCTTTTATTCGCAATGTTTTTATAGGTTTGAAATTTGAGTCAGCTGGAGAAGGTGAATGGAGCTGGGCTCTGACACCGTTGACCAGCCTGGACTCCGGTGGCTTAAATGGCATGTTATCATTGGTCCAAGCGAGATCTAATCTGGCGCATTTTGACAATTTGACCCTTGACTGAATTTATCGTTATAATATTATTGTGTCATTATGTACATGAATTAACAGGCTGGCTGAGTGGTAGAAGGGACGCGTGCAAAGGGAAGAGACCTGGGTTCGGTTCCCAGGTCTTGAATTTTGTTTTTTCTAATGAGTTTTCTCCAGGTCCAGTGTATCCAAGCTATCCACGCTTATCTTGGGCTAACAGGTCAACACCATCATATCTCAGTTGACCTGGATCCAGACGTAACCATAGACCCTCCAGACGTAACCATACTAAACCACACGCTTGCATTGGGCTTATTGAGTTTCTGGGCCTAACAAAAATTCAGCAGCATACCCCCCAATTTGCTTTCACTATCAGGCCCATTACTTTCCCCCCGTTTTTTTTTTAATTTTGCTATTTTATTTTGTTTAATTATTTTAATTGTTTTTATTTTAAATATTTTTTATGATAAAATAAATAAGATCACCTAATATAGTTTTACGTTTTTAATTTTAAATTTGTAAATTAATTATTAATTATTTTAACATCTTTTCTTAATTAAAACTAATTAGACCTAGGATTTAGTAATTGTTTAATTTATGTTCTTTTCATAATAAAAACTACAAAAAAATTTAGAATTAACTCTTTTTAATTAGTTTGAATTTTATTTAAATATTTCTTTTTCTTTAAATCTAGATTTTGGTTAAATAATCTAATTCTTATTTAAACATTTTCTTGAATAGAATAAAAACAAACGAAAAAATATTTTTATACCTTAGGGTTTTATACGTGTTTTCAATTTGAACGCTTTACCACTTTTCACATTTTCTTTTTAAATATTGTAACTGCACCCGGTTTTTAATAGTCTAATTAGGGTTTTAACTTCTTCATTTTACTTTTTCAGTCAAATATAATTGTAATTACCCCGAAGCTTTGTAATAGCCGTAGGTTTTACTTTTCGCACTATATTATATGCATGTATATAAACTGCTAGTAAATTAGGCGTGTATGGCTAGAACTAATCAATTAATCTTATATCACTAACATCAAGATAAAAATACCTGAAAAAGTACACTATTGAACACTTGCACCCCTAGGGTATTTCCCACTTTGGTTTCCTTCGAAAATGGTCATGTCCCTCGAACATAGGGATACTCTTAGCAAATACCCTCAGTTTAAAAGTTATCATAAAGATCATGGTCCCTTAATGTCCATCAAGTTTCCTACGAGAAATGATCTTGTCCCTCGATGTTGCCTACATGATGGAAGTCCCTTCGAACTGCTAATGTATCTCTACATGTTGCCTTCAATGATTATAAACGTCCCTTTCGATAGTCCCTCAACATCCAACGATAGAGCTACCTACTCACCAATAGCAGGATAGCACTGTCTAAAGGGTAGGAGGAAAAAAACATCCTTTTTCGAGTAGGTAAATAGTTGTTAAGTACTTTCTCTAAGAACAATTTTTCACACCACTTTCAAAATTCTTTTCAAAAAATGCTTTATCACACTCTTGAGGACTGATACAAGAGTTATCATAAACCAAACAAAGCCTTTCAAAATACACAAACACGAAAACAATTTTAAAAAATGAGCAAGTACCTAAGAGCCCATGGAAAACCATAGATGGAAAGGGTGCTAACACTTTCCCTTTTCATAATCTACCCCCCTTACTCAGAAAATTCTCGAAAAGGTCTTTTTCTGTTCTTTTCACCCTTTCCTTAATTTGGATAAAAGAAAAGTCGGTGGCGACTTTTGTTTACCCCAACATTTATGAATACAAAATGCAAAACCATTATAACAGTCGGTTCTTCCACCGTATCACATGTTTCCTTCTAGTTTGTTCTTATATTGAACACTGAGCCTTGCTTAGAAACAAATGTTTTGCTAAAAAGATTGGTTTATCCACAACCCTTTTGTGTTCACATGTGTTAAACTATCAGATGTTTGATACATGGTATTCACTTTTATTTCCTTGGTTGTTTACCATTGTAAAACTATTACATCTTTGATAGATGATATTCATTCCACTTTTTGTGTTTACCCGTGTTAAACTATCAGATCTTTGATAGATGGTATTCACTTCCTTTGGTATTTACTACCAATTTAAGGCTTGTATCCTTAGTAGGGTTTGTATCTCCATTTCCTCCTCCTTAGGTTAGTCCTAATTGATTTGATGTTTTTGTTTCAATCTTTCTGGGTCATTCCCAATAGATTCTAGTTTCCTCCTCCTTGGGTTAGTCCCAATTGAGTTGAATTTTTTATTTCAATCGTTTTGGGTTATGCTAGGTATATTTAAATTTCCCCCTTCTTGGGTTGAACCCAATTCAGTTGAGCCCCTTTCCCTGATGGAAGCATTTTCTATTTGTTATTTTGTCAGTGATTTTGGTTTTCCCCATTACACATTCATCCCCAAAGTTATGTCAGTTGCCCAGTGATCTATTTTCCTGGTTGAACCCCTGTTCCCTAGCATCACTCTTCTTTTATAAATTTTGAGTATCCGTCTTCTCCAGTGGTGTCCTATATATTGACATGTGGGATTTTTGCTCTTGACATCCATAATCATAAACATTGCATGGTATCTTAGGTCCAAAAATTGGTTTTTTTTTATAAATTTAATTATCTTTAATCACGTTAAGATGAAGATTTTAACCTTCATATCTCTGGATAGAAGACACTTAAATAATCACACCTATTATACTCTAATTTTTACCCCTAAGGTCCCCTATAATTTTTTGCATCATGCATCACATCAAGGTCACAACCTTAGGTTGCCTCTCACTTTTGCTCTCTCTTATTTAAGTTTGCCTTTGAGAGATCACCAATCACCCATTTGTTTGTTTTATTTGTTCATTACTTTATATTTACTAATATCTAACAAAAATCCAAAAAGATGATTTGTTTTTCTTCTTGTGTTAAGCCAAGTGTATATATCTCACCTCCTAAGTTAGGATTTTGAGAATTGATCCCCAGTCAATTGATCATTCCATGAACCTCAAATACTTGAACTTCAAATATGCCTTTATTATCAAAGTGATATGTCTTGAACATCTCTCAACTTCATGTAGTCAATTTCATCTCAAGGTTTTATGGTTTGATTCATCAAGAAACTTTATAGGTTCATGTGTTTATTTCCATGCCTTCTTCAACAAGTTTCATCAAGATTTTCGCCTCATCATTAAGTGTTATTTAATATAAAATTATTATAAGGTCCTATGTGCTTCATCATGCCTTAGATTGCTAGCAAAGTTCAAAAGACTAAAAGTTGATCTAAGTGGTTTGACCTAATTTGGCAAGTTCTTAGTTATATGGTCACAATTGCATAACTTTCTCAATGTTCAACATTTTTAAGTGATTCTTTTTATTATGGACTCTTATCATCATCCCAAATAACTTATATTTACATGACAAGAGCCAATTATGCTTGGAGGATCATCAAAAGTTTGATTACATTATAGGTCATCAAAAGTTTTAAAATGAATTTTAGCCAACTTTCAAGGATCATAACTAGATCAATTTTCATTATTTGAAGCTCATTTTTTATACCATAATATTTAGGATGTTTTCTACAAGTTTGATTCAAGGTACAAGACCTAAAAATGCTTGGAATGTCATTGAATTGAAAGGAACATTATAGGTCATTTTTAGTCATTTATGACATGAAATTTGACTAAGTTAAAATATGCTTATTTTCACCCAAGTTTGCTATGGCATAACTTTTGACTCAAGTTGCCAAATGGAAACTTTCTTTGCACATTGTAAAGCTTGTTGGAAGGCCTTTCAATCACAAAAAGAATCATGTCATAAAGCCTCATGGATTGCTTGCACCGTATTTTTGAATAAGCTCACTTGGATTGAAAATTTCACTCAATGACCAGTTTTGCAACTCACTTAAATCTCAATTACAAGCCACATTAAGGTTCATTTTCATGTCTAAACATGTTTAGAAACCTTCCAGAAGATATTTAGCACTCAAAATGCAAGATAGGAGTGAGTTTTGATAGCTTTGCAAGTCACATTTTTCCATTATCAGGTGTTCACAAATTCTCTCAAATTTGCATCATCCACCCTCCCTCAGTATTCTAATCTCTTATCCTATGAATAAGTACCTCATTCACATCAACTTTCAAGCTTTTGATAGCCAAAATACCCCTACTAAGATCCCATTTGAACTCTTAAGCTTGTAATTGTTTTCTTATTTCCACACCTTAAACACTCAAATTCTCCATTCAATTAGTTTCACCAACATTCAGTAACGATAACTAGCTTAAGAGGAATAAAAATTGTGCCATAGTTGAAGCTCACCAAGTTAATTTTCATAAGGTTTCGAGCATCAATAATTTTATAAAAATAATCCTTGATGTTCACTAATGCTCACTGCATCAATAATTTTCATTGTTTGATCCATTAATTGTGTCTGTTTTTGAATTTTGTGTTTGAAACTCTTCCTGGTTTTTCACAAATCGACTACACCTAAGTTTAAATAAATTTTTCGCGAGGATATGGTTTAGATAGTCTCATTGAGACACTTACAATGATACCAATCTTATGAGAAATGGTTTCCTCTTGTAGAAACACGAATATGTCATCCTCAACCAATGAGAGCGTGACAATTTAAATGTTTTCATTGGTGTGACTTTATGTGCTTCAGTGTGCGTGTTTTGACTCGTTTCCACCATAGATTCACACTTCTTTGTCGTTGGAGTGCTAGCATGTTTAAATGAGAATGATCTGACGACTCACACTTTTTGGCTTTTATTTTTATTTTTTTTACAAAATTATTTAAAAATTCATTTTATCTTTAAAAATTCATAACTCTCTTATTTTTCACCGCAAAAAAATATGAAAAATTACACAAAAATACTTTGAATCATTTCATGTTTTATGGATATTTTTCAAAATATTTATTTTGATGTTTTCTATTTTTTTAAATGATTTTTGGATTATTTCCTTTATTTTAATTGGTTTAAAAATGTTTTTTTCATACTTTTTAAATTCTGAAAAAATATTATACGATTCATATGATGCAAGAATAATTCATCTGATACATAAAGTCCTTTGAGTTCATCTAATGCAAAGCTTATACTTGAGGCACCATTATTCCATCTGATACTTATTCCTTTCACTTGTGATGCAAAGGTCCACCGTTCACACATTTATGGATATTTGGTTGTGTATTCTCCCTATGATTACAAAATGTCTCTTCTCTTAAAATTAACCACTAAACATTTTTGTTCCTTTTTAGAAGAACCACGTGGTTCTGAATTCATCATTGCACATTGGTGGTACATAGGCACGAGGTTCTTGAAGTCTTGTCGGATCAAAAACCTTAAAAAAAATTCTTTTTCTCATCTCCATAAACTTTTGCAAACAAACTCTTTTTTAGCCAAATACACAGATTTTCAAAGAGATTCCTGCAGAGTACTGTAGATGTTTAAGGTGTTAACACTTTCCTTTTGCATAACCAACCCCCTGACCTAGTTCTCAGTTTTATTAATTTTGCTTTAAAAACTTCTTTGAGTTTTATTCTCTTTTTTCCCATTCCTTTGGAAACAATAAAGTGTGGTGGTGACTTTCACTTTATGAGTTAAGTTAATCAATAGATTAATCTCTACTTTTCACTGCTATAGTATCCATTCCACATATATGTGCTTACCTATGTTAAACTATCAAATGTTTGACAGATGGTATTCACTTACTCCTTTTGGTTATTTACCTGTGTTTAACTATCACATCTTTGATAGATGGAATTCATTCCACCTTTCAGTGTTTAACTATGTTAAACTATAACATCTTTGATAGATGGTATTCACTTATTACTTTTGGTTGTTTACTTGTGTTAAACTATCACATCTTTGATAGGTGGTATTCATTCCACCTTTTTGTGTTTAACTATGTTAAACTATCACATCTTTGATAAGTGGTACTCACTTTGTCCTTTTGATTGTTTACCTGTGTTAAACTATCTTATCTTTTATAGATGGTGTTCATTTCCTTTGGCATTTATTACCCATTTAGGTTTGTACATGCAATAGGGGTTGTATTTCAATGTTCTCCTCCTTGGGTTGGTCCCAATTGAGTTGAGATTTCTGTTTCAATCTTTTTCAGTTTATCCCAATAGATTTGAATTTCCTCCTCTTTGGTTTGGTCCCAAATAGATTTGAGCCCTTTTTCCTCAGTGGAATCATGTTGTATTATGTTGTTCTGGCTATGATTTTGGTTTTCCCCATTACACAGTCATCCTCAGAGTTTTGATGTTCTCCAAATTATTTATTTTCATGGCTGGACTCCTTTTCCTCTAACACTTTCCTTTTTTTTAAGTTTTGTACATTCCCCGGTGGTGTTTTATATTCCCCTGCGGGATTTTCCCTTTAACATGTATAATCATTGAAATTCTGGCACTTGCCATACAAAGGTCAAAACTACTAGCTTAACACAGAAACAGGATGTTAGGAAAAATGTTATGAGCTTTATTGATATAAAACCTATTGTTGATTGTGAAAAAAGATAAACTACAAAAATTTAAATAACACAATCAATTGTTAACCCAGTTTCGTGCAATGTCACCTACTTTGGGGGGCTACAAAGCCAAGAAGGAAATCCCCTATAATAATATTAGTTTGAAGCCTAAATAATCCCAGTTTACTAATCACTAAGTTGTGCAAATTCTACCTGGGAACCTTATACATATGAGAACCCCCTGTCACTTCCAATCACCACAGTGATATACCGGAAGCCACACACCTTGTGACTAGACTTAAAGCCCAAAAGTAGATTACACTTCCAATAAATAATACTTAGTTTTTCTTAAAAGCTTCAACTAAGAATAATACTAAACTCTTTGCTTAAAAGCTCAAGAGTGAGAATAATAGCTTGATAAACAAGCAACAAACAGTCAACTCAATGCATCAAAGATACATGAGTGGAACACAATGAACACAAACACTAAAAACCTAGAAGACTCTAAAAAACCCAAACCTTATGTTGCACCCATGATTTTTTGTTATGAATTCTTACTATTTTAGTTCTAGAAATTCCTTATTTATAGACTCTTGTAGTATGGGCTTGGACTCTTCAATTAGATCAAATCTTCACCTTTAAAAACAACTACAATATCTTCTCATAAAAATAGGGACAAATCTTTTTTAATCTTCCTAAAAAGTTTAAAAGATCCTCTTTAAGAAATCCAATTAAATTTTCACTTTGTTCCTAAGTAATCCCTTTGACTTGCGCATAATGACGAGGTATATCCAAAAGGATCTCATCAAATCAAATTCAACATGTCAAGAGATAAACAACAATAGCGCCTGTTGTACACAGTCTATGATATCATGACATTTGTCATTGGCATCTTGCTAAAACACATAATAGTCAAATTGTTATGACAATTAATGCATATGTTACAACATCTTGCTCAACATCAGTATAAAACCATGTTTTACCAAAATTTATCCAATCCTAAAACCATGTAACTTACAATGTCCCCCTTTAGCAAATTTTTGCTAAAACAACAAAAGTATGATAAACCTAGAGATATAACCTTCAATCATAAAGATAAGTAAGGATAATATACAGTTACAAAAATAGGACCATTACTCCCCTTGTTTATATAATCATTTCTTCCCGTCAATAAGAAGAACCCATATCACCAAATATGAACTACCCAAGTTCACAAATCAGTGGCAGCAGCAACAAAAGATAAAAATAACCTCACATCGGGATTTCCTCACATCAAGCAAGATGTCAGAACATTTGATAAGACATTATGAACACAAACTTCACCAACAGTCGATAGCAACATAAAGCTTCAAACCTACATGATAAACTATCATGATCCCCTTAAATAGTTTCATCCAGCAAGAAACCACAATCGTGACTCTCTCCTTAGTAGTAGCACATTCCTATCAGTATGCTACTTAAAATGTGTTGTACCCCAATTTTTGCCCCTAAGATCCCTTCATCATACCATATTGTTTCAATCACCACAAAATCACATTAGGGCTTTTGGTTCTTCTCTCTATCTTTAGCCTTGCTCTTTGAGGAGTTACCAAGCACCTTGACTTGTTTTCTTTGGTGATCATGGATATTTTGCTTTAATTTTCTCTCTAATTAACAAAATGAAATATTGGTTTGTCTTGCTTGTTAATAATGTAGGTAAAGGCAATGAGGTTTAGCAAGTTGCATCATGGGTGCATGAGTTTATTTTCATGCCCTAGTCAAAGCTTGAGAGATTCAAACCTAACCATTGAAGTTGTTTTGAAGTTGGTATGGAAGTAGTTTTGGTGGCCATGAGTCCTCATCATCATCCCTAACAATCTCTATTCACGAAGGAAGAATATTGGCATAAAAAGTTTATTCAAACTTGACAAAGTCCCACCAAGCATTCTCTTGATCTAGAGGCTAGGGTTTTGGACTTCAGAGGGACATATCTTGCTCATATTTTGGTATTTTTGAATGATTCCAAAAAAATTCATATCTTCAAATAGTTACCAAGAAATCACTTCAAAAGTTCCAAGGAGTTTTCATGTGGAAGGAACTTGGTGAAGAAGAAATATTACAAGTCATCCAGATGAATCCCTCATTTTCCATATGTGACTTCAAATGGTAATAACTTGGTCAATTTTTTTCACCTTGATCCCATTATTTTTTCATGATGACCCTAAGGATGTGTACTTCATGCCTACTTTTATGTGCAAAGTAAGAAAATGGATGGAAGTTTCCTTAAGAATGCAAGAGATTATAGGTCATTTCATGATTTTTGGCCAACTTCAACAAGTCATAACTTGCTCAATTTTTGGAGATTTTGAGTGGTTCAAATTGCAAAATTTCATTCAATAGATCTACTTCATTCCATATTTTTTGGTCAATAGAAAATTCTAAGTGGAATTCCATGTTTGAATGCAAAATATTATAGGTCATTTTTAAAGAAGAATTTGAACTATTTCTAAGTATGGAAAGTCAACTCTTTTTCTTCAACTTTGACTGCATGTAACTTTCAGCTCAAGCATCCATTTGATTCCATTATTTTTCCATTGCAAAGCTTGTTACCTCATCTTTCCAAAGCATCAAGAATTTTTCCCTAAGACCCCCTGAGGTGGAAATGCCATTGGATTGAACTTGGTAACTTGGAACTGAAGTTTCTCCATAAGTCAGAATTTAAAATTCATGTTTTGGCCTTTAAACATCAAATTAGCACGCGTTTGTGATCTAAACACGATTAACCAAGTTGCCAAAGTGGATTAGAGCCTTGAAACACAAGGATTTGATGAGTTTTGACGCAAATCAGATCACACTTTACTCGTGCATCAGGTTCAAACCATTTCCCTCCAATTTGCATCATTCCACACGCTTGAGCATTCCATTTGATTCCCTATAAATAGAGGGTCATCTCTCATTCAATTTCCCAAGCTTAGATAGCCAGAATCACCCTGCCAAACTTGCTTGAAGCCTCAGAATTCAGCTACTTCGAATCCTATTCTCAAGCCTTTTTCAATCCATTTTTTCCATCAATTCACCTTCCTTGAACTTCCCTGAAGCTAACCATATAATCACATTCAAGAATCGTGCCCTATATTGCTCCATAAAAGTCCAGTTTCAGAGCTCTGCAACTCAACTTCAATAGGTAGATTCCTTCATCAATTCTTAAAAACTTTGGTATCATTGTGTTGCTCTCATTGCCCTGGTTCTAGTTGCAACACTTGCTTTTATCTAGAAGCACGTTCTGACCATGAATTTTCAAATCCCTTTTCAAAACTTTCTTCCCAAATTTCTTGAGTTATAGTTTATATAAATTTGTCACGGGGGTCTGGTTGTCTTCTTCTTGAAGAGACGAAGCGAATGGCATAGGTATGAGCTTCTGATTTTACAGTTTGAGAGACCTGCAATTCGTGAGGGCTGGAGGTTGAAGATGACCAACGTATCATCTTCTAACCAATGAAAGCGTGATATTTGTTATTTTCATATTCTGATTTATTTAATGAGTCTGTACATTATTCATTAAAGACCATGATATGCACAACGCGCCAGATCCCTTGGATTTGATTATTAACGCGTTTTGATTCTCATCCAATGGTCCACATCTTTTTCTTTTATTTTCTTTTTCTGATTTTTATATTTTAATTGTTTTAAATTTCAAAAAATCATTGAAAATTCATTTTTAGTCCATAAAATCTAAAAAAATTATGAAAAATATTTTCGATTATTCTCTTTCTGATTTTAATTTTTTCACAGTTTAATTGTATTTTGATATTTTTTATGAATTTTACACTTATTTGATTTGTTTAAAATGTTTAAAAATACATTCACACATTTTTAAATTCTGAAAAAATAATAGAATGATCCAATGATATTGTGACAAATATTGGTGAGCTTATTTTATTTTTGTTTCTCACTTTACTATTTTTTACTATTTTTGTTTATTTTACCTATTTAATTTAATTTTTAAAAATAGTTTCTGACTTTTAAAAATCCCCAAAAATTTTGTAAAATTACTTGGCCTCTTTTTTGAATTTTCTATGGTCTTATTTTTCATTTCTTAATTAATTTGAATACAATTGACATTTTCTTCATCATTTTCCATTTTTTAAAAACATTTTAAAACCCTTTAATGAACATATTAATTATATTATTATTTTGTGAATATTTTCTGGCTGTCTTGGGTTAATTTTTTGGTCATGGCTTTATTAACATCATTGGATCCATGGTGTTGAGTTTAACTCCATAAAAAATGGATGAATGATTTTAATAATAGTTTGATTAAATATTAATTCAAATGTGGTTTTTCTTTTTACCCTAATTCCTCTTCATCTCATCCCTCTCTTATTGCACTAAATGTTGTTAGAGCATGATCTCTATATCATGTCTCAAAACAAATGGTGCATAGATTGCTATTGACCGGCCTCAAAATAGGTGTGACTTCTATATAAGTCCACTTACGATTGCTTAACATAGCGCTAAATTTTGTCTCAATTCGAATAAATGATCATTCATGGCCCAAACTTATGATTGCAACCCCAAGTATGTTAATTTGATCTATTTGATCCAATAACCTTGAGATTCATTGTGTGGAGGCTTTGGTTCTACCAATCCTCTAATGGATCTACAACACCTTTGGTCAAAGTGGATCACTTAAACATCGTTGATCATTAAATGGTACTTGTGAGAATTCCAAATGGATGATATACTTGACAAAAAGCAAATGCAACTTGTTGTGTGGAGGCTTTGGTTCTACCAATCCTCTAATGAGTTCCAAATGCAAGTTTCAAGATGGTCATCCAACTAACCACTAATTATTGACTTGTTTTATTTTTATGCTTTTATTATTTTATGCTTTATGCACTATTTATTTTTTTAGAATTTTACATTTCATGCCATTTTCATATTTGCTCATTTGAGCATTTATTTTCTTGTCACTTTTACTTTGCTCACTTGAGTTTTTTTTCTTTTTCCTTTTTCTAAGATACTTAATAAACCAACTTAAACCCTAAAAAACTCTTAATGGTACTCGGACTATTTGGTTACTATCCTTGGCATGATGGAGCAGTGGACTTTTTCTTGGACTTAGGATTAGAAACCTTGGCCTATCTTGGATACCTTGTGATCTTATCTGATTATTTTGTCTGGAGCTCTTGAGGTTTACCTCAAGACATTGAGTTGCTTGTTTGTTTTTGTGTGCAGGTTTTTTGTGATTACACTCTTTGTTTGTAATCTGGAATTCACCCGCATACAGCCGTTACTCTGCCCAATTTTTTTGAAGACTTAATACATTTGAAGAGGTCTAGTATCTTTGCTTGCTTGGTTTCACTCCAAAGAATGGGAATTCTATCTTGGCTCATAATGTCAAGTTTTGGCTTCTTGTTGGTTAGATGGTCCTTATCCTTAGCTTTTACCTTATGCTTTAGGATAGCCTCTTCTTCTCCTCCCATCTTCTTTAATTCCAAAAATCTTCTCCCTCCTTTTGAAAACTCTTATTGTTTCTAAACTTGAACCACTTTCATAATAAACTTGGACCTAGGTCCTTGCATTTTCAAAATCTTTTCATAAATAAACTTCAACCAATTTAATAATACCTTGACATTTTTTTGTGAGAAGACTAAAAGTCAATCAATCTCATTTCAAACCATTTTGCCACTTTGGTTTTTATCTTTAAACTTTTCTCAAAAGATTAGGCTCTTGTCAATCCTTGTAGTGATGCAAATAACTATACTTCTACAATATGTAGTAAAGTGAGATATTTTCCACTTGGGTGTTGAGTGAGGCATTGTTGATTTTAAAATCCAAGCCATATCCTCTACTTTGAGATGATGAAAATTCTCCTTTCTCATGATTGTGGGTAGTAAGTATGTTTTCCACACGGACAATGACGATGACGTCTTATCTCATAAAATTAACCAACACACTCGTGTTTCAAATTTTTAAAAGAGGAACTACGTGTACCTTGATCCACTATTGCACGAAAGGTGGTACGTAGGCACTAAAGGTTCACAACCGCGGCTGCTGCAAAAATCATAAAAAATACTTCTTTTCTCACCTCCACTGTCCATTTTATATACAACACATTTTATAGCCAAATATAAAGATTTTACAAAGAGGTTCCTGCGGAGTACCGTAGATGTTTATGGTGCTAATACCTTCCCTTTGAATAACCAACCCCCTTACCTTGAATCTTTCCCCCTCTTTTTAGGTTATTTGCTCTTTTCCCATTCCTTTGGAAACAATAAAGCGCATTGGCGATTTTTATTTTGATTTGTATAAAGTCTAGTCAATCCAATGGCTTAGTCTTGAACATTTCTACCGCTACAGAAAAATGGCGACTTCACTGGGGAAAGATTAACCTCTTGCTGGTCCATCCCTAAGTGGGTTAAGCCTATCTTTGTTTATATCTGTATATGTGTTATTGTGTTTATGTGTTATATTTTGTATACATGTTTGTTTGGATTTTCCTGGTTTTCAGGGTGCTTGGTGATTACTCATAAGTCCTATACCCGGACTTGGGCAAACTCTAAGAAAGGACGGGCGGTATAGCCATGTTAACTTTAAGGGAGTAATCCCAAAAAAGGAGGCATGAGATCCCCCACTCAGTGGAGGACCCTTTGACTGTAGTGTCGTTTACCGAGTAATCGGGAAGACGTACTGCTTTCGACCTAGGAGCCTGCTGAAACTGAGGACCGTAGAATACCAAACCCATCTTGGCCTTTTAGGTGTATTGCAGAAGCTATGACGGAGTAATCCGAAAATAGTTGTCACGCGATACTACACTCGGACGAGTCTTTCTTGAGAATATTACTAATTACTGAGTTAATCAGGAAGTTAGTAATATCCGAAGGAAGGATGTAGACTCTGGGAACCTCTAGAACCTTGTTCAACAGGTGATAACCTCTTAGACCAACACCTTATGGGTAGTAACTTCGACCTCATGCTCATGACGTTGAACCTATGAACCCTATATGTGTGATCTTGTGTGTGATTGCTGCATCATGCATCCATGCACTCATAAGTATCTTTTGAAGAAAATAATGTTTCAAGGGATTTAAAGGTTGACTATTCATGAATATGTCAGGTACTTTTAACCATGGATTCTGGAAAGAGAAAGACAGGGAAATACAGTTTCAAGGATCCCAAGATACATGAGTTGGTCAGTCTAATTCCATAGATTGAGTGTCCTGCAGACTTTTGGAAGAAGTATGGATCCATCATTCCTCTCATGAAGCTGAAGATGAAGGAGGGTATTCTCTCGACCTTGGTCCAGTTCTATGATCCGATGTATCACTGCTTTACTTTTCCCGATTATCAGTTGATACCTACACTGGAGGAGTATTCTTATCTAGTGGATTTACCTATTACCGATCGTGTTCCTTTTACTGGTTTTGAGGGCGGGCCAAAACCACATGAGATATATGTTTTGATTCATCTGGGAAAGTCTGAAGTGGAAGCCCATATGACTACTAAAGGAGGGATTAGAGGATTACCAGCTCAGTTCTTATTGGAGAAAGCTCATTACTTTGCCAGAATGAAGAGTACGGTTGCTTTTGAGGCCATCTTTGCTTTACTTGCTTAAGGATTATTCTTATTTCCTAATGTAGACAAGTTTGTTGACATTAACTCCATCCGGTTTTTCATGATTGGAAACCCAATTCCTACACTGTTGGGTGATGCTTATTACTCTGTTCATCTTCGGAGTTCTTATCATGGGGGAATGATTATCTGTTGCGCGCCTTTATTGTACCGGTGGTTCATCTCTCATATTCCTCAGTCTGATGCTTTTTGTGATGCCAAGAAGGAACCCTGTTGGGCTCCTAAGATCATGGCACTTACTCACTCGGATATTGATTGGTATCATCGAGCTTATCAGGATGTATAGATTATTGATAGTTGTGGTAGTTTCCCCAATGTACCTCTTCTTGGTACTAAGGGAGGAATTAACTATAACCCTGTTCTTGCACGGCGACAGCTTGGTTATCCAATGAGGGATAAACCAAACAGTATTCATTTGAGTAGTTTCTTTCTGAAGGAAGGAGAAGACCACAGGGAAGTTAGGGAGAATATTGCGAAGGTCTGGCGTCACATTCATAAGAAGAGTAGGAAGGATTTGGGACCTAGGGGTGCTATTTCTTTGGAGCCATATCTTCAGTGGGTCCGATCGAGAGCCATTCAGTTGAAAATGCCGTATACTCTAGAGACATCCATGCCTGATCTATTTGTGAAGACCACTCCTCCCTTATTAGATGATCTAGAAGAGTTACAACTTGCTTTAGTTAGGATGCAATAGAAAAAAGATGCTTGGAAGAATAAGTTCCAGACTTTAGAGAATTCCTACAAAGCAGACTTGAAGGAGAAAGATGATTTGATCGAGATCCTTGAGAGTCGAGTAGTAGAGTCTATGGAGAGGCAAGGGGATTTACTTTATCCTAAGCCTCAAGCAGGTGCTTATTGCTCATTTCCTGATCTGAATAATTGGAAGGAGGTTTCCATCAGACATGTGGAAGAAAACCAGAGGTTGAGAGCTCAGATTTCCAGGCTCACAGGGAAGCGCCAGCGTACAGATTGATCTCTATCAGTTTCTTTCTCTCAGGATTTTTATATTGTATCTTCACCTTGTACTTGGGATCATTGAAACTTGTAACCCATTTTGAAGTTATTATAATAAAAGTTTTCAGTATTTCAAATGTGTTATTATTTTGATGTTTGCAATATGTCTATAAATGTTAAATCCCTTGAAATATTAAATAATAAAGTAAAAATAATCATGTGCATTGCATATAATGCATCATATTGCACATATTTCTTGTATTTACTATGCATACCCAGGTGCCTTACCCAGCTTTTTGCTTCGTTCAGCAAGCTGACTCATCACTACAACACTCGGGCTAACTTCAAAAAGAAGATGGACAATTTGGAACAGGAGAATCGCGAGCTGCGCGAAGAAGTTTCTGCTTTGAAGGTTGGCTTGGTCAATTTGACTAATCTGATGGAAGCTCTGGTGGTTGCTCATAATCATCCACTGAGTGTTCAACCTCAACCAATAAGGGCAAATGCTGAAGTCCTTGTTGTTCCTGTATCTGCTACTCCGACTGTTGTTCAAAACCGTATGCCTCAGGGTTATCCGTGGGGAATGCCGGAGAATTTTGCACCTGATGGTTTCAATTTGGGCCCCCAAGATGCTCCAGTGGTTCCAAATGTTGTTACTCCAGCACCTCCTGTGGTGCATGTTGTTCCTGCTGCACCTCCTTCGGTGAATTTGGTTTCGTTTGTTAATGAAGATGTATGTCGTCCTTTCCCTCCTCCGAGTGAAGACTTGGGTCTTTATGACAGAATGGATGATTTCCAAGAGAGGTTTGATAGAATGCAAAGAGAGATGAAGGCTCTTAGGGGAAAAGAGTTATTTGGGCAGAATGTGAATGAGTTATGTTTGGTCCCGAATGTCAAAGTGCCTGCTAAGTTCAAGATCCCAGAGTTTGAGAAGTACAAAGGCAACACTTGCCCTCGTGCTCACTTGGTGATGTATGTGAGGAGAATGTCTACCCACAACGATGATCAACGTCTGCTAATTCACTTTTTCCAGGATAGTCTGATCGGCGCAGCATTGAAATGGTACATGAGTTTAGACAACACCAACATCTATACTTTTAATGATTTGGGAGAAGCATTCATCAAACAATATGGACATGGCGCCTGACCGTGACCAGCTTAGGGCCATGGATACACGAAGTAGGGGCTGTCACTTCAACTTTGCATCAGAAGCTAAAATTTGTGCGTGAAGGGAAGGTAGTGATCATAAATGGGGAGCAAGCGTTGTTGATATCCCACCTATCCTCTTTCAGTATTGTAGAAGCGGATGAGGCTGCTGTTGGAACCCAGTTCTAGGGCCTATCCATTGATAACATAAGGAAGAATGAGAATTCCCTGGTATTGCTGAAGGATGCGCAGTAGGTTATGCGCAATGGTCATAATGCAGTTTGGGGGCGACTTGTGGATCCACCCGTGAACAAAAATAGAGCTGGTTTGGGTTTCTCTTCGAGGAATGGAAAAGGCGAAAATTTGAAGTCAAAGTCTTATGTGAACAATTATCAGGATGTTTTCCGCAGTGGAGGCTACCTCCATCCAATTGGTTCTGGAATTAATGTTGTTGAAGAGGATGAAGCAGAGCAGGAAGTACCGAATTATGTGACACATGGAGTCCGAGTTCAGAACTGGGTCACCATTGATGTTCCTTCTTGCTTACATGTTTCAAAGTACTTTGTTTTGTTAATCTGCTTCTTTCTTTTGAAAAGCTTTCACTCTACCCAAGGTGGAAGTATTAATGTTTTAGGGCTTATTTGTTTGCTATAATTGTTAAGATCATTAATAAAAGTTGTCTTTGCTTCCAAATTATGTCTTTTATTTTCTGCTTTTTCCTGGGAAATGGTAATAATAACAAAAAAAACTGTCAAAATAAATAATAACTAAAAATTAATCTGCATGATCACTTGTTATATGTGTCAGTTTCTAAAAACAATCATAAATCATATGTGCAGATTAATTAAAAAACCCGTTGAATACAATGACCCTGCACCCTCTCTCAACTTTGATTGTCCTGTGTTCGGAGCTAAAGAAGAAGGTTATGATGAGATTCCAGAAGAGGTCTCACGGTTGCTTAAGCATGAGGAAAATACCATTCATCCATACAAAGAGCCTTTGGAATTGGTTAATTTGGGTTCAGAAGAAGATCTGAAGGATGTTAAGATTGGAGCATCATTGCATCCTGATGTAAGGAGCTTGGTCTAGATACAAACATTGTCGAGCATCGTTTGCCGTTGAAGCCAGAGTGTCCGCCAGTTAAACAAAAGTTGAGAAGAACCCACCCGGATATGGCAGTAAAGATCAAAGAGGAGGTCCTAAAGCAGATTAATGCTGGTTTTCTTGTGACATCAGTGTATCCTCAATGGATTGCCAATATCATCCCAGTATCGAAAAAGACGGAAAAGTCCGCATGTGCGTAGATTAGAGATCTAAATAAAGCTAGTGCAAAAGATGATTTTCCATTGCCTCATATTGACATGATAGTGGATTGCACAAAAAAATTCAAGGTATTCTCGTTCATGGACGGATTTTCCGAGTATAATCAAATAAGAATGGCTTCAGAGGACATGGAAAAAACAACGTTTATCACACCCTAGGGAACATTCTGTTACAGAGTGATGCCCTTTGGGTTGAAGAACGCTGGTGCAACGTACCAGAGGGCCATGATGACCATATTCCATGGTCTGATGCACAAATAAATTGAAGTATATGTTGATGATATGATTTCCAAATCCCAAACTGAAGAAGGGAATATAGAATATCTATTGAAGTTGTTTAGGCGTTTGAGGAAGTATCGTCTCCGCCTGAATCCAAATAAATGCACCTTCGGAGTTAGATCGGGGAAATTGTTGGGTTTTATTGTTAGCCAGAAAGGAATCGAAGTTGACCCTGACAAAGTCAAAGCAATTCAAGAAATGCCAGCACCAAGAAGAAAAGAAAGTCAGGGGTTTCCTCGGGTGTTTGAATTGATCTCCAGATTTATTTCCCACATGACTGTAACATGTGAACCGATCTTTAAGTTGTTAAAGAAAGATCAAGGTTGTGTGTGGACAGATGACTTCCAAAGGGCATTTGAAAGTATTAAAGAGTATCTACTTGAACCTCCTATCTTGCTCCCTCCCGTAGAAGGAAGACCTTTGATTATGTATCTAACAGTGTTTGATAAATCCATGGGTTGTATTCTGGGACAACAAGATGAAACGGGAAAGAAAGAGTTCGCCATTTATTATCTCAGTAAAAAGTTCACTAATTGTGAGTCGCGGTATTATATGCTAGAAAAAACATGTTGTGCTTTGGCCTGGGCGGCAAAGCGTTTGTGGCAGTATATGTTAAATCATACTACTTGGTTGATCTCCAAAATGGATCCAATCAAGTATATTTTTGAAAAGCATGCTCTTATCGGGAGAATTTCCCATTGGCATATGTTGTTAACTGAATATGATATCAAGTACCGCACCCAAAAGACTATCAAAAGTAGTGTGTTTGCAGATTACATTGCTCACCAGTCGGTGGAAGATCATCAGTCTGCGGAATATGAATTCCCCGATGAAGATGTGATGTTCTTGAAAGTGAAAGATTATGATGAACCATTGCCTGAGGAGGGCCCCGACCCTGAATCTCATTGGAGAATGGTATTTGATGGAGCTATGAATGCTTATGGTAAAGGAATTGGTGTTGTGATTATTACTCCTCATGGATCGCACATTCCTTTTACTGCAAGGTTAACATTTGATTGCACTAATAATATGGCGGAATATGAGGCTTGCATCATGGGTCTTGAAGAAGCTATTGATATCAGAATCAAGATTTTAGATGTTTATGGTGATTCAGCCTTGGTAATAAATCAGATTAAAGGAGAATGGGACACTCATCACCCTGGCTTGATCCCTTAAAAAGATTATGCTAGAAGATTACTACCCTTCTTCAATAAAGTTGAATTCCATCACATTCCTAGAGATTAAAATCAAATGGAGGATACTCTGGAAACTTTGGCTTCCATGTACCAAGTTAATACTTGGAATGATATACCCCGAATTACAGTTCGACGGCTATAAAGGCCTGCTCATGTGTTTGCGACAGAGGAGGTCGTAGATGAAAAACCTTGGTATTATGATATCAAGCATTTTCTTCATACTCAGGAATACCCGTTTGGTGCGTCGAAGAAAGATAGAAAGACACTGAGAAGATTGGAAGGCAGTTTCTTCCTCAGTGAAAATGTGTTATACAAGAGGAATTTTGACATGGTCTTGCTCAGATGCGTGGATAGACACGAAGCAGACATGTTGATGCATGAGATCCATGAAGGTTCATTTGGCACTCATGCTAATGGACGTTCAATGGCTAAAAGGATGTTAAGGGCAGATTATTATTGGTTGACAATGAAATCTGATTGTTACAAATTTGCAAAGAAGTGCCATAAATGCCAGATTTACGCAGATAAGATCCATGTACCTCTGACACTTCTCAATGTAATTTCCTCCCCGTGGCCTTTCTATATGTGGGGTATTGACATGATCGGGATGATAGAACCCAAAGCTTCAAATGGACACCGTTTCATCTTGGTAGCAATTCACTACTTTACCAAATGGGTAGAGGCTGCTTCGTATGCCAATGTTACCAAACAAGTGGTTGTGCGTTTCATCAAAAACAATCTTATATGCTGGTATGGTGTGCCGAGCAGAATCATCACTGACAATGGCTCGAATTTGAACAACAAGATGATGACTGAACTATGCGAAGAATTCAAGATTGTCCATCATAATTCATCTCCATACGGGCCAAAGATGAATGGGGCTGTTGAAGCTGCTAATAAGAATATCAAGAGTATTATCCAGAAAATGGTTGTTACTTATAATGATTGGCATGAAATGCTCCATTTTGCTCTAAATGGATATCGAACATTTGTCCGCACTTCAACAGGAGCAACCCCGTTTCTCTAGTGTATGGAATGGAAGTTGTACTCCCTGTTGAGGTAGAGATTCCCTTGTTGCGTGTGATAATGGAAGCCAAATTGACAGAGGCTGAATGGGTTCAGAACAGGTTTGACCAATTGAATTTGATTGAAGAGAAGAGAATGACAGCTTTGTGTCATGGACAGTTATATCAGAAAATAATGAAGAAAGCATTTGACAAAAAGGTCAAACCTCGTGAATTCAGAGAAGGCGACCTCGTGCTCAGGAAGATCATGTCTTTCAACACTGATTCTAGGGGAAAGTGGACTCCCAATTTTGAAGGCCCATATGTTGTCAAGAAAGCTTTCTCTGGTGGTGCATTAATTCTTGAAACTATGGATGGCGAGGAGTTCCCACGTCCCGTGAATGCTGACGCAGTCAAGAAATACTTCGCCTAAAGAAATAAAAGAACAACTCGCTAAGTTAAAAACCAGAAAGGGAGGCTTAGGCAAAAAAGAGCGTCTCGGTAGGCCGAAAACCCGAAAGGGCGGTCTAGGCAAAAATTAGAGACATAAACAGAATAAATTTCCCGCTAAGTTGAAAACCCGCAAGGGAAGCTTAGGCAAAAGTTAGGGACATTCTTGGAAAGTAACTACATCAGACAAGACTTGATCGTTGAAGCAACAATCTTCTTGGATCCTCACCATACTTCAACGGAAGCTACTGCCCAAGATTTCAAAATTTGTTAGGGGGGGTAGTGGTTATTGTATCTCAATGTATCTTTTCCATTATGTGTTACCATTTCCCAAACATTGTAATCATCCATAGAGTCTCGCCATTCGCAGACTACCATTCTTTGAATGAAATTCGAGCTTTTACATAATTCTTTGTGTTCTTATTTTTATTTAGCTTGCAAAGACTTCATTTATTACTGATAATAACTGATAAAGCAAAAAGATGAAAAAGCAAAATTGACTTTTAAAAAAAAAAGAGAGATCTTTACAAATTCAATTTACTTTGGGATTTGTGATGAAACAATGACAACAAAGATGGTGATCCCAAGAATGAGTAAACTCCGTTTGTTTTAAGGGGATATACTCCCTTCATGAAAGTTTTCTCAGGTCATTTTGCTGGTAGGTGTGCAATCTTAGTGTGTTTCTCAGATAGTTAAAGACGATATCAGTGGGTACAAGGTACAGTATTGGGTTTACGATCCCATTATCACCTGTCAAGTCTTGGTTCGCTTTTGATTTTGGGTTTCCATGGTCAGAAGCCTTTGTCCCAGATTCCCCAGCAAATTCTTCCCTCATATAATGAAAGGTTTTATTCCTTTGGTGTGTTGGGATGTCGCTCTTTTTTCAATTTTGGCATTAATATTGACTTCTTGACTTCCCGGGAAGATTATCTCAAGGCATCTCTTGTTGGAATGAGTATTCGTGATGAAAGTTTTCTTCGGAGAGGTAGGCTTGAATCCCCCAATGAGGTTTGGTTGTGTCGGTGTCATTCTGGTTTATTAGAGGCTGGTCTCGCAATCTCTAGTAGGCATGTTGCTTTTGGAAAACTGTTTTCTCCATTGAAACCAGAAGAAGGATGTTTTATCCCGATATCTGTTTGATTTGGCTACGTCCGGATTATGTTTCTCCTCAGTGAAGTTAAAGCAGGCAATAGGTTTGGTTTCCGCAGTTGTTTTTATCTTTCTTGGATTGATTTTTTTTATTGAAGTTTAGCCCAATGTTGCTAGTACCTGAGGCGGTTTTTTTTGTAGCAATGATCATGTATCCTTTTACCAGCATATGCACGATATCACTCATACATTCATACATACATCATGCATTGCTAAAAATCATCGTTCATTGATATAGTGTTCTGACTTTTCCTGCAGCGCTCTTTGCTTAGTTGAATTTTGTTTTCCCTCTTGAGTTTATTTCTCAAAGGATGAATCTGCATTGGCCGTCTTGCTCCAGTGTATTTCTGAAAACTTTGAGTTTTGGTTTGTGCATTTATTTTGCACAGGAAGACTTTATCTCCTCAGCAGGAATATCGTGGCACTTCCCCAGGAAATCATATTTCCATCCCTAGAAAGTCTTTTCTCTTTGCAAATCCCCTTGACAATAAGTGGAAGTCTCTTTATTTCATACATATTACGTATTACCCTTTCCAGGAAGATTTCCTTGGTTAAAGAAGAAGTTGAGACCCGTTCTTGGCAAAACACCAGAATATTGGGGTAACTTGATATATTTTCTATTTCTACCTTCAGTGATCGTTGGTAGTACATCGGTAGTGAACATCGGTGTTTGTTATCTTTTTGATATCTTCAGTGAATGTTGATAGTTCATTGTTAGTGAATAGCGGTGATATGATATATTTTCTCCTTCTACCTTCAGTGAACGTTGGTAGTACATTGGCAGTGATTGTCGGTGTTTCTTATCTTTTTGCTATCTTCAGTGAACATTGATAGTTCATCGTCAGTGAACGGTGGTGATATGATATATTTTATCTTTCTACCTTCAGTGAACGTTGGTAGTACATCAGTAGTGAACGTCGGTGTTTCTTATATTTTTGCTATCTTTAGTGAACATTGATAGTTCATCGTCAGTGAACGGCGGTGATATGATATATTTTCTCTCTCTAACTTCAGTGAATGTTGGTTGTACATCGGCAGTGAACGTCAGTGCTTCTTATATTTTTGCTATCTTCAGAGAACGTTGATAGTTCATCGTAAGTGAACGGCGGTGATATGATATATTTTCTCCTTCTACCTTCAGTGAACATTAGTAGTACATTGGCAGTGAACGTTGGTGTTTGTTATCTTTTTTCTATCTTCAGTGAACATTGATAGTTCATCGTCAGTGAACGGCGGTGGTATGATATATTCAGTGAACGTCGATGCTTGTTATCCTCCTCTCTGATTATTTTCTTGTGGTTTACCAGTGATTTATTTTCCTGGTGGGATTTCTATTTTGTTTCTACATTTCATGTTACATCCCCAATGCTGCTTTGTGTCTCTTTTGTTCCATTCATATGCATAAATGTTTTCATGGCATATTAGGGCCAAAAATAGGTTTTTTTTTTTTATATTTAAGTGTCTTCAATCACGCCGACACAGAGATTTTTAACCTTTGTATCTCCGGATAAAAGAAACTTAAATAAGGGCAGCTGTTGTACCCCAATTATTTCCCCTAAGATCCCTTCATCATACCATATTGTTTCAATCACCACAAAATCACATTAGGGCTTTTCGTTCTTCTCCCTATCTTTAGCCTTGCTCTTTGAGGAGTTACCAAGCACCGTGACTTGTTTTCTTTGGTGATCATGGATATTTTGCTTTGATTTTCTCTCTAATTAACAAAATGCAATATTGGTTTGTCTTGCTTGTTAATAATGTAGGTAAAGGTAACGAGGTTTAGCAAGTTGCATCATGGGTGCATGAGTTTATTTCCATGCCATAGTCAAAGCTTGAGAGATTCAAACCTCACCATTGAAGTTGTTTTGAAGTTGGTATCAAAGTATTTTTTGTGGCCATGAGTCCTCATCATCATCCCCAACAATCTCTATTCACAAAGGAAGAATATTGGCACAAAAAGTTTGTTCAAACTTGACAAAGTCCCACCAAGCATTCTCTTGATCTAGAGGCAAGGGTTTTGGACTTCAGAGGGGCATATATTGCTCATCTTTTGGTATTTTTGAGTGATTCCAAAAACATTCTTCTCTTTAAAGAGTTACTAACAAATCACTTCAAAAGTTCCAAGGAGTTTTCATGTGGAAGGAACTTGGTGAAGAAGAAAGATTACAAGTCATCCAGATGAATCCCTCATTTTTCATATATGACTTCAAATGGTCATAACTTGGTCAATTTTTATCACCTTGAGCCCATTATTTTTTCATGATTACCCTAAGGATGTGTACTTCATGCCTTCTTTTATGTGCAAAGTAAGAAAATGGGTGGAAGTTTCCTTAAGAATGCAAGAGATTATAGGTCATTTCATGATTTTTGGCCAACTTCAATAAGTCATAACTTGCTCAATTTTTGGATATTTTGAGTGGTTAAAATTTCAAAATGTCATTCAAGATATCTACTTCATTCCATCTTTTTTGGTCAAGAGCAAATTTTAAGTGGAATTCCATGTTTGAATGCAAAAGATTATGGGTCATTTTTAAAGAGGAATTTGAAATATTTCTAAGTATGGAAAGTCAACTCTTTTTCTTCAACTTTGACTCCATGTAACTTTCAGCTCAAGCATCCATTTGATTCCATTATTTTTCCATTGCAAAGCTTGTTACCTCATCTTTCCGAAGCATCAAGAATTTTCCCTAAGAGCCCCTGAAGTGGAAATGCCATTGGATTGAACTTGGTAACTTGGAACTGAAGTTTCTCCATAAGTTAGAATTTGAAATTCATATTTTGGCCTTTAAACATCAAATTAGCACCCGTTTGTGATCTAAACATGTTTAACCATGTTGCCAAAGTGGATTAGAGCCTTGAAACAGAAGGATTTGATGAGTTTTGACGCAAATCTGATCACACTTTGCTCGTGCATCACGTTCACACGATTTCCCTCCAATTTGCATCATTCCACACGCTTGAGCATTCCATTCGATTCCCTATAAATAGAGGGTCATCCCCTATTCAATTTCCCAAGCTTAGATAGCCAGAATCACCCTGCCAAACTTGCTTCACAACTCAGAATTCAGCTACTTCGAATCCTATTCTCAAGCCTTTTTCAATCAATTTTTTTTCATCAATTCACCTTCCTTGATCATCCCTGAAGCTAACCATATAATCACATTCAAGAATCGTGCCCTATACTGATCCATAGTTGTCCAGTTTCAGAGCTCTGCAACTCAACTTCAATAGGTAGATTCCTTCATCAATTCTTCAAAACTTTGGTATCATTGTGTTGCTCTCATTGCCCTGGTTCTAGTCGCAACACTTACTTTTATCTGGAAACACGTTCTGACCATGAATTTTCAAATCCCTTTTTAAAACATTCTTCCCAAATTGCTTGAGTTATAATTTATATAAATTTGTCGCGAGGGTGTGGTTGTCTTCGTCTTGAAGAGACGAAGCGAATGGCATAGGTCTGAGCTTCTGATTTTACAGTTTGAGAGACCTGCAATTCGTGAGGGCTGGAGGTTGAAGATAACCAACGTGTCATCTTCTAACCAATGAAAGCGTGACATTTGTTATTTTCAAATTCTAATTTATTTAATGATTCTGTACATTATTCATTAAAGACCGTGATATGCACAGCGCGTCAGATCCCTTGGATTTGATTACTAACGCGTTTTGACTCTCATCCAATGATCCACATCTTTTTATTTTATTTTCTTTTTCTGATTTTTATATTTTAATTGTTTTAAATTTCAAAAAATCATAGAAAATTCATTTTTAGTCCAAAAAATCTAAAACAATTATGAAAAATATTTTTGATTATTCTCTTTCTGATTTTTATTTTTTCACAATTTAAATCTTCATCAATTCTTCAAAAATTTGGTATCATTATGTTGCTCTCATTGCCCTGGTTCTAGTCGCAACACTTACTTTTATCTGGAAACACGTTCTGACCATGAATTTTTAAATCCCTTTTTAAAACATTCTTCCCAAATTGCTTGAGTTACAATTTATATAAATTTGTCGCGAGGATGTGGTTGTCTTCGTCTTGAAGAGACGAAGCGAATGGCATAGGTCTGAGCTTCTGATTTTACAGTTTGAGAGACCTGCAATTCGTGAGGGCTGGAGGTTGAAGATAACCAAAGTGTCATTTTCTAACCAATGAAAGCGTGACATTTGTTATTTTCAAATTCTAATTTATTTAATGATTATGTACATTATTCATTAAAGACCGTGATATGCACAGCGCGTCAGATCCCCTGGATTTGATTACTAACGCGTTTTGACTCTCATACAATGATCCACATCTTTTTCTTTTATTTTCTTTTTCAGATTTTCATATTTTAATTATTTTAAATTTCAAAAAATCATAGAAAATTCATTTTTAGTCCAAAAAATCTAAAACAATTATGAAAAATATTTTTGATTATTCTCTTTCTGATTTTTATTTTTTCACAATTTAAATCTTCATCAATTCTTCAAAACTTTGGTATCATTGTGTTGCTCTCATTGCCCTGGTTCTAGTTGCAACACTTACTTTTATCTGGAAACACGTTCTGACCATGAATTTTCAAATCCTTTTTTAAAACATTCTTCCCAAATTGCTTGAGTTACAATTTATATAAATTTGTCGCGAGGGTGTGGTTGTCTTCGTCTTGAAGAGACGAAGCGAATGACATAGGTCTGAGCTTCTGATTTTACAGTTTGAGAGATTTGCAATTCGTGAGGGCTGGAGGTTGAAGATAACCAACGTGTCATCTTCTAACCAATAAAAGTGTGACATTTGATATTTTCAAATTCTAATTTATTTAATGATTTTGTACATTATTCATTAAAGACCGTAATATGCACAGCGCGTTAGATCCCTTGGATTTGATTACTAACGCGTTTTGACTCTCATCCAATGATCCACATCTTTTTCTTTTATTTTCTTTTTCTGATTTTTATATTTTAATTGTTTTAAATTTCAAAAAATCATATAAAATTCATTTTTAGTCCAAAAAATCTAAAAAAATTATGAAAAATATTTTTGATTATTCTCTTTCTGATTTTTATTTTTTCACAATTTAAATCTTCATCAATTATTCAAAACTTTGGTATCATTGTGTTGCTCTCATTGCCCTGGTTCTAGTCGCAACACTTACTTTTATCTGGAAACACATTCTGACCATGAATTTTCAAATCCCTTTTTAAAACATTCTTCCCAAATTGCTTGAGTTACAATTTATATAAATTTGTCGCGAGGGTGTGGTTGTCTTCGTCTTCAAGAGACGAAGCGAATGGCATAGGTCTGAGCTTCTGATTTTACAGTTTGAGAGACCTGCAATTCGTGAGGGCTGGAGGTTGAAGATAACCAACATGTCATCTTCTAACCAATAAAAGCGTGACATTTGTTATTTTCAAATTCTGATTTATTTAATGATTCTGTACATTATTCATTAAAGACCGTGATATTCCAAGCGCGTCAGATCCTTTGGATTTGATTACTAACGCGTATTGACTCTCATCCAATGATCCATATCTTTTTCTTTTATTTTCTTTTTCTGATTTTTATATTTTAATTGTTTTAAATTTCAAAATATCGCAGAAAATTCATTTTTAGTCCAAAAAATCTAAAAAAATTATGAAAAATATTTTTGATTATTCTCTTTCTGATTTTTATTTTTTCACAATTTAATTTTGTGTTTTGATATTTTTTTATGAATTTTACACTTATTTGATTTGTTTAAAATGTTTAAAATTACTTTTACACATTTTTAAATTTTGAAAAAATAATGGAATGATCCAATGATATTAAGATAAATATCGATGACCTTATTTTTTTTTTCTGACTTTACTATTTTTTACTATTTTTGTTTATTTTACCCATTTAATTTAAATTTTAAAAATAGTTTCTGACTTTTAAAAATCCCCAAAATTTATGTAAAACTACTTGGCCTCTTTTCTGATTTTTCTATGGTCTTATTTTTCATTTCTTGATTAATTTGAATATAATTGACATTTTCTTCATCATTTCCATATTTTAAAAACATTTTAAAACCCTTTAATGAACATATTAATTATATTATTATTTTGTGAATATTTTCTGGCTGTCTTGGGTTGATTTTTTGGTCATAGCTTTATTAACATCATTGGATCCATGGTGTTGAGTTTAACTCCACAAAAAATGGATGAATTATTTTAATAATAGTTTGATTAAATATTAATTCAAATGTGGTTTTTCTTTTTACCCTAATTCATCTTCATCTCATCCCTCTCTTATTGCACTAAATGTTGTTAGAGCATGATCTCTATATCATGTCTCAAAACAAATGGTGCATAGATTGCTATTGACCGACCTCAAAATAGGTGTGACTTCTATATAAGTCCACTTACGATTGCTTAACATAGCGCTATATTTTGTCCCGATTCGAATAAATGATCATTCGTGGCCCAAACTTATGATTGCAAGCCCAAGTATGTTAATTTGATCTCTTTGATCCAATAACCTTAAGATTTATTGTGTGGAGGCTTTGGTTCTACCAATCCTCTAATGGATCTACAACACCTTTGGTCAACGCGGATCACTTAAACATCGTTGATCATTAAATGGTACTTGTGAGAATTCCAAATGGATGATATACTTGAAAAAAAGAAAATGCAACTTGTTGTGTGGAGGCTTTGGTTCTACCAATCCTCTAATGAGTTCCAAATGAAAGTTTCAAGATGTTCATCCAACTACCCACTAATTATTGACTTGTTTTATTTTTATGCTTTTATTCTTTTATGCTTTATGCACTATTTATTTTTTTAGCATTTTACATTTCATGCCATTTTCATCTTTGCTCATTTGAGCATTAATTTCTTGTCATTTTTACTTTGCTCACTTGAGTTTTATTTCTTTTTCCTTTTTCTAAGATACTTAATAAACCAACTTAAACCCTAAAAAACTCTTAATGGTACTCGGACTATTTGGTTACTATCCTTGGCATGATGGAGCAGTGGACTTTTTCTTGGACTTAGGATTAGAAACCTTGGCCTATCTTGGATACCTTGTGATCTTATCTGATTATTTTGTCTGGAGCTCTTGAGGTTTACCTCAAGACATTTGGTTGCTTGTTTGTTTTTGTGTGCAGGTTTTTTGTGATTACACTCTTAGTTTGTAATCTGGAATTCACCCGCATATGGCCGTTGCTCTGCCCAATTTTTGTGAAGACTTAATATATTTGAAGAGGTTTGTATATTTGCTTTCTTGGTTTCACTCCAAAGAATGGGAATTCTATCTTGGCTCATAATGTCAAGTTTTGGCTTCTTGTTTGTTAGATGGTCCTTATCCTTAGCTTTTACCTTATGCTTTAGGATAGCCTCTTCTTCTCCTCCCATCTTCTTTAATTTCAAAAATCTTCTCCCTCCTTTTGAAAACACTTCTTGTTTCTAAACTTGAACCACTTTTATAATAAACTTGGACCTAGGTCCTTGCATTTTCAAAATCTTTTCATAAATAAACTTCAATCAATGTAATAATACCTTGACATTTTTTTGTGAGAAGACTAAAAGTTAATCAATCTCATTTTAAACCATTTTGCCACTTTGGTTTTTATCTTTAAACTTTTCTCAAAATATTAGGCTCTTGTCAATCCTTGTAGTGATGCAAACAACTATACTTCTACAATATGTAGGTAAAGTGAGATATTTTCCACTTGGGTGTTGAGTGAGGCATTGTTGATTTGAAAATCCAAGCCATATCCTCCACTTTGAAAATATGCAAATTCTCCTTTCCCATGATTGTGGGTAGTAAGTATGTTTTCCACACGGACAATGACGTCTTATCTCATAAAATTAACCAACACACTCGTGTTTCAAATTTTTAAAAGAGGAACTACGTGTACCCTGATCCCCTATTGCACGAAAGGTGGTACATAGGCACTAAAGGTTCACAACTGCGGCGGGTGCAAAAATCATCAAAAATACTTCTTTTCTCACTTCCACTATCCATTTTATATACAACACATTTTTATAGCCAAAATATATAGATTTTACAAAGAGGTTCATGCAGAGTACCGTAGATGTTTTGGGTGCTAATACCTTCCATTTGTATAATCGACCCCTTACCTTGAATCTTTCCCCCTCTTTTTGGGTTATTCGCTCTTTTCTCATTCCTTTGGAAACAATAAAGCGCGGTGGTGATTTTTATTTTGATTTGTATAAAGTCTAGTCAATCCAATGGCTTAGTCTTGAACATTTCTACCGCTACAACATGGTAAGACATGTTTAATAACATCAAGACACACATAAAGCACTAACACTTTACTCCCTCTTTTTAGCCAAAAATTGTCAAAAAATTAGAGTAGATGTACAAAGACACGTAATAATGGAAGCACACATATTGCACACAAGCAATAAACACATGTGGAAACACACATCGGAAACACACACTAGCTGATGGAACCAAAGCAACTTCAGCAACATCATGTGGTCTTCCACCTCTTACCCCTGTCAAAGATCCTCCTGCACTCCTTGGTGTTGTCACCAACCCTTCCATTAATATCAATTTGTATAGGCATATCATACCTTAGAATGTAAAGGAAAAGCATATTATCTTTTGCATTCCTCCATATTTGTAATTGTAATAATTCCTCAATAATGCAAATTCCAAGCTCACCCATAAGCTTTTCAAACTGATTTGCATCCAAGGCTTTGGTGAAAATATTACCCTGTTGTTTTTTAGTGGCTATATGGTCTAGAGTAATCACTTTATCATCAACTAAGTCTCGAATAAAATGTTGACGAATGTCAATGTGCTTGGTCCTTATATGTGGAATAGGAATCTTTGAAATATTTTTAGCACTAAGATTATCATATTATAATGTCATGACATCTTGCTTGACATTATATTCCTTCAACATTTGTTTCATCTGTAAGTGTTTATTGGCAGCAATTTTGGTAAAACAAGACTTGTTAATGTTTTGCTAAATGTCTTAACATTTGGAGCAAAACTGTTTTGAATAATGTAAAAGAAGATGTCTTGACATCTGCCTTCTGAACTGATCTCAGCCCAAAATGAGTTAAGTCTTTTGTTTCCTGATTTCTAGCACTCTATAACTCAGTATTTGTGAACTACAGGTTTCAAAAAATATGGAGGAATATTTTTAAAATTGCATAATTATATCTTAGCCTGTTTTTATGGAAATATTCAAAAGATTTGAATATTTGTTTTCAAGCCTTAGCCCAAAGCTGCGCATATATAAGGACTCGTTACCTTATTCAATATCAAGCAATTTTTTACAGAAGAATACTTTCTTTCTGATTAGAAGTTTAGGCTTGTTATTTGTAATAAACTCTAAGTATTAGTTTAAGTACTTGAGTTGTTATTTGGGTTGTTAATTGTGTATCATTCATAAGCTTTTAAGCATTGAATGATTGAAGTGTTTCAAACTTATTAATTTTGTAAGTGATTGAAGGGACTTGAGGATGGCCTCATACATAGGCGAGTCTTAGGTAGAATTTTAGATTGGGTAGTGATTAATTGATTAGATTGTAAACTGGTTGTTTACTGAGGGTATATTAATTGATACTATTTAGTGAACTTGTCCCTGGCTTGGTAGCCCCCAGAGTAGGTGTTGTTATACACTGAACTGGATGAACAATCTCTTGTGTTTTTACTGCTTTTGATTTTACTTCACCTTACTTGCTAACAGATATTTGTGTCATGACATCTCTTTCGACATCACATATCTGATACCAGAATTTCAATTGGTATCAGAGCAGGCATCCTGCTCTTTATCTGGGTGAGATCCAAGGAAGATGCTTTATGGTAACTTGGACAGGGAAGGAGGATTTATGAATAGACCACCCATTCTTGATGGAAGCAATTATGACTAATGGAAACCACGTATGGTTGCCTTTCTAAAGTCCTTAGACAGCTGAGCTTGGAAAGCTGTTTTAAGAGGATAGAAACACCCTGTCAAATTGGGAGAAAATAGAGAACCTACTTCTGAATTAAAACCAGAAGAAGATTCGTATAAGGAAGAAGATAAGATTGCTCTTGGAAATTCTAAAGCCTTGAATTCCATATTCAATGGAATTGACAAGAATATTTTCAGATTGGTGAATACTTATGAAGTTGCTAAGGATGCATGGGGAATTCTTCAATCTACTCATGAAGGCACATCCAAAGTTAAGATGTCAAGACTTCAGCTGCTCACCATAAAATTTAAGAACTTAAGGATGAAAGATGATGAAAGTATAAATGAATTCCATATGAACATCCTTGAAATTACTAATGCTTCAAGTGATTTAGGAGAGAAAATACTTGAAGACAAATTAGTGAGAAAGATTCTCAGGTCTCTTCCCAAGAGATTTGACATGAGGTTAACTGCTATAGAAGAAGCCCAAGACATTAACAAAATGAAAGTGGATGAACCTATTGGATCCCTTCTAACATTTGAATTGAGCATAAATGAAAGATGTGAGAAGAAAAACAAAAGCATAGATTTTGTATCCAATACTGAAGATGAAGAAGAGGACTGTGATCTGGATTCAGATGGTGGAATATCAATTTCCTTAGATATGCTTGGAAGACAATTTAATAAAGTGATAAAAATAATGGACATGAACCAAAGGTCAAATGTCAAGAACATCTCATCTGGAATGGGAATAAAAAGGGCTGAAGAAAAAAAGTATCAAGGGAAAGGAATACAATGTCATGAATGCGAAGGCTTTAGTCACATCTGAGTTAAATGTTCTACATATCTAAAGAAATAGAACACGAATCTATCTGTTACTTGGTCTGAAGAGGACTCAGAGAGTGATCTTGAAGAATCTGCCAAATATGTGAAAGCATTGACAAGCAAATATGTATCTGATGAAAAGTCTAGTGATGGGGAACTAACCATTGATGAGTTAGCTACTTGATACAAAGAATTATGTCAGAGAAGTGCATAAGTATGTCTTGAAGGGGAGAAACAGAAAGCCCTTATAACTCAGCTAAAGGAGGAAAGGGAAGAGCACCTTAAAAATATTTCTGATATGGAAAGTGAAGTGTCCTCTATAAATCCAAATCTTGATAGAATGGTCAAATCTCTGAAGATGCCGAATAATGGGTCTGACACATTGGATGAAATTCTCCAAGCAGGAAGAGTGACAGGAGATAAAAGTGGTTTAGGTTTCAATGAAAAAAAGGAACCTAACTCATAAGAGCCTTTATTTGTTTCCACTCATGCCAAGCCTAAACCAAAGATATCGAATCAAATGTCTTAACATCATGGTAAGAAAGGACATCCTGGCAGACATCATATAAAGAATGAACATCATGGAAAACAGCCTGCATCTGTTTTCACACATGCCAAGGCTAAACCAAATATGTTGAATCAGATGTCTTAACATGTGGGAAAACATCATGATAAGAAAGGACATCTTGGGAAACCCCATGTGAAGAAAGGACATCATGGGAAGAAAAATCTTCATCACACCAGAGAGAATCCCCAGCCTTGGAAATGTCATCACTGTGGAAGGCTTGAACATATAAGGCCCTTCTGTTTTAAGATGTATGGGTATCCTAAAAATTCTCCTCCTCCCAAAAATGATAAGATTCCCCAAAGCAGCAAGAAGAAGAAACAATGGGTTCCTAAGTCCAATGTTAGAAGTCTCATTTCCCACACCTCTCTCAGAGTATCAACCAAAGATGACTGGTACTTTGACAATGGATGTTCCAGATACATGATAGGTGTTAAGAATCTGCTGGTGGATGTCAAATCTCATTCCACCTGTTATGTGACTTTTGGTGATGGAAAAAGGGAGAAATCAAAGGTGTCGGTAAGCTTGATTGTTCAGGAGTTCCTAAACTTGATAATGTGTTACTTGTAAAAGGGTTAACCGCTAACCTAGTAAGTATAAGCCAAATATGTGATCAAGGATTCAAAGTTAACTTCTCTAAAGAAGAATGTCTAGTGTGCAATGAAAAGAATGAAGTTGTCATGAAAGGAATCATATCTAAATACAAATGTTATCTATGGGTTCCTCAAGTGTTAAACCTCTCCTCAACATGTGTTTCAGCCAAAGAGAATAAGGTTAAACTATGGCATCAAAAATTGGGGCACTTGCATCTGAAAGGTATGAAGAAAATTATATCTGAAGAGGCAGTGATAGAGATTTCTAAGCTCAAGATAGAAGAAGGAAGGGTATGTGGTGACTGTCAAATTGGAAAACAGACTAAGATGTCACATCAGAAGATTCAACATCTTACTACATCAAAAGTATTGGAACTTCTTCACATGGACTTGATAGGGCCTATGCAAGGTGAAAGTCTTGGTGGTAAGAAGTATGCATATGTTGTTGTAGATGAATTTTATAGATACACATGGATAAGATTTATTAGAGAAAATTAGAAACTTTTAAAGTGTTCAAAGATCTTTGTCAAAAACTTCAAAGGGAAAAGGAAAGTCATGTCATAAGAATCAGGAGTGATCATGGAAAAGAATTTGAGAACAACAAATTTGCTGAGTTTTGCTCCTCTGAAGGAATCAACCATGAATTATCTTCTCCCATTACACCCTAATAGAATGGGATTGTAGAACGCAAGAATATGACTCTCTGAGAATCTTCCAGAGCCATGATTCATGCTAAAAAGCTTCCCTACCATTTGTCGGCTAGAGCTATGAATACTGCATGCTACATTCATAACAGAGTCACTCTAAGGAAATGCACTTCAGCTACTCTATGAAATATGGAGGGGAAGAAAACCAACTCTAATATACTTTCATGTTTTTGGAAGTAAATGTTACATATTAGCTGATCGCGAACAAAGAAGGAAGATGGATCCCAAAAGTGATGAAGGAATATTCCTGGGATACTCTACAAACAACAGAGCATACAGAGTGTTTAACTCCAAAACCAAAGTAATGATGGAGTAAATAAATGTCATTATTGATGATAGAGGATGGAATGTTGAAGAATATGTCTCAGAAGATGTTGGAATATATTTCCCTGATAATCCAACTGAATCAAATAACACAAGTATTGATTCTAATCCTCCTCAAGAAGATCCCCATCCTAGTCAGCTCAATAAAGGACCTTCAATCAGAACTCGGAAAGATCATCCTAAGGAGCTCATCATAGGAGATCCAAACAAGGGAGTTACTACCAGATCAAGAGAAGGAATTTCTAACTCTTACTTTGTTTAAAAAATTGAGCCTAAGAATTTCAGGGAGGCCCTAACTGATGAGTTCTGGATTAATGCTATGCAAGAGGAGCTAGAACAATTCAGTAGGAATGAAGTTTGGGATCTGGTCCCAAGACCTGAAGGTACAAATGTGATTGGCACTAAATGGGTATACAAGAATAAATCTGATGAAAAATGGGTGGTCACTAGAAATAAGGCAAGGTTAGTTGCTCAAGGATACACTCAAATTGAAGGAGTGGACTTTGATGAAACCTTTGATCTTGTGGCTAGACTTGAATCAATCAGACTTCTGTTAGAAGTTGCATGCATTTTGAAATTTAAATTGTTTCAAATGGATGTAAAAAGTGCCTTCTTGAATGGATACCTGAATGAAGAAGTTTTTGTTGAGCAACCAAAAGGATTTGTTGATACAATCTTTCCTAACACATGTCTATAAACTGAAGAAAGTTTTGTATGGATTGAAGCAATCTCCAAGAGCTTGGTATGAGTGGCTGACAGTATTCCTTGGGGAAAATGGATATAGGAAAGGTGGTATAAACAAGACTCTCTTTGTCAAAGAAGAAGAAGGGAAGATTATGATTTCTAAAATCTATGTTGATGATATTGTATTTGGTGGGATGTCAAATGAGATGGTTCAACATTTTGTCAAGCAGATGCAGTCTGAATTTGAAATGAGTCTAGTTGGTGAACTAACCTATTTTCTTGGCCTGCAAGTTAAACAAATGGAAGACTCCATATTTTTATCTCAGAGAAAATATGCCAAGAATATAGTAAAGAAGTTTGGGATGGAGAATGCAAGTCACAAAATAACCCCTGCTCCCACACATCTGAAGTTGACTAAAGATGAAAAAGGAGTGAGTGTAGATCAAAGTCTCTACAGAAGCATGATAGGCAGTCTTCTGAATCTCACTGCTAGCAGACCAGACATTGCCTTTGTTGTAGGAGTGTGTGCAAGATATCAAGTTGATCCTAAAGTTATCCATGCCAACCATGTAAAGAGGATTCTCAAATATGTGAATGGGACAAGTGACTATGGTATGTTGTACTCTCATGGATCAAATTCTGCATTAACTAGTTTTTGTGATGCTGATTGGGCAGGGAGTGCTAATGATAGAAAGAGTACATCAGGAGGATGCTTCTTTCTGGGAAATAACTTCATATCTTAGTTAAACAAGAAGAAAAATTGTGTGTCTCTACCCACTACTGAGGATGAGTACATTGCTGCAGCAAGCAGTTGTTCTCAATTGGTTTGGATGAAACAAATGCTAACAAAATAAAATGTCAAAGAAGATGTCATGACATTATTTTTTGACAATTTAAGCGCCATAAAAATTTCAAAGAATCCTATTCAAAATAGCAGGACCAAGCATATTGACATTCGTCATCACTTCATAAGAGAGCTTGTTGAAGAAAAAATTATGGCCTTAGATCATATATCCATTGAATTGTAACTGGATGACATCTTCACAAAGGCCTTGGATGCTAATCAATTTTAGAATTTAAGAGGAAAATTAGGGATATGTCTATATGAGGGTTTGTAGCAATTAAAAGTGTGTGGGAATATCATTAAAGTGATATTATATTGTTTGTGTTTCCAACACATAAATTTTAGAAAAGAATCATTACAAGACTGCCTAAAATTGTTTCCCACACACTACTATTTCTCCTCTCTCTACTTTCATAAACTGTACATTCTCCTCAACAGAAGAAGAACCCTTGCCATTCCTCATCTCCGTGCAGGAAATTTTTCAAACATGTCTCAACATCACACATCATCTTCCTCAAAATCTGTAAATGAAAAGCTTTCTGTTGACAGAGTACTAGATGTTACTCCTCTATCAATGACCCCTCCGCTTGATAAAAAGGTCGAGAAACCTAGATCATCACCAACAAAGAAATCAAAAGATGATAAAGGAAACTTCTCTTCTGCTACTGACAATAGAATTGAAGAAGAAGCTGTCAATGTTGATAGAAGCATCAGAAGGCTCGTGGGCAGAGTTTTAAATGAAGGATTTGTTGTGCCTAGTATTTCTACTCCCCTTGCTCGCATGCCCCCTCTAAATGACAAAGGATGTAACCCTAAGAATGATGTTGTTGAATCATCCAAAAATGATGCTACTGATAGTAAACTTGAGAAGCTTGCTACCTCTGGCCTAAAAGATATGGAATAAGAAAATGTTGTTCAAGATGATCAAAATGTAGAAGAAAATGTTGTTGCTTCAAGGATGGAGAATGTCATAATGTTGTGGATGTTATCAATGTTGAAGAGCTCTCTGACAATGAGCTCATCACTAATTTTTTAGCTGTTATTGCTAGAAGGATAAAGTCCAGGATAGTGAAAGATGCAAGCATCACACCCCCTCCCAGGAATATCAAGAAGAAAACCATGTATGGACCCCCAAAATCAGGAAGTAAAGTGGTCCATCCTTCTAGCAAGAGATAAGCTAGACTTGTTACCTCTGCTGATGATGATGAGGATGCTGTAAAAAGGTCCAAGAGTAAGAAGAAAGTTGTTCTAGTTGAAGAGACTGACTTTGAGTATGATATCGAGCAAGATGTCCAGGACATATCTCCTATCAAAAAGTATGCAACTAAGAAATTGTCTGTTAGGGTTCTTGATGCCCCACTTGACAACATCCCATTTCACTTTGTTGGGAATGCTAAAAAGTGGAAGTATGTGTATCAAAGAAGGATTTATTTGAAGAGAGAGCTAGGAGTTGGTGCCTTGGAGTGTAAGGAAATCATGGAGCTGATTTCTTATGCTGGACTGATGAAAACAGTCACCAGGTTTGCAAATTCTTATGAAACTCTTGTTAAGGAGTTTATTTTTAATATTTCTGTTGACTGTGCTGACTATAAGAGTAAGGAATATAGAAAGGTTTTTGTTAGAGGAAAGTGTGTTGAATTTTCTCCTGCCATTACAAACAAGTTTCTAGATAGGTCTGAAGATGTCTGTTGTGAGTTGGAAGTTACAGACAATCAAGTATGTAGAGCCTTTACTACCAATCAAGTAAGTGAGTGGCCAATGAAAAACAAACTTCCTGTCAGCAAACTGAGTGTAAAATATGCTATTTTACACAGGATTGGAGCTGCAAAAATGGTCCCCATTAATCACACCTCAACCATCTCCATTGGTTTAGGAAAGTTCATTTAAGCTATTGGAAATCACAAAATCTTTGATTATGGGACTTATATCTTTGATCAAACCATCAAACATGCAGGAACTCGTGCCATCAAAATGCCAATTGATTTTCCTTCCCTCCAAAGTGGAATTATCCTAAATCAGCATCCTGGAATCTTGAGTGGAAATGATGTTGTGTGCAAAAGGGAGTCTTCCTTGACCCTCCACTTTAAGCTCTTTTCTAGAAAACATGACCCAAACATTGTTTTATCATCCGCTCCTACTGACAAGACCTCTACTAAGGATGATATTATCTATGGAATAAAGGAAGCTTGCAACGAATTAGATGATGTGATCAGAGTGAGCTCAGCTAGGAAGCAAGTCTTTTAAAAGATGACCAAGGACCTGCAAAAGGATAGCAACCTTGATGATGCAGTGAGCTCTGAAGGTGAAGATTCCAGTGAGGAATGAAGTTTTGGTTCAACCAAGTCAATTGGTCAGGATGACAATTAGACTATTTTATGTCTCTCTGAACAATTTGTTTCTTTTTGGAACTTACATGTGCTTGACATTTGAATTTTATGGTATGTACCCTAATACTAATATTCCTTTGATTACATTTTTTCTTTGGCATATTATGACTAAAAAGGGGGAGAGAAAGTGAGTGAGTTATTGACTAACCACTAACCACTGACTGACCACTGACCATTGATTGAGGGGAGCTCAATACTTGAGGGGGAGCCTCATGTCCCAGAAGATGTTTAGACATCTCCCCGTGCTAACAGCTAACTTCTAAATGAATGTATGTTTTGAATGCCTTGCTTGTTGCTGCCCTGATAATGCTCTGATAATTATGCTGATGCTCTGATAAAATACTCTAACAATGTTTTAGTCAAAATTTGCCAAAGGGGGAGTTTGTAAGTGTTTATTGGCAGCAATTTTGGTAAAACAAAACTTGTTAATGTTTTGTTAAATGTCTTAACATTTGGAGAAAAAATGTTTTGAATGATGTCAAAGCAAATGTCTTGACACCTTCCTTCTGAACTGATCTAAACCCAAAATCAGTTAAGTCTTTTGTTTCCTGATTTCCAACACTCTATAACTCAGGATTTGTGAACTACAGGTTGTGAAAAATATGGAGGAACATTTTTCAAATTGCATAATTATATCTTAGCCTGTTTTTATGGAAATATTCAATAGATTTGAATATTTGTTTTCAAGCCCAAGCCCAAAGCTGCGCATATATAAGGACTCGTTACAATATTCAAGATCAAGCAATTTTTTACAAAAGAATACATTCTTTCAGATTAGAAGTTTAGGCTTGTTATTTGTAATACACTCTAAGTATTAGTTTAAGTACCTAAGTTGTTATTTGGGTTGTTAATTATGTATCATTCATAAGCTTTTAAGAATTGAATGATTGAAGTGTTTCAAACTTATTAATTTTGTAAGTGACTGAAGGGACTTGAGGATGGCCTCATACCTAGGTGAGTCTTGGGTAGAAGTTTAGCTTGGGTAGTGATTAAGTGATTAAATCGTAAACTGGTTGTTTACTGAGGGTCTATGAATTGATACTACTAAGTGAACTTGTCCCTGGCTTGGTAGCCCTCAGGGTCAGTGTTGTTGTACACTGAACAGGGTGAACAATCTCTTGTGTTTTTACTGGTTTTGATTTTACTACACCTTACTTGCAAACATATATTTGTGTCGTGACATCTCTTTTGACATCACATATCTGATACCTATGTTCAAGATTTTATTCAGGTTTGTTTCATCTTCTTTACTTCGAGGTTTATTTATTTGTAATTATTTTAGTTTATTTTTCTTATAATATTGTTTTATCATTAAAAATTTAAATATGCCTATGTTCATGGTTAATAATTATAATTGCATGTTTGTTTCTTTAAGTATGTCCGATTAAATTGTTTCGAGTCTGGTATGTCAAGACCGTCATTTCTGAAGGGACTCGGTAACAATGTTGTCTTAATATTTATATGAAAATCCTGCTTTTGGTTCTTGTTTTTAAACTTAATTTAAATAGCCTTGTCACGAGAGTGAGAGGTTATATAACATGATTTTGTCACGAGAGTGAGAAATTAACAAAGGTTTGAGTTGGCACTGCGAGAGCGTGGGGGTCGAACCGGATAGTAAAAACGGGACATCGATCTTAAAGAGGGCGAGAATGCTTTAAGTATCGATTAGGACTTGTTCAATTTAAAAACACATTCCTTAATTAAAATGGGCGAGCGAGAGAAAAATCTCATGGTTAAGGAATGTGGCTTTATTCAAAACCACGAAAGTATGAGGTTGAGTCTTTAAAATGATATTTTCTACTAAAAACATTTTAAACATCAGTATAAGCCAACGAGTTAGAGTCCTTGAGGTACGCAGAATACACTTTCTAGTCTCTCGTTTCTTATATATTTCCTTAATCTTGTTTTATTTAAGTTTTAGTTCTTAGTTTCCCCTAAATAAATTATTCATTAGCCTTAGTCGTACAAAGCAACGATATATTACAGTAGGTTGATATTGGTCTTTGTGGGTTCGACAATCTTTTATACTACTTTGTTATTTCTGTGCACTTGCAGACGCATCAAGTTTTTGGCGTCGTTGCCGGGGACCAACAATCAATTTCTTTGTTGCACCGTATAGACTAAGGCACTCTAAACTTAATTTCTATGTATTACCCAAATTTTTTCTACAAATCTCATTCTCAGTATTTTGCAGAATCACAAAATCCCATAAATCCGACCTCGAAATATTGATGGAGGATTTCAATGCGTCACTAACTCACTCTCACTCAAATCACCTCTACAACTATCAATTCAAACATTTTGAGGAGTCGCAAGAATCCCATAAATCTGATCTTGAAACATTACTAGAGGATTACAATGCGACGCTAACTTATCCTCAACCAAATTTCCTCTACAATCACCTTGCCCAATATTTTTAGGAGTCACAAGAATCCCAAAATTCCATTCTCGACACATTAATGGAGGATCTCACTATGACACTAACTCGCTCTAGGCTAGAATCTATGATGATGGATCGCTTTTTGGATACACAAAATGAGACGATAACTCACTTTGAGGAACCGCTAGAATCCCATAATTTTAACCTCGAAACATCAATGGAGGATTTCGATGTGACGTTAACTCACTCTAGGCTACAAACTATGATAGAGCGTTATATAAAGACACAAACTGTCCAAAATGAAGAGTTTAGAAAACAAAGTCTCCATAATAATGAAACCCTTAGGCAGTTGTGCAATGCGGTTGAGTCCCTCGCGACTCAAAACATGGAATTGGAGACTCAAATCTATCTGCTTGCACAAAATCCTCTAGGACCTTTCCCCGAGGAGTATGTGGATATCGTAACAACCAGTAGTGAAAAAAAATCAAAAATCCTAAGGAGTGTGATAATGAGGTTTAAGAAAGTAATAATGAGGTTGAGAAAAGTTTTGATGATAAAAGAGTAGAGATTGAGAAAAATAGACTGACACCATCCGAAAGGGAGGTTATCGAAGAGGTAGATAAGGAAACATATATTGTTGTTCCTCCTTCCTATACCTATCTGATTTATTTCCCATAATGGTTTGTGGACACTGACATAGACTCCAAATCCAAAACGTATGTAGAGGTATTGAAAAATATATATACCAATGTACCCTTGTTTGAAGTCTTGCATAAAAAGAGAAAGTTAGAGGACCATGCAACTAGGGAAATCAATAGTTTTAAGAGGGGAAGGTTAGACTTTAAGGTGGTGGATGAAAGAACTAAGCCCAAACTTGAAAAGCTGATACTCAAGATAGATCTAGAACCACCACCACAAGATCAAAAGAATGAACCACCCCACAGAAGAAAGAAAGGAAAAGGTGTGGGATACATGAGACGGCTTGATAAGTGGCCATGGAAACCAAAGACGGTTAAAAATTTGATTGAGAAGTCACTCCCAAGAAAATCACCATGAGTTCTGACACTCTTGAGTCGTCGAGCTACCGAAGTTAAAAGAAGCGCTACGTGGGAGGCAACCCACGAGATTTTTTATTTAATGTTATTGCTTTTGCTTGAGTTTGTAGAAAATAAAGATATCGATTGCTTGGCACCTATCAGTTTCATGTAGGAAACTATCGAGGCAAACATTGATTAGATTCTTATTCCTTTTGCCACTTTTTAGTGAAACATTGAGGATAATGCTTGGTTTAAGTGTGGGGGAGGAACATTACCGCTTTCCATTTACCACATCTTATTTTGATTTATTGTTTTCTATTTTATTGCATTTTTGTAGGATTTTATTTTTTTCAGTATTTGGTCGAGTCATTGCATGTGATGTCGAGTCTGTATGCCTATTTTTCAGTTGTTATTGAATTTCCCCAAAATTATAAAATTTTAACCCGCAACAAAAAAATTTCTTGGATGCATGGCACACACACTTTGAAAGTATATAGGTTATCACACTTTAGGTTGTTGAGATTATGGGAGATGTTTGTTGTTGAGATTTGTTACTCCAATGAATGATAGTCTTGTCATTATGGGAGATAGTTCATTGTTGAGATTTGTTACTCAATTGAATGGTAGTCTCGTCATTATGGGAGATAGTTCATTGTTGAGATTTCTTACTCCGATGAATGGTAGTCTCATCATTATGGGAGATAGTTCGTCGTTGAGATTCTTTTTTCTTTGAAGAATTCATTTGTTTACAGTCATAAGTGCTACTGCTGATTATGTGTTGACTACCCTAATATTGGTATTTAATGATATTATCCTACCATTCCCCCTGTAGGTTGACATTACCCTTTTTGCTATCTTCTCAGTGAGTGGGTAGTTTCCAGTTATTTGTCCATCACCGTTATCCTTTACTGTCTCTTATCGATATTTGAGTTAATGTTGCTTTATCTCCTCCTTGGGCTTTACCCCAATATAGTCGAGTCTTCTGTTCAACAGTGATTTATTTTGCTGGTCTAATTTTCTTTTGATCCTTTATTCTCTGTTTCCCCAGTGTTGTCATGTGTTACCTTTGGATTTGTTTGTTTGAATGTGCAAGCATAAGCATTGCATGGCATCTTAGGGCCAAAAATAGTGCTTATTTTATATTTAAGTATCTTAAATCGCATCGACACAAAGATTTTAACCTTCGTATCTCCGGATGAAAGACACTTAAATAAGGGAAGCTGTTGTACCCTAATTTTTGCCCCTAATATCCCTCTATCATCTCTTATCAACTAAATCAAAACAAGATCACAATAGGGTTTGGTTCTTCTCCCTATCTCTAGGTTTTATCATGAGGAATCACCAAGCACCTTGATTTGTATATTGTGATCATCTATGTTTTTCATTTATTAACTTTTAACTAATAAATACAATGAATGTCGCTCTAATTGATGATATTATAGGTGAGGGAAAAACACATTTCATCAAGTTGATTCATAGGTTCATGAGTTTATTTCCATGTCTTCTCCAACAAAGCTTCATTGAGATTCAAGCTTCATCATTGAAGATTCTTTAAAGTAATATCATGACAAGGTCTACTATGATTCATCATCCCTTAATTTATCAAAGAAAGTCAAAAGATGTAAGGATTGATTGAAGAAGTTTGACCTAATTGGAAAACTTCTTGATTCTTTGATCACAAGTACATAACTCTCTCAATCTTTAATATTTTGAGGTGGTTTTTGTTGCTATGGGTTCTTATTATCATCCACAACAACTTCTATTCAAATGGAAAAAGTAATCGTGCAAGAAAGATTGTCAAAATTGAAATGGGCTCCAAGTCATTTTGATGTTGTAGGAGCTATGGTTTTGAACATCTAAGGGCTATATCTTGCTCATCTTTTGTGATTTTTGAGTGATTCCAAATATATGCTTATCTTTAAAGGGTTATCAACTAATCACTTCAAGCGTTTCAAGAAAGTTTTTTGTGAAAGATGGCTAATGATGAAGAAAGATTACAAGCCCCCTAAATAGACCATCAAATTCTATTATGTGACTTAAAAATATCATAACTTGGTCAATTTTTATCTCCTTGAGTCTGTTCTTCTTCCACAATGATGTTAATAATGTGAACTTCAACTTTTATTTTGTGTGCAAAGCTTGAAAATGAGTATAGGTTACCTCATGGATTTTCATCAATTTTACAATGCTCTTTGGGAAGTCTAATTCAAGTTAGAATCAATGATCAAGGCTTAATTTTGGAGGAAGGTCTTGTTTGAACTCAAAACATTCTAGGTCAATTTTGAAGAAAAACTTAGAATATTTCTAAGTACAAAAATTTAGCATCTTTTTCTCAACTTTGACTCATCACAACTTTTAGCTCAAACATCCATCGGATCTCATTCTTGGCACATTGCAAAGATTGTAACCTTATCTTTCAAAAGCTTCAGGAATCATGCCCTAATACCCTTTGAGTTGTGAACACCATGGATTCAAAGATGGTACCTTGAAACTGAAGTTTCCTTCCAAGTAAAAATTTGAAATTCATAATGTGGCTTCTTAACACCAAATTAGCACGCGTTTTTGATTTAAAAATGTTTAACAAAGTTCCAAAAGTTGAATTATGGAACCAAATACAGGAATTGATTGACTTTTGAGGTACATGGGGTCACACCCTTTTCACTTTCGAGCTTGATCCAATTTCCCTCCAATCTTCAAATTTCCTCTTAATTACTTGCACCATTCACTTCCCTATAAATAGAGGGACATATTGCATTCATTTTCTGAAGCTTGAACAACCAAAATCACTCTGTCAAACTCCCTTCATTACTCACTTTTCTGCGATTTTGAATTGCTCTTTTCTCCACTTTTCAATCCAATTTCTTCATTGATCCTTCATCCTTGAACTTCACTGAAGCTAACAGAAGAAGAATCAAGCCTTGAGGTGTCCTGAATCATGCTATCCAAGTCCATTTACAGAGCAAGTTCATCTGATATCGTTCAGGTAGTTTAAGGCACCAAATCTTGTAACTCAAATTACTGGAATGGTTTATGATGTTCATTGATGCTTGCTATTAACTCAATTTTGGTAAATCAATACGTTTGATACTTCTGATTTCAATTTCAAAATTTTCAAAACATCTCTAATTTTTTCCAAATCGATTAAGCTGTGTTTTATATAAATTTGGCACGAGGACATGGTTGTGATCGTCTTGAAGAGACACGTTTGATGATACTACTATGAGCGTCTAATTACAGATTTAAGGATCATGGTTTTGCCCTAGTTGCAGGGTAGCTGAAGGTTGAAGATGACCTACATGGCCTCTTCAACCAATGAAATCAAGACAATTTAAATATTGTGATTGGTCTGACTTTTGTGACTTTAGTGCGCGCTTGTTGACCATGGATCACCATACATCATCATTTTTTAGCCATCAGATACACCAGCATATTTTAATGAACTAGATCCAACACCTATCATTATTGCTGATTTATTTATTTTTACAAAATTTGTTTTAAATATGTTTTAATTTCAAAAATTCATAACTCTCTTATTTTTTATCCAAAAATTATGAAAAAAATATACAAAATACTTTGAATTATTTCTGACCTTGTGAATATTTTTCATATTTTTATTTTAATCTTTGATATTTTTCGAAATATTTTTTTTGTTTGCCTTATTTTAATTGTTTTAAAAATACCTTTTGATATTTTTTAAATTGTAAAATTTTTTACGAAAATCATTTTCTTTATTTCTGACTTTCTGAAATTTTTCTGGAATTTTATTTTGACTTCCACTCTTTCTGATTTTTTTTCATTTATTTGAGTGATTTTAATTAGTTTAAAAATGGTTTTATATTTTAAAAAAATTACCAAAAAGTTTATAAGATATTTTACTATGGTTTATTTTAATTTTTGTGATCATTTCTTACTTTTCTATGGTTTCTTTTAATTTTTCTCAGATACTTTGAATATAGTTTACTATTTTACCTTTTATTATCATTCTAAAAACAATTTAAAAACATTTTTCCTTTTTATTTTATTCATTAAATGCAATTTATTTTTTTAATATATTCGAGCTATGTGATTGTTGATCATGAACTTCATTAACATCATTGGATCTTGGGTGTTGAGTTTAACTCCACCAAAATGAATGGATGATTTTAATGATAGTTTGATTAAATTTTTTTATTCAAATATTTCCCCTCCCTCTTCAACTTTCCCTTTCTCATTGTGTTACATGTTGTTAGAGGATGATCTACATATCATCTCTCCAAACATATGGAACATAGATTGCTATTGACCGGCCTCAAAATAGGTGCGACTTCTATATAAGTCCACTTACAATTGCTTAACATAGCGCTAAATTTTGTCCCGATTCGAGAAATGATCATTCGTGGCCCAAACATATGTTTGAAAGCCCATGTATGACTAATTAGAAACCTTTGATCCAATAACCTTGAGATTCATTGTTAGGAGGTTTTGGTCTTATCAATCCTCTAATGAATCTTCATAAATTTTTGACTAAGTGAATCATTTAAGCATCGTTGATAATTTGTTATTGCCTTGAGAATTTGAAATGAATGATATACTTGACAAAAAGAAAATTAAATTTGTGTTGAGAGGCTTTGATTTTATCAATCTTCTAATGAGTTTACAAATGCAAGATTAAAGATGGTCATTCAACTAACCTTTAATTTCTAACTCATTAACAATTGACTTTTATTCCTATGTTTTTACTTTTTGCTTTTACTTTCTGCACCATTTATTTTAGATTTTTCATTTCATGCTACTTTAATCTTTGCTCACTTGAGCATTTATCTTTATGTAATTTTTATTTTGCTCATTTGAGCTTTTCATTTTTTTTGAAAGATACCTAATAATCAACTTGAACCATAAAAAAAACTTTAAAGTTGCTTGGACTCTTTGGTTACTATCCTTGGAATTTTGGAGTTATGGACTTCTTGGATTTAGGACTAGAGACTGTGACCTACCTTGAGACCTTGTGACTTCTATTGTTATTTTGTCAGGATTTCTTGGGGTTTACCCCCAAGACATTGGGTTGTTTGTTTTCTTTGTGTGCAGGTTATTATGATTATGTGCTTCGGCTGTGATTGAGAATTCATCTGTATAAAGTTGTTACTCTTCCCAATTTTTGTGAAAACTTAATGCATTTGAAGTTTGGTATTCTTAAGAGGTTCATTATCTTTGCTTGTTTGGTTTCAATCCAAAGGATGTGAATTCTACATTGACTCATCGTGTCAAGTGTTGGTTTCTTGTTGGTTAGATGGTTCTTTTCCCTAGCTTTTACCTTATTCTCTAAGATAGTCCCTTCATCTCCTCCCATCTTCTTTAATTTCAAAAAAATCTTCTCCTTCCTTTCAAAACTATTCTTGTTTTTAAACTTGAACTGCTTTCACAATAAACTTGGACTTAGGTCCATGCATTTTCAAAATAACACTTTCTTAATAAAACTTTAAACAACTTAATCATATTTTGACATTTTTTGTGAGTTGACTAAAACTCAATCAATCTCATTCAAACTATTTTTCCACTTAGGTTTTTTTACTTTAAAAATTTTCTCAAACGATTAGACTCTTGTCAATCTTTGTAGTGATGCGAGCTACTATACTTCTACGATATGTAGTAAAGTGAGACATTTTCCACTTGGGCGTTGAGGGAGGCTTTGTTAATTTTAAAATCCAAGCCATATACTCTACTTTGAGATAACGCAAATTCTCCTTTATCATAATCGTGGGTAGTAAGTATGTTCTTTCACTCGGATAAGAGGATGATGTCTCGTCTCTTAAAATTAATCAGCACACTTGTGTTTTAAAATTTTAAAGGTGAACTACGAGTACCCTGATCCCCTATTGGACGGAAGGTGCTACGTAGGAACTAAAGGTTCGCAACCGCGGCAGGTGCTAAAATTGTAAAAAAAAATATTTCTCTTCTCATCTCCACCATCTCCTTTTATACAACATTTATAGCCAAAATACAAAAGTTTTCAAAGAGGTTCCTACAGAGTACCATAGATGTTTAGGGTGTTAATATTTTCCCTTTGCATAACCAATCCCCGAACTTAAACTCTTTCCCCCTCTTTTTGGGTTATTTGCTCTTTTCCTATTACTTTAGAAATAATAAAGCAATGTGGTGATTTTTATTTGATTTGTGCGAGTTAAGTCAATCCAATGGCTTAGCCTTAACATTTCTACCACTACAGAAAAAATGGTGACTTCAATGAGGACAAATCCACCAAATGCTGGTCCACCTCAAAGTGGGTTGAGCCTATCTCTGTTTATCTGTGTATGTGATATTATTTTTTGTATATTATATGTTGTATATATGTTTGTCTGGATTTTCCTGGTTTTCAGGGTGCTTGGTGATTTCTCATAAGTCTTATACCTGGACTTGGGAAAACTTAAGATAGGACGGGCGATATAGTCATGTTAACTTTGAGGGAGTAATCCCAAAAAAGGAGGCATGATATCCCCCACTCAGTTGAGGCCCCTTTGACTCTAGTGTTGTTTACCGGGTAATTGGGAAGACATGATGCTTTTGACCTGGGAGCTTGCTGAAGCCGAGGACCATAGAAACCTTAACCCATCTTGGACTTTTAGGTGTAGTCTAGAAACTATGACGAAGTAATCCGGAAATGGTTGTCACACGATACTACACTCAGATGAGTTTTTCCTAAGAGTATTCCTAATTTCTGAGTCAATCAGGATGTTGGTATAATCCGAAGGAAGTATGTAGACTCTAGGAACCTCTTAGAACCTTGTTCGGCAAGTGATAAATTATTAGACCATACCATATGGGTAGTACCTTTGACCTCATGCTCGTGGCGTCGAACCTATGAACCCCATGTTTGTGATCTTGTGTGTGGTTGTTGCATCATGCATTCATGCACCCATGGGAATCCTTTAAAACATGTGTTTCAAGGGACTTAAAGTTGATTTTTTGCAAATATCTCAGGTACTTTTGACCATATATTCTGGAAAATGAAAGACTCGGATTTACAGTTTCAAGAATCCTAAGATAGATGATTTGATGAGTCTGATTCCCGAGATCAAGAGTTCTAAAGATTTTCGGAAGAAATATGGGTCCATCATGTCTCTTATGAAGCTCCGAATGAAGGAGGGTATTCTATTGATGTTGGTCCAATTCTATGATACGATGTATCAATGTTTCACTTTCCCTGATAATCAGTTGATGCTTAAATTGGAGGAGTGTTCTTATCTACTGGGTTTACCAATCACCGATCGTGTTCCTTTCACCGGTTTGAAGGAATAGCCTAAGTCCCATGAGATAGATGTTATGGTTCATTTGGGGAAGTTTAAGATTGAGGCCCACATGACCACCAAAGGAGGAATTAAAGGATTACCCGCTCAGTTTTTATTAGAGAAAGCTCACTATTTTTCTAGGATGAAGAGTACAATTGTTTTTTAGGCTATATTTGCTCTACTTGCTTATGTGTTGTTCTTATTTATGAACGTCGACAAATTTGTGGATATCAATGCCATCAAGATCTTTGTGATAGGGAATCTAGTCCCTACATTATTAGGAGATGCTTATTACTCTATTCATCTTCGGGATTCTTATCATGGAGGGATGATCGTTCGTTGTACGCCTTTGCTATATCCGTGGTTTAATTCTAACTTACATCGGTCTGATGCTTTCTGGGATATCAAGAAAGAACCTCGTTGGGCTCCGAAGATTATGGAAATCACTCATTCAGATGTTGTTTGGTATCACCGGGATTACTATGATATGGAGGTTATCGATAGTTGTGGTAGTTTCTCCAATGTACCTATTCTTAGTACAAAGAGAGGAATTAATTACAATCCCGTTCTTGCACGACGACAACTTGGATATCTGATAAGAGATAAGCCAAATATTATTCATCTGAGTGGTTTCTTTCTCAAAGAGGGATAAGATCATAAGGAAGCTAAAGAGGAGATTCAAAAGGCTTGGTGTCATATTCACAGGAAGAGTATAAAGGACTTGGGACATTGAGGAGTTATTGCTTTGGAGCCTTATCTCTGGTGGGTACAAGAAAGAGTAATTTAGTCGAAGATTCCATATTCCCGGGAGTAACCTTTACCTGATATGTTTGTGAAGACCACTCCTCCCCTTTGAGATTATGTGGAAGAGATTCAGTTATTCGTAGTCATGATGCAGTAGGAGAAGGAGGCTTGGAAGAATAAGTGTCAGACTTTAGAGTTATCCTACCGAGCAGACTTGAAGGAGAAGAATAACCTAATTGAGATTCTTGAGAGTCATGATATAGAGATGATGGAGAGGCAAGAGGATTTATTTTCCTCTAGAGCTTGATCAGGGCTCATTCATTCACTTCCCGACTCTTTTGATTGGAAAGAGGTTGTCGAAAGATGTGTAGAAGAGAATGAGCAGTTGAAGGCTCGGATTGCAAGACTCACGGGAAAGCGCCAGTGTGTGGAGAGATATTCATCAGCTTTTCCTTCTTAGGATTTTAGATTATATCTTCTCTTATACTTAGGATTGTTTAAACTTGTACTAAAAGTTGTAATCCATTTTGAAGTAATTATAATGAGATTTTCAGTATTTCAAAATGTGTTAGTACTTTAGTATTTGCAAATTTCCTATAATTCTTTGAGTCCTTGAAATTATTAATAACGATAAATAAATCATGTGCATTGCATATCATGCATCATCTTGTACATATTTATTGCATTTTTGTTCATACCCAGGTGTCTTATAGAGTTTCTCTACTTCGTTCAGCAAGTTGTCTCACTGGTATAATACTCGGGCTAATTCTAGGAAGAAAATGGAGAATCTTGAATAAGAGAATCGCGAGCTATGCGATGAGATTACTGCTTTGAAGGCCGGTATGGCCAATCTGACTGCTTTGATGGAATCTTTGGTGGCTGCTCAGAATCATCCACCACTTGCTCAGCCACAACAAACAACAATTGCTTTTGATGGTCCATCAGTTCCCATTTCTATTACTCCAGTTACTGCTGCACATAATCGTTTTCCTCAGGGCTACCTGTGGGGGATGCCTAAAAATTTCATGCCAGAAGGTTATAATCTTGATGCTCCGGTCGCTCCAATTGTTTAAGTTGTTGCTACTCCTGCACCTCATGTGGTGCATGTTACTCCTGCTGCTAGAAATGAGTTCCATTATACTACACCTCCTTCGGTAAATGCTATGGCATTTGCTAATGATGAAGTTTACCGTCTTTTTCTTCAACCAAGCGAAAGTGTGGGTTTCTATGACCGGTTGGATGATTTTCAAGACCAGTTCAATGAGATGCAAAAGGAAATGAAAGCCCTTTGAGGAAAAGAATTGCTTGCACAGAACGTCAGTGAACTCTGCCTAGTTCCCAACGTAAAGGTGCCAACAAAGTTTAAAGTGCCAGAATTTTAGAGGTACAAGGGCAACTCATCCCTCGTGACCACCTGGTTATGTATATCAGAAAGATGTCTACGCATACTAATGATGGATGTTTACTCATTCATTTCTTCCAGGATAGTTTAACTGGACATGCTCTAAAATGGTATATGAGTTTGGACAGTAGTAGTATACGTACCTTCAATGATATGGGAGAAGCCTTCGTCAAAAATAATAAGTACAATATGTTCATGGCTCCTGACCGTGACCAGTTGAGGGCAATGGCTTAGAGAGAACAAGTGTCGTTCCAAGAGTATGCGCATAAATGGTGCGAGATAGCTGCCCAGGTGGTGCCACCTATGGGAGAACAAGAAATGACCTAGGTCTTCCTGAAAACCCTTGGATCATTTTATTATGAAAGGATGGTCGCCAGTGTGCCGAGCGATTTTACTGAAATGGTAAGCATGGGTGTTCGCTTGGAAGAGGATGTTAGAGAAGGGAACTTGACAAAATATGAAGGGACAAAGAAGTCATCATACAGGTTCTCTCGAAAGAAAGAAAGTGAAACAAATGCTGTTATTGGGGAAAGGAAGATTAGGCCACCTAAAAGACATCATCGATACCACCAACATTTTGCTTCTATGACTCCAGTTGTCAATGTAGCTCCAACCACTATTTCCTATCAGAGACCTTCCCCCTCATGGAAATCAAGGGAAAGTCAGAAGAGAGAGGCTTTTTAATCTATCCCAATGAGTTACCCAGAGTTGTTCCTGGCTTTGATTCAGAAGAAGTTGGTTCAAACCAGGCTTCCCCTATTGTACCTTCACCACTACCCTGGTATTATATGGCAGACAAGACGTGAGCTTTTTATCAGGGAGCACCAGGGCATAATATCCTTTGAAATCTGAAGTACAAAAGATGGTGAGATCTAGCCTCCTATCCTTTAAAGATATTGGCCCTATCGTGAAAGATAATCCTTTGCCAAAGCATGGAGGAGTAAATGTTGTAAACATGGTTATTGGTTTTCCAGGGGACTTCCATTTTTCATATCAACCTGGTTAGAGGAGATTTGGTAAAGATGCATACTGACCTCTGCGAGTTCAGTTCCTATACGCACAACCATACTGGTTATAGTATTTGCAGTACCGATATCCAAGGATGTGATAAGATAAAAGTTTATCTTCAGGAAATGATAGACGAAGGCCTCATTCATATAATTAGGCCAAGGGCAAAGTACGAAGAGGATGTGAATATGGTCTTTGGAAGTCCTGGAGAATTCCAGATTTTTGATGTGAACCGTATGAGTGATGATTTGGTGCAGTTGCATGCTACCTTCTGTCACATGGATGGCAAGAGGAACACCATTATGGGTCTTGCCGGATCTGCTGCAGAGATTCTCGTGGTTGTTCCATAGTGAGAAAGGGTGTTCAGTTTTTATTGGACAATGGTACTATCAAAGTTTCAAGCAATATAGGTGATTACCGTGGGATTATTGATATGGAGGATTGCTCGGTCGAGACTGTGTTAGACGATGAGTATGTTTCCGCAGATGAATTATTTTCCTCAGATGAAGATGTGCTCTCCAGCAATGATTCTGTAATTTCTAATTATTCTGAAGAGGGGGTGAATTTTATCGTTCCTTGTTTTGATGTTCCCGCCCCTATAGAGATTGAGTATCATAGCAAACCAGTTGTTGCTCCAATGGTGATTTTCTTTCCGGGTCCTATTCCTTACAAATCAGACAAGGTCGTGCCCTATAAATACAATGCTACAATCTTAGAGGATTGTGTGGAAGTTCCCATCCAACCTTTGTCTGATGTTAAGAATATTGTTGAAGCCAACCGAGTGACCCGCGGTGGCCGTGTTTTCGCACCTGTCATTCGAGGGAATGTTAATGGTGATAAAAAGGTGTTTGAAAGTACTGAACCTAAGAAGGAAGTGGGGGAATGTAGTGGTACTACTATGAAAAAAGATGTGGATGATATATTGAATATTATCAAGATGAAAGACTACAAGATCGTAGATCAATTATTGCAAATGCCATAAAAAAGATCCATTCTAGGCTTGCTAATGAACTCTTTTTCCCACAGGGAATCTTTGATGAGAGTATTGGATCAAGCTTTCATGGAAAGTGATATGCCATTGGACCAATTCAGTAGTGTTGTCAGGAATATTACATCCTGTAATAACCTGGGTTTCTGTGATAACAAATTTCCCGATGAAGGAAGGAATCATAACTTGGCTCTTCATATCTCCATGAATTTTATGAATGATTCATTGTCCAATGTGTTGATTTATAATGGGTCCACTTTAAATCTCATACCGAGGAGCACGCTCATGAAGTTGAAGTATCAAGGAACTCCTATGCTCCCGAGTGGCATAATTGTGAAAGCTTTTGATGGATTGAGGAAGTCTGTTATCAGAGAAGTAGATTTTCCTATTCACATAGGCCCGCACTTATTTCATATATCTTTCTAGGTTATGGATATTGTTTTTGCTTACAACTATTTACTGGGACGACTATGGATTCACGAGGCAGGGGCTGTCACTTTAACTTTGCACCAAAAGCTGAAGTTTGTTCGTGAAGGAAAGGTTGTCATCATATATGGAGAACAAGCTTTGTTAATATCTCATTTATCCTCTTTCAGTGTTGTGGAAGCGGATGAAGATGTTGTTGGATCTCAGTTCCAAGCCTTATCCATTGACAATGTGAGGAAAAATGAGGATTCTATAGCTTCGTTTAAGGATGCTCAGCAGGTAGTGCATAATGGCCCTAGTAAAGTGGGGGGGAAGATTGTTGATCCACCTATGAATAAGAATAAAGTTGGTTTGGGATTCTCTGTGAGAAATAGTAAAGGTGAGAATATGAAGCCAAAGTCTTCTTTGGGAAAATATCAAGACATTTTTTACCGCGGAGGTTACCTTTATCCAACTGTTTCGAGGATCAATTCTATTCTGGAAGCCGAAGCAGAGCAAGAGATGCCGAAGTACGTGACACATGGAGTTAGAGTCCAAAATTGGATCACTATTGATGTTCCCTCTTGCATTCATATCTCAAAGTAATTTGTTTTTTTGTTAATATTTTCAAAAATCTTTCACTTTTCCCAAGGTGAAAGTATTAACATTGTATGGGCATATCTGTTTGCTTTGATCTTTAAAATCAATAATAAAGGTTGTCTTTGATTCCCAAATTGTGTCTTTATATTATGCTTTTTCTTGGCAAATGGTAATCAGAAAAATCCTTTCAAAATAAATAATAATTGTAATTAAATATGCATGATCACTTGCTATATGTGCCAGTTTCTAAAAAAAATCCTATATCATATGTATAGATTAATTAAAAAACCTGTTGAGTACAATGACCCTACACCCTCTCCCAACTTTGAATATCCTCCGTATGTCGCCAAAGACGAAGAAGAATATGATGAAATCCTAGAAGAGGTTTCACGGTTGCTTGAGGACGAGGAAAGTACCATTCAACTATATAAAGAGCCGTTAGAGGCGATTAATTTGGGTTCAGAGGAAGATCTGGAAGAAGTCAAGATTGGAGCATTGCTTCATACCAATGTAAAGAGTAGGTTGGTTGAATTGTTGAAAGAGTATGTGGACATCTTTGCTTGGTCTTACCAAGACATGCCTGGTTTGGATACTGATATTATGGAACATCATTTGCATCTAAAACCAGAATGTCTGCCAATCAAGCAGAAATGCAAAGAACTAACCCTAATATGGCAGTAAAAATGAAAGAAGAAGTTTTAAAGCATATTAATGTCGGTCTTCTTGTGAAATTAGTGTACCCTCAGTGGATTGCCAATATTTTCCCAGTACCAAAGATAGTTGGAAAAGTTCGCATGTTCATGGATTATAGAGATTTAAACAAAGCTAGTCCAAAAGATGACTTTCCATTACCACATATTGATATGTTAGGTAATAGTACAGGAAAATTCAAAGTATTCTCGTTCATGGACAGATTTTGCGGATTTAATCAAATCAAAATGGCTCCTGAGGACATGGAAAAAACAATGTTTATCACACCCTGGGGAACATTCTGTTACAGAGTGATGCCCTTCGGGTTGTAGAACGTTAGTGCAACGTACCAGAGGGCTATGAAAACCCTATTCCATGATCTGATGCACAAGGAAATTGAGGTGTATGTTGATGATATGATTGCCAAATCCTAGACTAAAGAAGGGCATATAAAGGATTTGATGAAATTGTTTCAGCATTTAAGGAAGTATCGTCTCCGCTTGAATCCAAATAAATTCACCTTTGGTGTTCGATCAGAAAAATTGTCAGGATTCATTTTCATCCAAAAAGGAATTGAAGTTGACCCTGATAAAGTTAAGGCAATTCAATAAATTCCAGCGCCAAGGGCTAAAAACCAATTTAGAGGCTTCCTCGGGCGTTTGAATTACATTTCCAGATTTATCTGCCATATGACTGCGACGTGTGAGCCGATCTTTAAGTTGTTAAAGAAAGATCAAGGTTGTGTATGGACAAATTATTGCCAAAGGGCATTTGAAAGTATTAAAGAGTGTCTGCTTGAACCTCCGATCTTGCTCCCTCCCGTTGAAGGAAGACTATTGATTATGAGTCTAATAGTGTTGGGTAATTCTATGGGTTGTATTTTAGGAAAACAAGATGAAACAAGGAGAAAATAATATGCCATTTATTATCTCAGCAAGAAGTTTACTGATTGTGAGTCATGGTATTCTATGCTAGATGTTGTACCCCAAAATTTGCCCTCCCATATTCTTCAAGAAATTGCCAAGCCAAGTCACAAAATTCCCCAAGGGTTGTGCAGTGCAACAGTCTCCCATACAGTCAAAACTAGGGTTTGTGTTCTGATCAAGAAAATGAAGTTTTCAAAGGCCCAATCAAGTCTCACATGCCTATAAATGTGGTCAAGTATCCTCATATCAAGTTTCAAGGCATTCAGCTCAAAATTGCACAGTCAAAACCCTAGATTGCACTACAGTCAACTGTAGGGGCAAAATGGTCATTTGACAGTCAAAAGTTCAAATTTTTGGTCAATATATCATTTTGAAGCCACAAAGATCATTTGATCAATGCTTGATCATGATTCTCAAAATTTGGCTCAGAAATCATCAAAGATGCAAAAGTTACTATATTTGGACAGTTGAAAAAGTCAACTGAAATTGACCAGGGCATAACTTTCACATGGATTATCAGAAAAATTCCATCCAAAGCTCATTTTAAATAGAAAGACATTTCCTACAACTCATCTTCATACTTCAAGTCCAAGAAATGCTCTCACAAAAGGTTATCAATTTCAACATTATAGGTCATTTTCAAAAGTCAACAAAAAGGGACTTTAAGTCAAAGACCATAACTTGAGATTGGTAAATCCAAATGACATGGGACCAAAGGAATTGGTTATAGGACTCAAAGACCTTTCCAAAATGTCCAAGAACATGTGAAAAGCTTAATAATTGAGCAAGTTATGCCTTGTGGAAGTTGGGAAATTTTTAGGAATTTTGAAAAGTCAACATTGATGCAAATGATTCAAAATTGCTAATGGGCCCATTTTTCTTCCATGATTCATCATTCCAAGCCTATGCACGACCACTTGGCCCAAAGGGAAGCATTTTCTCATTTTTTATTTATTTATTTGAATTTTTATTCATATTAATTCAATTAAATCAATTAAATAAGTGGAAAATATCTAAATGAACCAAATGAATCTTTTCATACATGTTTTAGACTTGATATTTCGTGCTTAGCCAATTATGGAAAGATTTGGAGCTGATTGGCATGATTGAACAAAAATGCACATGAAAAAGATTCAAAAAGATCTTGGAAAATCAATTATCAAAAATCATTATGGCCATGGATTTTATTCAATTTTCTTGACCTAAAAGCTTCACTACATAAGCCTGAATCAAACCCTAATCCTGGGAGACCCTAAGCTGCGTGGAAAAAGACTTTGCAAACTTGGAAATTTTCCATAAAACTCAAATACTGAATTCAACCTTAGAGGTCGATTCAAACCCTACAATTCATTCCATTGGCTTCCTCAAGTCTCCTTGATCATACTCCAATCAAAAACAACAACAAAAGCTCCAAGAATCGGTAATAAGGACACCTCCTGTACAGAGAAAAAGTCACCGTCGTGCTTTGCATTCTAGACATTTTCATAGCATTCTAATCATGTATTTGTATTCCTCATAATGTTCTAGAGCTAACCATCACATTTAATTTAACTATCGTGCTGTATATACAATTTCGCCATGGCCAGTTTCTAGGGTTTGCAGGTCTTTCAATTTAGGGCTTTCCAGCCAAGGCAAAATCAGGACTCCTGAGTATCACCATTGGAATCACCATGCCCAGACAAAGAAATTCCAACCCTCGCGCCTAATTTATGTTTAGAATTGAGCTATTCGCTATTTTCTCCAAAACGGCCTAATACCACGTGTGCAAAACTGTTGCCTTTGAGTTTGTGTTACAGGGGACGTGAAGAAGACGACATCGTGTCAATCGGTGATTCGCTGGTTTGAATTTGGCGCGTTTCTCTCCACTAACGCGTTGTTTTCTTTTATATTATTTATTTGATATTATATGTTAAACGTGATCAAACTGGCGTAGTGGCACAGGTGTTGAGCTTGCAACGTCCAAGACCTGGGTTCGAACCCCAGGTCTGTATAATTCCATTTATTATTTTGCAATGGCAATTCCTATGCAGGCACAACGCTATGGTTCACCATGTTCCATCATCATCCAGACGTCCACGTGCTTAGTAAAATCAGATCAATGGCCAAGAATCAAAGAGCACCCTACGTCCCAGTCAACATGCCACATAGTGCTTGCAAAAGTCAATGGATTTCATGCTTAATTGGGCCAGAATTCTAAGGCCAGGACCTCACAAATTGGGACTACACCCCCACCCTGGTTTGCAAGTTTTATTTATTTCTCTTATATTTTTTTTAAATTATTATTTTACTTGTTTTGTTATTTTAATTTAATTTTCTTTTTACAAAATATAAAAACTTCATTAAAAAATCAGAAAAGACCAAAAATAATAAATATTTTTATTGTAATTATTTTCTTGTAAATAAATTAACATGTAATTATTTAGTTTTAATTAGGATTTTTGCAAGTTTAATTCTTTTTAATAAATCTAAAAAAGGTAGAATTAGGTTTAATTAACAATTTCCATTCCTTTTAATTTTTCCTTTTTATCATAATATTATTATTTATTATTTTCATAATTAAATTGTACATAAAAATAATTAGATTTAAATTAGGTTAAAAATTCAATATTTTTCTTAATAACTTGAAAATAATTAGAATTAGGTTTAACGTTTCATTTTAATTTTAATTAATTCTTTTTCTCCTTAAAACCTAAAAAACACAAAATACCAAAAACATTTGACTTTAATTTTAATTCCTCATTAACTTTAATTGTTTGCAAAAGGGTCCAACGCCCATGTTCGTAATTTATTTAATGTCGCGTATTTATTTTATATCGTTTATTATAGTTGTGTAATTCTCCCAAAGCGTTGTAACAATTTTAATTGCTCGCACTTTTATTTTATTGCTTTATTTATTTTTCAGTCAAATCGGGTCCGGTTTAATTTTGGCGATGTGGACCCGCGCCGTTTGTAATAGTTGTAGATTTATTTTCCCGCAACTTTCAACTGTTAAATAAGCATGAAAGAATGTATGGCCTTAAATAAAATCGAGCGTAGAACACTTTAACATGACAAGACAAATATCAATGAAACTGACACACAAATCCGCACACACCACCCCTAGGGTACGCCTCACTGTTGCCTTTCGAAAGGTGGTCGTCGAGTAGAGGATGTCTTAGTAAGTCCTCATGATCCGGGAACCTGGCATGAGGGTAGCTTCTAAGGTGTCTTCCCATTGCTCTGGTGATCACCATGTCCCTACAAACTCGAATTGACCCGAATACCTCCAACGGTGGTGCTACCTACCTCTCAATGGTGGGATGGCACTACTTTAAAGGACATCTACACAGACGAATTCCTTAGGGTAGGTAGGTTCTCAAGGATACTTGCTCTAATTTCAAACAAAAATACTTTTCACACCAACACTTTTCAAAAGCTTTCAAAGCAAATTTTTCAAACACTCTGACGTACGAGTCGAACTGAAATTTTTCAAAGAAACTTTTTAAACCCACATTGAAAAGCAAACAAAACATTTTTGAAAACACAAGTGAGCAAGTATCTAAGAGCCCATGGATAACCATGGATAGAAAGGGTGCTAACACCTTCCCTTTCTATAACCTACCTCCCGAACCGAGAGCAATCTCTTTAAGGAATTTTTCTGTGCTTTTGTCCTTTCCATTTGGAGAAAATAAAAGACGGTGGCGACTCTTGCTTCCGCGACATTTCGCGAACCAGCGTTAAACAGTCAGTTCCAGATCCACCGATCACAGAACTGGCGACTCTGCTGGGGAGATCTTATAAAGTGGGGTGTACCTTAGGGCTAGGTCATAACTGTGTTTTCACTTGTATTGTTTTGCTTGCTTTACTATTGTGGGTTGCATCGGAGATACATAGATCCTAACCCGGATCTGAGGATACCCTGTTTAGGTAGCATAAGCTGTGAGGGACCTGTCCGGCGTAGACCGACACAGGTGAAGCAGTGGCTACGTTGGTGTGGCACCTTAGTCTGTACCGATATCCCTTGTGTCGCAACGAGGAGAATATGGGTCTTCTAAGGAGTCATTAAGCACCAACAACCTTAGCACCTTAATTGACACAACTTGGCCTTTAGAATTGTAGCAGTATGCTACGCCCATTGAGGCTAAACTCTCGTGATGGTTCTGGCCGCAAGAAAAGATTGCGATGCTGGAGTTATGACCGATTGAGGGTAGTCAATGATATTGGGATCCTCTAAGAACCCGGTTACTTCTAATAGGACAGGTTAAGCCCACCAACTTCAAGAGGGTAATACCTAGACCTCATGCTGGCCTAAACTCTAAGGGCTTCTTCTGTGTGACTTGTGTGCCTTCGTACTTGCCTATTCGCATGCTTGTTGCCTAACACTTGTTTCTTGCAGGTCTTGTTTATAGTCCTTAATTGGGACTCATAACAGGGTGTACTAACTACTTGCAGGTTCTGTTTATAGTCCTTAATTGGGACTCATAACAGGGTTTACCAAATTTCTTGCAGGTTTTGTTTGTAGTCCTCAACTAGGACTCATGACAGGGTTTACTAGATCTCTTGCAGGTTTTGTTTATAGCCCTTAATTGGGACTCATAACAAAGTATACTGAATTTCTTGCAGGGTTGTTTATAGTCCTTAGTTGGGACTCATAACATGGTTTACCTACATCACCCCATGCATAGCATGACATCATACCATTGCATACATCCTAACCCATTTCAAGGATCTCAAGGGCTTGTGATGCAGGTCATGATGAATCAAACACCCAGCAAGGGGCAAAGGGGATTTATTTTCCTCTAGCCAAGGATGTCAGGGGCTATGACCCACTGGATATGGTGAGCCTTTGACCCTTGAAGAAGGACTCTCAACAACATGAAGTTCCTTCAATCAAGTTACCGGTTCTCAACTCTAACAATTTCTCTGTTTATCCCGCGAGGTCCTTGAAAACATTACATGCATGTCATACATCTCATTGCATTGCAGGTATCCCTTGACAGGTTGCTTACCCTTCCTCGCTGTTTATTTCAGCCGATCGCCATGAATCCTGAATCATCAGCCGAGCAGACTATCAAGGACCTCCAGGCTCAGAACGCCCAGTTCCAAGAGCTGATTATGAATTTGACCCAGGGGCAACAAGACCTGAAGGCTCTGCTTTTGAAGAAGGACAAGAAAAAGAAGAGGACTGTTTTGTTCAGCCCTAGATGCAGATCTGGGAATACACCGCAGACTGAAACTGAGAGGACTACCCCATCTGTGAGGGAAAGCAGTCACCATGAGAGGGAGGTGCCCAGTCCAGTGGTCTCTGACAATGAAACAGATTTCGACGACGAACAGTACCCTCCGGCTGAGGACAAGTACAAACAGTTGGAGGATAGGTTGAAGGATATGGAGGTTCAACAGGTACCTGGGCTGGATTTCGGAGATCTGGGTTTGTCAACTGGTGTGGTTATTCCTCGGAAGTTCAAAGCACCATCCTTTACTAAGTATGACGGGGCGTCTTGCCCCAAGCTGCATCTAAGGTCCTATGTTCGGAAGATTCAGCCATATACGGTGGACAAGAATTTATGGATCCACTTCTTCCAGGAGAGTCTTTCAGGGACTCATCTCGAATGGTTCTATCAGCTGGATGGGACCAAAGTTCGTAACTGGGAGGAGTTGGCTACTGCTTTCTATAAGCAATATCAATATAATGCCGACCTTGCCCCCACGCGTACCCAACTCCAAGGTATGTCGTTAGGATCAAGTGAAGGTTTTAAAGAATATGCGCAGAAATGGAGGGATCTTGCTGGAAGGGTACAACCACCTCTGACTGATCAGGAACTTGTGGACATGTTCTTGGGGACTTTGTTTGGTCCATTTTATAACCACCTGATTGGGAATTCATCTGCTGGATTCACAGATCTTATCTTGACTGGAGAGCGAATAGAAGCTGGTATCCGGTCTGGGAAAATCCAAGAGGCTGCACCTGCTGATAAAAAGCCTCATCAGGGAAAGAAAGAATCCAATGCCGTGCACGGTAAAAAGAGCCGTCATGACGCCGGGGCAATCCAAATCTCCAATCCCGGACCTGCTCAACAAGGACAGGGGCAGCAGCGCAAGGAGAAACGGCAGTACACCAAACTCAACATGTCGCTGGATCAAGCACTGCAACAAATGTTGAAAGCAGGACTGATCACCTTAAGGGCTCCTCTTCGGAATCCGAACACTTCTGCTCCCAACTATCATCCCAACGATAGGTGCGCATATCATTCAGATAGCCCGGGGCATACTACAGACAACTGCTGGCCTCTCAAGAACAAGATCCAAGATATGATTGACGCCGGAGAGATTTAGTTTGAAGTACCAGAGACTCCGAACGTAATCACTGCTCCGTTGCCCAATCATTGAAGCCTTTTGTTTATTTGAATTTTGAGTTGTATTTTTCATTGCTTATACAAACGATTAATGTCATAGCAAACTCTTTTATGTTATCAATGCATCGCATACGTCTGTTTTGAGAATTAATACAATGGTTTTCATTATATTCAAATTCCTTTTCATATTTTTTCTGATGATCAACTCTTGGTTAAAATTCTAAGCCTCTTGAGGGAGGATGACGAAAACGATACCGCGATCATTACAATATGCTTTTGAACAAACCCCGCTGATGAGGTACAGGCATTGTTTCAACCCCTAAACACTGGAGTGATAAGGATGATAATCCCTCGTCAACCCATCAGAGCCAAAGAAGTAGGAGTTTTTATTTTCGAAAATCAAAACCCTTAATCATAACCTGGGGCAGGGTAGTTCTCTCAGTTGATCCAAGTGCATCTTTACAAAACGAACAAAGACAGTGATGGTTCAGAACAATCAAAAGGACAGGCAGTCATCATCAAAATTCATAAATGAAAAGCCCAAAAAGTCTAAACCTATGAAAAGAGACTTATGAAACTGGGGCATCCCGCTGACTGTAATTCCAAAAAGGAAACAGTTCAGGCAAAAATAGGGATAACGAAATCAAAAAAAGAGGTCTCACAAACCCTCAACAAAAACAAAGAAGGACTGCCTATTCAAAATAAGCTATCAACATCTGAACCATTACTGGAACATCAAAGCAAAGACTCAAGCAAGGTCTAACGCATGATCAACTGAGTTTAGGTTTGGAGAATATCACAAAGAGCGGGTGGGTACAAATAAAATTTGAGCCTTTATCCTTTGTTTCTTAAACCGTGAACCAGGCCACGTTATAACCCTCAAAAGTCCTAGCTGAAGCCTGGGTTAGTTCGAAAGCATACTGCTACGAAGGTATCCTGACTCCTTAAGGCTACGGTAAATACAGAGTTGACATCATGTTTTACAAACATTCACATGTTTTATGAAAAATGCATCTTCAAAATCTTCAAGACAGACATAAACTTTGCATTTTTAACATAACTTTGTTTGCATATGACTTTTTGTTTGAACAGCATAGAAATTCGCATGACGAAAGTCTAATGAACAAGAGTATCTCCAATCAAGGGGCATGGCACGACTATTGTCCATCATCTGGGGCAGTCCAATCAAGATTCGGAGAATCTCTCAAAAGGCCAACCAGCCTGGGGCAAATCTCCACCTGAGTCACTTGGGGCATTTCAACAACCAATCTCGCCTGATCAAACATCTTCTGGTGACAAAACACTTCTAAAACAGGGGCAACTCCCTACTTTCTGAGAACGGACATAGTCGGAAAAATACTACGCAAAATCAAAGACCCGCTAGGTTGACACACCTAGGCAAAAATAAGGGCTTCCCGGCGAACCAAAAGGGTTCGGGCAAAATGAAGGGATGAAATGGAAAAAAATCTGTACACCCGACAAGTCGAAAACCTGAAAAGGCGGCTTGAGCAAAAATGGGTATCCCGGTGGACTGAAAACCCGAAAGGGCGGTCCAGGCAAAAATTAGGGATTAAAGCGTATGATTATGTCCTGTTGTCCTGCTATCTGTCTACCAGAAGAAGGTTTGTCCGCCAACAACTATCAGCACCCCACAAGAAACAGGAGCAATAAAGAGTGGTCTAAGCAATCTGGTCGTTCTGTCCTCCAGGATATCAAGGTAGGTTCCGTTGAAGAACATAACCAATACAGTTCAATACTTCCCCAGGAGAATCTAATCTAGTTCCCCAGGAAAGTTGGAATCATCTCCCCAAGCAGTAAGCTTATCCCCAGTAAGTTACGGAAGCTTACCCCTCTCAAGGCACGAACGCGTCGCCCGGCTTGATTTAAAGAGTTATTTCCTTAACAGGATATAACTGGGTTATCCTCAGCCAAAAGCCACGGAAAGAGCGTCGTCGACAAAGCCTTCTTATCCCCAGCGAAGTCCATTCATACTTCCAATACAGCAAGGTATCCTCAGCAAGTTATCATCAACACTCAGCAAGGCATCCTTCTCCCCACAGAGTATTTCTTCCCAGCATGGTCGCTAGAATATCTTTTCCTCCCCGCAGAATCTGTCATTTGCCAAGTTTATTCCCCAACGGAGTTATCTTCTCCTACCGATATTCTTGCAACTATCATCCCCAGCGGAAGCAAAATCTACTTGTCAACATCAGCCCAGGATACGACTTCCCGGCACCCGTCAAGGATTTATTTTCTTAGACAAACATACATTCATAAAACGTCACATACATCATTATAGCATGCATATGCATCATATTACACGAATCTCATTGATTTTGAAGACATACAGTTCATGCATCATGATTTTGCATACAATTATGTTTTACCTTTTCAGGAAAAGATCAATACAAAAATGACTACTATCAACTATCGCAATTCATTCTAGATATAGTTTCAGATATGATCCAGACATGGTGACGTTCTGATGCTGCTTCCAGATTTCCTTCTCGATATAGTTTCAGATATGATCCAGACATGGTGACGTTCTGATGCTGCTTCCAGATTTCCTTCTCGATATAGTTTCAGATATGATCCAGACATGGTGACGTTCTGATGCTGCTTCCAGATTTCCTTCTCGATATAGTTTCAGATATGATCCAGACATGGTGACGTTCTGATGCTGCTTCCAGATTTCCTTCTCGATATAGTTTCGGATATGATCCAGATATGGTGACGTTCTGATGCTGCTTCCAGATTCCCTTCTTGATATAGTTTCAGATATGATCCAGAGATGGTGACGTTCTGATGCTGCTTCCAGATTTCCTTCTAGATATAGTTTCGGATATGATCCAGAGATGGTGACGTTCTGATGCTGCTTCCAGATTTCCTTCTAGATATAGTTTCGGATATGATCCAGAGATAGTGACGTTCTGATGCTGCTTCCAGATTTCCTTCTAGATATAGTTTCAGATATGATCCAGATATGGTGACGTTCTGATGCTGCTTCCAGATTTCCTTCCAGATATAGTTTCAGATGTAAACCAGATATGGTGACGTTCTGATACTGCTTCCAGAAGTCCTTTTTCAGATGTTTCCCTCTCCGACGATGAGTGTGAGGTGATAGTCTCTGATGTTTCCCTCTCCGACGATGAGTGTGAGGTGATATTCTCCTATGGTCCCCTCTCCGACGGTGTGTGAGGTGGTAAGTCCTTTTTCAGATGTTTCCCTCTCCGACGATGAGTGTGAGGTGATAGTCTCTTATGGTCCCCTCTCCGACGGTGTGTGAGGTGGTAAGTCCTTTTTCAGATGTTTCCCTCTCCGACGATGAGTGTGAGGTGATATTCTCCTATGGTCCCCTCTCCGACGGTGTGTGAGGTGGTAAGTCCTTTTTCAGATGTTTCCCTCTCCGACGATGAGTGTGAGGTGATATTATCCTATGGTCCCCTCTCCGACGGTGTGTGAGGTGGTAAGTCCTTCTTCAGATGTTTCCCTCTCCGACGATGAGTGTGAGGTGATAGTCTCCCATGGTTCCCTCTCCGGCAAGTGCGTGAGGTGGTATTCCTTTTTCAGATGATTCCCTCTCCGACGATGAGTGTGAGGTGATAGTCTCTTATGTTTCCCTCTCCGACGATGAGCGTGAGGTGACAATTCCTTTTCCTATGATTCCCTCTCCGACGGCGAGTGAGGTGACTCCCTTTCAGATTATAATTTCCTATGGTTCTCTTCCTGATATTGCAAAGATGGTAATTCCCGCCAAGATTTTTCTCAACGAGCGTTCTTGAATTTAAAGTCATCCAAGGTTCTCTTATCATCCACGCTAAGGCAGCAACCATATCTGGTTCATTCATCGCCGTTTGAAGCTCCAGATCCAGCTCCTGTAACCAGTCAGGACACATCTATACCAAGCATCTAAAGATCAGCTCCTGCAACGTGTCAGGTACTCATTTTTTCTTTTGCAGGTATGCAGGTTCTCGCTAAGGAATCTCCTACGCAATCAACATCCAGATGGCATCTATAAGCCCATCGTCCTATCCAGCAATCTCCAAATGGCATTCATAAGCCCATCCCCCCATCACACTGCCACTATGTGAGCGCAAATTTCTGGGCACTCTAGTGTTCAATCATCTTCTACCCTCGGATTACGAAAGGCACGTCAGCCAATCTGCATCCTCAGGTCTAAGAAGATTGAACAGGGGCAACTGTTGTACCCCAAAATTTGCCCTCCCATATTCTTCAAGAAATTGCCAAGCCAAGTCACAAAATTCCCCAAGGGTTGTGCAGTGCAACAGTCTCCCATACAGTCAAAACTAGGGTTTGTGTTCTGATCAAGAAAATGAAGTTTTCAAAGGCCCAATCAAGTCTCACATGCCTATAAATGTGGTCAAGTATCCTCATATCAAGTTTCAAGGCATTCAGCTCAAAATTGCACAGTCAAAACCCTAGATTGCACTACAGTCAACTGTAGGGGCAAAATGGTCATTTGACAGTCAAAAGTTCAAATTTTTGGTCAATATATCATTTTGAAGCCACAAACATCATTTGATCAATGCTTGATCATGATTCTCAAAATTTGGCTCAGAAATCATCAAAGATGCAAAAGTTACTATATTTGGACAATTGAAAAAGTCAACTGAAATTGACCAGGGCATAACTTTCACATGGATTATCAGAAAAATTCCATCCAAAGCTCATTTTAAAGAGAAAGACATTTCCTACAACTCATCTTCATACTTCAAGTCCAAGAAATGCTCTCACAAAAAGTTATCAATTTCAACATTATAGGTCATTTTCAAAAGTCAACAAAAAGGGACTTTAAGTCAAAGACCATAACTTGAGATTGGTAAATCAAAATGACATGGGACCAAAGGCATTGGTTAGAGGACTCAAAGACCTTTCCAAAATGTCCAAGAACATGTGAAAAGCTTAAATATTGAGCAAGTTATGCCTTGTGGAAGTTGGGAAATTTTTAGGAATTTTGAAAAGTCAACATTGATGCAAATGATTCAAAATTGCTAATGGGCCCATTTTTCTTCCATGATTCATCATTCCAAGCCTATGCACGACCACTTGGCCCAAAGGGAAGCATTTTCTCATTTTTTTATTTATTTATTTGAATTTTTATTCATATTAATTCAATTAAATCAATTAAATAAGTGGAAAATATCTAAATGAACCAAATGAATCTTTTCATACATGTTTTAGACTTGATATTTCGTGCTTAGCCAATTATGGAAAGATTTGGAGCTGATTGGCATGATTGAACAAAAATGCACATGAAAAAGATTCAAAAAGATCTTGGAAAATCAATTATCAAAAATCATTATGGCCATGGATTTTATTCAATTTTCTTGACCTAAAAGCTTCACTACATAAGCCTGAATCAAACCCTAATCCTGGGAGACCCTAAGCTGCGTGGAAAAAGACTTTGCAAACTTGGAAATTTTCCATAAAACTCAAATACTGAATTCAACCTTAGAGATCGATTCAAACCCTACAATTCATTCCATTGGCTTCCTCAAGTCTCCTTGATCATACTCCAATCAAAAACAACAACAAAAGCTCCAAGAATCGGTAATAAGGACACCTCCTGTACAGAGAAAAAGTCACCGTCGTGCTTTGCATTCTAGACATTTTCATAGCATTCTAATCATGTATTTGCATTCCTCATAATGTTCTAGAGCTAACCATCACATTTAATTTGACTATCGTGCTGTATATACAATTTCGCCATGGCCAGTTTCTAGGGTTTGCAGGTCTTTCAATTTAGGGCTTTCCAGCCAAGGCAAAATCAGGACTCCTGAGTATCACCATTGGAATCACCATGCCCAGACAAAGAAATTCCAACCCTCGCGCCTAATTTATGTTTAGAATTGAGCTATTCGCTATTTTCTCCAAAACGGCCTAATACCACGCGTGCAAAACTGTTGCCTTTGAGTTTGTGTTACAGGGGATGTGAAGAAGATGACATCGTGTCAATCGGTGATTCGCTGGTTTGAATTTGGCGCGTTTCTCTCCACTAACGCGTTGTTTTCTTTTATATTATTTATTTGATATTATATGTTAAACGTGATCAAACTGGCGTAGTGGCACAGGTGTTGAGCTTGCAACGTCCAAGACCTGGGTTCGAACCCCAGGTCTGTATAATTCCATTTATTATTTTGCAATGGCAATTCCTATGCAGGCACAACGCTATGGTTCACCATGTTCCATCATCATCCAGACGTCCACGTGCTTAGTAAAATCAGATCAATGGCCAAGAATCAAAGAGCACCTGTTGTACCCCAAATTTTGACCTAAGATACCGTCTTCCATCTGCATTATTCGCATTGCAAGGGTTTTCACATATTTTATCAAATTTTCAAAGCAGTTTAAAAATTCATAACTTTTTCGAGTCGGGAGCTGTTTATTTGTTGAACGCTAAATTTATTAACTGATCAAGACTTAAACAATGATCATTGATTATTTATTATCTTGAATTCAAATAATTGGAATTTATTTTCGATTATTACGTAATTCAAAGATTTATAAATAATAAAAAGATTATTTGAGAAAAGGTATATTAATTGATCAAATAATGTTTATTAATTATTCATTATCCTAAATTTAAATAATGGGAACCTGTTTTCCGTTATTATATAATTTGAAGGTTTATGAATAATGAAATAAACATTTGAAAACGAGTATATTAATTGATCAAGCAATGTTTATTTGATTATTTATTGTTCTAAATTTAAATAGCTGAAATTCTATTTTTTTCAAGTTATTATAATTTAGAAGAATTAAAAATAATAATAAAGTAAATGATTGAAGTTATTAATTGATCAATGGTATTTATTTATTTGTTTATCATTCCGAATTTAAATGATTAGATTTGATTTTTAGTCATTATATAATTTAAAGAATTATAAACAATAAATAAATAATTGGAAAGAAAAAGAATTAATTGAGAAATAATATAATTTTTATTCACTTTATTCTATTTATTACAATTGTCATTTAAATGTTGTGTTATTACAAAATATTTATAAAGACAATTACATAAATGCTTAAAGTAAATAAAAAACTATTTTTCTAAATTCTAATTCTAAATCTTCAATCCAATGCTCTTGTTCGCTCATTTAATTTTACCTGCGAAAACAATTAAAAGAAAGTCAGAATTGAATAAATAATTAAAATGCAGAAAATAAATTTAATGTTCATCATTAAAAGCAATGGCCGGAATCAGTTACTCTTTTTTGCAAATCACGGGATTTCTCCCGGTTCACAAAAAGAGAGGAATTTTTAAATGAATGCACAATTAAAAAATAGCACATTTTCAAAATCATTTGCATTTTTATCAAAAGGCCCACTGCATATTTCACATATGCATAAATTCAATTTTGGTCAAAACTGCATAAGCATAAATCAACAGCATACATAATTTCAAACAAACATATGCACAACAAGCTAACGTTAACCTGCAGAATAACATAGGCTAATGCAAGACAAAAGAAAATGCAATTCCAACAATATGCAATTTCAAACATGTGCAGTCTTAAAACAATGTATGCAAGCAACCTATATTTCCTTTTTCATCATATTCCAGCCTGTTTGCTTTTTCAGACAGCAGTACAAGATATCATTTTTATATATCATTTCTGTACTTGAGGTAGAGAGAAGAAGAGGTTTAGTTTTTGCAGGTTTTGATTTAAGCATGAATTGGGAATAAAGTCAAAATCACATGTAGCAGCATAGGTGCAAGCATCAGGAAAATATAATAATATACTCAAACCTGGGCCATCTCAAAAAAAAGGCAACGGCTATGAGAAGGGAACCCCTTCAAAAGGAAGTCTAAGCTTGCATATCTCGACAGAACCATAACCTGCACACTACACAAGCCTACCAAGAAAAAATAATTTTTTTTTTCCAAGTCAAAACCATTTTTCAAGCATACTGCATCAAACGATTTTTCAAGCATATTTCACAACCTGCATATTTCATAACCTGCATATTGCATAAAACCATTTTCCTGCATATTGCATAAAAACCATTTTCCTGCATATTGCTAAATCTGCATATTGCATAAAACCATTTTCCTGCATATTGCTAAATCTGCATATTGCATAAAACCATTTTCCAGCATATTGCTAAACTTGCATATTGCTAACAAGCATATTGCAAAACCATAACCTGCATACCGTACCAAAATCATAAAAAAACAATATAATCCAAAACCACCAAAAAACCATTTATTCATATTCCAACCAGTTTTAGACGAAGAAGAAGAGAAGAATTAGTAGCAGAAAGCAAGGAGCGAGGAATCTTCGGAGCTTACCTGACTTCGCCGGAATTGTACCGTCGGACTAGCTCCGACCATGTGAGTTTCTTCAATTTTTCGCATAAACCTTTATACCGTTGCGTTGCCTTTGTCTCATTTAATAATACTCTCTTTAATTTCTTGAAATCATGTTAAGTGGTTATTTAAAATCATTGCTGGTCTTAACGTCTTTGCCTTCGTCAATCTTACCCCTGCCCTGTTACAGCAACACATTAAATCCAGGCAATAATTTGTTCGATGAATTTCAAAATTTAATAATGTTGCAAGACCGATACACAATCATAACGTACTGATTAATTTAAAGCCAACTTGTAAAAAATGCAGAAAATTCACAAACCTTTTTCAACTACCCAATTCGACTTTACGATTCATCACTATCATATTTCTAGAGGGAGTTGGAGGGATTCTATTCGTGTTCGGCAGCACATTTGGATCCTTTCTTTTGCTTTCGCATTTGGCGCTTACTACTATTCCCAGGAAACAGTTCAGGAAGAAGACGACCCCTAAAACAAAACCAAAAAAAAACAAAAGCAGTTTAGAAATATATGTATCTGTTTACTATGAACAGGCTGTTGAATCGCTGTGTTGCCGGGTTTCGGAATAGTTAGTTAAGCCCTTTTTTACAATGTTGTTTTCTTGTTAATTGACACATAACTTGATTATGGATGTACCTGAGGTTTGTTCACAGTTCTGTTGCAATTGCGGCTAAGAATAGCTATTAGCAAAAGATTTGGTAAAAAACAACAAGAACAAATAACAACTAACCATGCTAACAGGTCGTTTTCCTCTTCCTCTTCGTGTAGCTTCCTCTTCGCTTCCCTTCTTTACCTCCATCAATTTTCACCTTCTCTCTGCAATTACCACGATCACAAGTTGCACCGTTTTCCTCAAGGATCTTCATTGCTTCCTGTAAATAATACGGTATCAAGTTAATACACTTTTACAAACGCTCTTTACAACTCACGATTTCCTTTCATTTTCACTTCTAGTTCGCTTAATTCACTCTAGAACCTGTAAAATGCCTAAGGAGAGAAAAGACAGGTCCGTGTCACGGGATAGTAGTAGAACATCACCTTATCCAAGCAGCTCAAGTCGTGTCGGAAGATCTACATCTAAAACTCCTTTAGAGTCGGAAGAAACTATAAAAGAATGGGAAGAAGCTAGGTGTTCAGTTCTGCATACCTTCACAATGCAGTTCTTCTCATACGTTCATTCCATGAGAAGGGGTGCCGCCCATACATGTGCAACACTAGCTATCGCCGCTCAAACTATCTGGATCAGTTCTGCAAGTCATTTGCAGAGCCCTCGCTACCAACCATTCCTCTGGTAGAAAGTGAAATTTCAACTCTAACTCATCTCATCATCAACCATAAAATACATCGAATCAAAACAACACATTGAACTGAAATAATGAAAAAAGAAAGTATTGTGAAGTAAAAGGCTCACTCCAACGGTTACTTTGGTTCTCAGTTTGGGAATGGAATGGAAGGAGATAAGGAGAGAGGACACCAATCATGGCGAATCCGAGTTACTGCGAAAGCCAAACATTTCAATTTCAGATTCCGATTCAAAGCTGCCACTCACTCTTCCACACACACCCTCTCCTTCTTCCGCTTTTCCATTCTCCTCAACCTTCCTCATTTCCTTTTCACCATCTCTTCACGCTCTTCTCATCCAAACCGCATCTCCTCCTCCGACCCACAATCCTTATCCTACAACATGCCGGTAATTAGATTGTTAGCATTATACAAATCGACGAAGAATTCGAACTATTTCTCGTGTTCCAGAATACCTCTTATTAACAAAGATTACCTTCTTTTCAAAAAATCGAAACGCCATCTCATTTCAACCAACCTTGGGTGTACTGCGTTTCTTTAAGGACCGAAGAATTGTTGACGTTGCATAAGAATTGGAAGCAAGCCAGCATCGACCAATCTCCAGGACGCGGCCAGCGGCGGCCATGGTACCTTCAGTTCCTAGGGTTTCTTCGTTACAACTTTGTGTTTCTCTTCCTGGGTCTGGGTCTTTCCACGACCCGCTCCACATTTCCCTTAACCCAGCCCATTTTCCTTTTAACTTAAGCCCATCTTTTGTTTGCTATTTAATTAATTCTATTCTATTCTTAACTTATTTTAATTTAGACTAATTAGTTTTCCTAGAAATAAACATATAATTTTAAATAGATAATTTTTAATATATTTTACTCAAATCTTATTTAGTTTAAATTTATGTTTATTTAATAATTTTAGTCTTACTTATTTCTAATTCAATTTAAATTCATGGCTTGTAAGTTTTACTTAATTTGAAAAATATTTAATATCTTTAAAAAACATGTGAAAGTAAAAATGAGAAAACTAAAAGACATTTTATTTTTTATTTTACTCCCCTCATTTTGATTAAATACCAATATAAAAAAGGACATAAAAAATAGAAACATATAAAACCTAAAAAACATTTCTATTAATTCTCGTTACCTTTTATCATTAAAAATGCGTAAAAAAGTGAAAACCAATTAAACTTTTTTTCTTTTCGCCTATTAAACAAAAATCATATAAAAAATGCATGTTCACATTTAATTGTTGTGTATCATTTTCTGTCAATTATTTCATTGTACTTGTTTATTCTGTTTGCACCAATCCAAAGGGAATAGTCTAATTTTTTGTTGACTTCATGTCCTCAAAAAACGATCGAGCGAGTACCCTCATTTCATTGAAACTTAGGATAATTTTTCCAAATATCCGATTTCTCCAAAACTCACACCTTTTAAGTCAAAACTTCAACGTTAGGTTGTCGTATCTTCAAAAACCCGTCCGTATCCCTTTTCGGTCAAAACAATTTATTTTTCGATCAAACAAATCAATTTTAAACAAAACAGATATTTCAAAAGGTTCCTATAGAGTACTATAGATGCATTGGGTGCTAATACCTTCCCATTGTATAACCAACCCCCGAACTCTCGATCTCTTTTCAAAAACGCTGTGTATTTGTATTTTTATTTACATTGCATATTTAGGGTTTTATTTCGCTCTTTTCCCTTTTCCTTTGGAAACAATAAAGCGCGGTGGCGACTCTTGCTTTTGTGAGACGAATTAATCAATAATTCGATCTCCGATTTACCCCGCTACATTTTTTATCGCTACAGCACCCTACGTCCCAGTCAACATGCCACATAGTGCTTGCAAAAGTCAATGGATTTCATGCTTAATTGGGCCAGAATTCTAAGGCCAGGACCTCACAAATTGGGACTACACCCCCACCCTGGTTTGCAAGTTTTATTTATTTCTCTTATATTTTTTTTAAATTATTATTTTACTTGTTTTGTTGTTTTAATTTAATTTTCTTTTTACAAAATATAAAAACTTCATTAAAAAATCAGAAAAGACCAAAAATAATAAATATTTTTATTGTAATTATTTTCTTGTAAATAAATTAACATGTAATTATTTAGTTTTAATTAGGATTTTTGCAAGTTTAATTCTTTTTAATAAATCTAAAAAAGGTAGAATTAGGTTTAATTAACAATTTCCATTCCTTTTAATTTTTCCTTTTTATCATAATATTATTATTTATTATTTTCATAATTAAATTGTACATAAAAATAATTAGATTTAAATTAGGTTAAAAATTCAATATTTTTCTTAATAACTTGAAAATAATTAGAATTAGGTTTAACGTTTCATTTTAATTTTAATTAATTCTTTTTCTCCTTAAAACCTAAAAAACACAAAATACCAAAAACATTTGACTTTAATTTTAATTCCTCATTAACTTTAATTGTTTGCAAAAGGGTCCAACGCCCATGTTCGTAATTTATTTAATGTCGCGTATTTATTTTATATCGTTTATTATAGTTGTGTAATTCTCCCAAAGCGTTGTAACAATTTTAATTGCTCGCACTTTTATTTTATTGCTTTATTTATTTTTCAGTCAAATCGGGTCCGGTTTAATTTTGGCGATGTGGACCCGCGCCGTTTGTAATAGTTGTAGATTTATTTTCCCGCAACTTTCAACTGTTAAATAAGCATGAAAGAATGTATGGCCTTAAATAAAATCGAGCGTAGAACACTTTAACATGACAAGAAAAATATCAATGAAACTGACACACAAATCCGCACACACCACCCCTAGGGTACGCCTCACTGTTGCCTTTCGAAAGGTGGTCGTCGAGTAGAGGATGTCTTAGTAAGTCCTCATGATCCGGGAACCTGGCATGAGGGTAGCTTCTAAGGTGTCTTCCCATTGCTCTGGTGATCACCATGTCCCTACAAACTCGAATTGACCCGAATACCTCCAACGGTGGTGCTACCTACCTCTCAATGGTGGGATGGCACTACTTTAAAGGACATCTACACAGACGAATTCCTTAGGGTAGGTAGGTTCTCAAGGATACTTGCTCTAATTTCAAACAAAAATACTTTTCACACCAACACTTTTCAAAAGCTTTCAAAGCAAATTTTTCAAACACTCTGACGTACGAGTCGACCTGAAATTTTTCAAAGAAACTTTTTAAACCCACATTGAAAAGCAAACAAAACATTTTTGTAAACACAAGTGAGCAAGTATCTAAGAGCCCATGGATAACCATGGATAGAAAGGGTGCTAACACCTTCCCTTTCTATAACCTACCTCCCGAACCGAGAGCAATCTCTTTAAGGAATTTTTCTGTGCTTTTGTCCTTTCCATTTGGAGAAAATAAAAGACGGTGGCGACTCTTGCTTCCGCGACATTTCGCGAACCAGCGTTAAACAGTCAGTTCCAGATCCACCGATCACACTAGAAAATACATGTTGTGCTCTGGCTTTGGCGGCAAAACGATTGCGGCAATATATGTTGAATCATACTACTTGGTTGATTTCAAAAATGGATCCAGTAAAGTATATTTTTGAAGAGCCTGCTCTTACTGGGAGAATTTCCCGTTGGCAGATGATGTTGTCTGAATATGATATTGAATACCGTACTCAAAAGGATATAAAAAGTAGCGTGTTGGCATATTATCTTGCTCACCAACCGGTTGATCATTACCAGTTTGTTAAATATGATTTCCCTGATGAGGATGTGATGTTTTTGAAGATAAAAGATTGTGATGAACCTTTTCCTAGGGATGGTCCTGCTCCTGAATCCCGATGGGGTATGGTGTTGGATGGAGCTGTGAATGCTTATGGGAAAGGAATTGGTGTTGTGATTATCACTCCTCATGGATCACATATTCCATTTACCGCAAGGTTGACATTTAATTGCACCAATAACATTGCAGAGTATGAAGCTTGTATCATGGGACTCAAAGAGGCTGTTAATCTCATAATCAAACTTCTAGATGTCTATGGCGATTCAACTTTGGTAATAAATCAGATTAAAGGAGAATGTGATACTTGTCACCCTGGCTTAATTCCTTATAAAGACTATGCTAGAAGATTATTACCTTTCTTTAATAAAGTTGAATTCCATCATATTCCCAGAGATGAAAATCAGATGGCTGATGCTTTAGTCACTTTGGCCTCCATGTAACAAGTAAATACTTTGAACAATGTGCCTCGTATCACCGTTCGACATCTGGATATACCAGCTCATATGTTTGCAACAGAGGGAATGTCAGATGAGAAACCTTGGTATTATGATATCAAGCATTTTCTCCAGACTCAGGAATACCCGGCTGGTGCATCAAACAAAGATAGAAAGACATTGAGAAGGTTGGCAAGTAGCTTTTTCCTTGATGAAGATGTGTTGTACAAAAGAAATTATGACATGGTCTTGCTCAGATGCGTGGATAGATACGAAGCAGACATGTTTATGCATGAAATTCATGAAGGATCCTTTGGAACCCATTCTAATGGACATTCGATGGCAAAAAGGATGCTTAGGGAAAGTTACTATTGGATGACAATGGAATCTGATTGTTACAAATTTGCAAAGAAGTGCCATAAATACCAGATTTATGCTGAAAAAATTCATGTGCCTCTGACACTTCTCAATGTTATTTCTTCCCAATAGTCTTTCCCTATGTGGGGTATTGACATGATTGGAATGATTGAACCTAAGGCATCAAATGGATATCATTTTATCTTGGTGGCAATAGACTATTTCACCAAATGGGTGGAAGTAGCTTCATAAGCTAATGTTACTAAGTAGGTGGTAGTACGTTTTATGAAGGACAATCGTATATGTCGGTATGGTGTGCCAAGTAGGATTATCACTGACAATGGCTCGAATCTAAATAACAAGATGATGACAGGACTTTGTGAAGAATTCAAGATTGTCCATCATAGTTCATATCCTTATAGGCCAAAGATGAACGGGGTTGTTGAAGCTGCTAATAAAATCATTAAGAAGATCATCTAGAAAATTGTTGTTACTTATAAAGATTGGCATAAGATGCTCCCTTTTGCTTTGCATGGGTATCGTATATTCGTCTGAACTTCAACAGGGGCAACCTCGTTCTCTCTTGTGTATGGTATGTAAGTAGTGCTCCCCGTTGAGGTTGAGATTCCCTCTTTTGGTGTGATAATGGAAACTAAATTGTTAGAGCCTGAATTGGTCCAGAACAGGTTTGACCAATTGAATTTGATTGAAGAAAAAAGAATGACAACCTTGTGTCATGGTCAGTTATACTAGAAGAGAATCAAGAAAGATTTTGATAAGAAGGTTAAGCCTCATGAATTCAGAGAAGGCGACCTCGTGCTCAAAAAGATCATGTCTTTTAACACTGATTCTACGGGAAAGTGGACTCCCAATTTTGAAGGCCCATATGTTGTCAAGAAAGCCTTCTCTGGCGTTTTATTGATTCTTAAAACTGTGGATGTCGAGGATTTCCCATGTTCTATGAATGTTGATGAAATCAAGAAATACTTCGCCTAAAGAAATAAAAGAACATCTCGCTAAGTAAAAAATCCAAAAGGGCGGCTTAGGCAAAAAAAAGCCTCTCATTAGGCTGAAAACCCAAAAGGGTGGTCTAGGAAAAAATAAGAGACATAAACAGAATAGATTCTTCTTGCTAGGTTGAAAACCCGCAAGGGCAACCTAGGCAAAAATTAGGGATTTCTTGGCAAGTAACTGCATCAGACAAGACTTGATCATTGAGGAAACAATCTTCTTGGATCCTCACCACACTTCAACTGAAGTCGCTGCTCAAGAATTCAAAGTTGTTAGAGAGAATAGTGGTCATTGTATTTCAATGTATCTTTTCCAATGTATTACCATTTTCTAAACAGTGTAATCATCTATGGGATCTCGCCATTCGCAGACTACCATTCTATTAATAAAGTTTGAGCTTTTATCCAATTCTTTGCAATTTTTATTTTATTCTGCTTACAAAGACTCCATTTATTAATAAAGAGATTTAATAATAAATTTTTTTTGAAAAAATTTACGAATTACATTTTACTTTAGATTTTGTGACTCAAGAAAAAACAAAAATAGTGATTCTGAGGATGGACGAACTCTGAAGTAGGTATTCCCCAGGAAAGTTCTTTTAGGTTGCTTTCGCTGATATACGTATGATATTCTTGTTGTTTCTCAAATAGTTGAAGATGATACCAATTCATGTATGGTGCGGTGTTGGGTTTGTAATTCCATTTTCCCCAGTCAAGTCTTGGTTCAGTTATTCCTCCAGGATGTTTATTTTGATTTCGGGTTTTCCATGGTATGAAGCCTCTATTCCCATTTCGGGATTTCGGGAAAAAATTAGGGATTTCTTGGCAAGTAACTGCATTAGAAAAGACTTGATCATTGAGGCAACAATCTTCTTGGATCCTCACCACACTTCAACATAAGTCGCTGCTCAAGAATTCAAAGTTGTTAGGGAGAATAGTGGTCATTTTATTTCAATGTATCTTTTCCAATGTATTACCATTTTCTAAACTTCGTAATCATCTATGGGATCTCGCCATTCGCAGATTACCATTCTATTAATAAAGTTTGAGATTTTATCCAATTCTTTGCAATTTTTATTTTATTCTGCTTACAAAGACTCCATTTATTAATAAAGAGATTTAATAATAAAATTGTTTTTGAAAAAATTTACGAATTACATTTTACTTTAGATTTTGTGACTCAAGAAAAAACAAAAATAGTTATTCCGAGGATGGACGAACTATGAAGTAGGTATTCCCCAGGAAAGTTCTTTTAGGTCGCTTTCGCTGATATACATATGTGTTGTACCCTAAATTTTGCCCCTAACTTTTTCAGTCGCACCTTCATACCATATTTTGTCATTTGGTCGCAACCATTAATAAATAGCTTCATTCATCACATTTGCATCCTATCTTTAAGTTTGTTCTTGTGTTGTTAACTAACTTCTAATCAAAATACAAAAAATATTTGTCTTTGTCTTTGCATATTTGTGTTTTGTAGGTACCGAGTCGAAGCATATGGCAAATAAGGTCTTCTGCTATTATTTCCCTAAAATCTCTATTTGCAAAGAAAAAGATTTAAAAAAATTTCATTTTGTTTTCACTGTACAATCGATTTCTCCTAGAGTGCAATCGATTGCACAAAATGAATTTTGCGCAGTTTTTGGAAAAATACACTGTGCAAATCGATTTGCACTATAGTGCAATCGATTGCACAACGTGAAAATTTGAAAAAAAAAATCAGCATTTTAAGCTTGTCAAATTTTTGGCTCCAATTTGGCTCTAATTTTTGAAAGAATTATCATTAATTCAAATTTTGGCTCCAAGAATCAATTACCAAATTACCACTAATCCCAATCCTAAACTCTATAAATAGAGCCCTCATCTAATTCAAATTTCAAGCTTTTGATAGCCAAATCCACCTTGCTAAAAAATCTCTCAATTCTCTCCATCTACCAAATTCACTCAAAGCTCTATTTTCAAAAAGGTAGTAAGCTTTGCATTGAAGCTTACAAATCTTTGAGCAAAACCTTCATCCAAACACTTTTTCTCCATCAATTCACTACATCCAAGCTTGGTTAATTGATTCTTGTGGTTGAATTGAAGCAAATTCTTGAAGTTGTTTTGATAATTCTCTAGATCTACCTTTCGTAAGTTGGATAATTCATCTTTCACAATGTGATCTCTTGTTGATCTTTGGGTTCGATTCTTTGAGCATTATTTTGTGATTCCAATGGTGTTATTTTCTCATAATTTGATGGAATTTTCGTGCTCAATTGGATCCATGATCATAATGTGTTTAATGGAAAGTTTGAACAAGAAATTGGCCTTTTAAAATGCTATTTTTGCTACTGTAACAGTGTGTAATCGATTGCAGTAATTGTGCAATCGATTGCACAGAAGCGTTTCCCACTTTTTTTTATTTAAAAAATAACACTGTGCAATCAATTCCACAGTTACTGCAATCGACTGCACAGGGACAGAATGCACTTTTTTTCCTTGTTTTGGGGCAGCTTTGATCCAAAATGATTTTTCTACTCACTCCTTTTGATTGTTGGTTTGGATTGCAATTTTAAATGTCCAATTTGTCTTTAAACTCAATGGACTTTGTGATGTAAATGAAGTTGGATAAATGTTTATCAATTCAAATCTACCTAAGAGTGAATTACTTAATTCATTTTTGGTGCTTTGGATTAATGATATGTTTAGTGCTTTAATCCATCTAGAGGAGTGGTTGAATTTAAAGATGAAAGAATTTTGAAATGGTGATCCAAATTAGTTATCATTCTCCTCCCTCTTCATCTTATCCCTTTCTTTTTTAATTGTGCTATATGTTAAGGCATAGTGATCTCTATATCATTTATCCAAACATGAAGTACATAGATTTCTATTGACCGGCCTCAAAATAGGTGTGACTTCTACATAAGTCCACTTACAATTGCTTAACATAGCGCTAAATTTTGTCCCGATTCGAATAAATGATCATTCGTGGCCCAAACTTATGATTGCAAGCCCAAGTATGTTAATTTGATCTCTTTGATCCAATAACCTTGAGATTCATTGTGTGGAGGCTTTGGTTATACCAATCCTCTAATGGATCTACAACACCTTTGGTCAATGCGGATCACTTAAACATCGTTGATCATTACATGTTGCCTTGTGAGAATTCCAAAATGGATGATATACTTGACAAAAAGTAAATGCAACTTGTTGTGTGGAGGCTTTGGTTCTACCAATCCTCTAATGAGTTCCAAATGCAAGTTTCAAGATGATCATCCAACTAACCACTAATTACTAACAATTAACTTTACTTTACGCTTTTATTTTCATGCTTTATGTACAATTTACTTTTAGCATTTTACATTTCATGCTATTTTCATCTTTGCTCACTTGAGCATTTACTTTTATGTCATTTTTATTTTGCTCACTTGAGCTTTTCTTTCTTTTTAAAGACACCTAATAATCAACATGAACCATAAAAATCATTAATGATACTTGGACTACATGGTTACTATCCTTTGCATTATGGAGTGATGGACTTCTTGGACATAGGATTAGAGACCTTGGCCTATCTTGGAGACTTTGTGACTTTATTTTATATTTTGTCTAGAGTTCTTGAGGTTTACCTCAAGACATTAGGTTGTTTGTTTATTTTGTGTGCAGGTTATTGAGATTACGATCTTTGTTTGTAATCTGGAATTCACCCGTATACAGCCGTTACTCTGCCCAATTTTTGCGAAGACTTAAAACACTTGAAGTTTGGTTCTCTCAAGATTTCTAGTATCTTTGCTTGCTTGGTTTCAATCCGAAGAATGGGAATTCTATATTGACTCATAATGTCAAATATTGGCTTCTTGTTGGTTAGATGGTTCTTATCCTTAGCTTTTACCTTATGCTTTAGGATAGTCTCTTCATCTCCTCCCATCTTCTTTAATTTCGAAAATATTCTCCCTCCTTTTAAAAAACTCTTCTTGTTTTGAAACTTGAAACATTTTCATAATAAACTTGGACTTATGTCCATGCATTTTCAAAACATTTTCATAAATAAACTTCAATCAATTTAATAATATCTCGACATTTTTTATGAGAAGAATAAAAGTCAATCAATCCCATTTCAAACCATTTTGCCACTTTGGCTTTTATCTTTAAACTTTTCTCAAAAGATTAGACTCTTGTCAATCCTTGTAGTGATGCAAACAACTATACTTCTACAATATGTAGTGAAGTGAGATATTTTCCACTTGGGTGTTGAGTGAGGCAGTGTTGAGTTTAAAATCCAAGCCATATCCTCCACTTTGAGATGATGCAAATTCTCCTTTCTCATGATTGTGGGTAGTAAATATGTTTTTCACACGGACAATGACGATGATGTCTTATCTCATAAAATTAACCAACACACTTGTGTTTCAAATTTTTAAAAGAGGAACTACTTGTACCCTGATCCCCTATTGTACGGAAGGTGGTACGTAGGCACTAAAGGTTCGCAACTGCGGCAGGTGCAAAAATTCTAAAAATATTTCTTTTCTCACCTCCACTATCCATTTTATATACAACACATTTTTATAGCCAAAATATACAAAAAAAATTTCAAAGAGGTTCCTGCGGAGTACCGTAGATGCTTAGGGTGTTAATACCTTCCCTTTCCATAACCAACCCCCTTACCTTGAATCTTTCCCCCTTTTTGGGTTATTAGCTCTTTTCACATTCCTTTGGAAACAATAAAGCGCGGTGGCGATTTTGATTTTGATTTGTATAAAGTCTAGTCAATCCAATGGCTTAGTCTTGAACATTTCTATCGCTACAGAAAAAATGGGGACTTCACTGGGGAAAGATTGACCTCTTGCTGGTCCATCCTTAAGTGGGTTGAGCCTATCTTTGTTTATATCTGTATACGTGCTATTGTGTTTATGTGTTATATGTTGTATATATGTTTGTTTGGATTTTCTTGGTTTACAGGGTGCTTGGGGATTTCTTATAAGTCTTCTACCCGGACTTTGGGCAAACTTAAGATAGGACGGGCGGTATAGTCATGTTAACTTTGAGGGAGTAATCCCAAAAAAGGATACATGAGATCCCCCACTTAGTGGAGGCCCCTTTGACTGTAGTATCATTTACCGAGTAATAGGGAAGACGTACTACTTTCGACCTGGGAGCCTGCTGAAGCTGAGGACCGTAGATTACCTAACCCATCTTGGCCTTTTAGGTGTAGTGCTGAAGCTATGATAGAGTAATCCAGAAATAGTTGTCACGTGATACTACGCTCAGACGAGTCATTCTTGAGAATATTACTAATTACCGAGTTAATCGGGACATTGGTAATATCGGCAGGTGATAACCATTAGTCCATACCTTATGGGTTGTACCTTTGACTCCAGGATCGTGACTCTGAACCATGTGATCCAGTTACAGTACAGTGCATTGCATAACATTGCATATCATTTGCATCCTCTGCATCATTCTGCATACATCCAGGTTGTTCAGGATCTTATTCTCAGTTGCTTCTTTCTTCCAGTTAGTCATCTACTGTCAAGCTGATTCCTCAACACAACTACAGGACTAGAGCTGCTGTCAGATTGAGAATGGAAAACCAAGAACAACACAACATGGAAGTCAGAATGGAAATCGATGAGTTGAAGTTAGGCATGGCCAAGCTTACTGAGATGATGCAAATCCTGATTACCAGAGGAGAGCCACCTCAAAGGACTGTGATATTTGAAATCCCAATTGTTGTTGTTGGCACTCAACCTATCCAACATACATCTACTACATGGCCAGAGTTTGGGTTACCTCAAAATTACTCTTCGCCTGTTGCCACTACTTCAATGGTTGGCCAGTCTTCCCGACCAGTCTTTCAAGCTCCAATTTTCACTGAACCTCAGCCAATTGTTCATACTGCCTCTCACCAACCTGCTGCACAAGCTGCTTTTAGGAACCCTCTCTTTGAGTACCATGCTTCTAGTCCTTGAAGTATGATTCAGGGAGACTTTGGTGAGTTTGAAGAGTTCAAAGAACAGTATCAGACTTTGGAGAAGAGACTCAGCTATGGAAGGAAATGAGTTCTTCAGTGTTGATGCTAACAACATGTGCCTAGTTTCTGATCTGGTCATGCCTGCAAAGTTCAAGACTCCTGAGTTTGAGAAATATAACGGGCATACTTGTCCAAGAAGTCATTTGGTGATGTACTTTCGAAAGATGTCTGCTTACACCAAGAATGACAAGCTGCTTATCCATTGTTTCCAAGACAGTTTGAGTGGAGCTTCATTAAAATGGTATATGGGACTTGAGAAAGGTCGTATCCAATGCTTCCAAGATCTTGTTTATGCCTTCATAAAGCAATACAAATACAACCTTGACATGGCACCTGATCGTCGCCAACTACAAAAGATGTTTCAGAATGAGAAAGAATCTTTCAAGGAGTATGCTCAACGATGGAGAGAACTGGCATCTCAAGTTGAACCACCTCTGGAAGAGAAAGAGTTAACTGGTTTGTTCATGGATACTTTATCCCCTTTCTTTTGGGAGAAGATGATTGGTAGTGCATCGTCTAGCTTCACAGACCTGGTGACTATTGGCCAGAGATTAGAAGAAGGAATCAAGAATGGTAAAGTGTCTAAAGCTGCTGAATCTTCTAATGGTGCAAAGAAATACCTTGGGAACTTTTAGAAGAAGAAAGAGACAGAAGCCAATGTTGTCTCGACTGAGAGAAAAGGACCTCGTCGTAGGCCTCAATACACTGATCAACCACAAGTAGCGGCTGTTACTCCTGCGATCAATGCTCAACTAGTTCAGGTTCCTCAACAACAGAATATTATGCAGAATCAGAATCGGAATAGGGCTCAGTTTGATCCCATCCCTATGACATACACTGAATTGTATCCTACATTGGTGCATAAGGGCTTAATTACGACTAGGCCTCTGATTCCTCGAAATCCTCCTCCATCCGGGTTCAGATCTGACCTTCACTGTGAATTTCATCAGGGAGCTTCCGGTCATGATTTAGAGAGCTGTTATGCTTTGAAAAACAAAGTGCAAGAATTGGTGAAAGCAAATATTCTCACTTCCAAGGAGGCAGGTCCTAATGTCATCAACAATCCTTTGCCAAAACAAAGTGTCTAAAGACTGAATCGGGGTACCCTCAAGTCACTTCCTAAAGCAGGTGTTTCAAATAGGACAGCTCATCCTTGTTATTGATTAGTCAATAGGCCATATTTATTTCTGTTTGCATTTTTCCCTTGTTTATGTTAAAATTGTTGCTTTCAAATATTGTTTATACTTTCATGTTAAGTTTAATGAAATGAGAATTGCAATGTTTTGATTCTTATCATTTTCATTTACTGGTTTCAAATATATTTCTCTTGTTTACTCCTTTTATCAAGCTTTTGTTTATGCAAATATTGGAGGGAGGATGATGAAAACGAAATACCCATAATTGTTGCTGGTATGCTTTCGAATAAAACTTGGCTGAGGATATACAGGCATTGTTTCAAGTCCCAAACACTGGAGTAATAAGGAAGTTAATCCCTCGTTCACCCCTTTGAGCCTAGAAGTTGGAGTTTATTTCTATACTTAAAAACCCGCAATCTTAACCCGGGGATGGGTAGTTCTCAGTTAATTTGGTTGTGCATTCAATTACAAGAGAAACCGTGCAAGACGCCTTTCAACAAAGGTCGCGATCAAGCTTTCCTTTGCACATAGCAAGAAGTGTCAAAGATGCTCTCAAACAAAAAAATGACAAAGATGGTTCCCCGTAATAATTGAGCAAGGCGGTCATTATCTTTCAGAAAAGAAAATGAAATGAAAAGAAAAATCAAAATAAAAGTCCCGCTAAGTCAAAACCTCTGAAGGAGACTTAGGCAAAAAACTGGGGCATCCCGCTGACTGTAATTTCAAATGAAACAGTTCAGGCAAAAACTGGGGAATCCCGCTGACTGTAATCTCAAATGAAACAATTCAGGAAAAAGTTGGGAATAATAAATCCAATCAGAAGAGGTCTTCAAATCCTCAAAATTATCCACCATAGTTGACAAAAGTCCTCAAAACAACAAAAAGATGTAAGAAGAAATGAATGTCATTCTCAAGAATCCTTTAGCTTCTGAGCCATCGTCATTACTGCCATCAGTGCAATTCCAAAATCTCTTGGAACCTAAATGCATATTTTGAATTAACTGAACGTAGGGCTGAAGAACATCACGGAGATTGGGTTGGATACAAATAAACTTTGAGCCTTTATCCTTTATTTCTTAAACAGTGAACCTGACCACGTTACAACCCTTAAAAGACCTAATTGAAGCCAGGTTTCTTTTGAAAGCATACTACAGTAAGGTTGCGTAAACTGACTCTTATGATCTTTTGCGAATCATTTGTTTTGGTTTCATACCTTTGTTTTCACTTTAAAAGTATAAACCACTATGTTTTAACCAGTGATGCATTTTCTATACACCAATAACATCATTTCAAAAATGATTTTGGATTCAAAACTTTTGCATGAACTTTGCATTAAAATTACCATGTTTGGGTAAACAATTTTTCTTACAAACAAGCTTTCCTTGTCAAGGAATTTCAAACATTTGAGAAACTTGGTCAGTGACCCTATCAGGGGCAAGTATCTTCCAGATCCAGTTGCGAATCAGTTCAAGATTTACTGCTCAGTGCAAGTTTTCTCAGATTTGGTTTGCCAGAAGATCATTTTCAAGACTCATGTTGGGGCATTCCATTCCAACAAACATTTCAAGAACTGAAGCCATGATCAGTTTATCTCTAATAGTCATTTCAGAGCTGAAGCCGTGATCAACTTATTTCCAGCAACTTTCGATTGAAGCCATGATCAGTTTATCTTCAACAGTCATCTAATCTGAGACAAATCCCCAAGCATCTCTCCATATCCTTCTTCAGAAGATCATCAGTTCAACACAGTTTTCAAGTGTGACAAATTTGGGTGCAAGTTTTTATCTTCTTTCCAATCAAATTTGGCAGAGTTCTCCGTGTTGAGGAATCAAACTTCCAAACTATTCTCCACAAGATAGTCAAACTACATTGTCATAAATGTCAGCATTACATGCATAAATCATTCACATATGATGCATAACAAAATTCACACATAATGCATAATAAGAGTGTTTCATCCTCATTTGAATTTTTCGAGGTCTTGTTGCAGTTGACATGTCACCTTAAGATCAAAGTCCAACTTACTTGGCACCTACCAAAGCAAACGTCAGTTCAGCTATCTCTTTTTCCATCCAAAGCCAGTATTGGATGTTGTTACCTTTTCTGCCGTCCAAAGCCGGTATTGGACGTGTTGAGCTTTTCTTTCATTCAAAGCCAGTATTGAATGTCAAGATCTCTTTCACTCATTCAAAGCCAGTATTGGATGTTATGATCTTTTCTCTCGTCTAAAGCCAGTATTAGACGTTGAGTTTTCCCTTCATTCAAAGCCAGTATTGAATGTTAAGATCTCTTTCACTCATTCAAAGCCAGTATTAGATGTTGTGATCTTTTCTCTCGTCTAAAGCCAGTATTAGACGTTGATTTTTCCCTTCATTTAAAGCCAGTATTGAATGTCAAGATCTCTTTCACTCATTCAAAGCCAGTATTGGATGTTGTGATCTTTTCTCTCGTCTAAAGCCAATATTAGACGTTGATTTTTCCCTTCATTCAAAGTCAGTATTGGATGTCGTGTTTCTTTTCTGTCCAGCGTCTTTCCTGAACGACTCTGATGTAGATTCAGATTTGGTCTCATCCCACATCTATTGTTCTTCTAGATGTTTCTGATTGTCTTTTCAAGAGATTTGCTCGCCTCACTCAATGCCATTCTTGGATGTCGTTGCTTGCCTTCTCGAGTTTTATCTCTTTTTTTCCACGTATCGCTGGTTACTCTTTTTCGCCCTGACAGATATCCAGATGTATCTTGTTGTTCCCCGACGTGTCTTTCCACGTCATTTCATCTGAACTACCATAAGTTTCCAGTTTCGAGTCTTTCCATATTTTCACACAGTCTGTCTCATCTCATACATCATTAAAAAAATATGTGTGTAAAAAAAAGTCCTTGCATTCATTCATAACATATGCTATCATCTCATCGTATCAGGGACAAAATTCAGGTTTGTTTGTATTTAATTACATTCCGCCTATCTGGCTAAAAGATAATTAAATAGGGGCAGCTGTTGTACCCTAAATTTTTCCCCTAACTTTTTCAGTCGCACCTTCATACCATATTTTGTCATTTGGTCACAACCATTAATAAATAGCTTCATTCATCACATTTGCATCCTATCTTTAAGTTTGTTCTTGTGTTGTTGACTAACTTCTAATCAAAATATAAAAAATATTTGTCTTTGTCTTTGCATATTTGTGTTTTGTAGGTATCGAGTCGAAGCATATGGCAAATAAGGTTTTCTGGTATTATTTCCCTAAAATCTCTATTTGCAAAGAAAAAGAATTAAAGAATTTTCATTTTTTTTCACTGTACAATCGATTGCTCCTAGAGTGCAATCGATTGCACAAAGTGAATTTTGCGCAATTTTTGGAAAAATACACTGTACAAATAAATTTGCACTATAGTGCAATCGATTGCACAGCGTGAAAATTTTAAGAAAAAAAAATCAGCATTTCAAGCTTGTCAAATTTTTGGCTCCAATTTGGCTCTAATTTTTGAAAGAATTATCATTAATTCAAATTTTGGCTCCAAGAATCAATTACCAAATTACCACTAATCCCAATCCTAAACTCTATAAATAGAGCCCTCATCTCATTCAAATTTCAAGCTTTTGATAGCCAAATCCACCTTGCTAAAAAATCTCTTAATTCTCTCCATCTACCAAATTCACTCAAAGCTCCATTTTCAAAAAGGTAGTAAGCTTTGCATAGAAGCTTACTAATCTTTGAGCAAAACCTTCATCCAAACACTTTTTATCCATCAATTCTATACATCCAAGCTTGGTTAATTGATTCTTGTGGTTGAATTGAAGCAAATTCTTGAAGTTGTTTTGATAATTCTCTAGATTTACCTTTGGTAAGTTGGATAATTCATCTTTCACAATGTGATCTCTTGTTGATCTTTGGGTTCGATTCTTTGAGAATTATTTTGTGATTCCAATGGTGTTATTTTCTCATAATTTGATGGAATTTTCGTGCTCAATTGGATCCATGACCATAAGGTGTTTGATGGAAAGTTTGAACAAGAAATTGGCCTTTTAAAATGCTGTTTTTGCTACTGTAACAGTGTGTAATCGATTCCAGTAACTGTGCAATCGATTGCACAGAAGCGTTTCACACTCTTTTTTTTGAAAATAACACTGTGTGCAATCGATTCCACAGATACTGCAATCGACTGCACAGGGACAGAATGCACTTTTTTGCCTTGTTTTGGGGCAGCTTTGATCCAAAATGATTTTTCTACTCACTCCTTTTGATTGTTGGTTTGGATTGCAATTTTAAATGTCCAATTTGTCTTTAAACTCAATGGACTTTATGATGTAGATGAAGTTGGATAAATGTTCATCAATTCAAATCTACCGAAGAGTGAATTATTTAATTCATTTTTGGTGCTTTGGATTAATGATATGTTTAGTGCTTTAATCCATCTAGAAGAGTGGTTGAATTTAAAGATGAAAGAATTTTGAAATGGTGATCCAAATTAGCTTATCATTCCCCTCCCTCTTCATCTTATCCCTTTCTTTTTTAATTGTGCTACATGTTAAGGGATGATGATCTCTATATCATTTATCCAAACATGAAGTATATAGATTGCTATTGACCGACCTCAAAATAGGTGTGACTTCTACATAAGTCCACTTACGATTGCTTAACATAGTGTTAAATTTTGTCCCGATTCAAATAAATGATCATTCGTGGCCCAAACTTATGATTTCAAGCCCAAGTATGTTAATTTGATCGCTTTGATCCAATAACCTTGAGATTCGTTATGTGGAGGCTTTGGTTCTACCAATCCTCTAATGGATCTACAACACCTTTGGTCAACGTGGATCACTTAAACATCGTTGATCATTACATGTTGCCTTGTGAGAATTCCAAAATGGTTGATATACTTGACAAAAAGCAAATGCAACTTGTTGTGTGGAGGCTTTGGTTCTACCAATCCTCTAATGAGTTCCAAATGCAAGTTTCAAGATGGTCATCCAACTAACCACTAATTACTAACACTTAACTTTACTTTACGCTTTTATTTTCGTGCTTTATGTACCATTTACTTTTAGCATTTTACATTTCATGCTATTTTCATCTTTGCTCACTTGAGCATTTACTTTTATGTCATTTTTATTTTTCTCACTTGAGCTTTTCTTTCTTTTTAAAGACACCTAATAATCAACATAAACCATAAAAATCATTAATGATACTTGGACTACATGGTTACTATCCTTTGCATTATGGAGTGATGGACTTTTGGACTTAGGATTAGAGACCTTGGCCTATCTTGGAGACTTTGTGACTTTATTTGCTATTTTGTCTGGAGTTCTTGAGGTTTACCTCAAGACATTGGGTTATTTGTTTGTTTCGTGTGCACGTTATTGAGATTACGATCTTTGTTTGTAATCTGGAATTCGCCTGTATACAGCCGTTACTCTGCCCAATTTTTGCGAAGACTTAAAACACTTGAAGTTTGGTTCTCTCAAGAGGTCTAGTATCTTTGCTTGCTTGGTTTCAATCCGAAGAAAGGGAATTATATATTGACTCATAATGTTAAATATTGGCTTCTTGTTGGTTAGATGGTTCTTATCCCTAGCTTTTACCTTATGCTTTAGGATAGTCTCTTTGTCTCCTCCCATCTTCTTTAATTTCAAAAATCTTCTCCCTCCTTTTATAAAACTCTTCTTGTTTTGAAACTTGAAACATTTTCATAATAAACTTGGACTTATGTCCATGCATTTTCAAAACATTTTCATAAATAAACTTCAATCAATTTAATAATACCTCGACATTTTTTGTGAGAAGACTAAAAGTCAATCAATCTCATTTCAAACTATTTTTCCACTTTGGCTTTTATCTTTAAACTTTTCTTAAAAGATTAGACTCTTATCAATCCTTGTAGTGATGCAAACAACTATACTTCTACAATATGTAGTGAAGTGAGATATTTTCTACTTGGGTGTTGAGTGAGGCATTGTTGATTTTAAAATCCAAGCCATATCCTCCACTTTGAGATGATGCAAATTCTCCTTTCTCATGATTGTGGGTAGTAAGTATGTTTTTCACACGGACAATTGCGGTGATGTCTTATCTCATAAAATCAACCAACACACTTGTGTTTCAAATTTTTAAAAGAGGAACTATGTGTAACCTGATCCCCTATTGCACGAAAGGTGGTACGTAGGCACTAAAGGTTCGCAACCGCGGCGGGTGCAAAAATTATAAAAATATTTCTTTTCTCACCTCCACCATCCATTTTATATACAACACATTTTTATAGCCAAAATATACAGATTTTTTTTCAAAGAGGTTCATGCGGAGTACCATAGATGCTTAGGGTGCTAATACCTTCCCTTTGCATAACCAACCCCCTTACCTTGAATCTTCCCCCTTTTTTGGGTTATTCTCTCTTTTCCCATTCCTTTTGAAACAATAAAGCGCGGTGGCGATTTTTATTTTGATTTGTATAAAGTCTAGTCAATCCAATGGCTTAGTCTTGAACATTTCTACCGCTACAATATGATATTCTTGTTGTTTCTCAAATAGTTGGAGATGATACCAATTCATGTATGGCGCGATGTTGGGTTTGTAATGCCATTTCCCCCAGTCAAGTCTTGGTTCAGTTTTTCCTCCAGGATGTTTATATTAATTTAGGGTTTTTCATGGTCTGAAGCCTCTATCCCATATTCCCCAGTGAGGTCTTCACTCATATGACGAAAATTCATTCTTCCTCTATGTGATAAGGTGGAATCATTTGCAAAACATCGCCCTTTTGTAGTGTTGGCATTATTGTTGTTGTTTGGTAACTAGACAAGAGCAATATCTTTTCTAAGAAGTGTTGTAACAATTGTCAACTTTGTGGGATTTTCTCCGGCCAAGCGCTGGGATTTATTTAAAATCACCATAATTTTAATTTCTTACTGTATTGTTTAACTTCTTATATCCCCAAGTAAGTTGATTTAATGTTTCTCTTAGGAAGTTGTTATCCCCACGTGTTTTCATAATTTCTCCCCAGAGAAGTTTGTGTAATCATCACTCTTAGTATTGAAGAATGTATTTTGGTCTCCCCTTGATGATGTGGTGTTGTACTCCCCAATGAAGTCATCACGGGATCCCTAGCTGATATCTCAATGGTATGGTTTTCATCTGCCCTAATGATGTCAGTATTGTAATCCCCAGTGGAAGTACAGACATTGGCACATTGTTTTCCACATCGATGTCTGTGTGACGTCCCCCAATAAAGCCTGAAGGAGGATTTTATATCCATGTATCTTTCTTGATTCACTATTTAAAATTGATTATTTTCGGATTATGCTTCTTCCCAGTGAAGTTAAGCCGTGAAATAGGAATTTGTTTACTCGGTTGGTTCTTACTTTCTTGTGAAAATTTCCTTTTGGGTGTGATGTAGCCGAGCGTTGACTTTAGTCGAGTTGGTTTTGTCTGGTTATTCCTAGTGTTATAAGTCTGTTTTGCCAGCATATATATGATAACACTCATACATTCATACATACATCATGCATAGTTGAATTAAAATTCATTGCTCATCTGCATTCATTAATATTTTGTAGGCGTGTTACCCTATTTGTAGAGTTATGTTACCCTCTCTCCAATAGAGTGTCGACCTTAATCAGAAAGTGTATATTCTTTCAATTTCCCCATTGAGTTATCCCTCGTGGAAGAATTTTTCTTTAGCTTTCCTCTTCAGCTTATTGTCTGAATGGATCCGTGATCCCTTTTTGAGTTTATGTCTCATCAAGTGCTATCTTGGTTGACTGATCACTCCAGTTTATTTCTGGTTTGGATTTGTGGTCCCAGGCAACACTACTCTTATGTTTTTTTGCAGGCTTTAAGCCCGAATTTGAGAATGTGCATTTATTTTAGCACGAGAAGATATTATCTCCTCAGTATGAATATATTGAAACTTCCCTAGAGAAGTCGTATTTGCTTTTCCTAACAGGGTTTCATTTAACATCAAGTGGCAAGTCTCTTTATTTGAGCAACATATACTTCCCCAGTAAGTTTGTTAGTTCCCCAAGAAAATTCATTTGCACTCTAATGGATGGTAGTCTCGTCATTATGGGAGATAGTTCGTTGTTGAGATTTGTTACTCCAATGGATGGTAGTCTCTTCATTATGGGAGATAGTTTGTTGTTGAGATTTTTTTACTCCAATGGATGGTAGTCTCGTTATTATGGGAGTAGTTCATTATTGATATTTGTTACTCCAATGGATGGTAGTCTCGTCATTATGGGAGATAGTTCGTTGTTGAGATTTTGTTACTCCAATGTATGGTAGTCTCGTCATTATGGGAGATAGTTCATTGTTGATATTTTATTACTCCAATGGCTGGTAGTCTCTTCATTACGGGAGATAGTTCTTTGTTGAGATTTTTTACTCCAATGGATGGTAGTCTCGTCATTATGGGAGATAGTTTGTTGTTGAGATTTGTTACTCTAATGGATGGTAGTCTCGTCATTATGGGAGATAGTTCGTTGTTGAGATTTGTTATTCCAATGAATGTTAGTCTCGTAATTATGGGAGATAGTTTGTTGTTGAGATTTGTTACTCCAATGGATGGTAGTCTCGTCATTATGGGAGATGGTTCGTTGTTGAGATTCTTTTTTCATTGAAGAATTCATTTTTTTCCAGTCATAAGTATTGATGCTGATTATTTGTTGACTACCCTAATATTTGTATTTGCTGGTATTATCCTACCATTCCCCTTGTGGGTCGACGTTACCCTTTTTCTATCTTCTCAGTGAGTGGGTAGTTTCCAGTTATCTGTCGATCACCGTTATCCTTTACTGTCTCTCCTCGATATTTGAGTTGATGTTGCTTTATCTCCTCCTTGGGCTTTACCCCAATAGAGTCGAGTCTTATGTTCATTAGTGATTTATTTTCCTGGTCTAATTTTCTTTTGATCCTTTATTTTATGTTTCCCTAGTGGTGTCCTTTGTTACCTTTGGATTCGTTTGTTTGAATGCACAATCATAAGAATTGCATGGCATCTTAGGGCCAAAAATAGGGCTTCTTTTATATTTAAGTATCTTCAATCGTGTCGACACAATGATTTTAACCTTTGTATCTCTGATAGAATACACTTAAATAAGGACAGCTGTTGTACCCCAATTTTTCCCCCTAAGATTCCTCTATCATCTCATATCAACTCAATTACAACAAGATCACAATAGGGTTTAGTTCTTCTCCCTATCTCTAGGTTTTCTCATGAGGAATCACCAAGCACCTTGATTTGTATATTATGATCATCTATGTTTTGTATTGATTAACTTTTAACTCATAAATACAATGAATGTTTACTCTAACTGATGATATTATAGGTGAGGGAACAACACATTTCATCAAGTTGATTCATAGGTTAATGAGTTTATTTCCATGCCTTCTCAAACAAAGTTTCATTGAGATTCAAGCTTCATCATTGAATATTCTTTAAAGTAATATCATGACAAGGTCTACTATGATTCATCATCCCTCAATTTATCAAAGAAAGTCAAAAGATGGAAGGATTGATTGAAGAAGTTTGACCTGATTGGACAAATTCTTGATTCTTCGATCACAAGTACATAACTCTCTCAATATTAATAGTTGGAGGTGGTTTTTCTTTCTATGGGTTATTATTATCATCCAAAACAAATTCTATTCACATGGAAAAAGTAATTTTGCAAGAAAGATTGTCAAAATTAAAAGGGGTTCCAAGTCATTTTGGTGCTTTAGGAGCTAGGGTTTTGAACTTCTAAGGGCTATATCTTGCTCATCTTTTGAGATTTTTAAGTGATTCCAAAGATATTATTCTATTTAAATGGTTATTAACTAATCACTTAAAGATTTTCAAGAAAATTTTGTATGGAAGATGCCTAATGATGAATAAAGATTACAAGTCCCCCAAATAGGCCATCAAATTCCTTTATGTGACTTCAAAAGATCATAACTTGGTCAATTTTTATCTCCTTGATCCAATTCTTCTTCCACAATGATCTTAAGAATTTGAACTTCAAATTTTCATTTGTGTACAATGCTTTAAAGTGAGTGGAAGATGCCCTAAGAACTCAAAATATTATAGGTCACCTCATGGATTTTCACCAATTTTACAAGGCCATAACTTTTTCAATATTTGGTATTTTTAAGTGATTCAAGTTTCAAAATTATCTTTAGGGAGTCTAATTCAAACTAGAATCAATGATCAAAGCTTAATTTTGGAGGAAGGCCTTGTTTGAACTCAAAACATTATAGGTCACTTTTGAAGAAAAACATAGAATTTTTCAAAGTACAAAAAGTCAGCATCTTTTTCTCAACTTTGACTCATCACAACTTTTAGCTCAAACATCCATATGATCTCATTCTTGGAACATTGCAAAAATTGTAACCTTATATTTCAAAAGCTTCAAGAATCATGCCCTAAAACCCCTTGAGCTATGAACACCATGGATTCAAAGATGGTACCTTGAAACTGAAGTTTCCTTCCAAGTCATTATTTGAAATTCATAATGTGGCTTCTTAACACCAAATTAGCACATGTTTTTGATTTAAACATGTTTAACAAAGTTCCCAAAGTTGAATTAAGGATCAAAGTGCAAGAATTGATTGAGTTTTGAGGCATATGGGGTCACACATTTTTCACTTTCGAGCTTGATCCAATTTCCCTCCAAACTTCAAATTTCCTCTTAATTCTTTGCACCATTCTCTTCCCTATAAATAGAGGGACATATTGCATTCATTTTCGGAATCTTGAACAACCAAAATCACTCTGTCAAACTCCCTCCATAACTCACTTTTCTGAGATTTCAAATTCCTCTTTTCTCCACTTTTCAATCCAATTTCTTCGTTGATCCTTCATCCTTGAACTTCACTGAAGATAATAAAAGAAGAATCAAGCCTTGAGATGCCCTGAATCTATCTACCCAAGTCCATTTACAGAGCAAGTTCATCTGACTTTGTTCAGGTAGTTTAAGGCACCAAATCTTCTAACTCAAATTACTGGAATGGTTTATGATGTTCACTCATGCATGCTATTAACTCTATTTTGATGAATCAATGTGTTTGATACTTATGTTTTCTATTTCAAATTTTTCAAAACATCTATAATTTTTTCTAAATTGAGTAAGTTGTGTTTTATATAAATTTTGTGCGAGGATATGGTTGTGATTGTCTTGAAGAGACGCGTCTGATGATACCACTATGAGCATCTAAATTTACAGATTTAAGAATCATGGTTTCGCCCTAGTTACAGGGTAGCTGAAGATTGATAATGACCTACATGGCCTCTATAACCAATGAAAGCAAGACATTTGAAATGTTGCGATTGGTCTGATTTTCGTGACTTCAGTGCGCGCTTGTTGACTATGGATTTCCATATCTCATCATTTTTGAGCCATCAGATGCACTAGCATGTTTTAATGAACTAGATCAAACTCCTCACATTATTTTTGATTTATTTATTTTTACAAAATTTGTTTTAAATTTGTTTTAATATCATAAATTCATAACTCTCTTATTTTTTTATCCAAAAATTATTTAAAAAAAATATAAAAATACTTTGAATTATTTCTGACCTTCTGAATATTTTCTCATATTTTTATTTTAATGTTTGATATTTTTCATAATTTTTGTTTTGTTTGCCTTATTTTAATTATTTTAAAAATACCTTTTGATATTTTTTAAATTCTAAATTTTTTTATAAAACATCATTTTCCTTATTTTTGACTTTCTGAAACTTTTCTAGAATTTTATTTTGACTTCTACTATATTTAATCTTTTTTTCATTTAGTTGAGTGATTTTAATTAATTTAAAAATGTTTTTCTGTTTTAAAAAAATTACCAAAAGCTTTATACAAATATTTGGGATCATTTCTTACTTTTCTATAGTTTCTTTTAACTTTTCTCTGATACTCTTAATATATTTTACTATTTTACCTTTTATTTTCATTCTAAAAACATTTTAAAAATCATTTTTCCTTTTTATTTTATTCATTAAATGCAATTTATGTTTTTTAATATATTCTGACTATGTGATTGTTGATCATTAACTTCATTAACATCATTGGATCTTGGTTGTTGAGTTTAACTCCACCAAAATGGATGGATGATTTTAAAGATAGTTTGATTCAAATCCCCCCCCCCCCCCCCCCTCTTCATCTTATCCATTTCTCATTGTGTTACATTTTGTTAGAGGATAATATACATATCATCTCTCCAAACATTTGGCACATAGATTTCTATTGATCAGCCTAAAAATAGGTGTGATTTCTATATAACTCCACTTATGATTGCTTAACATAGCGCTAAATTTTGTCCCGAGTCGAGAAATGATCATTCGTAGCCAAAACCTATGTTTGCAAGCCCAAGTATGTTTAATTTTAAACCTTTGATCCAATGACCTTGAGATTCACTATTAGGAGGCTTTGGTCTTATCAATCCTCTAATGAATCTTCATAAATTTTGGACTAAGTGAATCATTTAAGCATCGTTGATCATTTGTTGTTGCCTTGAGAATTTGAAATGAATGATATACTTGACAAAAAGCAAATGTAACTTGTAATTGAGAGGCTATGATTTTATCAATCTTCTAATGAGTTTTAAAATGAAAGATTCAAGATGGTCATTCAACTAACCTCTAATTTCTAACTCATTAACATTTGGCTTTTATTTCTATGCTTTTACTTATTTCTTTTTACATTAAGCACCATTTATTATATCATTTTCATTTCATGCTACTTTCATCTTTGCTCACTTGAGAATTTATCTTTATGTCATTTTTATTTTGCTCATTTGAGCTTTTCATTTTATTTTGAAAGATACCTAATAATCAACTTAAACCATAAAAAAATTTTAAGGTTGCTTGGACTATTTGGTAACTATTCTTGGCATTTTGGAGTTATGGACTTCTTGGACATAAAAGTATAGACCTTGACCTACCTTGAGACCTTGTGACTTTTATTGTTATTTTGTTTGGAGTTCTTGGAGTTTACGCCAAGACATTGGGTTGTTTGTTTTCTTTTTGTGCAGGTTATTGTGATTATGTGCTTCCGTTGTGATTGGAAATTCATTTGTATACAACCGCTACTCTGTCTAATTTTTGTGGAGACTTAATGCATTTGATGTTTGGTATTCTTAAGAGGTTCATTATCTTTGCTTGTTTGGTTTCAATCCGAAGAATGGGAATTCTACATTGACTCGTTGTGTCAAGTGTTGGATTCTTGTTGGTTAAAAAGTTCTTTTCCCTAGCTTTTACCTTATGCTCTAGGATAGTCCCTTCATCTCCTCCCATCTTCTTTAATTTCAAAAAAAGTTTCTCCCTCCTTTCAAAACTATTCTTGTTTTTAAACTTGAACCTCTTTCACAATAAACTTGGACTTAAGTCCATGCATTTTATAAAAAAAAACCTTTCTTAATCAAACTTTTAACAACTTAATCATATTTTGACATTTTTTGCGAGAAGACTAAAAGTCAATCAATCTCATTCAAACTATTTTTCCACTTTAGCTTTTTTACTTTAATACTTTTCTCAAAAGATTAGACTCTTGTCAATCCTTATAGTGATGTGAGCAACTATACTTCTACGGTATATAGTGAAGTGAGACATTTTTCACTTGGGTGTTAAGCGAGGCTTTGTTGATTTTAAAATCCAAGCCATATCTTCCACTTTGAGATGACGCAAATTCTTCTTTCTCATAATCGCGGGTAGTAAGTATCTTCTTCCACTTGGATAAGACGATGATGTCTCGTCTCTTAAAATTAATCAACACACTTATGTTTTAAAATTTTAACGTTGAACTACGATTTCCCTGATCCCTTATTCCACAGAAGGTGGTACATAGGCACTAAAGGTTCACAACTGCAGCAGGTGAAAAAATTGTAAATTTTTTTCTCTTCTCATCTCCACCATCTATTTTTATACAACATTTATAGCAAAAATACATAAAATTTCAAAGAGGTTCTCTCGGAGTACCGTAGATGTTTAGGGTGAAAATACTTTCCCTTTGCATAACCAACCCCCGAACTTAGATTCTCTCCCCCTCTTTTTGGGTTATTCACTATTTTCCCATTCCTTTGGTAACCATAAAGCGCAGTGGCTATTTTTATTTGATATGTGAAAGTTAAGTCAATCCAATGGCTTAGTCTCAACATTTCTACCGCTACAACGTTGTTCATAGTTTTAGGAAGAAATCTCTTTGTAAAAAGTGGAAGTTTCTCACATCGGGGAACTACCACACTGTTATACCCCAATTTTCCCCCCTAAGATCTCTCATAATCTCATATTATTAATACATCAAGATGACACATTAGGGTTGGTTCTCCCTTATACTTTATCATATCTTTAAGTTTTCTCTTGAGGGAACACCAAGCACCTTGAATTATGTATCTTGTACATGTTTTTTTGGGTGGATTAACTTTTAACTAACATCAAAATATGTATATATGTTTCTTTGAATATTCATATTGTAGGTGATGACACAACTGCATCCATCTCACCATCTAACCTAGGGTTTTTAGGGATAGTCCTCAACAAAATAGTTCTTCAATGGATTGTAAGAGCTTAAGCTTCAAGGCTCTGTATATGATATCAATGTTTTTTTGTTCAAAGAGCTCTCTCACCTTATTTAGGTTAGTTATTCCTCAAGGTTGATGGTGGTATTCATAAAGAAGATTCATAGGTTCATGTGTTTATATTCATACCTTCTTAAACAATTTTCATTGAGACTCCATCTTTGAGTGTTCTTCAAAACAACATTATTTCAATGTCCAATGTGCTCCATCATGCTCTATTTTTCCAAGAAAGTTCAAAATATTAGAGGTTTATTCAACAAGTTTGACCTAATTAAGAAAGTACTTGATTCAATGATCACAAGTGAATAACTCTCTAAATTTTAAATTTTGTGAGTTGATTATTTTTGCTATGGGTTCCTATCATCATCTACAAAATCTTCCCTTCACACGACAAGATCTAATTGTGCAATAAATATCATCAAAAGTTGAAATGGGTTTCAAGTCATTTTGACACTCTCTGAGCTAGGATTTCCTGACTTACAAGGACCATATCTTGCTCATTTTTTTAGATTTTTTATTGATTCCAAATCCATGATTATCTTTAAAGGGTCCTTAGCAAGTTCTCTAAAGGGTTTAAGGCGAATTTTGAATTGAAAATCACTAATAGTTGAAGAAGATTACAAGTACTTTGGGAAAGCTATCAAATTCTCTTGTGTGACTTCAAAAGATCATAACTTGGTCAATTTTTATCTCCTTGAGTTCATTATTTTTCCACAATAATCTTTGGGATTTTTACTACAACTTTGATTGAATATGCAAGACTTGAAAATGCTTGGAAAGTTGTTTATGAATTGAAAAGATTATATGTATTTTGTAAATTTCCCCATATTTGTTCATCATCTTTCAAAGATTATAACTTTTTCAATTTTTATGATTTTTGAGTGATCTCAATTCCAAAATTCAATTCAAGAGGTCTACTTTATTTTATCCTCAAAGATCAATAGCTAATTTTGAATGGAAGGACATGTAATTTTGAAGAACATTATAGGTCATTTTGAAGCTCAACACTTCAAAATATTTCTAAGTACAAATACCCGTGTGTTTTTCTTGATTTCAAACTTGAATAACTTAATGCTCAAGCATTCAAATAGTACCTTTCTTAGCATATTTTGAATTTTGTTGTGATAACTTTCCATTGCAAAGATTATAACAAAATAACTTTTCCATTGAAAATGCTTGGAAAGTTGTTTATGAATTGAAAAGATTATATGTATTTTGTAAATTTCCCCATATTTGTTCATCATCTTTCAAAAATTATAACTTTTTCAATTTTTATGATTTTTGAGTGATCTCAATTCCAAAATTCAATTCAAGAGGTCTACTTTATTTTATCCTCAAAGATCAATAGCTAATTTTGAATGGAAGGACATGTAATTTTGAAGAACATTATAGGTCATTTTGAAGCTCAACACTTAAAAATATTTCTAAGTACAAATACCCGTGTGTTTTTCTTGATTTCAAACTTGAATAACTTAATGCTCAAGCATTCAAATAGTACCTTTCTTAGCATATTGTGAAGTTTGTTGTGATAACTTTCCATTGCAAAAATAATGAGATCATAAAGCCTCTTAAGCTGTTTGCCCCTTGGTTTTGAAATGAGCACCATGAAAACTTATTTTGAGTTTTGGTCAGAATTGAAACTCCCATTACCATCCCTTTAAGCTTGTGTTTTTGTTTCTAATCATCATTAGCAAGTTTTTAGAAGTTATTAGACACCTAAAACACACGATTAGAGTGAGTTTTGAGCATGTGCAAGTCACACATTTCACACCTTGCGGATTATCTTGGTTTGCACGATTTGAGCATCATTCCTCTCATTTATCATCATTATTCACTTCCCTATAAATATAGGATGATATTCCATTCACTTACACAAGCTTAGAGAGCCAAAATCACCCTGTCAAACTCTCTCTATCGCTCACAATTCCGAGTTTTCGAATTCACTCTCTCCTTATTTTTCAATCTAATTTCTTTGTTCATTTTTTATCCTTGAACTTCACTAAAGATAACAGAGGAAGAACCAAGCCTTGAAGTGCTCTAAATTTTGCTAGCCAAGTCAAGTTTTAGAGCTCTGATGGTGAGCTTCAATAGGTAGATTCCTCCATCAATTCTCTCCAAAGTTGTTACTAAAATATAGCTCTCATCACTGTGATGCTCATAGCATTATTGGTTTTTAACTTGAAGTGAGTTTTGCTCATGAATTTTCAAATTCAGTTTCAATTGTTTCCTTCTGGTTTTTTCCAAATCGACTAAGTTGTGGTTAATATAAATTTTTTGCGAGGATACCATTGGAATCGTCTTGATGACACGAAGCGAATGGCACCGGTCTGAGCTTCTAATTTTACAGATTAAAGGGCCTTCAATTTGCGTGTGGCTGGAGGTTGAAGATGATGACATGTCATCTCTCAACCAATGACATGATGCCACACTATTTTTTTCAAAATCTATTTTAAATTAATGTCTCGGTGCTTTATTCACTAATGACCACGACATGCACAGCGCGTTAGATCTCTTGGATTTGATTACTAATGCGTTTTGAAAATGATCAAATGGTCCACATTTTTTTTGGTTTATTATTTTATTTTCTGATTTTTGTTTTAATTGTTTTTTACTTCAAAAATTCGTTAAAAAAATTATTTCAACTTCTAAAATTGTAAAAATATTATCAAAAATACTTTTGATTTTTCTATTTCTGCTTTTTTATTTTTCCATTATTTTATTTTGCTATTTAATATTTTTATGATTTTTCGTTTTATTTAACTTGTTTTGATTGTTTAAAAATATATTTCTTGATTGTAAAATTCTGAAATAAATTATGGAAGGATCCAATGACCTTTTGACAAATATTGGTAACATCATTTCATTTTTATTTTAGATTTTACTTTTTTTTGTTGCAAATTTTAGCTTTTTTTTTTATTTCTTTATATTTTGAAAATAGTTTCTGATTTTAAAAAAATTTTAAAAAAAGTTTTCAACACCTGTTGGCTCATGTTGGACCTCTGATATTTTTAGGATTTTTATTTGATGTTTTAATACATGTTATGTATTTGACTAATTATTTCCTCTTTAAATCATTTAAACTTTGTTTAATATATATATATATATATATATATATATATATATATATATATATATATATATATATATATATATATATATATATATATATATATATATATATATATATATATATATATATATATATATATATATATATATATATATATATATATATATATATATATATATATATATATATTACTTTTTGATTGGTCCTAATTTGGAGACACTTAGGTGTTATTTTGGGACAAGTTCTACAACTTCATTGGATTTTGGGTGTTGATAGGTTGAAAAACCAAATCCACCAAAATGGATGAATGATTTTAATGATATTTGAAACCCTAATTTCATCTGATGCATTATTTATACTATCATTGCGCTCCCTCTTCATCTTATACATTTCTTATTTTTACTTGTGCTACATATTTTTGGAGAATGATCTATATATCATTTCTATAACATGTTTGATACATAGATTACTATTGACCGACCTCAAAATAGGTGTGACTTCTACATAAGTCAACTTACGATTGCTTAACATAGCGCTAAGTTTGTCCCGATTCGAAAAATAACCATTTGTGGCCTAAACCTATGTTTGCAAGCCCACGTATCTTTAATTTAAAACCTTTGATCCAATAACTTTGAAGTTCATTGTTAGGAGGCTTTGATTCTACCAAACCTCTAATAAACTTCATGAATTTTTGTCTAAGTGAATCATTTGAATATCGTTGATCATATGTGGTTGCTTTGAGCACTTGAAATGAATGATATGTTTGACAAAAAGCAAATGAAACTTGGTTTTGAGAAGCTTTAATTTTATCAACCTTCTAATGTGTTTCAAAAATCAAGCTTCAAGATGGTCATTCAACTAACCTGATAACTTCTAACTCACTAACAATTAACTTTACTTTATGCCTTTATTTTGTGCCTTTATTTTTATGAAACATTTACTTTAGAATTTACATTGCATGCCATTTTTTTCTTTTGCTCACTTGAGTATTTATCTTTATGTCGTTTTATCTTTTCTCACTTGAGATTTCTTTTAGTTTAAAGACACTTAATAATCAACTTGAACAATAAGAGCTTTAAGGTTTCTTGGACTATTGATTACTAACTTTGGCATTATGGTGTTGTGAATCTCTCAAACTTAATATTGGAAGCATTGATACTTAGGGACCTTGTTGCTCTGTTGTTATTCTATCTGAAATCCTTGGGGTTTACTCTAAGGCATTGGTTTGAAGTTTTTTTGTGTGCAGGTTATTCTGATTTTCATGTTTTGTTTGTGATTGAGAAGTCCTTTATACATAGTTGTTACTATACCCAATATTTTTTAAGACTTAATTCATTTGAAGCTTGATATTCCTCGTAGGTTTAGTATTTGTGTGCTTTAGGATAGTCCCTTCATATCCTCCTATCTTCTTTAATTTCAAAAATATTCTCCCTCATTTTCAAAACTCTTCTTATTTTCTAACTTGAACCGCTTTCATAATAAACTTGGACTTAGGTCCATGTATTTTCAAAAAATCTTTTCTTAATTAAACTTTAATCAATTTAATCAACATTTGACATCTATCTCAAGACTAAAAGTCATTAACCTCACTCAAACCATTTTTGTCACTTTGGCCTTTTACCTTAAAACTTTTCCAGAAAGATTAGACTCTTGCCGATTCTTGTATTGATGTGAGCTACTATACTTCTACAATATGTATTGAAGTGAGATATTTTCCACTTCGGTGTTGAGTGAGGCTTTGTTGATTTTAAAATCCAAGATATATCCTTAACTTTGAGATGATTCAAATTATCCTTTCTCAAAGTTGTGGGTAGTAACTATGTTTTCCACTCGGATATGATGATGATGTCTCTTCTCTTAAAATTAACCAACTCACATGTCTTTTAAAATTTTTGAGGTGAACTATGAGTACCCTGATACCCTATTACACTGAAGGTGGTACGCAGGCACTAAAGGTTCGCAACCGCGGCAGTTGCAAAAATTTTAAAAAAATACTTCTTTTCTCATATCCACCATCTTATTTTAAATACACCTTTTATAGCCAAAATACAAAGATTTTCAAAGAGGTTCATGTGGAGTACCGTAGATGTTTAGGGTGCTAATACCTTCACTTTGAATAACCAACCCCCTTACCTATATTCTCTCCCACTCTTTTGTGTATTTATTCGCTCTTTTCCCATTTCCTTTGGAAACAATAAAGTACAGTGTCAATTTTTATTTGATCTTTATGAGTTAAGTCAATCCAATGGCTTAGTCTCAACATTTCTACCGCTACACACACAATTAGTTTTAGGCCTACAATCTATGTACTCTTGGATCGCAATCTTGCCAGCATTATTCCAAAGCTTTATTCATGTTTCTAGATTTATTTTGTTCGTAGTTTTATTCAAGTTTATTTCATCTGCTTTACTTCCAGGTTTATTTATTTGCAATTATTTTAGTTTCTCGTTCTTATAATATTATTTTATCATTACAAATCTAAATATGCCTATGTTCATAATTAATAATTATAATTGCATGTTTGTTTCTTTAAGTATGTCCGACTAAATTGTTTCGAGTCTGGTATGTAAGGACCATCGTTTCCGATGGGACTCGATAATCATGTTGGCTTAATATTTATATGAAAATCATGTTTTTGGTTCTATTTTTAAACTTATTTTAAATAGCCTTGTCACGAGAGTGAGAGGTTACTTAACATGATTTTGTCACGAGAGTGAGAAATTAACTAAGGTTCAAGCCGACACTGCGAGAGCGTGGGGGTCGAATCAGATAGTAAAAATGGGACATTGATCTTAAAGAGGGCGAGAGTGCTTTAAGTATCAATTAGGACTTGTTCAGTTTTTAAAACAAATTCCTTAATTAAAATGGGCGACCAAGAGCAAAATCACATGGTTAAGGAATGTGGCTTTATACAAAACCACGGGAGTATGAGGTCCAGTCTTTAAATTGATATTTTCTACTAAACACATTTTTAACATCAGTATAAGCCAACGACTTACAGAGTCCCTGAGGTACGCGGAATACACATTTTGGTCTCTCTTTTCTTATATATTTCCTTAATCATATTTTATTTCAGTTTTAGTTCTTAGTTTCCCCTAAATCAATTATTCATTAGCCTTAGCTTTACAAAGCGACCATATATTGCAGTAGGTTGATATTGGTATTTGTGGGTACGATAATCTTTTATATTACTTCGATATTTTGGTACACTTGCGGATGCATCAATATCCTACAAGCATGGAGTCTGAACCATGAGAGTATAACATACCATAGTCACTAGTACTACTGATATATTTAAAAATCCTTTTTACTTGATTGATGTAACTTGTTTTCTTGCTCAGCTTGATATATTTCACACACACACACAATAAATGTGATATCAGGTCTGCTAGTTGTAAGGTACAATAAACTACCAATAATACTCCTATATAATCTTTGATCAACAATAATACCTTTTCATCTTTTGATAGTTTCACCTAAGTAGAAGCAAGTGTTCTCTTGTGACTTGCATTCTCTATTCCAAACTTCTTTACTATGTTCTTGGCATACTTACTTTGAGATATGAAAATAAAGTCATTCATTTGTTTCACTTGAAGCCCAAGAAAATATATTAGTTCACCAACAAGACTGATCTTAAATTCGGATTGCATTTGTTTGACAAAATGTTCCACCATCTGGTATGATATGTTAGGATCAAAACATAGGTGATAGTATAAGATGCTTAACATGTTAGGATCAGAACATAGATGATATCTTGATGTTATTTTATGCCATGCCTATTGGTTTCTTATCATTGCTTCCATGATTTCTTCTTCATTTATTCAAGTTTTCTTGTAAGATCTTCATCTCTTATGTGTTTTATCACCATGAATTTGTATGTTCAATGATGTTTTTCCATCCATATCTCTTCTTTGAGACATGATGTCTTGTCATCTTAATGCATGTATACTTTATGATTTATCATCTTTATGTGATTTTTTTTCATCTCTTCTCTTACCTTTACTTGCCTTCTTCTAAGTATGTTTATAGGTATCTTATCTACGTACCTTATATCTTGAGTAAGTTTTTGCTTCTCATGTGTGATAAGTAATTATCTAATTGCCATCTCTTATATATTTCCTATCCTACTTTGATGACTTGATATCATTTTTAGGTGTTGATGTTTTACCATCTCTTCCTCTATTCTTGTTTAGTGCTTAGGTTTCTACCTAATTTCATGTGTGTTTATGTGATACTTTCTTTTTATATCATCTAAGTGTGATTGCTAGTTTCTTATTCCTCTTCTTTTCTTTTGTGAGATTCCCATATTCCCCATAGGATCTTTACTTCCTCTTTCTCTAAGTTTGAACTAAATATACCTTAGGATTGCTATCCATGCATGACAATATTAGGTAGATATCCCTCTCATCCTAACTTTAAGTCCACAAGAATGACAACTTATAGGATTTAGATCCCCTTTTGTTAGTCTTTTCTCTTTTTTCATCCATGTTAAAACACTTCTTTTTCTTCTTAAACTTCAAAACACTTAATAAATAAATGATGAGAATCACACTGCTGTTAAGCAATGGAAGTGATAAGAGGGTTTCTTCTCGATCTTATTATTCTTTCATTCTTAGTCTTTTGTGTGGTTCAAATCTCAAAGACTCTTTTAATTGAAAAGTGGATAAATGGCTAATATCTCTCTCTTGAGGTCAACTAGCTATTATTAGCAACAAAAATGCAAACCAATGCAAACCTTTTTATCTTCGACATTTTTTTTAAAACCTTTTCAAAAATCACATGCTTCGCTAGCATCGTTTATAAAAAACATGAAACTCACCAAAACATTTAAGGTGAACTACGAGTGCCTTGATCCCCATTGCATGCTCAGTGATATGTAGGCACAAAGGTTCGCAACCAAGACAGGCACAACTAATAAAAAATTTATTTTTGTATATACTTTGTATACATTCTCTTAGCTTTAGGCTTTAGATTTTATTGTACACCCTTTGATTAGAACAAACTTAAGTGGATCCCGTGGAGTACCACAAACGTGAGGGGTGCTAATACCTTCCCCTCACATAACAAACTTTCTTACCCTTTTTCTCTTGGTCGTGTGACCATGCTCCTTACCTTCCTTTATGTTTATTCAGTGTTTCCTTTCCCTCTCTTGGGATAAATAGAATTGATGGTAACTCTTATGTATTTCTCCTCCATTCACACTTTAATAAAAATCCCAGACACGACAGTTTACGACTCTGCTGGGGACAGATTGACCAATTGTTGGTCTATCCTATCCAAGTAAGACCTAGCTTGTGTTTGTTTACTTTTCTTTGGTGTGTTTTGTTTACTTTACTTGCGTGCATTGCATCTGATTTCATGGTTTCCTATACTATAAATATTAATGTTGTGTTTTTTATCTATGGGGTTGGGATGATACTATTGAGGTAAAAGGCCCAGTACCCAAGCCAGAGTTGTAAACTCTTAGGAACCATAGGAATAGAATTGAGACATGAAGGCTACTAGACGAGGTCCTACTAGCGCGGTCATGTGTGCCACACTCAGTTGAGGTATAAATGGGGTATTATCATCATTCACGTCTGTTGTTATGATGATAGTACTTTCACGCTGACCCGTGATTCTGACTCACCCTTGCCTTACCCTGACCTAGACTTCACCCGTGAGTGGGGAAGGGATGATCTTACAGGTACCGTTTGTGACTTTTTTTCTGTTGGAAACTATTTGGTTATATTGGTGTATATTCCAGACTTTTAATCCTGTGACATCCGATTGTTCAACAGTTCAAGAGTAATCCAGTGTTCAGGAAGCCTTGATCTCGTACAATTGTGGATCTACATGGTACCTGGTTCTTGTGTGTTCTGAATCTATGTCGGACTTTTGGTCTTGTGTCACTCGGATGGTTCAAAGACAGTGCATCCATTATCCATTGTGATGGAGCATTGATCACATATCTTTGCATTTATAAGCATTGTTAATCTCATGTTAGCATACATTTTCTTTCCATTACCAATGAATCATATCTTTGAGCCTCGTGCCAAGCTTTTCTAGTTCTTACTTGCTTAAAAACCAAAACATGAGGGTTCCTTGGAAATAATCGAACATGTCATTGCATGCATACCATGCACCCATACATCTCATGTATTTATAACTGGTGATTCTTATTCCGACTTGATGTCCTCTTTAGAATTATAGACTTGACTTCTCACCATTACAAGTTCAGGGATCAGACATGGAACAACATCGTCAGGAATTGAACGTGATGAAGGTTCAGATACGGTTGTTTGTGGTAGATATGTCAGCCATGGCCCATGGTCAGAAACTTTGAAAGAGGAAAACAGTAAGTTGGAAACTCAAATGATTCTGGTTATGGAAATTTTTAATAAAGTGTTGGGAAAGGAAGGTGATCCTATACTTGTTGTTGTAATAGAAACTGCCATTTCTTCCCATCATGCGGGATCTTTTTCATATCATGAGTTATTTTGTGGATCTCTCCCATAACTTTGCGTTCCTGAGTCTCCTTGTCTGCAACTAGTGTTTGTTCTCCAAGTGAATCCATGGGGCAAAGCTTATTAGAAAAGAAAGAAGAATTCAAATAAGTATGTTGACTCAATTCCAATGTCTTACATGCAGTTACTTCCTCGTCTATTGGAAGTTCATTTGATTAAGCTTCGTGCTTTGGGTCTTCCTCATGTATTTTGATTTTGATGCTAATACTAAGTGTGTCTTACATTATGGGGAATCTATTCATGATATTGAGGACCACAAGGGTTGAAGTATAAATCCCAACACCTGTCTAGTATCTTTTCCAAGGTCCAATTCGTGTTTTGCAAACCGTTTCAGAATCTTCCTCCCAGCTAAGTTTCACTTATGTATGGTAGAATATGAGGTTGAAGAAGTCCTTGAATGCAATGTCTGATTATTTCTTATGTACAGTAAGAGATGCTTTTGATTACAAGTTATTGATATCTTTTTTATACAGTAGAGGATACTTGGTGATTTGCTATGTAAGTTCTCCTGGTACATCATTCATCCCACCTTTTGAAAGAATCCTTCATGGATATCATTTTGGGGCACTTGACCATTCGGTTAAAGAGAGTATGTCATCCAGAGACGAGGACCAAGATTGGATCAATTCAAAGACCGTTGTGTTCATAGCAGATCAGAAGGGGAATCTCTTGCCCGAGTGAGCATCAAGACTTCAAAAAGTCGTCACAATCAATAGGTATAGACGGAGTCAAGCCTCTTCTAAAATGAAAATATTTTGTTTCTTTGTTGCATTTTCATTTGTATTTTTGCTTGTTTGTTTAAATATTGCTTGCATGTAGAAACTTTTCTATTGTTGAATTTTAATATTAATACAATAAGTATGTTTGTCTTGAAGTAATCCATTCGTTTACACTTATCCATTTTCTATCACTCATAAAATAATTTGCTTGCATATTGATACCAACTTTCCCATGTATTTTTCTTAGGAAAAGATTGGAGGGAGGATGATGATAATTGAAGAACACAAAAATCTATCGTTTATATGATTTTGATTAAGACCATGCTGATAATGTACATGCATTATTTCCAATCTCCAAATACCAAAGATATAAGGGATTGAAACCACCGTTAACCCCTTTGAGCCTTGAATTAGGAGTTTCTTTTCTGTTCAGATAAAACCCTTATTTTAAAACCCAGGGGTAGGGTAGTGTTCAGTTAATCTGATCGAGCATTAAAATTTCAAAAGGAGTGTCGTATTTAAAGATTACCGCACCTTATCCCTCACATTAGGAGGTCAGAAAAATCAAAACCAATGGTTATTCCCTCACATCATGAGGTCCAAAAAGTCAAAAAACCACAAATGGTTATCCCTCACCGACCAAGGAATGAGGCAGTCACAATTTTTTCGACAAGTCGAAAACGACTCGAGGTCACACGATTTATTCAAAAAAAAAGAAAGAAAAAATGATGAAAAAAACTATAAGAAAGCCCGCTAAGTTGAAAAACTTGAAAACGAGTGACTTAGGCAAAAATTAGGGCATCCCACTAGACTTCAAAATCAAAATTCAAATAGAATTTGTCCAGGAAAAAGTTAGGGAAAATAAAAAAGATAAAAAATGGAAAGCCTGAAAGGAGAAAAAGGATTACGAATAAAAATCCTCAGCAAATAACAAATTCGTTTGTTTAGACACCAAAAACAAAGGTGAGTGAGTGTTGTGTTCAAAAACCTTGTGGATTCCTCAATCATCAAAAAATCCTCTTGAGAGATGAGTGCTTGTATTAAGTTAATTGAACTTTAGACTGAAGATGATCATGGAGACCTGGGTACCAAATAATTTTAAGCCTTAAAACATTTTTTTCTAAAAACCGTGAACCAGGCCACGTTACAACCGTTAAAAGTCCTAACTGAAGCATAGGTTAATTTGGAGGCATATTACAATGAGATAACATTTAACTAACTCTCAAGGTGTGTTGGTATCATATGCTCGTTTTTATCATTCATAAATAGAAAAATGTTTTCAAGTGTTGCACTCTAAAAGTGATTTGTTCACATGAAGTTGCAATGTCTTTTCCATATAAAACTTCAAGACTTACATAAGTGTTGCATTAGAATTATCATTCTCTTAATAAACATTCTTCTGCATGTAAAACAACTGCTTGACATCAAGGGCGTTTACACAATGAGCATCAATGAAGAGCTTAATATTGTCAAAGAAGAGAGGTTTGAACACTCTGTTGAATCAAAAGTTATTCATCTCAAGATAATTAATAGTATCCTAAGGGGAATGTGTTCCAGATAACCCAAGGAGTATGAACAATATGATGCTTTACTGTTTGAGTACCCTTAAAGGGAACAAAGTTTGCAGATTTATCCAATTTATGGTAGTCACGTCGAGAAATCTCTTCAAAGTTTCACCAATCTAGAGTAGTTATATCAAGATTTGAAAAAAACTCTCAAAGTGCTAAGTAATTAGGGTCTGTTACCCAAGTGTCGCTAAAGTTACTTTCAACATTGATTAGTCAGGGGAAGTGTTCCGAAGTACAAAACATTGGGGAAATTAATCAATAATGGCATAGATCTCAGGAAATCCTCTCGAGGTGAATCTTTTCAAAAGGTCAATCAATCTGAAGCAGTTACGTCGAGATCCGACAAATCTCTTCATGAACTAATTGTGTAAGAGAACTATTTAAATCTTGAATACATTGGGGCATTTTTTATCTTGAATCAATATGGTAATGGATTTCTATAAGGATCTTCTCAAGACAAGTTCCTTCATATTATACCTAGGGCACGTTTAGTGTAATTTGTTTTGTAGAAATTGTCATTCTCTCGCTAGTGTGTAATCTGCCAATACTGGAACAATTTCTTTCAAAATAACTACAGTAACCCCAACTTGGGTCGTTTCACCAGCAACACTAAAATTTCTACTTGTCCCTAGTGAGTCTTCCCCAAGAAAAGGGATTGTGGCTAAAAGAGTGTGACTAGATTATAAATTCTTCTATAATATTTCCTAGCAATACTTAAAGTTTTCTTCTCCCCAGCATTGCCATGTGGAGAATCCTTGTCTGATAGGTCATGATTCATGAAACTTCTTGGTAAAGAATTTACATCCCCAACAAATGGGTGATAATGTTGTGTTTAGGCGAGAATTTTTATTCCCCAAAGCAGATATGCCTCATTCCCCAGTCGATTATTTAGGTTGAGAATTTTCTTATTCCCCGACAAGGCGCTTCACCAAGATTTCTTATTCAAGAATTCTCTCATTTCCCCAACGGAAGCTTATATTGGGACTCCTTAAGTTGAGAATCTTTTCTCATCCGCCAGCCAATTCTATTTGAGAATTGTTCGTTTTTTCCAAGCTGGGTCATCTGGAAGCTTATTTCGCTCCCCAAAAGAGGCTACTTTTTTATATCTCTTACTCATAATCTTTTATCTCCCCATATGAGTTGCTTTGTGGATATCCCTTATTCAGGAATGTTCATTTCCCCAACTGAGTCGTTGAATTGAAAATTCTTATTCAAGGATTCCCTCTTTTCCCTAGTAGAGTTTGACCTTGGATGTTGATGAGTTTCATATCCCCATAGGAGTTCACTATCGTGACTCCTTGACCAAGGTTTCTCGTATCCCTGGAGAGGCTCGTTCTTATTGGATATCATTCCTAAATCCCTAGTTAAATTTCTTACGCCAAGATTACCCCCCTCTCCAGCAATTGTTATGTGCATAATTTCTCTTATATCCAGCTAGGATCCTCATATTCCTAGCAGTATAATATTTTGTCATCCCCAGGCGAGAGATTGACAAATTATTCCTCAAGCAGTTAGAGGTGGATTTTGATTCCATACGTGCCCCGTATTATTGGTGTCTTACCCAACAACGCCCAGTCTTCATTTGGCGTTTCTTATCAGAGTTTACAATTTCAATCAGATCTTCTCCAGCTGATCTTGCAATATATTTTTGCAACTCTCCTCAGAGTTTGTAGCCTATATTTATCGATTACTCAGTTCGTTACTCCCTGTAGAGTTTAAGCTTTTCAAGGGCTTCTCTCTAGTGGTTCCTTGTATCTTATTTTCTCCATCAAAATTATGCATCATCACATTGCATTCTCAAAGCGTATTATTTCCATTCCTTTTTGGAACATTACTCCATGAAAAAATGATAATAATTCAAACATGCATTGAAACATAAGCCATCATTATTTATTTTTTCCCTAGTGGATTTTCCAAACTTTGGATTCTATCCCCAATAAGATCGCTCTATCCTTGGTATTCTGGTTTTTACCCATACAAGTATCCTTATGATGTTACCATTTGAATGGTTGAGTGTCTACTCACTATTTTTGGTTGTGGTCCAGTTTTTTCCTAACACAATTTTCTGGGGTTTTTACTACTCTTGACGGTTCATTTCAATGTCTATTGATTTACATTTTGAATAAAAATATGACACTGATATTCATTTTAGCCTATTATTATCTAGTTTCTCTTAGGTCGAGTTTTATCTCGTTACATGTGCGTGCAATCCAGTTTTGTCCTGGTACTCATCTTTGGACTAGTTTTATCTAGTCATCTTGATTCGAGTTTGCTACTCGTTTTTAAGTCTCATCTTTAGACCAATATCATCTAGTTTTCTTGAGCGGAGTTTTTACTCGTTATTTGTCTCTTTTATTCCTTAGGTTCGCTCAACATCATCCACTTCCTACCCTCGTTTGAGACCAGTAAGTGTCTTGTGAAATACACACACTTTCCGCCACATTGCTATAGGACCCAATTTTTATTGTTGTCCTATTAAGTACTTTTTCAGAGTCTAATATTATACAGTTTCTCTTAGGTTGAGTTTTTATCTTGTTACCTTATTTGCACATCAGTTTCTACCTGGCGTATTCTTTATAGTACTCCCAGAGGCCGAGTTTCATCTCGATAACCTCTACTCGACCCCACCAACGTTCAGCTAGCATGCTAATGGTATAAGTTTAGTTTTATTTGTCCTTTGTTGATCGAGAGCAATTTATTTCTGGTATACTCATTCAGATTTGATATATATATATATATATATATATATATATATATATATATATATATATATATATATATATATATATATATATATATATATATATATATATATATATATATATATATATTTGTATCTTAAGAGTATAGTATTATGTAGTCTTCTTAGGTTGAGTTATGTCTCATTTTTGTGGTATGTGATCCAATTATGTCATGGAACAGTCTTATAGAGTCTAGCATTATCTACTCTTCCTGGGTTGAGTTTTATCTCATTATTGTGGTATGTGCTCTAGCTTCATCCTGGAACATTCTTTTAGAGTCTAGCATCCACTAGTTCTCTGGGTGTAATGTCAATCTCTACTTGGCTTACCTTTTGAGTCTAATCTCTACTTGGCTCATCTTTCAAATCCAATCTCTACTTGGTATACATTTTGAAACCATCATCCGTTGACACTCTTTGGTAAGACTTAGCATCCACAAGTCTTTCCCTTCTTCACCCAGTTTGACTGATACTGTTGTTTGAGAAAATACAAAAAAAATATATGCAGTTACCCTTGTTGCTTTACACTCTCATTCAAGAGTATAAATTTTCGGGTTCTTGTAGTATTCAATCCTCTTCCACCTTGAACATTCGAAAGTTATCGCTTTTTCTCACTTAACATGTTTAAGAAGATTGAATAGGGGTAGCTATTGCACCTTGTTATACCCTAAAATTTTCCCCTACGATCTCTCATCATCTCACATTATCAATACATCAAGATCACGCATTAGGGGTTGGTTCTCCCTTTCTACTTTATCTTATCTTTAAGTTTGCTCTTGAGGGATCACCAAGCACCTTAAATTGTGTATCTTGTACATGTGTTTTTAGGTGGATTAACTTTTAGCTAACATCAAAGTATTTATGTATTTTTCCTCGAACGTTCATATTATAGGTGATGACATAATTGCATCCATCTCACCATCTAACCTAGGGTTTGAGAGTTAGTCCTCAGTCAAATGGTTCTTCAATGGATTGCAAGAGCTTAAGCTTCAAGGGGCTATGTCTAGGATATCAAAGTTTTTTGGTTCAAAGATCTCTCTCACTTTATTTAGGTCAAGTTTTCCTCAAGGTTGGTGGTGGTGTTCATCAAGAAGATTCATAGGTTCATGTGTTTATTTCCACGCCTTCTTCAACAAGTTTCATTGAGACTTAAGCTTCATCTTTGAGTGTGCTTCCAGACAACATCATTTCAAGGTCTAATATGGTCCATCATGGTCTATTTTCCAAAGAAAGTTCAAAGGATTCATGGTTGATTCAACAAGTTTACCCTAATTGAGAAAGTGCTTGATACAATGATCACAACTGCATAACTCTCTCAATTTTAAATATTTTTAGTTGGTTATTTTTTCTATGGGTTCTTATCATTATCTACAGAAACTTCTATTCACATGACAAGATATAATTGTGTAAAAAAAATCATCAAAAGTTGAAAGGGGTTTCAAGTCATTTTGACACTCTCTGAGCCAGGGATTGCTGACTTCCAAGGATAATATCTTGTTTATTTTTTGATACTTTTGATTGATTACAAAGCCATTATTCTCTTTAAAGGGTCCTTAACAAGTTCCATTTAAGGATCTAAGGCTAATTTTGAGTGGAAGATCACTAATGGTTGAGAAAGATTACAAGTCCTTTGGGAAAGTTATCAAATTCTCTTGTGTGACTTCAAAGAATCATAACTTGGTCAACTTTTATCTCCTTGAGATCATTATTTTTCTAAAATAATCTTTGGGATGTCTACTACAACTTTTCTTTAATATGCAAGACTTGAAAATTCTTGGAAAGTTGTTTAAGAATTAAAAAGATTATAGGTCTTTTGTGGATTTCCCCAAATTTGTTCATTATCTTCCAAAGATCATAACTCTTTTAATTTTTATGATTTTTGCGTGATCTCAATTCCAAAATTCAAATCAAATTGTCTACTTAATTTCAACTTCAATAATCATTAGCTAATTTTGAGTGGAAAGGCATGTAATTTTGAAGAACATTATAGGTCATTTTGAAGCTCAACACCTAGAAATATTTGTAAGTACAAATACCCGTGTGTTTTTCATGATTTTAAACTTAAATAACTTTTTTCTCAAGCATCCAAATGGTACCTTTCTTGGAACATTGTAAAGGTTGTGATGAGATCTTTACAATGCAAAAGGAATGAGATCATAAAGCCTCCTACATTGTATGCCCCATGGCTGCAAAGTTGGTACCTTGAAACTAAAGTTTTCTTCGAAAGTCAGATTTGATTTTGATTAGTGAGACCTCTTAACACAAACTTGTCGCGCGTTAGATGTTCAAACATGATTAACTAAGTTTCCTAAAAGGTTTAGCACATTAAAAAATGCAAGGAGTGGTTGAGTTTTGACAACTTGCAAGTCACACTTTTTCCATTTAACAGGTTTACATGATTCCATTGATTTTTCATCTAATTCGCACGCTTGAGCCTTGCATCATGTTCAGCTATAAATAAGGGCCATCCCTCACTCATTTTCATAAGCTTTAGAGAGTCAGAAAACCTCTGTCAAACTTCCTCCATACCTCTCAATTCTACAACTTCGAATTCGATTCTAAAGCACTTCCTGTTCTAAATTCTTGAGCTTTTCACCTTCACTGAACCTCTATGAAGCTAACCATATGAAAAACAAGACAAATCATCCATTGAATTGAGCTATCCAAATCCAGTTTCAGAGAAAATTTCTCTTACTTCGTTCGGGTAATTTTCTTAACCAAATTGATCCGAACAAGTTACTAATTTGTTGTCGTCCTTCTTCTGATTCTCATTCTTCTTCTGGTTTGTGATTTCATGGAGAATTGAGCATTTAATATACAAACTCATTTTCACTTTTTCTTCTGCTTTTTTCAAATCGACTGAGCTATGGTTTAAAGAAATATTTTGCGAGGGTGAGGTTAAGATCGTTTGGAAGAGACGAATCCAATGATACTAGTTTGAGCTTCAAACGATTATTTTTGAAGAATATCATAAAAACCCAACAACAGTGGTCTGGAGTTTGAAGACGACCTATGTGTCGTTCTTCAACCAATGATTGCATGACATTTGTTTTAATTTCATTGGCTTGTATTTTACATATTTTGTGTGCTTTTCAATAAGGTCCATAACATGCACAACGTACCAGGTCCCTCAGATCTGCTTACTAACACGTTTGACAATGATTAAACGGTCCCAATTTTTTTAGTATATTATTTTATTTTTTGATTTTTGTTTTAATTGTATTAAACTTCAAAAATTCATAAAAAAATCATATAAACTTCTAAAATTGTGAAAAAATTATCAAAAAATACTTTTGAATATTCTGTTTCTAATTTTTATTTTTTCACATTTTTATTTTGTGATTTGGTATTTTTTATGAGTTTTTACTTTATTTGACTTATTTTAATTATTTAAAAAATACTTTTCTTGATTTTAAAATTCTGAAATTATTTTGGAAGGATCCAATGACCTCTTGAAAAATATTGGTGACCTCATTTTATTTTTATTTTTGATTTTACTATTTTTTACAAATTTTGGTTTATTTTTCTTATTTCTTCATACTTAAAAATAATTTCTGACTTTAAAAAATCCTAAAAAAATTTGTCAATACTTTTTGACTCATGTTTGACCTCTAATATTTTTTAGGATTTTTATTTGGTGTTTTAATACATGTTTTGTGTTTTACTAATTATTTCCTTCTTAAATCATTTAAATCTTGTTTTATATTTAAATATATTTTATTATTTTTTTATTGGTCCTGATTTGGAGACACTTTGGTGTTATTTTGGGACAAGTTCCTCAGCCTCCTTGGATCTTGGGTGTTGATAGGTTGAAAAACCAAATTCACCAAAATGGGTGAATGATGTTGATGATATTTGAAACCCTAATTTCATCTTGTACATCGTTTATACTATCATTCCCCTCCCTTTTCATCTTATCCCTTTCTTGTTATTTACTTTTGCTACATGTTTTTGGAGAATGATCTACATATCATTTCTCTAACATGTTGGTACATAGATTTCTATTGACCGACCTTAAAATAGGTGTGGCTTCTACATAAGTCAACTTACGATTGCTTAACATGGTGTTAAATTTGTCCCAATTTAAAAAAATGATCATTTGTGCCCCAAAACTATGTTTGCAAGCCCAAGTATGTTTAATTTTAAATCTTTGATCCAATAACTTTGAAGTTCATTGTTATGAGGCTTTTATTCTATAAATCCTCTAATGAACTTCATGAATTTTAGTCTAAGTGAATCATTTGAACATCGTTGATCATATGTGGTTGCTTTGAGCACTTTAAATGAATTATATACTTGAGAAAAAACAAATGAAACTTGTTGTTGAGAAGCTTTGATTTTATCAATCTTCTAATTAGTTTTCAAAAGCAAGCTTCAAGATGGTCATTCAACTAACCTCTAACTTCTAATTCACTAACAATTAACTTTACTTTATGTCTTTATTTTGTGCCTTTATTTTTATGAACCATTTACTTTAGCATTTGCATTCCATGCCTTTTTTTTTTCTTTTGGTCACTTGAGCATTTATCCTTATGTCATTTTATCTTTGCTCACTTGAGCTTTCCTTTCTTTTAAAAACACTTAATAATCAACTTTAACATTAAAAGCCTTAAACTTACTTGGACTATCTGGTTACTTTCCTTGCCATTATGGAGTTGTGGACCTCTCGGACTAAGGATTAAAAGCCTTGATACTTGGCGACCTTGTTACTCTGTTGTTATTCTGTCTGAAGTTCTTGGGGTTTACTCCACGGAATTGGGTTTATTTTCTTTGTGTGTAGGTTATTTTTGTTATATGCTTTGAATTTGATTAATAATTCCTTTGTATACAGTCGTTACTCTGCCCAATTTTTGTGAAGACTTAATCCATCTGAAGCTTGGTATTTTTCAGAGGTTTAGTATCTTTGCTTGCTTGGTTTCAATTTAAAGGATGAGAATTCTAAATTGACTTCTTATGTCAAGTGTTGGCTTCTTGTTTGTTAGATCGTTCTTTTTCTTAGCTTTTACATAATACTTTAGGATAGTCCCTTCATCTCTTTCTATCCTCTTTAATTTCAAAAATCTTCTCCCTCCTTTTCAAAACTCATCATGTTTTCTAACTTGTACCGCTTTCATAATAAACTTGGACTTAGGTCCATGTATTTTCAAAAAACTTTTCTTAATCAATATTTAATCAATTTAATCATACTTTGACATCTTTCTCAAGACTAAAAGTCATTAACCTTACTCAAACTGTTTTTGCCACTTTGACTTTTTACTTTAAATTTTTTTCTCAAAAGATTAGACTTTTGTCAATTATTTTAGTGATGTGAGATACTATACTTCTACGATATGTAGTGAAGTGAGATATTTTCCACTTAGGTGTTGAGTGAGGCTTTGTTTATGTTAAAATACAAGCCATATCCTCCACTTTGAGATGATGCAAATTCTCATTTCTCATAATTGTGGGTAGTAAGCATGTTTTTCCACTTGGATATGACGATGATGTCTCTTCTCTTAAAATTATCCAACACACATGTGTTTTAAATTTTTTGAGGTAAATTACGGGTAACCTGACCCATATTGCATGGTAGGTGGTACGTAGACACTAAAGGTTCGCAACAGCAGCGGATGCAAAATTGTAAAAAATACTTCTTTTCTCATCTCCACTATCTTATTTTATATACACCTTTTATAGCCAAAATACACAAATTTTCAAAAAGGTTCCTGCAGAGTACCGTATATGTTTAGGGTGTTAATACCTTTCCTTTGTATAACCAACCCCCGTACCTAGATTCTATCCCACTTATTTTTTAGGTTTATTCTCTCTTTTCCCATTTCCTCTGGAAACAATAAAGTGCAGTGGCGATTTTTATTTGATTTGTTTGAGTTAAGTCAATCCAATGGCTTAGTCTCAACATTTCTACCGCTAGAGAAAACTGGAGACTTCACTAGGGACACATATCTAAGTGGGTTGAGCCTATCTTTGTTTATCTGTGTATGTGCTATTATTTTTTGTATATTATTTGTTGTATATATGTTTGTCTGGATTTTTCTGGTTTTTAGGGTGCTTAGTGATCTCTTGTAAGTCCTATACCCGGACTTGGACAAACTTAAGATAAGACAGGTGGTATAGTCATGTTAACTTTGAGCGATGAATTCCCTAAAAGGAGACCTGAGATCCCTCACTCAGTGGAGGTCCCTTTGCTTGTAGTATTTATTTACCGAGCAATCAAGATGACATTGCTGCTTTCAACTTGGAAGCACAAGAAGCTAAGAGACCATAGAACCCTTAACCCATCTTGGCCTTTTAGGTGTAGTGCAAAGACTATAACGGAGCAATCCGAAAGTATTTGTAACATGATGCTACACTCATATGAGATTTTCCTAAGAATATTGTTAATTACCAAGCTAATCGGGACGTTGGTAATATCCGAAGGAAGAACGTAGACTCTAGGATCTCCTTAGAACCTTGTTCGGCAGGTGATAAACCATTAGTCCTTACCTTATGGGTAGTACCTTTGACTTCATGCTCGTGACGTTGAACTTATGAACCCCCCCCCCCCCATGTTTGTGATCTTGTGTGTGATTTTTGCATCATCATGCATTCATGCACCCATGAGCATTCTTTAAAAAAAAATTCAAGGAACTCAAGGTTGACTTTTGCAAATATCTCATGTACTTTTGTGATCATGGATATTCAAAGGAGAAAGACTCGGAAGTACAGTTTCAAGGATCCTAATATAGAGGAACTGATGAGTTTGATTCTTGAGATTGAGAGTCCTGTAGATTTCCGGAATAAGTATGGAGCCATTGTGCCTCTTATGAAGCTCAATATGAAGGAGGGTATTCTTTTTAAATTGGTCCAGTTATATAAACTATTATATTGGTGTTTCACTTTTCCTGATTATCTGTTGATGCCCATATTGGAGGAGTATTCTTACTTACTAGGTTTATCTATTACTGATTGTGTTCCTTTCACCGTATTAGAAAGAGAGCACAAGTCTCATGAGATTGCTACCGTAACTCACTTAAGGAAGTCTGAGATTGAGGCTAACATGACTACCAAAGGAGGAATCAGGAGTTTACCTGCTCATTTTCTATTGGAGAAAGCTCGTTACTTTTTCAAGATGAAGCGTACAACTGCTTTCGAGGCTATTTTTGCTTGCTTTCGAGGTTGACCTTCTTTCTGATTGGGAATTCGGTCCCTACACTTCTAGGAGATACTTATTATTCCATCCATCTTTGGAATTTCTATCAGGGAGGGATGATCATCTGTTGCACACCGTTGTTATATCAGTAGTTCATTTCTCACTTACCTCAGTCAGTTGCCTTTTGGGATATTAAGAAGGAACCTCGTTGGGCCCAGAATATTATGGCTCTCACTCATTCGAACATTGATTGGTATCATCAAGCTTACTATGATGTGGAGGTTATCGATAGTTGTGGTAGTTTCCCCAATGTACCTCTTCTTGGTACAAAGGGAGGAATTAATTACAATCCTGTTCTTGCACGACGACACCTTGGAAATCCGATGAGAGATAAGCCGAATAGTATTCATCTGAGTGGTTTATTTCTCAAAGAGGGAAAATATCACAAGGAAGCTATGTAAGAGATTAAAAAGGCTTGTCTACATATTCATAGGAAGGGTAGAAAATATTTGGGACCAAGAGGAGTTGTTTCCTTAGAGCCTCATCTCTGTTGGGTACAAGCAAGGGAAATTCAGTTGAAGATGCCTTATTCTCACGAGGAACCTTTATCAGACATGTTTATAAGGACTAATCCTCCTCTCCTAGATGATGTGGATGAATTTCAACTTTCCTTAGTTAGGATGCAACAAGAGAAGGAAGCATGGAAGAACAAGTACCAGTCTTTGGAGATGTCCTACTAAACACAATTGAAAGAGAAGGATGACTTGAATGAGATTCTCGAGAGTCATGTTGTGGAGATGATGGACAAGCAAGACAACTTATTTTCCTCTAGATCTCATCTAGGTCTTGTGGCGGTAGAAATTTTGAGACTAAGCCATCAGATTGACTTAACTCGCACATATGAAATAAAAATTGCCACCACGCTTTATTGTTTCCAAATAAATGGGAAAATAGAGAATAAACCCAAAAAGAAGGGGGAGAGAATCTAGGTACGGGGTTGGTTATACAAAGGGAAGGTATTAGCACCTGAAACATCTATGGCACTCCATAGGAACCTCTTTGAAAATTTGCGTATTTTGTCTATAAATGTTGTATAAAAAAATAAATGTTGGAGATGAGAAAAGAAGTATTTTTTACAGTTTTTGAACCCGCCGTGGTTGAGAACCTTTATTGCCTACGTACCACCTTCCGTGCAATAGGGAGATTAGGTTACTTGTAGTTCTCCTAAAAAAATTTAAAATAAAAGTGTGTTGGTTAATTTTAATAGAAAATACATCATCGTCATATCCGAGTGGAAAACATACTTACTACCCACGATTATGAGAAAGGAGAATTTGAATCCTCTCAAAGTGGAGGATATAGCTTGGATTTTTAAATCAACAAAGCGTCACTCAACACCCAAGTGGAAACTATCTCACTTCACTACATATCATGGAAGTATAGTAACTCGCATCACTACAAGGATCAACAAGAGTCTAATCTTTTGAGAAAACTTAAAAGTAAAAATCCAAAGTGGAAAAATGGTTTTAATGAGGTTAATGACTTTTAGTCTTCTAACAAAAAAAAAGTCAAAGTATAATTAATATTGATTAAAATTTGATCGAGAAAGTATTTTTGAAAATGCATGGACCTAAGTCCAAGTTTATCATGAAAGTGGTTCAAGTTAGAAAACAAGAAGAGTTTTAAAAAGGAAGGAGAAGATTTTTGAAATTAAAGAAGATGGGAGGAGATGAAGGGAATATCCTAAAGCATAAGGTAAAAGCTACGGAAAAGAATGATCTAGCAATCAAGAAGCCAACACTTGACATAAAGAATCAATGTAGAATTCTCATCCTTTATACTGAAACCAAGCAAGCAAAAATACTAAACCTCTTAGGAATACTAAGCTTCAGATGAATTAAGTCTTCACAAAAATTGGGCAGAGTAATAGCTATATACAGAGGAATTCCTAATCACAGACAAAGAACATAATCAGAATAACATGCACACAAAGAAAACCAACCCAATGTCTTGGGGTAAACCCCAAGAACTCCAGACAGAATAAGAACAGAGTCACAAGGTCTAAAGGGTAATCAAGGATTCTAATCATAAGTCCAAGAGGTCCACAACTCCATTATGCCAAGGATAGTAACCAAATAGGCCAAGTAACCTTAAGGTTCTTTAGTGTTCAAGTTGGTTATTAAGTGTCGTCAAAAAAATAAAATGAAAGCTCAAGTGAGAAAAATAAAAATGACATAACGATAAATGCTCAAGTGAGCAAAGATGAAAATAGAATGAAATTTAAATCCTAAAGTAAATGGTGCATAAAAGTAAAGGCATAAAATAAAGGGCATAAAATAAAAACACAAAGTTAAAGCACAAATTAAAAGCACAAAATAAATTCAATTGTTAATGAATTAGAAGTTAGAGGTTAGTTGAATGACCATCTTGAAACTTGCAATTGAAAACTCATTAGAATATTGATAATTCAAAGCTTCTAAACAACAAGTTTCATTTTATTTTTGTCAAGTATATCATTCATTTCAAATACTCAAGGTAAACATATATGAACAATGGTGTTTAAATGATTCACTTAGACCAAAATTTATGAAAGTATATTAGATGATTGATAAGATCAAAGCCTCCTAAAAATGAAATTTAAGGTTATTAGATCAAAGGTTTCAAGTTAAACATACTTGGGCTTGCAAACATAGGTTTGGGCCACAAATAATCATTTTTTGAACCGGGACAAATTTAGCGCTATGTTAAGCAATCGTAAATAGACTAATGTAGAAGTTAAAGGTGGAGAAAACACAAGAGAGATGGGGGTTTTAATTGTTTTGATAAAAACTTTTTCCATTTCTATGTTGTTTGCGGAAGTATTTAATCAGGTAGATATTATTAGAAATAAAGAACACAATCATTTTTATAAAAGTTCACCTTCTCAACTAAGGCTACATCTTGTCCACCCTCCTCAGGTGATTTTGCCTTAGAAAAGGACTTAATCCACTAATCTTGAAAGATTACAACAACCTCAAAGAGTCTGGAAAGACCTCTCAGCCCTCTCAAGTATACAGACTAGAAAGTCACTTGAGGAACTATCAATTCTAGAAACAACCTCTAAGAGTCTTAAAAGACCTCTTAGCCCTATCAAGTATACAGACTAGAAAGTCACTTGAGGAAACACCAATTCTAGAAAGAATCGTTTTTCTGGTGATTTACAAGAGTGCTTCTTATCAAGCAGATTTCTCCTACTTAGAGTACATATTGTTTTGACAAGTTTTTATGCAACAACTCCTTATCTAAAACAAGTTACATGAAGGTTTCTAAGAGAAAACACAATCAGAGCAAAAACTCTTGTGTTTTGAAAGTTTCTACAAGATTGAATATTATGGAGATTAGATGCAAAACATCTTGTAGTCTTCTTATCTTCATCTTCTTGGTTAATCAAGCTAAAAATTATCTTCTTTCTTCTTTTCTGGTTTCTCTTGAGATGAGTTATATTTTTTATTATGAGTGACATCTAGTTAAGATCTTCAGCTTATTTTCTTCAAAGATCAAGACACGAGTATCGACTCATGTTTCTTATGTTTGTTGATCCTTGATTATTTCTATTGGTGTGACGTTTTCCTTGTATGATATACACATTTTTGGAACTAAGTTTTGATGAACACGTTGCTTGTTAGTAAGATGTTAGTACTTTGATATGCTTAATGAAATATTACACTATAGAGCAACAAATCATTGTAAATATTGCATTCCAAGTTAGTTCAGCTACATACCATGTTACGCACACTCCACATATATTCAAGGTTGCTTTATATAGGCTCAAGTGAATAGTATTGTTGGAGCACATAATGTGTTGTAGCTTGTATATTGCAATTTGATATGTTTTCAATGAAAACCTCCTTTTGTAATGATTACTGTATAGGAGACGTGGTTTCTTATTTTTTTTATCTATCCAAGATATAGATGAGAATTGCCATCACTGTTCTCCTCGAAAACAGTGATTAATTGTAAGTTTAGATTAATGCACTACTGAAGATGTATCTGGACTTTTCTGATCATTGTTTAACTTGTTTTTGTAGAACTTGATATCTCCAGAAGATGTTTTTTCTGTTTCAGAAGTGCTGAGTTTGAGACTTATTACTTGTCTTATTCTTCAAATGAGTAGTTCAGAAACTACTGATTTGATGTAGCGTAAAGACCCTTAATTGAGATTTAGGAACTTTAGGCATCAACTTATTTGAAGGACAACTTTATTTGTATAAGCTTTCTGATTCTTATATCTTCAACTTCCTCAGCTATATTTACGCAAGCTCTTAGAATGTTTCTGATGGACGATCACGTCTTCAGATGTATAGGCAGAAGTTTATCATGAAAGACAACTTCACTTGTAGAAGCTTTTTTATTCTTATATTTTCAACTTTCTGAGCTATATCTACGCATGCTCTTTTATAGAATGTTTCTTGTTATTAGATATACACACTCAATGAAACCATTACTAGCACTAAAATTGTTACTTACAAAATATATGGTTGTTATCATCAAAACAAAGAATTGCTTATAAGCTTTCTTGTTCTAACATTATCCCCCTTTTTTATGATGAAAAATCTTGTATTTTGATGAGATAATTTTGTTGGCATAAAAGTATAAACAAATTTAGAGTTAAATTTCCCTAAGATCCCCCAGAGCTGGATAGCTCCCCCCTGAGTCAATGACTTGATGAGGATCAATTACTGAACCATTTGAGTAAAACTCCCCCAGATTCCAATAGATAGAATATCGATATCTTGAGAGTATTGACTTTATAAATTTCAGAGCTTTCAACTTCTAATTTACTCGGTTCTTTTGGAAGACATCTGCTTCTGCTTTTGGTTCTTATTTTCTAAATATCATGTTCTCAGACATTTTATATCTTCTGAACGTTATGGTACTGAAATCAAGATAACTTTAATTTTTAGAAAGTTCTTAACTTCTGAACAATATTGGGTTTATCTTCTTCTTGAAAATTTGTTCATAGAGTATATATCTTCGACTATATGAACAATCAATCTTTAAGAGTTTAAACAGATTTCTTTCATTTTGACCTGTCTTAGAAAGCCTAGTGAACTTGTTCAGAGTTCCTTGGTTAATTATCAAACAAACACGCGTTAGTGGTAAATTCAAATTTTATATCATAATTTTATTATGATGAGTTTTTTCTTCTCTTTAGGTACATCAAAATCATTATATTTCTCCTCTTTTTTGACATCATCAAAAAAAAATTATTCATGAAAAACATTAAAATTTAACATAAGAGATAATGGGTGCTAATCAGAAATAGTTGCATTAATGATTGAATTTAAACAAATAAAAAAATAAAATCCTATGGGAACCATTGATCATCAAATGTCTCACACTTCTCTTGATGTAGAGCATCACTAGGACCCTCAGGAATCCTTCAAAGGATATTACATTTCATAGTAAGTAAGCCGAAAATCAAAACAAAGCAAGAAAACAAACTAACTTAAACTTCAAACACATCACAACTATCAACAATTAGTACGCTATTTCTGGTTAACAAATTTCTACAAACATACTCAATTATGTCGGCTGATTGAAACAGTTTGCAAAGTACACGCCCAAATGGAATGAAGGATTTTTGAGACTTTCTGGAGTTAAGAATGGATAGTTTAAGATGATTGAAGATGATTGCAGAAAGATGGTAGGAATATTATTGCAAAGAAAAAACAAGAGACAAGTATCCCTTGAAAAGACTGTATTAAGATCTTCTCCTCTGGGATAAAGATTTATCAGTAGGAATTTAAACAAAATTTTTGCAAGTGTTTTCAGGCAATTTAAAGGTAGAGAACTGCTGATAACATGACAAACAGAACCAACTGGAACAGATGGAAAAATGTCAACATCCATGCGGGAGTTAAGAATGGGTTGACAGTGAGTGGATTGATCAATGGAGTAAGGGGTGATGATGATTAGTATGCCACAAATATGTGAATGGACGTAGTTTCCATTTATACTGACAGATGCATGAAGCTAGAAGTCTTTGACTAGGACGAGATAAATGGGACCTCTAAGCATAGCGGTATATCCAGACCAACCTTTACTTTCAAGGCCGAGAATAATAATATCATTTTTAGATAGACTGTTTGGTCGTTTATCATAAAGAACTTCAAGATGATTTTCATCTCCATTAAAGGTTTGAGTTACCATAAAGTTAAGGTAAAAACTAAGAGATAGAGAAAGATCTTTTTGAAAATAAGAGAATACACGAAAACCTAACCCTCTAGAGGAGTTAATATAGGGAATGAAAATGCACAAGAAGATAGAAGATTCAGAGATGAAGCTATTTACAGTCAAGGAATTTATTGAAGGACAATTTTCAAGAAAAATGATTGTGTAGATTTTTCTTGGAACAATAAAAAAATATTTAAGATAGGCGGCTAAGACGTAGGAGATAAAAGTATTTAGAAAATTAGAGAGAAAGGTTAGAGGGTATTATTAAGTTTTAAGGAGAAATGATTGTATTATTTATTTCTTAGACAATGTTTTGAGTGTTTATTTTCTTTATGAATTTGGTGGTCCTGAAAATGATTTTTTAATCCAGAGCATTTGTTTTCTAAGAATGAAGCTGAGATATATTCAGCTTATGCAATTGAGAGTGCAATGTTTTAGTATCTTTAACTAGACAAGGAAATGAGGTTTCTTCCTAGAAACTGACAGTTTACAGAAGTATTCTTACATTATATCTTGTCGCCTTTCTCATTTAGCTTGTTTCTGAGAACTCACTTTGTGTCTATAACGTGAACTTCTTTGGGTTGGTGTACCAAATCTCAAATATCATTTCTGGAGAATTGATTTAAATTCATCTTGTATTACCGAGATCCATTTCTTATCCTAAAGTGCTTCTCTAATTGATAATTGTTCAATTAGGGAAACTAATCCTAGAATGGTTTCCTCATATTTTCTTGAAGGTGGATCTTGTTCTGACAGGTTCTGTCTTGTTTTCCAGAATGAGTTCTTCAGAGTAATCTTGTCTCAGTTTATGTCGTTTCTGAATAGTTAAGTTTTCAGATGGGTCTAATGTTATCGTCCTTGTTATTTGTATTAGGTATTTCTTCAGAACTTGCACGTCTTATTTCTACATATGAAGTTTGTTTACTTTGATTTAACTTTGTAGAGTCAAGCTTATGTTTTAGTAATGCACATTCTATACTTTTTAAAGTGTATTTAGAGTGTTCTAACATATTACACTTAGACCTTTGGAATAAATATAAAAGTATTATGATAAAGCAAGAAAATTTCATTTGAAGATAATTTAAGGGATACAGATGGACATAAAAAAACTGATCATATGTGTTGTACCCCAAAATTTGCCCTCCCATATTCTTCAAAGTTTTGACAAGCATCATCTCAATTTGCTCAAGTCTACTCAAGGGTTGCACAGTTCAAACACCCTCCTAAGCCAGTCAAATTAGGGTTTTGGTTCTTGCAAGGAAGTTGAGGTTTTCAATGGCTCAATCAAGTCCCATATGCTCATATACATTGTCAAGCACCTACATGTCAAGTTTCAAGGCTCACAAGGTCAAGTTGCACAGTCAAAAACCCTAATTGCTTCACAATCAACTATAGGGGTAAAATGGTCATTTGGCAGTCAAAAGTCAAAATTTTTGGTTAACATCTTATTTTTAAGCCACAATCATCATTGGATCAAATCTTGATCATGATTCCACAAGAATGGCTCAAAAATCATCAAGATGCAAAAGTTTCCATTTTTGGACAGCTGAAAAAGTCAACTGTAACTTGACCAAGGCATAACTTTTTCATGGTTCATCAAAAAAATCCCATCCAATGCTCATTTTGAAGGGGATGACATTTCCTACAACTCATATTCACATTCCAAGTCCAAGAAATGCTCTCACAAAAAGTTGTTAATTTCAACATTATAGGTCATTTTCAAAAGTCAACAAAAAGGCATTTTAAGTCAAAGACCATAACTTGAGATTGGTAACTCAAAATGACATGGGACCAAAGGCATTGGTTAGAGGACTTCAAGACCTTTCCAAAATGTCCAAGAATATGTTCATATGATCAAAATTGAGCAAGATATGCATTGGAGAAGTTGGGAAATTTTTGTGAAATGGCAAAAGTCAACTATCCTTGAAACTTCAATTTTTGACAAAAGGGCCCACTTTTTTCCACTTGATTCAGCCTTATCATGCCACCCACGTGTCCCATGATCAATTTCAAGACCAAATAATTATTTTTCTATTTTTATTTAATTTTTATGGATTTAATTCATTTTAATCCATAATAATTCAAGTAAATCTAAAAAAATTAATTAAATGGTATCTTATGGTTTGAATAGCCTTCATGAAGCATTTTCAACCTACCAATTTCGTGCTAAGCTCATTTAGGCATGAAAATTCAAATTTTGAACAAGCTTTGAAAGGCCTTTAATGGTGGTTAAGACAAAATCCAAAGCTTAATTGCAATGGTTAAAGGCTCATAAATGTGACTTATTCTCACTCATTACTACATATGCAAGCCTTGCAAGCCTCATTCACAACCTGAACATTACACAAACGGCCAGAGCAAAATCCAAAAAGTGTCAAAAAAAAGTGTGAGATCAAAAGGAGTATTGCAAGCATTTTCAGGCCAAAAGGAGAACGTGACTCTCTTCTTTTCCATCCCCTGAAGCTAAAGCAACCCTTGCCACGTCCTAAGATCCAACATACCGCGCTGTAAGTTCTTCCCAGGTCCCCCAAAATTCCATATCATTTTTTCTTATGTGTTTGTGTGCAGGATGCCCAGTGCGTTTCACCATGAACCTTCAGCGTTCCACATGCCAAGTGGCCATGATCATCAATCCGAGGGCCAAAAAGTGATGAACACTATATTCTCCAGTCAACGTGCTCCAGGCAATCTCCAAAAGTCAACATGGCTGGTTAATGGGCCAGCAATTTCCAGGCTTCACACCTCCATTGGCCCATCAACACCCCCATTGGTTTCTATTTCTTTTTTTTTTCTATTTTCCTTTTCTTTTTATTTTCTTCTTTTAATTATTATCATTATTGTTAATTAACCTAACAAACTAATTTTTTCCATAAAATTCAATAAACCCAAAAAAAAAACATTTTATTATTTATTAACTTATTTTGTAAATAAATTCTAGTATTAATTAATTAGTTGTGTAATTAGAACAATTTTAACATTTTTTTAATAAGTAAAATTAATTTAGAATTAGGCCTTTCACTTTCAACTTTTAATTTCTTTTTTTTTTATTTTATTTCATTAAAAACATAAAAAACACAAAAAAAAAACATTTATTTTTTTCTTTTTTCTTTTAATAAATAATTAATTAATTAGTTATTAGTTTTAATTTCATTAATTACAAAAAGGACAAAAATTCAATTCTTTCTTAAAAAAAAGGGTCAACACCCTAAGACGTCTCGATTCGATTCTCTCGCGCTTTAATTTATTTTCATTATATTTATGTAACTGCTTCTGGAAATGTAATAGTTAATTAGGACCTCTTTTACTGCTTTATTTATTTTCTCGCAGTTTACTTTTCAAAAACGGGTTTTTGCTTTTGGCGATGTATAGACCCGCGCCTTGTAATAGCTAGATTTATCTTTCCGCAATTTACTTTCCTCACTCCTAACTGTTAAAAAAATGCATGAAAGAATGTATGGCAAATAAAACCAATCTGTAGCTCACAAATAACATGTACAAAGTCAATTAACTGAAAAACAACACACATGCACATGCCACCCCTAGGGTACGCCTCACTGGTTGGCTCGAACGTGGTCATCAAGTATAGGGTGTCTTAGAGGTCGCCCTCCTGTCTAAAGATCTTATTGCCTCGAAACGGTTGTCTCGGATAAAAAGGATCTAGGACATTAGAGTTACTTCTAAGGTGTCCTACCATTGCTTCGGTGACCACACTGTCCCTAATCATCGAATTGACCCGAATACCTCCAACGACGGTGCTACCTACCTCTCAATGGTGGGATAGCACTATCTAAAGGACTCTTACACAGCCTAATTTCTTAGGGTAGGTAGATCTCATGGGTACTTACTCTTCTCAAAAACAAACAAAACAACTTTTCACACTCACACTTTCTAAAAGTTTTCAAACAAATTTTTCATACACTCTTGAGGACAGATACAAGAGTTACTTAGAAATTTTTCAAACGAAACTTTTTCAAAACCCACACACACTTGAAAAGCAAACAAATTTTGAAAACATAAGAGCAAGTACCTAAGAGCCCGTGGATAACCACGGATAGAAAGGGTGCTAATACCTTCCCTTTGTATAAATCTACCTCCCGAACCGAGAGACATCTCGAATAAGGAATTTTGCTGTGCTTTTGTCCTTTCCATGTTAGAGAACATAAAAGACGGTGGCGACTCTTGTTTACCGCGACATTTCGCGAAACCAGCTAAAAAACAGTCAGTTCTCATTTCCACCAATTACAATATGGATCAAGAAAAGCATTAAGGACAATAATCCAGATTCAACAAAAAAAGAAAATTGACACCGAGAATGATACATTAGTTAAACCAATGATCATCAAAGGTTTCACAACTAATGGTATCCAAGGCAATATCAATACTAACATGAATTCTTCGAACAATATGCACAATATGAGTATTATGGAGAATTTCTGAAAGGACTCTGTAGCGGTGAAAATCAGAGATCAAGCTATTAATTAACTTGACTCACAAATAAGCAAGAGTTGCCACCGTGCTTTATTATTTCCAAGGGAAAAGGGAAAAGTGCGAAATAAAACCCATAAATATGCAAAGTAAGTGCAATACTAAAAGTAAAGAAAAATACAATACATTTGAAAGAGATCGAAGGTTCGGGGGTTGGTTATACAAAGGGAAGGTACTAGCACCTAATGCATCTGCGGTATTCCGCAGGAACCTTTTGAAATATTTGTTTTTTGGTTAAAATTATTTGTTTGGTTAAAATGGGTGTGAATGAGATTTTTAAGATACGACGACCTAGTGTCTAAGTTTTGACTTAAAAGGTGTGTGAGTTTAAAAATTGATTTGTAGGAGATTCGTCTTAAGATTAATAAAACTAAAAAAAAGTATGAAGGGGTTTCACACAATCGTATTAGATACTCGATGACATGAAGTCAACAAATTAATTATTTCCCTTGGATTTAAAGCCACAGATAGATAAATAAGCTAAGAGTATACCAAACCTCAGGTGAAAATAAATCACAAGCCGACAACATAAAAAAAACCCAGATGTAAGTTAATACTCCAAGCATCAGAAAAAGTGCATCAAGTGAAAATAAATCACAGACGATAAAAGCGTGTCAGGAGAGGAATCAGATAAAGCGCAAAGGCGATGGGTAAAGCTCACGGTATCAGATAAGAATCCCTGCATCATAAGAGATATAAAGACAAATCTAACACGGGGAAACTTATATGCATTCGTACGATTTTCAAAAGTTAATTTGAATTAAAATTCAAAATCGCAATACAGTGGAAAAAATATTTACATAACCTGATTTTATTTACTAGTTAAATGAATAAAATATAAAATCAAAAGTATTATGTACAATTATATATTTACCTTACTAAATATTAAATTGAAATAGAAAAAAAAACATATAAAAAGGTAATGAAGAAAAATTATGGATGTGCTATGCGAGAATGAATTCTGGGAACAATTCTCGGAAACCTTCACAATAACAAACTCGTTAGTAGCATGGGAGGGATAAAATGAAATGAAATGGAAACTTCCATTATTTACATTTAAAGAAAACCAAAATAATAAGATAAAATGAATATATAAAATAAATCTATATTAATATGATGTTATTAAATAAAATAAAATATATATTAAAAGAAAAGTTAAAAGGTTAGTACAATATAAAGTCAATAATCTGATTTGGGATAAGTGTAACTTCATATGAAGCATAGAATGTATGTACCCATACATGTTAGAGAAATGACACTTTGAAGGTCATCCTCTTATACATGTAGTACAATTAACAAACATGGGGGATCAAGACAAAGTCAAGGAAGATACATTATGACAAACTTATCATCAATCCTAAGTACCTTGAATGATCAAATGACCATTTATAGGTAGATTGGAAATGATGAAAGTTCATTAAATATCCGACAAGCTTAGATGAACTAAAAAAAACTCAAATGATTTACAAATTGATCCAAATAAAAATAAAATAGATAAATAAGAAAAAGAGGAAGTCTATAATAAAAATAGTATAAATGTCATAACTTTCTTAATTTTTCATAAAATTAAACAAATGAATAATGAAAATTTATCTACTCAATTTCACAACCAATGATCAATGCTCAAAATAAGTAAATAAATAACAAAAAATTACAAAAAAAAATTAAACAACAATAAATCACTTTTGCTTTTGGAGGTTCAATAACACTTTTCAACTCTTGATTTTGAATCAATGGAGTTTCCTTACAAAATCGTGATAACTATGGTATTAAATAAATAAATAAAGAGTAAAAATTCTATAGAATTAAATAAAGAACAAGTATAATAGCATACTTATTCAATAAAAGGAAGAAATGAATTGAAAGAAAATGAAGAGAAAAAAAAAAGAGTTTTGCCTTAGTTTAGTGAATGATTTATGGTATTGTTTTTCCAAATGTAAAAAAGAAAGGTCTTATTTATAGGGCGAATAGGGTGAGAGTGTTGATATGGGAATCCATGTGACTTTATGATAATGATTATTGGCCCTTGAGAAGTCCAAGTTGGCAATCCATGTGAAGTGCGAGAATGATTCTTGGTCATTGATAAGTACAAGTTGGCAATCCATGTGAAGTGTTTGTACTATATTATAGTGGTCCCAACTTTTCTTTACTGACAAAGAAAAACAAAAAGGACAAACTAATAATAATAATAACAATAAAAACTAAAAGTGTTAGTAATAATAATAAATACAAAATAGAAAATAAAAGACATTAAATTAACTATTTATGCTTTTTTTTCTTGAATTAAAATAAATAAAAATATAAGTACAAATTAAAAGTTAAAATTTAAAATACATTTAAGAAAGTAAAATGACTTATATGAATTTTTCTATATTTTTTTTAAATAAATGATACAATTATATAAATATAAATTAATAAAAGAACATACTTTTGATAATTTTTTAGTAAAGAGGTAAAAATAGTAAATAAAAAAATAATATGATGCTAAGTACATTTTTTTTAAATGGAAAAGAAATCATGAATAAAACACAATAAAAATCAAATTCCACTAAATTCATAAATGACTTCTAACATTTTTATTTTTTCGTGGCTTTTCAAAGCATAATTATCTCTTGACTTGTAAAGAAAAATTGTAGATGATGTCAAGGAGAATCATATGCAAAAAGAACCGCTCAAAAATGTCTAATTTTGAAGAAGTTATAAAATTTTGAAATCTAACTCAAGAATTGGCAAAAAAAAATAGGTCTGACCACCCGCGAACACTTGTTATGCAATGATGCAAATGGAGGGTGGGATCTTAGGTAAAAAATTCGGGTATGACAGACTCTTCCATAAGGAATGGAGGATTTGTTCATGTCCCGGGAGATGATGTTGGATTCCAAGAGGTAGTTAAAAATGATATGAGGCTAGTTTAACTTAGTACGATTGAGCAGACACTGAATCATGAGCTTATCATCATGATACAAAAAGTTTCTGCTCACTCCTCGAGGACGGAGGTTTGACATAATGAACTGAAACCAGCTTTTGACAATAGGAGTTAATGTTTCTAGGTTTGTGGGTTGATAGGAAGAGTTGGAGTCAAACAGAATGGGCATCTTGACATCAGAAGTGCTCCTGATGGATTCGTTGGTGGTATTAATACCTTTATGAGGACAAGTAGTAGCTTGAGCAATGGTGTCAATAGTGATGGAGACTGGAAATCTATAAACTTTGGATGAAATGGCGAGACCATAAACATGGACAAAGGCGTTTATCCAGAACTCTTTTACAAGATGTGGATAAACATAACCATATAGCATATACAAATACTTATTCCACCCTTGAAAATGGATACCCATATGGAATTTTTGCACAACACCCAAGATTTTGGGTTGCTTTTCTATGATGACTTCTAGAAGGTCATCATTCCCATGAAAGGTTCTTGGGGTTAGGGATAACATCGCCATGTTAATAAAAAATAGGAGATGAGGTGTGTGTGTGTGTGTGTGTGTGTGTGTGTGTGTGAGAGAGAGAGAGAGAGAGAGAGAGTGAGAGAAAGAAAATGTGTGAGGGAGTGACTTAGGTGAGGAAGTGGAAAGAATTGAGGAAGGTATAAATAGAATCGAGAGACATGAGAGAGTGGGTTAGGTGGAGAAAAGTACTAAACTTAAACATTTAATGTTTGGAAAAGAGAAGATGTAGGATTATGCATGCAACTTCGTTAAAGTAAAAAGGACATGAAGACTTATATTTTCAGGGTGATTTAAAATGGAGAAGGAGTAGACAGGTAAATAAATGAAGTAGTTTTGGAACAATTTAAAAGAAGGAATAACATTGCATGCAGGCTGAGGCAGACATAGAGTAGGCGGCAAAAAACATTTATTTTCCAAAAAAGAAAATATATAGTTTTTAGAAATAGAATCCTAAGTACTTATGAACCGAATCTATTGGATTGGATACGACTAGCAGATTAAACACATATGGTAAATAAAACGAGTGAAAGGAGATAGAAATACCTGGAGACGCATGTGTAACTATTTCATTTCAGACTTTAGTGAATTTATAATACCTTTGAGATTATGAAATTATTACAATAACTCTTTTATTTGTGTTCTCTCCATTTTGGTTTTGACTTTGTCTTATCCTTGATGGAGCTTTTGATCAGCTTGTCAATCTTGAAGATTTTCATATGTTTTTTAATTTTAGTTTTCTCTTAGAATTAACTTCTAAGCAGCTTCTTTCCTCTTATGCTTTCTTCAGAGTTGTCTTTTAGAGGTTATGAATAATTTGGCCAGTTTCAAAAACTTGACTTCTAACTTTTTCTTTCTTCATATACATTCTACTGTTTCGTAGCGAAGAATGTTGCTTCCTTGAGAATCCTTCTATAATTTTTCTGAAATTACCTTCTTATAGAGAATTCTTCTTTTCTCCGGAACATAGCTAGCTTCAAGTATGCATAGTTTATGATGCTTGCTTCAGATACTTTCTTTTCTCAGAATGTTTGTGGTTTTCTCTAACTAGATCTGTCTACACAATTAAGTGTTTGATTCAAGAATCAACATAGCCAAGCTTTGATACCAATTGAAGATGGAGAAAACACTAGAAAAGGGTGTTTGAATTTTGTTGATAAAAACATTTTCCCTTTCTATGAAGCTTGTGGAAGTCTTTGATATGGTAGAAATTAATAGCAATAAAGAACACATTCATTTTTATACAAGTTCACCTTCTCAACTAAGGCTATATTTTATCCACCCTCCTCAGGTGATTTTGCCTTAGAAAAGGACTTAATCCACTAATCTTGAAATACTATAACAACCTCTAAGATTCTATAAAGACCTCTTAGCCCTCTCAAGTATATAGACTAGAAAGTCACTTGAGGAACCATCAGATCTAGAAACAAACTCTAAGAGTCTAGAAAGACCTCTTAGCCCTCTCAAGTACACAGACTAGAAAGTAACTTGAGGAAACACCAATTCTAGAAAGAATTTTTTTTCTAGAGATTTACAAGAGTGCTTCTTATCAAGAAGATTTCTCCTACTTAGAGTTCATATTATTTTGACAAGTTTTTTAGCAACAACTCCTTGTCTAAAACAATTTACATGGAGGTGTCTAAGAATTAACACAATCAGAGCAATAAATATTGTGTTTTGCATGTTTCTCCAATATTGAATGTTATGGAGATTATGTGCAAACCATCTTGTAGTCTTCTTATCTTCATCTTCTTGGTTAATCAAGATAAACAAATATCTTCTTTCTTCTTTTCTGGTTTCTCTTGAGATGCGTTTTGATTTATATTATAAATGACATCTAGTTGATATCTTCAGCTTCTTTTCTTCAACAATCAAGACACGAGTATCGACTCATGGTTCTTATGTTTGTTGATCCTTCATTATTTCTGTTGGTGTGATGTTTTATTGTAAGATTTACACCTTTTTGAAACTAAGTTGTTATGAACATGTTTCTTCTTAGTAAGTAGTTAGTACTTTGATATGCTTAATGAAATATTACACTATAGAGCAACATCTCAGTGTAGATATTGTATTTCAAGTGAGTTCAGCTACACACCATGTTCGTCACACTCTACATATATTCAAGGTTGCTTTATATAGGCTTGAGACAATAGCACTGTTGGAGCACATAATGTGTTGTAGCATGTATATTGCAATTTGATATGTTTTCAATGAAAATCTCCTTTTATCATGATTACTGTATTGGAGGCGTGATTTCTTATTTTTTTTATCTATCCAAGATATAGCTGAGAATTGCCATCATTGTTCTCCTCGAAAACTGTGATCATTTTTCAGTTTAGATTAGAGCACTACTGAAGATGTATCTGATCTTTTCTGATCATTATTTAACTTGTTTATATAGAACTTTCTATCTCCAGAAGATGTTGTCTCTGTTTCTGAAGTGCTGAGCTCAATACTTATTACTTGTCTTGTTCTTCTGATGAGTATTTCAAAAGCTACTGATTTGATGTAGTGTAGAGACACTGGATTGAGCTTTAAGAACTTTAGGCATCAACTTATCAGAAGGACAACTTTAGTTGTAGAAGCTTTCTGATTCTTGAATCTTCAACTTCGTGAGCTATATTTATACAAGCTCTTAGAATGTTTCTGATGGACTATCAAGTCTTCATATGTATCCAGTAGCTTATCTTGAAAGACAACTTCTGTTGTAGAAGCTTTCTGATTCTTGTATCTTGATCTTTCTGAGCTATATTTATGCATGATATTTTATATAACGTTTCTTGTTTTTAGATCTGGACACTCAATGAAATCATCAATATCACTAAAATTGTTACTTTCATAAATATATGGTTGTTATCATCAAAACAAATAATTGATTAGAAGCTTTCTTGTTCTAACAGAAGTCACACATATTTTGAGGTCGGTCAATAGCAATATATGTACCACATGTTAGAGAAATGATATGTAGATCATTCTTCAACAACATATAGCACAGGCAAGAAAGGGATAAGATGAAGAGGGAGGGGATGTATCAGATGAAATTAGGGTTTCAAATATCATCAACATCATTCATCCATTTTGGTGGGTTTGGTTTTTCAACCTATCAACGCCCAAGATCCAATGAGGTTGATGAACTTGTTTCGAAAATAACACCCAAATCAGGACCAAACAAAAATAATAAAATAAAATTCAATAAAACAATATTTAAATGATTAATAAAAGGAAAATAATTGGTAAAATACACAAAATATATTAAAACACTAAATAAAAATCCCAAAAAAAGTAAGAGGTCAAACATAAGTAAATAAGTGTTGATAAAAATTTTCAGATGTTTTTAAAGTTAGAGTCTATTTTAAAAGTTTAAAGAAATAAGTAAAACAAACCAAAAATTGCAAAAAATAGTGAAATCAGAAATAAAAATAAAATGAGGTTACTAATATTTGTCAAGAGGTCATTGGATCCTTCTATATTTTTTCCAAAATTTAAAAATCAAGAAAAGTATTTCTATGCAATTAAAAAAATTCAAATAAAGTGAAAAATCATAAAATATACCAAATCATAAAGTAAAATTGTGAAAAAATAAGAATCAGAAAGAGAAAAATAAAAAGTATTTTTGAGATTTTTTCCAGATTTTTAGTAGTTGAAATGAATTTTTTATGAGTTTTTGAAGTTTAAAACAAATAAATTATAAAATCAGAAAATAAAAATAAAACCAAAAACATGTATACCATTAGATCAATGTCAAAACGCGTTAGTAATTAAATTCAAGGGATCTAGTGTGTTGTGCATGATATGGACATTAGTGAATAAACCACTAGATCATTTATTTAAAACGGATTTTGAAAAAATGCATGGCACAATATGATTGGCCGAAGGGAAGACATGTCATCGTCTTCAACCTCCCGCCATGCGCAAATTACAAATTCCATAAACTGTAAAATTAGAAGCTCAGATTATTGCCATTCGCTTCGTCTCTTCAAGACGATTTTAATGGTACCCTCGCGAAAAATTTATATAAATTGAAACTCAGTCGATTTGAAGAAAACCAAAAGAAGAAAGTTGGAAAGGGATTTGAAAATTCACGAGTAAAACTCACTTCTAGTTAAAAACTAATGATGCAATCAGTACCAGAGTGATGAGAGCTACATTGTAGCAATAAGTTTGGGGAGAATTGATGGAGGAATCTACTTGTTGAAGTTCGAATTCAGAGCTATGAAACTCTACTTGGCTAGCACGATTCAGGGCACCTCAAGGCTTGGTTCTTCTTCTGTTAGCTTCAGTGAAGTTCAAGGATGAAGAATCAGAAAAGAAATTGGATTGGAAGATGCTTTGGAATTGAATTCGAAGTTACAAAATTATGAATTATGGAAGAAGTTCAACAGATGTTATTTGGCTCTCTAAAGCTTGTCAAATGAGTGGGATATCACCCTTTATTTATAGGGAAGAAAATGATATTCTCAAGCGTGTGAAATGATGATATTTTGATAGAATTCGTGTGAAATTGCAAGCATGAAAATTGTGGCTCATATTTGTTCAAAACTCAACCAAAACTTGTTTTTCAAGGTACTAATCACTTCAGGAAGAATGTTAAGCATGATTATATGTAAAAACACGCATCAATTTTGGGATTAGAGGTCATATTAACCAATTTGCAATCTGACTGTTTTGACAAAATCAGTTTCATGGTGCTAACTTTAAATCTATGGTACACCCAACTCAAGAGGCTTTATCCCATGTGTGATCGGTGGATCTGGAACTGACTGTTTAACGCTGGTTCGCGAAATGTCGCGGAAGCAAGAGTCGCCACCGTATTTTATTTTCTCCAAATGGAAAGGACAAAAGCACAGAAAAATTCCTTATAGAGATTGCTCTCGGTTCGGGAGGTAGATTATAGAGAGGGAAGGTGTTAGCACCCTTTCTATCCATGGTTATCCATGGGCTCTTAGATACTTGCTCACTTGTGTTTTCAAAAATGGTTTGTTTGCTTTTCAACTGTGGGTTTTAAAAAGTTTCTTTGAAAATTTCAGTTCGACTCTTGTATCAGTCCTCAAGAGTGTTTGAAAAATGCTTTTGAAAGCTTTTTGAAAATGTGTTGGTGTGAAAAGTATTTTTGATTTGTTTTGTTTTGAATTAGAGCAAGTATCCACGAGTCGTCTACCTACCCTAAGGAATTCGTCTGTGTAAATGTCCTTTAAAGTAGTGCCATCCCACCATTGAGAGGTAGGTATCACCACCGTTGGAGGTGTTAGGGTCAATTTGAGGTTCGGGACATGGTGATCACCAGAGCAATGGGAAGACACCTTAGAAGCTACCCTCATGCCAGGTTCCCGGATCATGAGGACTTACTAAGACATCCTCTACTCGACGATCACCTTTCGAGGCAAGGCAACAGTGAGGCGTACCTTAGGGGTGGTGTGTGATTCGTGTGTCAGATTCGTTTATTTTTGTCTTGTCATGTCAAAGTGATCTATGCGTTTGTTTTTATTTTTTGTCATTCATTCTTGCATGCGATTGTTAACAGTTAAAAAAGTTGCGGAAATATAAAGTTCTAAACTATTACAAAGGCGCGGGTCCACATCGCCAAAATTTCCAGGACCCGATTTGACAGAAAAATAAAGAAATAAAGTAAAAGTGTGAAAGATTAAAATGTCCGAGTTTACAAGGCTTTGGGAGAGATACATAAATATTAAAGGAAAAAGCAATAAAACGCGCGAATTGAAATAAGATTGGAAACGAGGGCGTTGGACCCTTTTTAATGAAATTAAATTAAATTATTAAATTAATTAAAATTAAAAAGAAAGGAGGTTATTTTTGGTATTTTTGGCATTTATGAGAATTTAATGAAATTAAAAACCTAATTCTACAATTTTTTAATTTATTAAGAAAATATGACAATTATCTAAAATTAAGCCTAATTAATTAATTGCAACTTGATTTATAAAAATAACTAATTAAGAATTAATAATTAATATAGTAAAATAAAAAAAAGGATGAAAAATGCTTGAAACCCTAATTCTACCAATTTTAGGTTTTATTGAAAAAAACATTAAGATTTAAACCTAATTTAACACTAAAATCAATTAATGATGTTTATTTACAAAAATATTAAAATATTAAAAAATACTTATTTTTGTCTTTTTTGATTTTATATTGTTTTTATGTTTTTTATGAAAATGTTAAATCAATTAAAAAAACAATAATTGACATACATAAAAAGAATGAAAAAAAATGTAAAAAAGCTTGCAAACCTAGGGGGGTCTGTCCCCAAATAGGAGGTATGATCCAGTACTTCAGGCCCATTAACTTCTGGCCTGATTGACTTTTCTGCTAGCGTGCATGGGTGTTGACTGAGGCACACCCTAGTCTTTGAATCCTGGCCCTTGATTGAGTGCAGTGGAACGCGTGGCGTTGCTGATTGAGGAGCGTATGATGGTCCTTAGCGTTGAAACTGCATAGAATTATTAATAGAAAAATAGTATTGAAGGGGTGGGGGACCTGGGGTTCGAACCCAGGTCCCAGGGATTACCATTAAGATGCTTAGCCAACTGCTCCACTTGTGCTCTTTGTTTACAATATAACAAACAAACAATATAAAATAAAACAAATGTTAATGCTCCTTTCCGCGCGAAAATTCAAATCCTCCAATCGTGGCCTTACACCTCACTGTCTTCTTCCTCGTTTCATTCTTTTCCTGAAAATATAAAAGGTTTAGCGGGGGTTTTAAACCCCCCCAAAACAAGCTTGTTTTCAAAATAACGAATAGGCCATATGGCCTCATAAATTAGGCGCGAGGGTTCCATTGTTTTCGTCTAAGCGTGCTGATTTCAACCATGGCCTTGAAGTTCTCTAATTTTACAGTATCAAGAAACCCCTAATTTGAACGCTGAAAAACCCTAAGGTCCTTTCATGGTGAATCCTTCAATAATGCATAAAAACTCAATTGAAATATGTGGTTAGCTTCAGAACACATCAATTAGTATGAATCCATCAAAGAAATGCAATGAAAATGCCTAAATCTTAAAACACGATTATGAAAAAAATATGAAAAAGTGTGAATCCTATTCACCAATTCTGGGCGTTAGGGGCGTGGAAAGTGATTCAAATGCGTTGCTTGATGTCTCAGGAAGGTGATAAGACAATTATTTTGGCTTGAAACCTCTTGGAACCCTGTTTTCAGTTTTGAAAATTTTAGGCAAAAGTGTGAGTTTGATTCTTTGTCTATGGCGCAGCTGGGTGTCCTTTTGCACGAGGGTTAGCTTGCCTATATATGTATGAATGATTTAGGTTAAGAAAATTGATCCAAGAATCCTTGAATTGATGATACAATATTTGATTTTCCATGTTATTATTTTCAAATCTTTTCATGCACATTTGCTACCAAATCATGACAAATCATATTGATTCTTTCCAAATCTAACTATGCACGAAATATTGAGTGTATATCATGCATAAAAAGATTTAAAAACCTAGGTTTAGTATTTTTCATGTATTTTAATTAATTAAATGAATTATTAATGATTAAAAATCCAAATAAATAAATAAAAATGATAAAAAACTTCCCTTTGGGCCAAATGGTCGTGCCCATGCCTTGGATGATGAATTGTGGAAGAAAAAGAGGCCCATTAGCAATTTTAGGTCATTTGAAGCAATGTTGACTTTTCAAAATATCCAAAAATTCCCCAACTTCCACAAGGCATAACTTGCTCAATTTTTAATCTTTGCTCATGTTCTTGGACATTTTGGAAATGTCTTTGAGTCCTCTAACCAATTCCTTTGGTCCCATGTCATTTTTATTTACCAATCTCAAGTTATGGCCTTTGACTTAAAGTCCCTTTTTGTTGACTTTTGAAAATGACCTATAATGTTGAAATTGATAACTTTTTGTGAGGGCATTTCTTGGACTTGAAGTGTGAAGAGGAGTTGTAGGAAATATCTTTCTCTTCAAAATGAGCTTTGGATGGAATTTTTCTGATAATCCATGTGGAAGTTATGCCCTGGTCAATTTACAGTTGACTTTTTCAACTGTCCAAATATGGAAACTTTTGCATCTTGATGATTTTTGAGCCAAGCTTTGAGAATCATGATCAAGAATTGATCAAATGATGTTTGTGGCTTCAAAATGAAGTATTGATCAAAAATTTGGACTTTTGACTGTCAAATGACCATTTTGCCCCTACAGTTGATTGTAGTGCAATTAGGGTTTTTGACTGTGCAATTTTGTGCTGTGAGTCTTGAAACTTGGTATGAGGATGCTTGACCATGTTTATAAGCATATGGGACTTGATTGGACCCTTGGAAACTTCATTTTCTTTGTCAGAACCAAAACCCTAATTTTTGACTGTTATGAGGCCCTTGAACTGTGCAACCCTTGGGGAGATTTTGAAGCTTTGACTTGGCAAATTTTAAAGAATATGGGAGATCAAATTTTGGGGTACAACAGTTGCCCCTATTCAATCTTCTTAGACCTGAGGATGCAGATTGGCTGACGTGCCTTTCGTAATCCGAAGGTGGAAGATGATTGAACACTAGAGTGCCTAGAAATTTGCGCTCACATAGTAGTATGATGTGGAGAATGGGCTTATAGATGCCATTTGGAGATTGATGGATAGGATGATGGGCTTATAGATGCCATGCTAAGAGGTGATGGATAGGTGGATGGGCTTATAGATGCCATCTGGATGTCAATCGCATAAGAGATTCCTTAGCGAGAACTTGCGTACCTGCAAAAGAAAAAAAATTACCTGACCTGTTACAGGAATGGTCTTCAGATTCTTTGGTAGGACGTGTCCTGACTGGTTATAGGAGCTAAATCTGGAGCTTCCAACGGTGATGAATGAACCAGGGATGGTTACTACCTCAACAGGAACGGTGAGAGAACCTTGGATGACTTTAACCTCAACAGCAATTGTTGAGAAAATCTTGGGATGATTACTACCTCCGCAGTATCGGGGAGAGAACCATAGGCGACTACAACCTCAACAGCAATCATTGAGAGAATCTTGGGCGATTTCAACTTCAACAGCAATCGTTGAGCGAATCTTGGGATTACCACCTCCGCGTATCGGGGAGAGAACCATAGGCGACTACAACCTCAATAGAAATCATTGAGAGAATCTTGGATAACTTCAACTTCAACAGCAATCGTTGAGCGAATCTTGGGATTACCACCTCCGCAGTATCGGGGAGAGAACCACAGACGACTACAACCTCAACAGCAATCATTGAGAGAATCTTGGATAACTTCAACTTCAACAGCAATCGTTGAGCGAATCTTGGGATTACCACCTCCGCAGTATCGGGGAGAGAACCATAGGCGACTACAACCTCAATAGCAATCATTGAGAGAATCTTGGGCGACTTCGACTTCAACAGTATCATTGAGTGAATCTTGGGATGATTACTACCTCCGCAGGATCGGGGAGAGAACCATAGGCGACTACAACCTCAATAGCAATCATTGAGAGAATCTTGGATAACTTCAACTTCAATAGCAATCGTTGAGCGAATCTTGGGATTACCACCTCTGCAGTATCGGGGAGAGAACCATAGGCGACTACAACCTCAATAGCAATCATTGAGAGAATCTTGGATAACTTCTACTGAGTCTTTATCAGGAAAATCTGTTTGGGGTCGATTTAGCTGGACTAGAGAAGGCCTTGGACTGGATAAGAAACAGAAAATCTTAGGGTCGATTAACTGAACCGGTCTAGGTCTTGAGATGTCTTCAACTGGGTAAGAGAAAGAGAGATCTTAGGGTCGATCTGACTGAACCAGAGAAGGCCTTTGACTGGATAAGAAACAGAGAAATCTTTGGAGTCGATTTAACTGAACCGGTCTAGGTCTTGAAATATGATTGAGAACTTAACTGAATATTTCCTGAAAGGTAAAGGTCAGTCATATGCAATGCATGATATGGGTCAAGCAATGATGTTCTCAACATGAATGAGATTTGTAAGATATGATGCGCATATGCTATAATGTATGAAAGTGCGACGTTTATGAATGTGTCTTTTCGTCTTAGGAAAATAAATCCTTGACGGGTGCCAGGAAGTCACTCCTGGGCTGATGTTGAAGAATAGATTTTGCTTCCTCTGGGGATGATAGTTGCAAGAATACCGGTAGGAGAAGAGGACTCCGTTGGGGAATAAACTTGGCGAATGGATAACTCTGCGGGGAGAAAAGCACTCTAACGATCTTGCTGGGAAGTAATACTCTGTGGGGAGAGAGGTACTTTGTTGAGTTGTTGATAATAACTTGCTGGGGATACCCTTGTTGTGTTGGAAGTGTTGATAGACTTCGCTGGGGATGAGAAGACTTCGTCGAGGACGCTCTTTCCGTGGCTTTTGGCTGAGGATAACCCAGTTATATCCTGGTAAGGAAATAACTCTTTGAATAAAGCCGGGAGACGCGTTCGTGCTCTGCGAGGATAAGCTTCCAGAATCTACTGGGGATAAGCTTACCGCTTGGGGAGATGGATTCCAACTTTCCTTGGGAACTAGATTGGACTCTCCTGGGGAAGTTTTGAACTGTATCAGGGAAATGACTCTATTGAATGTTTGATATACCGCCGGGGAATAATCTTTAGGTCAAGACTGTCGGGGATGCTTGTTAAGACTGTATATATGCTGCTGGGGAATGTTGAGATCTGCTGGAGGATACTCAACTTCCTTAAGGTTTGATAATGTAGCTTTGCTTGAGGAGAGTACACTGTCTTGCTGACTTACTCTCTGGGGAATTGGGATATCTGGTTATGTTCTTCAAGCTGAACTTACCTGAGTACCTTGGAGGATAGAACAATTAGATTGCTTGGACAACTCTTTATTGCCCCTGTTTCTAATGTTACATGTAACTAATCCTTTGTTTCGTATGCAAATATTTATGAGTTAGCAAATTATTGTCAATGCATATATCACAAATTGAACCTTGGACGTTCTTCGCAAGACAAAACAGAAAAGGAAAAACAATTGGCAATTTTAACTGAAAAGTGATTTTGTATGGATTTTGAATTTGCCTATAAAATAGGCGTTTTATGTACAAGAGGCTGACGTCCTAGTAAGAGAACGCCGCCGAACAAAAGAGTTTATACAAATTTTGTACAAGAGAAAATAAAACAGCTGTGTGAAATGAATGATCCATTGGGTTTCGACTCTGCTATTGCCTTTATAACTCCGAGCGTCTCATCACTTGACGACCTTGGTTGAAGGTGAAGCTGACTGATTGATGCCGTCTGAATTTGATGTAGATACCGGATTCTGGATGCAAAGTGATCCAATGAGACATAGTATTACGCTTTATCCCTAACTTTTTCCTGGACTGCCCTTTCGGGTTTTCAGTCCACCGGGATACCCATTTTTTCCCAAGCCGCCTTTTCAGGTTTTAGACTTGCCGGGTGTACAGATTTTTTTTATTTCATCCCTCATTTTGCCCGAACCCTTTTGGTTCGCCGGGAAGCCCTAATTTTTGCCTAGGCATGTCAGCCTAGCGGGTCCTTTTTTATGCGTAGTATCTTTTTACTATGTCTGCATTGGCGGGGTGAGGAAGGTCGTCACCATCCATATTGGTTAGAATCATGGCTCCTCCTGAAAACACATGTTTAACCACAAATGGCCCTTCGTACGGAGGGGTCCATTTGCCCCTTGGATCACTCTGAGGAAGGATGATTCGCTTGATTACCAGATCCCCAACTTGATATTCCTGTGGTCTGACCTTTTTGTTAAATGCCCTGATCATCCGTTTCTGATACGTCTGACCATGACAGATAGCAGCAAGTCTCTTTTCGTCAATGAGATTTAACTGATCAAGTCGTGTCTGGATCCAATCATCTTCGTTCAGATTTGCATCCTTCATTATTCGGAGAGAGGGTATTTGCACTTCGATCGGTAAGACTGCTTCCATACCATAAACCAAAGAGAAAGGAGTTGCCCCGGTTGACGTCCTGGCTGAGGTACGGTACCCATGTAGAGCGAACGGTAACATCTCGTGCCAATCTTTATAAGTCACTGTCATCTTCTGCACGATTTTCTTAATGTTCTTATTTGCTGCTTCTACAGCCCCATTCATCTTCGGTCTGTAAGGAGAAGAATTGTGGTGCTGTATTTTGAACTGCTCGCAGAGCTCGGTGATCATCTTATTATTCAGATTGGTACCGTTGTCTGTAATGATCCTCTCTGGGACGCTGTACCGACAGATCAGATTATGCCGAATGAACCGTGCCACAACAGTCTTGGTTACCGTAGCGTAGGAAGCTGCTTCAACCCACTTTGTAAAATAATCAATCGCCACTAGGATGAATCGATGCCCATTAGATGCCGTAGGTTTAATCTCACCGATCATGTCTATGCCCCACATTGCAAACGGCCAAGGCGCAGTCAGAACATTCAAAGGAACTGGAGGAACATGCACTTTGTCTGCATAAATCTGGCATTTATGGCATGTCCGAGAATGTTGGTAGCAGTCAGCTTCCATTGTGGACCAGAAATACCCTGCCCGAAGGATCTTTTTAGCCATAGTGTGTCCACTGGAGTGTGTACCAAAGGTCCCTTCATGTAGCTCTTCCATGATCTTTTCTGCTTCAGTCTTATCCACACAACGCAGTAAGGTTGAATCATGGTTTCGCTTGTACAAGATGCCGTTGCTAAGGAAGAACTTTGCTGCGAACCTTCTCAGGAACTTTTTATCATTGACAGATGCACCTTCAGGGTATTCCTGAGTTTCCAAGTATCTCTTCACCTCATGGTACCAAGGCTTCTCAGTTACCAATTCAGTTTCGAGATCACAACAGTATGTCGGTTCGTCCAGTTTCCAGATGATGATCCGGGGAGCCTCATTATCCCATTTGACCTTGAACATAGAAGACATTGTAGCTAACGCGTCCGCCAACTGATTCTCTTCTCTTGGGAAATGTTCAAAGGTTATCTCTGTGAAGTGGGGGATCAAGGTCAACACACATTCTCTATAAGGAATAAGATTCGGATGTTTCGTATCCCACTCTCCTTTGATCTGATTGATCACGAGAGCGGAATCTCCGAAGACACTCAGAAACTTGATCCTTAGGTCGATCGCAGCTTGGAGACCCATGATGCACGCCTCATACTCTGCCATGTTGTTGGTACAGTTGAAACATAGCCGGGCAGTGAGTGGAGTATGAGTGCCTTGAGGGGATATAATTACAGCGCCGATACCGTTACCCAAAGCATTGGAAGCTCCGTCAAAGTGCATAGACCATCGGGATCCTTCCTCAGGTCCTTCATCCGGTCCAGGTACTTCACAATCAGTCACAATCATGATGCTCTCGTCTGGAAACTCGAAGTTCATTGACTGATAGTCGTCTACGGCCTGATGTGCCAAGTGGTCCGCCAATACACTTCCCTTGATGGCTTTCTGGGTCGTGTACTGAATGTCGTATTCCGTCAAGATCATTTTCCATCTTGCAATTCTCCCAGACAGAGCAGGCTTTTCGAATATGTACTTTATAGGATCCATCTTTGAGATCAACAAGGTGGTATGAGTCAGCATATAGTGTCTCAGCCGGCGAGCAGCCCATACCAAAGCGCAGCAAGTTTTCTCAAGCAGTGAGTATCGGGTCTCACAGTCGGTAAACTTTTTGCTAAGGTAATAAATGGCATGCTCTTTTCGGCCAGACTCGTCATGCTGCCCCAGCACACACCCCATTGAGTTGTCAAGTACTGTCAGGTATAATATCAGAGGTCTCCCTTCAACCGGTGGCATAAGGATGGGTGGTTCTTGGAGATACTCTTTGATTCTGTCAAAAGCAGCCTGACATTCATCATTCCAACGTACTACCTGATCTTTCTTCAACAGCTTGAAGATTGGTTCACAAGTAGCAGTTAGGTGTGAGATGAACCGAGCAATGTAATTCAGGCGTCCTAAAAAACCTCTGACTTCTTTCTCTGTCTTAGGCACTGGCATCTCTTGAATAGCTTTAACCTTGGCAGGGTCCACTTGAATACCCTTATCACTTACAATGAAGCCTAGCAACTTTCCAGATCTTACCCCGAAGGTGCACTTGTTCGGGTTCAACCTCAGCTTGTATAATTTCAACCGGTCAAACAATTTCTGCAGATGATCTAGGTGCTCTTCCTCAGTTTGGGACCTTGCGATCATGTCGTCAACATACACTTCTATCTCATGATGGATCATATCATGAAATAAAGCAACCATGGCACGTTGGTAGGTTGCCCCAGCGTTCTTTAGTCCAAAAGGCATGACCTTGTAGCAGAAGGTGCCCCACTGAGTAACAAAGGTAGTCTTCTCCATGTCTTCAGGTGCCATCTTGATTTGATTGTAACCTGAAAAGCCATCCATGAAAGAGAACACCTTATGCTGAGCTGTATTGTCAACAAGGACATCAATGTGAGGTAAAGGGAAGTCATCCTTGGGGCTGGCCCTGTTCAGATCCCTGTAATCGACACACATTCTGACCTTACCGTCTTTCTTTGATACCGGCACCACATTAGCAACCCACTGAGGATAAGAAGTCACTGCGAGAAACCCAGCATCAAATTGTTTCATAACCTCGGCTTTGATCTTCTCAGACATCTCTGGACGCATACGACGGACCTTTTGCTTAACCGGAGGGCAGTCTTCCTTAGTAGGCAAGTGATGGACCACAATATCGGTATCCAACCCGGGCATGTCTTCGTAGGACCAGGCGAATATCTCCATATAATCATGTAGCATCTTAGTCAACCGTTGCTTCACGCTGAGCTCTAGGTTGGCACCAATCTTTACCTCTTTCCTGTCTGCTTCAGTACCCAAGTTTATTATTTCCACTGGCTCTTCGTGTGGTTGAATTGCCCTCTCTTCCTGGAATAACAGTCTTGCAAGCTCGCCAGGCACTTCGCAATCATCTTCACCTTCGTCTTCGGCTAAGTTGATCGGATTTTCGAAGTCATAACTGGCAGTAGCAGAGTCGTTACCGGTGAGATCCAGAGTGGATTGGAACCTGTATGAGTGAGTGTGTGTAAATACAGCTGTTTTGAAATATATATAAAGGAAGGAAAGACAGAAAAGGAGCATAAGATTTGAAATGCAAGAAAACGTCCAAGATTTTCATTTATGATATATGAAATGACAATTTATATGCCCTCACAAATAAAACCACGGTGCCTCGGGTAAGACACCGGGCCATAGAGTTCAATTAATTGTTTATTACAAATAACAAAACAAAGAAGTTTATTACTGCGTAACAAAAGTAACAGGAGTATGGTCTTTGACAATCCAATTGGTCAATCCGCCATCAGTTGTCGGGTAGATCCAGCTATTGAACTCAGCTTCATCCACTTCATTATCCTCCCCAACAGCATTCACTCCTGGATTTGTAATGAGCACAGGAGGTCTTCTGGTTTTCGCCTTCCGCATAGCTTTCTGTCCCTCTGCAGTAAAACCCAGTCCGAATTTGTCAGTTTTCTGTGTAAAGTCGGGAAGCCTGCCCCAGTTAGCACATTCACCTTTCTGAACCACAGCCCGGGCATCCTTCAAGCAAGCTATCTTCAAAGGAACATCCTCCTCGACCGTTGTTTCTGCTGCTGCTGAAATTGGAAGTACCTCCTCGAAATGCTGAAAGGGGGTTTCAATAAACTCCCCGTCCATCTCAATGTACCTGAAGGAATTCAAATGGCTCACCATATACTCCTCCTCTCCCTGCACAGTGACAATCTTCCCTCTGACAGAGTATTTCAACTTCTGGTGCAAGGTAGAGGTCACTGCCCCAGCTTTATGGATCCAAGGTCGACCCAATAGACAAGAATACGATGGACGGATATCCATCACATAGAAAGTGGAGTCGAACACCTGAGAGCCCACACGAATAGGAATGTGCACCTCTCCATGAACCATCCTCTTGGAACCGTCAAAGGCTCTGACGATGATATTGTTGGGTTTCAGCTCTAGGCCTTCACAATCCAAACGGTCTAAGGCCTTCTTGGGTAGCACATTTAAGGAAGAACCAGTGTCCACCAATACATGCGCCAGAGTAGTGCCCCTGCATTCAATAGAGACATGCAGGGCATCATTGTGGTCTCTTCCTTTTGCAGTCAGGTCAGCATCTAAGAAACCCAAGCCATTGTCCGCTGTCAGATTTGCTACGCAATCAGTGAACTGGACTGCAGATGTCTCCTGTGGCACATGGGTCGTCTTGAGAAATGAGATTAAGGCCTTAGCATGGGCCTCGGAGCACGGCAATAAGGAGAGCATGGAGATTTTGGAGGGCGTATGCCCCAGCTGTTCCACAACATTAAAGTCACTCTTCTTTATTATTTTCAGGATTTCCTCCATTTCTTATTGGGAGGCTTCAGCAGTTATAGGTATTGGTGCCTCCATCCGGGCAGGCTCAACTTCAATCCCTTTGCCCCGAGCATTAGACGACTCGGCGGCAGGGGAAACAACTTGATCAGCAACAGGAACAGGTACACTTGTAGGTGTTATAAGGAGGGGTCTTCGAGTAGCGGGCGGTGCAATGTCAGGCGAGAAGAGCCTGCCACTGCGGGTAACCTTGGCTGGGCCAGTGATATCGCAGATACTGGCGCCAGTGTTGAATTCTTGTTTGATTCCATTCACGTATACGTCTGCCCCATAATGCCAGGGGACAGCTTTATCAGATACGTAGGGGAGAGGCCCCGGAACAGTAATAACCACAGGTGCAACAGTCATGATTTGAACAGGCTTCTTTGGGAGAGCCCTGATTGGATTATTGAAGATGGTAACCACAAAAACTTCTTCTACCGGGACCAACTGAACAGCAGACTTCTTGAACAGAATCTCCTTACTGTCCATCAGGCTTTGGATGCCTAACTTCAGCAAGGGACAACCAGATAGGGAAACAACACAGAACAGGCAACCCTCACTGCAACCCGGAAATAAACCGGCCAGCAGTAGGTTCCTCTTGACAGTCTTCAAAGGAGTGGCTAGATCATCCACAGAAACAGCGTACACCTCTTCATCAACAGCATTTACCCCATGCTGAGGCATAGGAGCAGTAACCACATTCGGCCTCTCAGGCGCTTCAAACTGTATCTCCTTTGCGTCAATAAGGTCTTGCACCTTATTCCTTAATGCCCAACAGTCATCAGTGGAATGCCCCGGGCTATCAGAATGATAAGCACAACGAGCATTTGGGTTGTATTTGGGGGAGGCAGTGTTCACAGCTTTTGGGGCTTCTCTGACAGTCACTAGATTGGTGGACAGCAACTGTGGCAAGATCTGCGATAAGGTCATGCTCAAACGGGTAAACTCTCTCCGGGGTCTTTCAGCCCTTTGAGGATTGGTTGGCCGAGGAGCGGCAGCAGGCTTAGCAATCATCACTGCACTGACAGATTGGCGGCACTCAGATTTCTCTTGTCTCCTGGACCCGTACACAGCACTGGCCTCCTTCTTGAAGGGTTTCTTCTCAGAACTAGACGATGCACCCTTCGGAATCTTTCCAGACTTCAACCCAGCCTCAATTCTCTCTCCAGTCAGAATAAGATCAGTAAACCCTACACACGAGTTACCGATAAGATGGTTGAAAAATGGCCCAGATAGGGTCCCCAAGAACATGTCTACCAACTCCCGATCAGTCAACGGAGGCTGCACCCTACCAGCCAGATCCCTCCACTTCTGAGCGTACTCCTTAAAACCTTCACTTGAACCTAACGACATACCCTGGAGTTGGGTACGTGTAGGGGCAAGGTCGGCATTATACTGATACTGCTTATAGAAAGCAGTAGCCAACTCCTCCCAGTTACGAACCTTGGTCCCATCCAGCTGATAGAACCATTCGAGATGAGTCCCTGAAAGACTCTCCTGGAAGAAGTGGATCCACAAATTCTTATCCACTGAGTACGGTTGAATCTTCCGAACATAGGACCTGAGATGTAGCTTGGGACAAGACGCCCCGTCGTACTTAGTGAAAGATGGTGCTTTGAATTTACGAGGAATGATCACACCAGTAGACAAACCCAAATCTCCGAAATCCAGCCCAGGTACCTGTTGTATCTCCATAGCATTCAGCCTGTCTTCCAACTGCTTGTATCTGTCTTCTGCAGGAGGATATTGCTCTTCATCAAAATCAATCTCGTTGTCAGAGACTACCGGACTAGGACCTTTTTCCGCTTGAGGAGTACCCTTGCCAATGGAAGAACCAGCCTCTTCATTTTGCAGAGTATTGCCAAACCTTCGGCCCGAGTTAAAAAGGACAGTTCTTCTCTTCTTCTTCTTCTCTTTCTTCAGGAGCAGAGCCTTCAGTTCTTCTTGGCCCTGAGCCAAACCCATGATTAATTCCTGAAATTGCGCATTTTGCGCCTGAAGAGCCTTGATGGACATCTCAGTTGATGATGAGTCAGGATTCATGATGCTGAAATAAACAGCAAAGAACTGTAAGCAACCTGAAAAAAGGAAAACCTGCTATGCACATGATGAATGATATGTGTTTATGTAATGCATTCAAGGGTTCGAAAGTTCAAATTTGTTGTAGACAAAAAGGAACCCACGTTATCATTAAGGAAATAATTGTTCAGTACATCAAAGCCTCATGGGCAAAATAATACAAAAGCAAATCAATCCCAAAATATACTACGCATCCTCTTTGGAGCTATGTAAGTGTTGAGATTCCTCTCCTCATGCAACAGGCGGGTGAGCTCCAAGACCTTCTTTTCACTAGCATGTAGACTGGCCTCAAGAGAATTTCGTTCTTCCTTAAGCTGGATCCCGCTCTTCTGCATCTCTTCCCAGGATGTGGGCATATCAGGGTGCTGAATAGTGTAGGACACTTCTCCTTCCAAGACTGGCTCTTTGATCAGAGGGAGCATATGGGGATAAGGCATCACTAACTTCTGGGAGCGGGCTCGTACCCACTTGAGATAAGGTTCCAACGGGATGGAGTTCCTGTGCCCCAGTGTCTTACTGTCTATCCTACTTGGCATCCTCCAGGCTCTGATAAATCTCTGGCGAAGTCCTTGAGTATCATTGTCGAAGTCAAAAACTATGTCAGGAATTAACATGTCATGAGGACCATCCTTCCGAGCATAACCAAATTGTCTCCAAGCCAGGCATGGGCTGTAAGTAATACCTCCTCTGATTCCAAGTAAAGGAACATTAGGGTACTCTCCGCAACGATCAATGATAGTGACATCCTCTCTGGACCTAGGGCACCAATGTATATCTGCATGTGTGAGAGTCATCAACCGTTGTGACCACCTCAAACCCCGCTCGTTCTTCAAAACTGATTGTGGAAGGTGCGAAATAAACCACCTTCCCAGGAGAGGAGTGCAACACATAAGGACACCTCTTTTTCTCATGGTTCGAGTGTAACATGAGTGAAGGATGTCCCCCAGCAACGTAGGTATAGGATTCCTGGACATAAAGATCTGGACAGCACTGATATCTATAAGCTGATCTGGGTTAGGGAACAACACCAAACCATAGACGAGGAGGGCCACAACTTCTTCAAAAGCTTGTAAGTCAAGGGAGTTCCAACATTCATGGGCCTTTTCAAACAGAAACCTGGCTAAGAACCCTTTGATACCACTTCTAACTTCCCAATGTCCCTTGAGGTCAGATGACTGTAGGTGCAAGGCTTTAGCAATCTCTTCAAGCTTGGGTTCCTTTTCCGTACCATTGTAGGGTAGTTGATCAAGGATAGGGATCTTCAGGAGCCGGGAGAACTCCTCCAATGTAGGTACCAGCTGATAGTCCAAGAACATGAAACAGTGATGCAGAGGGTCAAAGAACTGGAACAGGACCTTTATCATATCTTCCTCAATGTTGGTGTTGACCAAGCTGATGAGTCTTCCATGTCTTTCACTGAATGAAGAGCTCTCGGGAATCCTGGATATAAGTTCCTTAAGCTGAGGAGGGATCCTTACAAGACTGATTTGAATTGTCTTTCTACGAACAGTTTCCATGTCCTACAAAACAAGAACAAAGATGAAGATTCGAACCCCTGAAATGGTTAGTCAATGCATATGATGCTGGATGATGTCATGATGCTATGATTAAACACACCACAGATATTTACAAAGACAAACATGTAAGGCACACAAGGCACACAAGACTAGCCCTTAGGGTTTAAGGCCAGCATGGGGTCTGGGTAGTACCCTCTTGAAGTTGGTGGGTTCAACCTGTCCTATTAGAAGTAACCGGGTTCTAAGGGTCCCAATATCACTGGATTGCTTTCATTGTTCATCGTTTCGATTTAGCCACTGAACTGGCGACCGAAATATTCCAGGAAAGCAACCCTCAATTGAGTGTAGTATCGAGTATCAACCAACCTCGGACTGCATCAAAGTCAGTTATCTCACTACCCTAAAGAGGCCAAGATAGTTCAATTAAGGTTCCTAAGGTCTGTTGATGCTTCACGACACCACGCGGAGGCCCCGTACTCTCCTTGACCGAACTCAAGGGTTACCGGTACACACCAAAGTGCCACATCAATGTAGCAAACTGTTTCAACCATGTCGGTATACCCTGCACAGTTCCCTCACAGCCTTGTTGCTACTTTCTAAGAAGGTATCCCCAGATCCGGGTTAGGATCTATAGAATTCCCAAGACAGTCCCACAATTTAAATCAAACAAGGAAAGCAATTGAAAACACAGTTATGAACTACCCTAAGGTACACCTCACTTTAAGTTTAATTCCCCAGCAGAGTCGCCAGTTCTGTGATCGGTGGATCTGGAACTGACTGTTTAACGCTGGTTCGAGAAATGTCGCGGAAGCAAGAGTCGCCATCGTCTTTTATTTTCTCCAAATGGAAAGGATAAAAGCACAGAAAAATTCCTTATAGAGATTGCTCTCGGTTCGGGAGGTAGATTATAGAGAGGGAAGGTGTTAGCACCCTTTCTATCCATGGTTATCCATGGGCTCTTAGATACTTGCTCACTTGTGTTTTCAAAAATGGTTTGTTTGCTTTTCAACTGTGGGTTTTAAAAAGTTTCTTTGAAAATTTCAGTTCGACTCTTGTATCAGTCCTCAAGAGTGTTTGAAAAATGCTTTCGAAAGCTTTTTGAAAGTGTGTTGGTGTGAAAAGTATTTTTGATTTGTTTTGTTTTGAATTAGAGCAAGTATCCACGAGTCGTCTACCTACCCTAAGGAATTCGTCTGTGTAAATGTCCTTTAAAGTAGTGCCATCCCACCATTGAGAGGTAGGTATCACCACCGTTGGAGGTGTTAGGGTCAATTCGAGGTTCGGGACATGGTGATCACCAGAGCAATGGGAAGACACCTTAGAAGCTACCCTCATGCCAGGTTCCCGGATCATGAGGACTTACTAAGACATCCTCTACTCGACGATCACCTTTCGAGGCAAGGCAACAGTGAGGTGTACCCTAGGGGTGGTGTGTGATTCGTGTGTCAGATTCGTTTATTTTTGTCTTGTCATGTCAAAGTGATCTATGCGTTTGTTTTTGTTTTTTGTCATTCATTCTTGCATGCGATTGTTAACAGTTAAAAAAGTTGCGGAAATATAAAGTTCTAAACTATTACAAAGGCGCGGGTCCACATCGCCAAAATTTCCAGGACCCGATTTGACAGAAAAATAAAGAAATAAAGTAAAAGTGCGAAAGATTAAAATGTCCGAGTTTACAAGGCTTTGGGAGAGATACATAAATATTAAAGGAAAAAGCAATAAAACGCGCGAATTGAAATAAGATTGGAAACGAGGGCGTTGGACCCTTTTTAATGAAATTAAATTAAATTATTAAATTAATTAAAATTAAAAAGAAAGGAGGTTATTTTTGGTATTTTTGGCATTTATGAGAATTTAATGAAATTAAAAACCTAATTCTACAATTTTTTAATTTATTAAGAAAATATGACAATTATCTAAAATTAAGCCTAATTAATTAATTGCAACTTGATTTATAAAAATAACTAATTAAGAATTAATAATTAATATAGTAAAATAAAAAAAAGGATGAAAAATGCTTGAAACCCTAATTCTACCAATTTTAGGTTTTATTGAAGAAAAAAAACATTAAGATTTAAACCTAATTTAACACTAAAATCAATTAATGATGTTTATTTACAAAAATATTAAAATATTAAAAAATACTTATTTTTGTCTTTTTTGATTTTATATTGTTTTTATGTTTTTTATGAAAATGTTAAATCAATTAAAAAAACAATAATTGACATACATAAAAAGAATGAAAAAAAAAGTAAAAAAGCTTGCAAACCTAGGGGGGTCTGTCCCCAAATAGGAGGTATGATCCAGTACTTCAGGCCCATTAACTTCTGGCCTGATTGACTTTTCTGCTAGCGTGCATGGGTGTTGACCGAGGCACACCCTAGTCTTTGAATCCTGGCCCTTGATTGAGTGCAGTGGAACGCGTGGCGTTGCTGATTGAGGAGCGTATGATGGTCCTTAGCGTTGAAACTGCATAGAATTATTAATAGAAAAATAGTATTGAAGGGGTGGGGGACCTGGGGTTCGAACCCAGGTCCCAGGGATTACCATTAAGACGCTTAGCCAACTGCTCCACTTGTGCTCCTTGTTTACAATATAACAAACAAACAATATAAAATAAAACAAATGTTAATGCTCCTTTCCGCGCGAAAATTCAAATCCTCCAATCGTGGCCTTACACCTCACTGTCTTCTTCCTCGTTTCATTCTTTTCCTGAAAATATAAAAGGGTTAGCGGGGGTTTTAAACCCCCCCAAAACAAGCTTGTTTTCAAAATAACGAATAGGCCATATGGCCTCATAAATTAGGCGCGAGGGTTCCATTCTTTTCGTCTAAGCGTGCTGATTTCAACCATGGCCTTGAAGTTCTCTAATTTTACAGTATCAAGAAACCCCTAATTTGAATGCTGAAAAACCCTAAGGTCCTTTCATGGTGAATCCTTCAATAATGCATAAAAACTCAATTGAAATATGTGGTTAGCTTCAGAACACATCAATTAGTATGAATCCATCAAAGAAATGCAATGAAAATGCCTAAATCTTAAAACACGATTATGAAAAAAATATGAAAAAGTGTGAATCCTATTCACCAATTCTGGGCGTTAGGGGCGTGGAAAGTGATTCAAATGCGTTGCTTGATGTCTCAGGAAGGTGATAAGACAATTATTTCGGCTTGAAACCTCTTGGAACCCTGTTTTCAGTTTTGAAAATTTTAGGCAAAAGTGTGAGTTTGATTCTTTGTCTATGGCGCAGCTGGGTGTCCTTTTGCACGAGGGTTAGCTTGCCTATATATGTATGAATGATTTAGGTTAAGAAAATTGATCCAAGAATCCTTGAATTGATGATACAATATTTGATTTTCCATGTTATTATTTTCAAATCTTTTCATGCACATTTGCTACCAAATCATGACAAATCATATTGATTCTTTCCAAATCTAACTATGCATGAAATATTGAGTGTATATCATGCATAAAAAGATTTAAAAACCTAGGTTTAGTATTTTTCATGTATTTTAATTAATTAAATGAATTATTAATGATTAAAAATCCAAATAAATAAATAAAAATGATAAAAAACTTCCCTTTGGGCCAAATGGTCGTGCCCATGCCTTGGATGATGAATTGTGGAAGAAAAAGAGGCCCATTAGCAATTTTAGGTCATTTGAAGCAATGTTGACTTTTCAAAATATCCAAAAATTCCCCAACTTCCACAAGGCATAACTTGCTCAATTATTAAGCTTTGCTCATGTTCTTGTATATTTTGGAAAGTTCTTTGAGTCCTCTAACCAATGCCTTTGGTCCCATGTCATTTTGATTTACCAATCTCAAGTTATGGCCTTTTACTTAAAGTCCCTTTTTGTTGACTTTTGAAAATGACCTATAATGTTGAAATTGATAACTTTTTGTGAGAGCATTTCTTGGACTTGAAGTGTGAAGAGGAGTTGTAGGAAATATCTTTCTCTTCAAAATGAGCTTTGGATGGAATTTTTCTGATAATCCATGTGGAAGTTATGCCCTGGTCAATTTACAGTTGACTTTTTCAACTGTCCAAATATGGAAACTTTTGCATCTTGATGATTTTTGAGCCAAGCTTTGAGAATCATGATCAAGAATTGATCAAATGATGTTTGTGGCTTCAAAATGAAGTATTGATCAAAAATTTGGACTTTTGACTGTCAAATGACCATTTTGCCCCTATAGTTGACTGTAGTGCAATTAGGGTTTTTGATTGTGCAATTTTGTGCTGTGAGTCTTGAAACTTGGTATGAGGATGCTTGACCATGTTTATAAGCATATGGGACTTGATTGGACCCTTGGAAACTTCATTTTCTTTGTCAGAACCAAAACCCTAATTTTTGACTGTTAGGAGGCCCTTGAACTGTGCAACCCTTGGGGAGATTTTGAAGCTTTGACTTGGCAAATTTTAAAGAATATGGGAGGGCAAATTTTGGGGTACAACACCATGATTATTGGAGAATTTGAATGACAAGTTCATAAACTTCACAATGTGGCAATAAAGAGATAATTTGGATACTTGAGCAAAAAATTATGTCCAATTGAATTTGTGAAAAACACAGGGATGTTTTGTATTTAGAAAAATTCTAAGTGTTGAACTTCAAAATATCCTATAATGTTCTTCAAAATTAAATGACTTTCTACTAAAAATTTGGTCTTGATATTTGAAGATGACATGAAGTGTACCTCTTGAATTGAAGTATTTAATTGATAACACTCAAAAATCATAAAAATTATAAGAGTTATGGTCCTTGGAAGATGATGAACAAATTTGGGGAAATTCACAAAAGACTTATTATCTTTTCAATTCTTCAACAACTTTCCAAGCATCTTCATGTCTTGCACATAAAAACAAAGTTGTATTAGAAATCCCAAAGATTATTGTGAAAAATTAATGGGCTCAAGGTGATAAATATTTACCAAGTTATGATCATTTGAAGTTAAACCCTAAGATTAAAAGGCTCTTCAAGGAGACTTATAATCTTTCTCAACCATTAGTGATCTTCCATTCAAAATTAGCCTTAGACTTCGTAAGAGAGCTTGTTAAGGATCCTTTAAAGAGAATCATGAATTTAGAACCAATAAAAAATATCAATTAATGAGCATGATATGATCCATAGAATTCAAAAACCCTAGCTTAGAGAGTGTCAAAATGACTTGAAACCCCTTTTAAGTTTTGATGATTTTTCTTGCACAATTAGATCTTTTCATGTGAAGTGAGGTTGTTGTAGATGATAATAAGAACCCATAGAAAAAAGAACCAACTCAAAATGTTGAAAATTGAGTGAGTTATGCACTTGTGATCACTGAATCTATTATTTTCTCAATTAGCTCAAACTTGTTGATCCAACCTTGAATCTTTTGACCTTTCTTGGAAAAATAAGGCACGGTGAATCATAAGAGGCCTTTAAATGATGTTTTTATTGAAGCACAGTAAAAGATTGGGATTAACTCTCAACAAATCTTGTTGAAAACGGCATGGAAATAAACACATGAACCTATGAATTTTCTTGACGAATCTCACCACCAACTTTGAGGATATCTTGACTTAAATAAAGTGAGAGAGCTTCTTGAGCCACATATATTTGATTCCATAGACATTACCTTGAATATTGAGCTCTTGAAATCCATTATAGAACCATTTGGTTGATAATCACCCCTCAAACCCTAGATTAGATGGTAGGATGAATGCAATTATGATCACCTACACTATGAACATTCAAAGTAACATATATAAATATGTTGATGTTAGTTTAAAGAACACATGTACAAGATACACAATTCAAGGTGCTTCGTAATCCCTCAAGACAAACCTTAAAGGTAGGATAAAAGAGAGAAACAACCCTAATGTGTGTGTCTTGATGCATTGTAACACGAGATGATGAGAAATCTTAGGGGAAAACATTGGGGTATAAAAGCTACCCTTATTTAAGTGTCTTCTATATGGAGATACAAAGGTTCAAATCTTCGTCTAGACGTGATCGAAGATACTTAAATACAAAACAAACCCTATTTTTGGCCCTAAGATGACATGAAATGCTTATGATCATGAATACAAATAAATACAAGGGTCACACAAAACACCATTGGGTAAGTAGAAGATAAAACTATAGATCACATAGAGATTCCAACCAGGAAAATAAATCGTTGGGGAATAGAAGACTCAACTCTAATGGTGTAAAGACCAAAGAGGAGATAAGGCTTAACTCAAATGATGAGGAAAAAGCAATGATTGACAATGATTGACAGATAACTGTTAACTATCCACTCAGAGAGGAGATAGAAAAAAGTGAGTAACATCGACTCATTGGGGATCAGAAACTACCAACTCGAAAGATACAAATAGAAATGGTAAGATAATATCGGCTCAAAGATGACGATAAACATCAATCTTGAGGTAGTTGAAGAATGATTGACATCAGTACTTATGACTGGAAACATATGAACTCTTTTAGAGCAAAGTGAATCTCAACAATGAACTATCTCATATAATGAAGAGACTACAATCCATTGGAGTACAAATCTCAACAACAAACTATCTCCCATAATTAAGAGACTACCATCCATTAGAGTACAAATATCAACAACAAACTATCTCCCATAATGAAGAGACTACCATCCATTGGACTACAAATATCAACAATGAACTATCTCCCTTAAAGAAGAGACTACCATTCATCAGAGTAAAAACCTCAACAACAAACTATCTACCTTAATGAATAGACTACCATCCATCAGAGTACAAACCTCTACAACAAACTATCTCCCACAATGAAGAGACTACCATCCATTGGAGTACAAATATCAACAACGAACTATCTCCCTTAATGAACAGACTACTATCCATTGGAGTACAAACCTCAACAATGAACTATCTCCCTTAATGAAGAGACTACCATCCATTAGAGTAAAAATATCAACAAAGAACTATCTCCCTTAATAAAGAGACTACCATTCATCAGAGTACAAATCTTAACAATGAACTATCTCCCATAATGAAGAGACTACCATCCATTTGTAAGTCTCATAGTGCCTAAGAGGGGGGGGGTGAATTAGGTCTATAAAAATTTATTCGGTTTTATGAGAATACTTGTAGTAATTTTTGGTTAAGTGTTTGAAGGTTTTGATTATATCTTATCTTTTCCTTGATTATGATGATGAAAGCGATAAATGCGAAAAAGTAAAGAACACGGTGATATGTCCTGGTTCCCCTCACAATCCGAGAGTACTCCAGTCCCCTTTCCAACATGAAAGAGATTTCACTATAGTTAGAATGATTGTACAGCCTATGCTTACTATCTAACCTATAGGGTGATCAAAGGTTCTTAACACCTTTAAGATTAAACAAACACTAATGTGAATGCAGAACAATCCTCTTCAAATCACAACACTTACTTCCGACAATCCTAGATAGTAAGGGAATAATTTCTTTAATGTAATATAATGATTTAATTTGAAATAGATGGATAGCACTATCAATCTTCAATTGATCTTCTTCTTCAAGATAGAAACAATTCTCAAGCAATGTATATAAATGTTCACAATGTATGAAACTTGTAATGATTTAATGAAAGTGTATATGGCAAGTTTTACAAAATTTATGAACACATGAAAGTTTAAGTGCAAATTTGAATGAATGAGAAAATTGTTTATTGAAGAAGGTTTTTTGTTGTATGAAAATGTTATTGTGTTCTTGTTTTTTAAAAAACTGAAAAATCTGCATTTTATAAAGTCACAAGAACCTCTTCATTCATGCCAATTCATATGAAAAGTTGCAATGCATTCATGAAAGAGTACTACTTGAAAAATGTTCAAAAACCAAAAGAAAAGCTGCACTGGTTCGATAGGAACCGGTTCCGACACTGACAAAACCCGGTTCTTAGTGAACGTTATAAATCAGATTTCAAAAATATTACGCAGGAACCGGTTCCCCTATTGGTACAACCCGGTTCCTGGTACAAAAACCAGGGACAGGTTTTTTGAACATGTTTGGAACCCGGTTCCCTGTTAGGGAGGAACCGGTTCCTAAAGGGTTATTTTCAAAAAATTCTTTTTGAAAAAGATTTTAAACAAAGTTTTTCTTAACATTAAAAATGTGAGATATGTATATGTTGATGAATGCATATTTTTGTGAACATCTATATTCAAGTTTAAGAATTATTTAAACCTTTTGACATTTGATGTTTCTTCAATAATCTTCAATAATCTTCAAGACTTTTATATGATGTTGATAAGCTTTTTGCACATCCTTTGAATGTTGATGTCCATGTTGTCTTCATCAAAACAAATGCTTTAAATATGACTTGAGAAGCTTGCAATTACATTCTCCCCCTTTTTGATGATGACAACCAAGTCTTGAAAATGATTCTTGAATTGTTTATGTTGTTTTGTGTAGCAAACATGTTAAGGAAATGCAAGGCTCCCCCTAAATTGTATGCTCCCCCTAAGTCCATGATTCCTTGAATTTTGGAGTGAGTTTGATAGATATTTGGGCCTGCAATTTCTTTAAAACAAAACAACACATATGCATATATTCTTCTCCCCCTTTGTTAACATCAAAAAGGATGGGGAAAAAGAGTGAAATAAATTCATTTAAAAAAATTAAAACGAGCATCTTATGAGAAACTATTAAAGATCACCTTCATCCAAAATACCAAGTTCTCTTCGGATTTTGAAGAATGGTTCTCGAGCAAGCGGTTTTATGAAGATATCTGCGAGTTGGTTATGAGTATCCACAAAAGTGACTTCGACATCTCCTTTAAGTACATGATCACGGAGAAAATGATTTCGAATATCTATATGTTTGGTTCTTGAATGCATGACCGGATTCTTTGTAATATTGATAGCACTTGTATTGTCGCATCGAAGAGGAATGCATCCGAGATCAAGTCCGTAATCACGGAGTTGTTGCTTGAGCCAAAGAATTTGTGCACAACAACTACCCGCTGCTATGTATTCTGCTTCGGCCGTGCTAAGAGCAACACATGCTTGCTTTTTACAAGCCCATGATACTAATGCATTTCCAATAATGTGACAAGTACCACTTGTGCTTTTACGATCAGTTTTACAACCTGCATAATCCGCGTCAGAATAACCAATTAAAGTGCAAATACTACCTTTAGGATACCATAAGCCGACATTGGTTGTTCCTTTTAGATACTTCATGATCCTTTTAACTGCCATGAGGTGTGATTCCTTTGGGTTTGCTTGAAATCAAGCACAAATACAAACACTAAACATGATGTAAGGACGGCTTGCCGTCAAATACAATAAGGAACCAATCATACCTCGGTATTTTGTAATATCAATTGGAGTACCGGATTCATCTTGGTCAACATATGTCTCGGAGCTCATTGGAGTATTCATTGCTTTACAATTGTCCATATCAAACTTTTTCAATAATTCTTTGCAATACTTAGATTGGTTGATGAAGATTCCATCTTTTAGTTGCTTAATTTGTAGTCCAAGAAAGTAGTTCATCTTTCCCATCATAGACATCTCGAATTCTCCTTGCATCATCAATGAGAATTCCTCACACATTTCTTTGTTAGTCGATCCAAAAATGATATCATCAACATAGACTTGAACCAATAAAGTGTTACTTTGGATTTTCTTAATGAACAAAGTTTTATCAACCTTACCCTTTTCGAAACCTTTTTCACACAAAAAATTGCTAAGTCTATCATACCATGCTCTTGGTGCTTGCTTTAAGCCATAAAGAGCCTTTCTCAACTTAAAGACATGTGTAGGATGTTTGAAGTCTTCAAATCCTGGAGGTTGTTTGACATAGACTTCTTCATTGATGTATCCACTCAAGAATGCGCTTTTGATGTCCATTTGAAAAAGCTGAAAATTTAATGAACAAGCATAAGCAAGTAAAAGACGTATAACTTCTAACCTTGCAACCGGAGCAAATGTTTCTTCAAAGTCGATTCCTTCCTCTTGATTGTAACCTTGGGCAACCAATCTTGCTTTGTTTCGAACAATTAGACCATTCTCATCAAGTTTGTTCTTAAACACCCATCGGGTACCTATGATGTGTTTACCACTTGGTCTAGGAACAAGTTCCCAAACTTGATTTCTCTCGAATTGATTTAATTCTTCTTGCATAGCAATAATCCATTGATCATCTCCTAAGGCTTCATCAACTTTGGTAGGTTCAATTTGAGAAACAAACGCCATGTTTAAGAAAGCATCTTTTAGATTCAATCTTGTTGATACTCCTTGGCTAATTTCACCAATAATTTTGTCAATAGTATGGTCTCTATGAGTTCTCCATTCTTTTGGTAGATCATTGATGTTTGAATCTTGTTGTACAATGTTTTCTTGATTTTCCGGTGATTTCACAACTTGATCATTTGAAAGATCTTCCGGGGTTAAATATATAGGATCATCATCATCACACACAACTACTTCCTCTTTAGAGGGGTTAGTTTCATCAAAAGATACATGCATAGATTCTTCAATAGTGAAAGTTCTTTTATTATAAATTCTATATGCTTTACTAGAAAGAGAATAACCAAGAAATATACCTTCGTCGGATTTCTCGTCAAACTTACCGAGATTGTCTTTGTCATTGTTAAGAACAAAGCACTTGCATCCAAAAATGTGAAAGTGAGCAATATTTGGATTTCTTCCTTTGAAGAGTTCATATGGAGTCTTCTTTATTATAGGTCTAATGATAACTCGATTTCCAACATAACATGTCGTACTAACTGCATCCGCCCAAAAATATTTAGGAAGATTTGCATCATTAAGCATTGTTCTTGCAAGTTCCACTAGAAACCTATTCTTTCTTTCAACTACTCCATTTTGTTGTGGAGTTCTAGGTGCTGAAAAATTATGAGAGATACCATGTTCTTCACAAAACTCTTCAAATTGTGCATTTTGGAATTCTCCACCATGATCACTTCTTATGGATACAATCTTTAGTGATTTTTCATTTTGGATTTGCTTAGCATACTTCTTAAAAGCTTTAAAAGCATCACTTTTCTGCACAAGAAACAAAGTCCAAGAATATCTAGAAAAATCATCAACAATAACTAAAGCGTATACATTACCTCCGAAGCTTTTTGTTCTTGATGGACCAAAGAGATCCATGTGTAACAATTGTAGTGGCCTTGTAGTAGACACCACATTCTTAGATTTGAAAGTTGATTTGGTCTGTTTGCCCTTTTGGCAAGCGCTACATAATTTGTCTTTGATGAACTTCATATTTGGTAGACCAATAACTAAGTCATGCTTAACCAATTTGTTCAAGTTCTCCATGTGAATGTGAGCAATCCTCTTGTGCCATAACCAAGCGTCATTGTTGTTTACCATAAGACATTGTACCTTCATAGACAAATCATCTAAAGTAATCATAGAAATATTGTTAGATCTTATACCTTTGAGTTTTACCTCATTGGTTGCCTCATCCATAATAAGGCATTCTTCTTTGTTGAATTTGATCTTGAACCCTCTATCGCAAAGTTGACTTATGTTAAGAAGATTGTGCTTTAATCATTCAACATAGAGAACATCCTCAATTTGAATGGATGGAGGTGTGCCAACTATTCCAACGCCAAGAATCTTTCCTTTGGTGTTGTCTCCATAGGTGACATACCCTTTGGCTTTATGTACTAGATATGAAAATTGGTGTACATCTCCTGTCATATGCTTTGAACATCCACTATCAAGATACCAAACATTTGATGTGGATTTCAAGCATACCTACAAAAACAAATTATTCTTTGTTAGGTACCCAAGTTACCTTGGGTCCTTCATAGTTAGTTCCCTTTTTCACCCACACATAATGCCCACTTGCTATACTAAAGTTTCTAACATAACAAGCATTAGGTGTATGGCCTTTAATACCACAATAAAAACAAGTAGGTTCAAAGTTACTTCTATATCTAGAAGGATAAGATTTCTTCTTAGGAAATGTTTTCTTTTTTGATACATTAGCCTTTTTCTTTTGATGATTATGAACAACTTGCTTCTTTTCTACTTTCTTGGGATTGGAACTATTACTAGCCTTTACAAAAACAGTGGGATTGTTACTTGGTTTCTTAGTATTCATATAACCAAGACCTCTTTTATCATTTGGATAACGTTGTTGGCTTAGTAATCCTTCCAATCCTATTTGTCCTTTTTCATATCGTTCAATGACTCTTTTCAATTGAACAATTTGAAAGACATTTGATTCACACTTGGAGCATGCAAAGTTTTCCTTTTCTTTAATAAAATTTTGTTTTTGAAGATCAAAATCTTTAGTCATGGTGTCAATTTTTTCTAGACAAATTAGAAGTTCTTTTTCTTAATTTGACACCTTTTTGTATAAACTTTTGCATTCTTCCAAGAGTTCATCAATAGCACCTTGAACATCATCATCAAAAAGATTAAATTCATTACTAACCTCTTCTTCATCGTCGGAGTGATGTGAAGCCATCAATGCTAGATTTGCACATTCGTCGCTTTCCGAATCGGATGAAGAACTTATCTCATTATCTTCCCATGCAACATAAGCCTTTTTGTTCTTGAACTCCTTTTTGCCTTTGAATCCATTTTTCTTGAAGAGTTTCGGACAATCTGGCTTTATGTGACCTTGCTTTCCACATTCATAGCATGTGACATCTTGGGTTGATGTGGAGGCTTCTTTATCTTTATGCTTATAGAATTTCTTTCTTTTGACAAAGTTAGCATTATGAAGATTATTTTTATGACCAAAATATTTTCCTAACCTTTTTACAAGAAGCAAGAGATTTTCATCTTCCTCCGATGCATCTTTATCTTGACTTTCTTTTGAATCAACTTTCAAAGCAATGCCTTTGGATTTCTTCTCATGATTCTCATGTTTTTCAAGTCTTCCAAGTTCCGTCTCATATTCTTGAAGCTTTCCGAAAAGTGTTGCGGAAGTCATAGTTGCTAGGCTTTTCTTTTCGGATATTGCCGTCACTTTTGGTTGCCATTCCCTCGTTAAATACCTAAGCACTTTAAGATTTAATTCATCGTTATTTAAAGTCTTACCAAGTGCCTTTAAATGGTTTGTCAAGTGAACGAATCTCTTTTGCAAGTCAAGGATGGATTCTCCGGGCAGCATTCTGAATAATTCATATTCTTGACTCAAAGTGTTCTATCTAGACCTTTTGACTTTGGCGGTTCCTTCATGAGTTTCTACAAGAGTATCCCAAATTTCCTTTGTCGTTGTACATGCCGATACTCGGAAAAATTCATCCATACTAAGAGCACTTTGGAGAATATTGATTGCCTTTTTGTCAAAGAGAACTTTTTTCTTGTCATCGTCATCCCATGATGCTTTAGGCTTTGATGACCCAACACCATTGATAACACACACCGGAGTAAATGGACCATTCTCAACAGCATTCCATATTTCTTCTCCTTGCGCTTCAAGATGAGCCTTCATGCGAATTTTCCAAAAGTCAAAGTATTCACCACAAAACAATGGAGGCTTGTTGTTACTACCACCATTTTTGAAAACTGGATTTGGATTTACGGAAGCCATTCTGGATCTTTAGGAACAAGTTACCTATAACTTGCTCTGATACCAATTGTAAGTCTCAGAGTGCCTAAGAGGGGGGGTGAATTAGGTCTATAAAAATTTATTCGGTTTTATGAGAATACTTGTAGTAATTTTTGGTTAAGTGTTTGGAGGTTTTGATTATATCTTATCTTTTCCTTGATTATGATGATGAAAGCGATAAATGCGGAAAAGTAAAGAACACGGTGATATATCCTGGTTCCCCTCACAATCCGAGAGTACTCCAGTCCCCTTTCCAACACGAAAGAGATTTCACTATAGTTAGAATGATTGTACAGCCTATGCTTACTATCTAACCTATATGGTGATCAAAGGTTCTTAACACCTTTAAGATCAAACAAACACTAATGTGAATGAAGAACAATCCTCTTCAAATCACAACACTTACTTCCAACAATCCTGGATAGTAAGGGAATAATTTCCTTAATGTAATATAATGGTTTAATTTGAAATAGATGGATAGCACTATCAATCTTCAACTGATCTTCTTCTTCAAGATAGAAACAATTCTCAAGCAATGTATATAAATGTTCACAATGTATGAAACTTGTAATGATTTAATGAAAGTGTATATGGCAAGTTTTACAAAATTTATGAACACATGAAAGTTTAAGTGCAAATTTGAATGAATGAGAAAATTGTTTATTGAAGAAGGTTTTTTGTTGTATGAAAATGTTATTGTGTTCTTGTTTTTTAAAAAACTGAAAAATCTGCATTTTATAAAGTCACAAGAACCTCTTCATTCATGCCAATTCATATGAAAAGTTGCAATGCATTCATGAAAGAGTACTACTTGAAAAATGTTCAAAAACCAAAAGAAAAGCTGCACTGGTTCGCTAGGAACCGGTTCCGACACTGACAGAACCCAGTTCTTAGTGAACGTTATAAATCAGATTTCAAAAATATTACGCAGGAACCGGTTCCCCTATTGGTACAACCCGGTTCCTGGTACAAAATCCAGGGACAGGTTTTTTGAACAAGTTTGGAACCCGGTTCCCTGTTAGGGAGGAACCGGTTCCTAAAGGGTTATTTTCAAAAAATTCTTTTTGAAAAAGATTTTAAACAAAGTTTTTCTTAACATTAAAAATATGAGATATGTATATGTTGATGAATGCATATTTTTGTGAACATCTATATTCAAGTTTAAGAATTATTTAAACCTTTTGACATTTGATGTTTCTTCAATAATTCTTCAATAATCTTCAAAACTTTTATATGATGTTGATAAGCTTTTTGCACATCCTTTGAATGTTGATGTCCATGTTGTCTTCATCAAAACAAATGCTTTAAATATGACTTGAGAAGCTTGCAATTACACCATTGAAGTAAAAAACTCAACAATAAACTATCTCCCTTTATTGAAGAGACTACCATCCATCGGAGTACAGACCTCAACAGCGAACTATCTCCCATAATGAAAAGAATACCATTCATTGGAGTAAAAACATCTTCTCTGGAATTAATAGACTTACTGGGGAAGAACATGTTGCTCAAATAAAGACACCTACCCCTTGTTGTTCATGAAGACGATTGCGATAACGTTGTTGGGAAATGAATTTTGACTTTCTAGAGAAGTGCCAATACATTCCTGCTGAGGTGATAAAGTTTTCACGTGCAAAATAAATGCACATTCTCAATTTAGGGATCACATCCTAGAGGGCTCAAAATAATATTACTGTCGGGGACCTTAAATTCAAACCAGGAACAAACCAGAGTGAAATAGTCAACCAAGACACCACCCAGTGAGGAATAAGCTCAAATGGGGATCAAATTATATCCATATAATGAGCTGAATAGGAAGGCTAAAACAAAATTCTCCCACGGGAGATAACTCAGCTGAGAAATTGAAAGGATATACATTTTCTACTTAAGGCTGACAATCTATTGGAGAGAGGGTAACATAACTCTGCAAATAGGAAAATATGCCAACAAAAACATCAATGAATGAAAATTAGCTATGAATTTTAATTCAACTATGCATGATGTATATATGTATTTATGAATGTTAATATGTACATGATGACAAAACAAACACACTGCACTGGGGATAACCAGACAACACCAACTTGGGTAAGGACAACACTCGGCTAAATCACATTCAGGATGAATATTCCATAAGAGAGTAAGCACCAACCGAGGAAACCAATTCCTACTTCACGACTTAACTCTACTAGGAAGAAACACGGCTTGAAAATAATCACAACATAACCTGATAGCAATAAACCAATACAGTTGCAAGGGTATAACCCTTCCCTCTGAGTTTCACCATGGAATATCATACAGACTTTGCTAGGGAAGACAATTTTATATCATCTAGACTTCAACTGGGGATTCCAAACTAACTTCACTGGGGAAAACAACACGACATCATCGAGGGGAGACCAAATACAATCTTTTATGTCATGAGTAATGGTTGTGCAGACTTCTCTGGGGAGAAATTATGAAACTTTATAGGGATAACAACTTTTAGAGAGAAGCATCATCTTTGCTTCATTTAGGGATCTAATAAGTTAACAATGTAGCAGGAATTCATAATTATGGGGGTTTTGAATCAAACTCAGCACTTGGTGAGAGAAAACCCAAAAATTTGACAATTGTCTCAACACTTCTTAGAAAAGATACTTCCCTTGTCTGGCTACTCAGCTGGATAAATCCGCGTCAAGTCCCGACTAGAGAATCTGGGATAAAGGCATCAAAAACCGTGAAAACCCAAAACCAAATAAGCAACCTGGAGAAAAATCTAAACCGAGATTAACTGGGAAAAATGCGGTTACAGACTCAAAATCGCACCATATATCGATTGGTATGAAATCCAACTATCCAAAGAATGAAATACAAGTGGATCATATGCACATCAACAAGAGTAAACCTAGGATACCTTCTTGGGGAATATTTTCAAAACTTCGAAGTTCATCCATCCTTGGAATCACTACTTATGTTCCACTTGAATCACAAAATCTGAAGTAAAATGTAATTTGCGAATTCTTTTCGAATTTTTTTTTTATAATTAAGTCTTTTTGTTTTGAAAATTACTATCAATAATAAATGAAATTTTTGTAAACAGAATAAAATAAGAACCACGAAGAATTGGATAAAGGCTCAAACTTTATTGATATAATGGTAGTCCGCAAATGGCGAGACTCCATGGATGATTACAAAGTTCCAAAAATGGTAAATATATGGAAAAGATACAATGACCAATATTCTCCCTAACAAATTTGAACTCTTGAGAAGAGGCTTCAATTTAAGTGTGATGAGAATCTGAGAATATTTCTGCTTCAATGATCAAGTCTTGTCGGACGCAAGTACTTGCCAGGAAATCCCTACCTTTTGCCTAGGTTTCCCTTGTGGGTTTTCAACCTATCGGGAAGATTTTATTTTGTTTGTGTCTCTAATTTTTTCCTAGACCTCCTGTTGTACCCCAATATTTCCCCTCCCATTTTCTTCAAGACAATCTTCTAGGGTTCTTAAGTACTCAAGGCTACTCAAGGGTTGGCCAATCGAACCTGCTCCTAAGCAATGGGTCCATAACTAGGGTATTGTGTTTTTCAAGGAAGTGTGAGTTTTAAAGGTCTCAAATGGTTTCCATGGTTCTACATAGGCATTAAACAATGTCCATGTCAATTTTCAAGTCTTACATCATAAGTTTGCTCAATCAATGGCTAAGATGATTGAAAATCAACTAAATTGGTTAAAAAGTCAACTATGGTCAACATACAATCAAACTTCAAGGTTTTTGGTAAACATCAACGTTTTAAAGTGATATTAATTATTTTATCAATGGTTGATAATGATTCCTAAAGGAAAGCCCTCAAATCATCAAAAGTCAGAAGTTGCCAAATTAGGATTTCCTTAGCAGAAGTCAACTGAACTTTGACCAAGCATAAATTTCACATGCTTCATCAACTTTTCCCCAACCAAAGCCCATATTTAAGGAAATTCAACTCTCTACAACTTTTTATCTGTATTCTCAAGTCCAAAAAGTGCTTCATTTGAGAGATATAAGCCCATACATTATAGGTCTTTTCAAAAGTCAACAAAAAGACACTTTTTGTCAAGACAACTTACATCAAGATAAAATCTTCAAATGAAAAAATGATAAAGACCGAAATTGTAGAGGGCGTCTTGAGATTTCAAAAATGTCCAAGATCACTTTCAGAATGTGAAAATTAAGAGAGTTATGACCATTGCATGTTGGGAAATTTTGGTAAAATGCATGAAATGCAAAGTGAGCAAACTTGAAATTTTAAACTAGCGGGCCTAGTCAACCCCTTTGAGCCTAAGAAGTAGGATTTTTATTTATCACACAAATAGAAACCTTTAATCATAACCTCGGGGCAGGGTAGTTTCTCAGTTAATTCAAATGCACATGTAGTCGCAAGCTTTTACTTCATACACAATGAATAGTATCAGAGACATCTTTCCAAATCCAAAGACGGTGATGTTTCCCCGTAAAATAGGAAGTTATTATCTCTCAAAAGAAAAGCCCACTAAGTCAAAACCTATGAAGGAGACTTAAGAAAAAATGGTGGCATCACACTGACTGTAATCATAGAAGAAACAATTCAGGCAAAAGGCAGGGATAATAAAATCAAAAGAGGTTACTACAAATACTCGACAATAGAAAAATGTTACAAAAATGAATGCCTTCTAAAATAAACTTCCAGTATCCGAAACATCACCAAAATTTCATTCCAGACTCAATTGGAATCTAAGCGCACAGTTAACTGAGTATAGGGCTTAAGAACATCACGGAGAACGGGTTGGGTACAAATAAATTTTGAGCCTTTATCCTTATTTTCTTAAACCATGAACCAAGGTTGTTACAACCCTTAAAAGTCCTAACTAAAGCATAGGTTAGTTCAAAAGCATAATGTTACAAAAAGTATCCTGACTCCTAAAAGGCTTACTATAAATCTTGAGTTGAATTCATATGCTTACAAAATTCAGTTTTTTTATTAAAAATACATTTTCAAAACTTCAAGATAGACATAAAATTTGCATTTTTAATACCACTATTTACATATAACTAATTATTCGACAGCAGAAAAATGTGCACGATGAATATTCAATGAATGAAAATCTTCCCAATGGACATAATTACTTCAGATGATACGTCAAAGAGAAAGACACCTTTAGTAACAGGCCTTTCGTATACTGAATTTGTTATAAATGAAGGGGCATGACATGTTATTGCCCAACTCGTCTGTGGCAGTCAAGTTAAAATTCAAAGAATCTCTTACAAGTGCTGAATAGCCAGGGGAAGATCTCCATCCGAATCACTTGGGGCATGCTACACTGATCACGAGTTTCGTTAAAAGCCATTATCCTTGGTTTCACTAAATTTCTTGTCTATGACATTAGTATCAGATGGTGTCATTCTGCCATGATAGTTCTTAGAAGAGTACTGAGGAAGGTCAAGATTATTATAAAATTAGCAAACAATGGTTGACAAATAACTTCATGCATATTGCGCACCAAATTAATCCCAGGGTAAAATGGACTCCCGCATACGAATGGTCATCCACGATCAAGCAAACATTTTCTGGAAGTGCTACAACAATTACTACTATGGACATTGACAATTGTCTATACCCTTTGAACACGGACATAGTCGGAAAATACTACACACGAAAAAAGACCTGCTAGGTTGACTATCCTAGGAAAAAATAAGGGCATCCCGACGAACCAAATAGTTCGAGCAAAAATTAGGGATATATGAATAAAATTGTACACCCGACAAGTCGAAAACCTGAAAAGGAGGCTTGGGCAGGAAGGGGTATCTCGGTGGGCTGAAAACTCAAAAGGGAGGTCCAGGAAAAAGTTAGGAATTAAAGCGTACGATTATGTCCCAGTATCACATTACTTGTCTACCAGTAGAAGACTCATCACCCTGATTAGCATTTACCGATGGCTCTAGAAGGTGAGATAATGTTCAAGACATCCATAAATCCCCACATAGCTACCTTCAGAAGCTCATCCTCAACAAAGATACATCTCTGACAGGTCTAAAGTGCCTTTAAACAGTAAGTGGGGCATCTTCCAGCCTGAAGTACTATAATCGTACTCACTAGCAGGCCCCCTAACGGATAAACGAGTGTGATCGTCTCCCTGATAATGTCACCAACTTACGGACTCCCAACCCTAATCAGAGATTAAGTCGTCAGCACAATTCATAGGAATTCTCTTCACCATCTGAGTTTATTTCTCCAGCACTATAAAATTCCCCACATAATTCTATCCTCCAGTAGAACTCATCTCCTCAGCAAAAGTATTCCTTAGCAAAGTGTTTCTACAGTAGAATTTATTTCCCCAATGGAATTCAGCCTCCCCAGCATGAGTCCATTCCTTTAGCTCCTGCAAATCACGGGAAAAACTCCTCTCTCCAGCAAAGGACAGTGCATGCTACTATCCTCAGAGAGTTGCTACCAAATCTGAAACTAGACTAGGTAACATTCAACCTTATCCTCTATAAACGAGTCAGCATCCATATCGGAAACCCGATCAGGAAGCACCTCGGAAGGTTATCCATCTCTCTTATCCCCAATTAAGGTGTATAGGAATTAAATTCCCCAATAGAGTGATGAATGACTAATGTTCTTGAGCTCTTCTTCCCAAGCAGAAATCAATATTCCCCAACACAGTTTCCTTAAACAGAAATCAGGAATCCTCAACGGAGGCATTCTATGACAAGATTGAAGATCACACATATTCTGCATCCCCAAGAGTAATCAAGGATTTATTTACCGATAAAAAATGTTATACAAAGCCACTGCTACACTTCAACGACATCTCACATTCATACATCATTTATCATAGCATATGAATATAAACACATATAATATTCTCATTTATTTTTAGAGCATCATCATGCAATGCATTACATACATCAGGATATTTCATAAATCTAATTTTGTCTTTTCAGGTAATGTTCGCAAACAAAAGAATATCATTAGCAACTTTCAAATAGGTCACAAATTAATTCCCGAAACAGGACGGAGCTACTATCTATATGACGAGACGGCGTGAATTCATGAAACAGGACAAAGCAGCTTTACACGGGTTACTTCTAAAAACTTCCAAATAAAACTTCACACGGGCTCATCCTGAACCAACCCTACCCAGGCTCCTTTTCATATATTTCCAGATGCAGCTTCACACGGGCTCATCCTGAAGCAACCTTACCCAGTCTCCTTCTCATACATTTCAAAATGCAGCTTCACACGGCTCATCCTGAAGCAATCTTACACAGTTCCTTCTCATATATTTCCAGATGCAGCTACATACGGGCTCATCCTGAAGCAGCTCTACCCAGGCTCCTTCTCATATATTTCCAGATACAACTTCAGAGGGGCTCATCTTGAAGTAGCCCTACCAAGGCTCCTTCTCATATATTTCCAGATGCAACTTTACACGGGCTCATCCTGAAGCAATCTTACACGGGTTCCTTCTAATATATTTCCAGATTTAGTTTAACAAAGGCTCATTCTAAAGCAGCCTTAACGGTTACCTTCTAATACATTTTCGGACGCGGCTTGACACAGGCTCACTCCAGCATATTATTCAGATGAAGTTAGGCGTAGATTTCCTTCTTATACTCTTTTGGAAAAGTCAGGCATAGACTACTTCCAATACCCCTTCTAGTTGAAGTCGGGCATAGTCATCTTCTAGTTTGGCTAAAATCAAGCGTAGATTTATTTCTAATACTCTTTTTTGAAAAGGTCAGGCGTAGACCCTTTCAGGTACCACTTCTAGTTGAAATCAGGCGTAAACATCTTCTAGTTTGGATGAAATCAAGCGTAGGTTCCTTTCTAATACTCTTTTTGGAAAAGGTCAGGTGTAGACTATTTCTGGTACATCTTCTAGTTGAAGTCGGGCATAAACATCTTGTAGTTTGGATGAAATTAAGTGTAGATTTTTTTCTAATACTCTTATTGGAAAAGGCAGGCGTAGACCCTTTTCGGTACCTCTTCTAGTTGAAGTCGGGCGTAGACATCTTCTAGTTTGGATGATATCAAGCGTAGGTTTCTTTGTAATACTCTTTTTGGAAAAGGTCAGGCGTAGACTATTTCCGGTACATGTTCTAGTTGAATTCGGGCATAGACATCTTCTAGTGTGGATGAAATAAAGCATAGATTTTTTTTCTAATACTCTTTTTGGAAAAAGGACAGGTGTAGACTCTTTTCGATACCTTTTCTAGTTGAAGTCGAGCGTAGATATCTTCTACTTTGGATGAAATGAAGTGTATATTTCTTTTTGATGCTCTTTTTGGAAAAAGTCAGACGTAGACTCTTTCCGATACCTTTTCTAGTTGATGTGGGCGTAGAAATCTTCTAGTTTGGATGAAATCAGGGTAGATTTCTCTATGATGCTCATTTTGGAAAATTTAGGCGTAGGCTCTTTCCGGTACCTCTTCTAGTTGAAGTGGGGCGTAAACATCTTCTAGTTTGGATGAAATGAAGTGTAGATTTCTTTCTGATGCCTTTTTTGGAAAAATTCATACGTAGACTCTTTCCTGTACCTCTCCTAGTTGAAGTTGGGCATAGATATCTTCTAGTTCGGATGAAATCAAGCATAGATTTCTTTCGGATACTCTTTTTGGAAAAGTCAAGCATAGTCTCTTTCCGGCACCTCTTTTAGTTGAAATCGAGCGTAGACATCTTCTAGTTCAGATGAGATCAAGCATAGATTTATTTTGATTATTCCTTTGGATAAAGTCGGGCGTAGACTCGTTCTAAATACATCTTCTAAGACAAAGTCAGGCGTAGACTTAGTATGATTTTCTTATCAACAGTTATCCTGGATGGCATCTATAAGCCTATCTCTAAAACCTCTGTCACCTCTTCAAATGGCATCTTTAAGCCCATTCCCAATATAATCAATCATCAATGTTACTTGGTGCACGCGTGAGTGCAAATTTCTGGGCACTTAAGTGTTCAATCATCTTCTACCTTCAAGTCACGAATGACGGACATACCAATCTAACTCTCTAGGTTAAAGAAGATTGAACAGGGTCAGCTGTTGTACCCTAAAATTTTCCCTCCCATTTTCTTCAAGACACTCTTCTAGGGTTCAGAAGTACTCAAGGCTACTCAAGGGTTGGCCAATCAAGCCTCCTCCTAAGCAATGGGTCCATAACTAGGTTTTTGTGTTTTTCAAGCAAGTGTGAGTTTCAAAGGTCCCAAATGGTTCCCATGGTTCTCCACAGGTCTTCAACAATGTTCATGTCAAGTTTCAAGTCTTGCATCATAAGTTAGCTCAATTATGGCTCAGATGATTGAAAATTGACTATATTGGTTAAAAAGTCAACTATGGTCAACATACAGTCAAACTTAAAGGATTTTTGTCAACATCAACATTTTGAAGTAATATTCATCATTTGATCAATGGTTGATCATGATTCTTCAAGGAAAGCCCTCAAATCATCAAAAGTCAAAAGTTTCCAAATTAGGGTTTCCTTAGTAGAAGTCAACTGAACTTTGACCAAGCATAACTTTCACATGCTTCATCAACTTTTTCCCAAACCAAAGCCAATTTTGAAGGAAATTCAATTATCTTCAATTTTTATCTATATGCTTAAGTCCAAAGAGTGCTTCATTTGAGAAATGTGAGCCCATACATTATTAGTCATTTCAAAAGTCAACAAAAAGACACTTTTTGTCAAGAAAACTTACATCAAGATAAAATCCCTAAATTCAAAAATGATCAAAATAGAAATTGTAGATTACATCTTTATATTTCCAAAACGTCCAATATCACCTTCAAAATATGAAAATTGAGAGAGTTATGACCATTTCAAGTTGGGAAAGTTTGGTAAAATGCACGAAACGCAAAGTGAGAAAACTTGAAATTTTGAACTAATGGGGCTAACTTTTGATGTTCAAACATGTTCCCAATGTGTTAAAGGACCTATAAATCCATTCACATATTTTTATGATTTTTATTTCTTTTATTTTAATTTTTATTCATTTAAATGCAAATAAATCATATAAAATGTAAAAGCATTGGGCCAAGGCGCATGGGTTGTTGAGTTCAATCACATGGAGGCCCAAGAACACATGTCAAACATGCCAAAACCATGAGATACCTATATGGAAGCATATATTCATTTTTTTGGAAAGTTTTCAATTGGTTTTTGGAAATAATTCATGCCATGATTGCATTGTCTTCTTGCCATATTTGTTCACCCTACTCCTTCCTCTATATAAGCATAACAAGACCAGATGTAACACATGAAAATATTGCCTCAAACACACCTATAAATTCACAAAATTCTCAAGAAAAAGTGAAAATTTGTATCACACGATCCAGCCACTTTCATTCCAAACTTTCGGTCCCATTCACTTCCTGGAGCATTAAAAGTAAGTTTGGATCAGTTACCATGATCCAAAGCGTGTGAAAACAACATACCATGCATCTCAGATCACATGATGTTATGAAATTCATATCTTAAGTTTTGAATCATTTAAATCATGTTGTTATTACTAATTTTTTTTTAGTTCCCTCTAAACAGGTTTTGATCACTATTATGATCCCATGCAGTCAACACTATGAGATGCCATAGTTACTCCGACTGGTTTCGTGTGGTTCGAATCTCACAATAAAGGAACTTTTGGCCAAAATTAAGCCTATATTTGAACGCGGGGGGGGGGGGGGGGGGGGGGTGGGGGGGTTTCTAATTAGGGGTACTAGGATCTTTTTGATCACTAACATATTAAATTTGCAGGTTTTGCACTTTACAGGTCACTGTAGAAGACAACCGGTGCTAGGGCTCTGGCGCCCCTCTGGTCATTAAAATCAAGTTTTATATTTATTGTTATTAATTTATTATGATAATGGATGTAAAGACCACCCTAGTGGTAGTGAACTTTCCCTTAAGACACTCTTATGCCTATACTTGAGTTTGATCCATGCGTGGGACATTTTTCTGTTTTGTGATTTTTGCAGATCTTGTGCTTGCTAATCTAACGCACGCATCATACACATCAATTCATCACCATCAGATCTTCATGCTGCCTGATCCAGCACCCTGATCTGTGTGTACATCATGAGACCTTTGGAGTTTCCCCCTACTGGATTCAACGCTGGAGTCCATTGGGCCTAATGGACTTTCTTTCTCACCCACCCCCCAAATTCCTTCATACCCGGGCCAATTCTTTTTTATTTTTATAATATTATTTATTTTTTAACATAATTAGATTAGTTAATTATTTTTTTAATTAATTTAGATTTAGGTTTTTTTGAATTAAATAAATTAAATCAACCTAACTTTTTTTAACTAAATTAATTGAATTAATTAAATTAGTTTCTTTAGGTTTTATTCATTAAACTTTTTTCAGTTAATAATTTAGGGTTTTATTTTAGGTTTAAAGTTAATTCCCTTTTCTCAATTAAAATTAAGTAATCATTAGGATAAATCATAAATCATTTTCCATCAAATAATCTCTTCGTTTCTTCTTACAATCTTCGCTCTTTTCTTATTCCTAATTAGGGGTACTAGGATCTTTTTGATCACTAACATATTAAATTTGCAGGTTTTGCACTTTACAGGTCACTGTAGAAGACAACCGGTGCTAGGGCTCTGGCGCCCCTCTGGTCATTAAAATCAAGTTTTATATTTATTGTTATTAATTTATTATGATAATGGATGTAAAGACCACCCTAGTGGTAGTGAACTTTCCCTTAAGACACTCTTATGCCTATACTTGAGTTTGATCCATGCGTGGGACATTTTTCTGTTTTGTGATTTTTGCAGATCTTGTGCTTGCTAATCTAACGCACGCATCATACACATCAATTCATCACCATCAGATCTTCATGCTGCCTGATCCAGCACCCTGATCTGTGTGTACATCATGAGACCTTTGGAGTTTCCCCCTACTGGATTCAACGCTGGAGTCCATTGGGCCTAATGGACTTTCTTTCTCACCCCCCCCCCCCCAAATTCCTTCATACCCGGGCCAATTCTTTTTTATTTTTATAATATTATTTATTTTTTAACATAATTAGATTAGTTAATTATTTTTTTAATTAATTTAGATTTAGGTTTTTTTGAATTAAATAAATTAAATCAACCTAACTTTTTTTAATTAAATTAATTGAATTAATTAAATTAGTTTCTTTAGGTTTTATTCATTAAACTTTTTTCAGTTAATAATTTAGGGTTTTATTTTAGGTTTAAAGTTAATTCCCTTTTCTCAATTAAAATTAAGCAATCATTAGGATAAATCATAAATCATTTTCCATCAAATAATCTCTTCGTTTCTTCTTACAATCTTCGCTCTTTTCTTATTCTCGCATTAACAATTATGTATCTGTTAAGGGATGTAATAGTTAATTAGGTTTATTTCTATTTCCCCAATTTTTTATGGTTTGTACCCCCTTCCCTGAAGCCCTGTAATTGTTTAGATTTCTTTTCCGCAATTTTACCATTTTCCTTATAATTGCTAGATATATGCTTAATAGGGTTTGCATGGCAAGATCTAAAATAAATTCTAGATGACCCTATTATGCAAGATAAATTAACTCAAAACAAATCACTGTTCACACAAGCGCCTCTAGGGTGACTCCAGTTATTGCCATCAGAAAATAGACATGTCCCTCGAACGTAGGGATACCATTAGCAAAGACCCTCGTTTAAAAATCATCATACAGATCATAGTCCATCGATGACCCATTGATGTTGCCTTCAGTAAATTATCTTGTCCCTCGATGTTGCCTACGAATACATGATGATAGTCCCTTCAAATTGCTAAAGGTATCCATATATGTTTCCTTTATGATTGTACGATGACCCACGTCTGTCCCTCAAATATCCAACGATAAGGCTTCCTGCTAACCAATGGGAGGATAACACTGTTTAAAGGAAGAGGAAAAGAAAAAAAATACTTTTGAGTAGGTAGATAGTTATTAATCGCTTGCTCGCGAACATTTCAAAACATTTTTCACACAATACACTTCTCTTATGAAATATTTTCAAAACAAACACTTTGTATGTGTTCTCAACGATACGGGAATCATTACAAAGTTTGTCGCACTTAGGAATTTTTCAAAATATTTTTAAACTTACACATTCACAAAGCATTTTCAAAAGTGAGCTAGCAATTAAGAGCCCATAGATAACTACAGATGAAAATAGTTCTAACACCTTCCATTTTCTTAACATACCCCTCTTACTCAGAAACAATTCCCAAAGGTATTTCCTGTTCTTTTCACCCTTTCCTTTATTGGGTAAAAGAAAAGTCGCTGGCGACTCTTTCTATCCGCAACATTTGTGATAAAACGCAAAAACCAAAAGTCAATTCTCCCACCGTATTACACCGCCCTTTTCGAGTTTTCATCCTACTTAGACGCTCTTTTTTGCCTAATCCGCCCTTTCAAGTTTTAAACTTAGCAAGTTGTTCTTTTATTTATTTAGGCGAAGTATTTCTTTATTATCTTGTACTTATGATTATTTAAACGTTTACTAAAAGTTGTAATCCATTCCAAATTTATTATAAAATGAGATTTTCAGTATTTCCAAATATGTTAGTACTTCAATATTTGCAACTGTTTATGCTTCTTTGAGTTTTTTGAATAAAATAAATAAATTATGTGCATTGCATATCATGCATCATTTCACACATTTTTGCATTCCCATCTTTCATAGTTGTCTTACTTGTTTCTCTACTTCGTTCAATATGCAAACTATCTTATCGTTATAATACTCGGGCTATTTCTAGAAAGAAGATGGAAAACCTTGAATAAGAGAATTGTGAGCTACATGAAGAAGTTACTAATTTGAGGGATGGTATGGCCAATCTGACTGCTTTGGTAGAATCATTGGTGGCTTCTCAGAATCAGCCACCACCTCCTCCTTCTCCATCTCCTTATACTACTCCGTTATAGCAGACGATTGTTATTTCAGAGGTTCTATCAGTTCCTATCTTTGTTACTCCAATTACTACTACTCAACACTGTATGCCTCGCCATTACCCGTGGGGAATTCCTGAGAATTTAATGCTAGAAGGTTACAATCATTCTGCTCAAGTTGCTCTATTTGTTAAAACTACTACTGCTTCTGCACCTCCTGTGGTGCATGCTACTCCTATTTCTAATAATGAGATTCATCATGTTGCAACTCATGCAGTGAATTCTATGACGGTTATTAATGATGAAATTTATCACCCTGCTCCTCCACCAAGTGAAAGTTTGGGTTTTTATGACCGAATGGATGTCTTTCAAAATCAATTCAATGAAATACAGAAAGAAGTGAAGAATCTCCAAGGGAAAGAGTTATTCATACAAAACGTTTGTGACCTCTGCTAGCTTCCTAATGTGAAAGTGCCAGCAAAGTTTAAGGTACCAGTATTTGAGAAGTACAAAGGCAACTCTTGTCCCCGTGACTACCTGGTGATGTATATCAGAAGGATGTCCAATCACTTTTATCCATATACCAAGTTTCCATGTAAAAAGGGTCTCATGGTTTAGAGTAGGGTCACCTATTCTCACAAGATTAATCAAGTATAGCCCTTGGTTAATCATAACCCGATTAAACTCCATTGATCCATACACCAAGAATTCCAATTATCCTTTTCATGATATTAATAATTTTATTGTTACTTTTTCCATGATTTTGGGATCGATTATTGACACAACCTGCGTACACTAGATTATTGATTAATCAATGGTAATGCTTCCACAATAATTCACAAGCTTTTGTGTATGATTCTTTGAAGAAATCTAAGAGCACAATTTTTATTGATGAAGTTCAAGGGAGCTCTCAGTATAGTTTTCTTATATTGTGTGTGTTGAAGAGGCAACAAACCTTCTCTGTTAGGTATTGTGATCGGTGGGAATAGAACTGACTGTTTTGGAATGCTGGTTCGCGTTTGTGTTTTGCAAAATGTCGCGGTAAGCAAGAGTCGCCACCGTCTTTTATTTTCTCCAACAAGGAAAGGACAAAAGCACAGCAAAATTCCTTTTCGAGATATTTCTCGGGTTCAGGAGGTAGATTATAGAAAGGGAAGGTGTTAGCACCCTTTCTATCCGTGGTTATCCACGGGCTCTTAGGTACTTGCTCACTATGTTTTCAAAATGTTTTGCTTTTCTTGTGTTTGTGGGTTTTGAAAAAAGTTTGTTTGAAAACTCCGATTTAACTCTTGTATCTGTCCTCAAGAGTGTATGAAGTGTTGTTTGAAAACTTTTGTCAGAAAAGTGTAGGTGAGAAAAGTATTTTTGTTTTGAAAGAGCAAGTACCTGAGAACCTCTACCTACAATTGACTTTTCTGCTGTCCAAAAATAGTAACTTTTTGCATCTTGATGATTTTTGAGCTATTCTTGTGGAATCATGATCAAGACTTGATCAAATGATGATTGTGAACTCAAAATAAGATGTTGACCAAAAATTCTGACTTTTGACTGCAAAATGACCATTTTGCCCTTGCAATTGACTGTGGATCAAATGAGGCTTTTGACTGTGCAAATTGGCACTGTGAGTCTTGAAACTTGGCATGTAGGTGCTAGAGAATGTGTATAGGCCTATGAGACTTGATTGAACCATTGAAAACCCAAAATTCCTTGAAAGAACCAAAACCCTAATTTCAGCTTTCTTAGGAAGTGATTTGACTGTATAACCTCTTGAGCAATCTTGAGCAATTTGAAGATCATTCTTGACAAATCTTGAGGAATATGGGAGGGCAAATTTTGGGGTACAACAGGTATCATTGTAGCTCTCTTTACTTATCATTCTTACATCATTTTCAATTAATCTTTCCATGAGAAGTAGGATATAGATGCATGATGAGAAGTCTTACCTTTGTAGGCATTTTTTATTGTTCAATTGTCATCTCTTCTTCTACTTGACTACTTGCTTAGGTGTATACCTATGTGCATGTTCTTTCTTCTTTAATTGCTTTTCTAAAGTAGGTTATTCTTTAGGTATCTTATCTAAGTACCTTGTATCTTGAGTAAGTCTCTACTTCTCATGTGTGACATGTGATTGTCTAATCTCCATCTTTTCTTTTATCTCCTATCTTAATGACACAATATCATGGTTAGGAGGTTATTACTTGGTGTTTTCCATCTCTTTCTCTTATCCTACTTTGATGACATGATATCATTGTTATGTGTTCATTTATTTTGATGTTTTTCCATATCTTTCTCTTATCCTACATTGACGACCCGGTATCTTGGTTAGGTGTTTATTTCTTTTGATGTTTTATCATCTCTTTCTTTTATCTTACTTTAATGACGTGATATCATTATTAAGTGTTTATTTTGTTGATGTTTTATCATCTCTTATTTCTTTCCTATCCTACTTGGATGACTTGATATCATTGTCAGGTGTTGATGTTTTATCATCTCTTTGTATTCCATCCTACTATGATGACTTGATGTCATTGTTAGGAGTTGATGTTTTAATCTCTCTTCTCATCTCATTTTTCATGATTGTTTGATCCTTGGTTAAGCATTCACTTTCTAACCAACATGGTGACACATAAGAATCCATATTCTCTTTTATATTTATGTTTTGAGCATCATTGTCTAATGATTGCCTCATGATCTTTTATGCCATGTCCCATGAATGTATCTTAATGTTGGATATTGCCCATAACATCCAAGAACATTGAATTTGATTTATTTAAATCATAATGCTTGTATGAATCAAGGGACTATACTTTGGCAATATATCATGACACTTGAGTATGTTATTTTGTTGACATCTATTGAGGTTTTAAGTTCATGATTGATATCTTGTGAGGGTTCCACCATTACCCTATGACATATAGGATCATCAATTAGGTGACTTTTCTTGTGTATGAAGTTTCATCTTATTACTTGATTGCTCTTGAATATCATCTTGATTTAACTTAATATATAATTCATACATTCCGTGATTCTTCAATTATGATCTCATCATTTGATTCTCACTTGTTCAATTGAACATGCTTGCTTGCCTCTTTTGGTCATTTCCTATGTGTGCTTTGTATCCATTCCTTTCCCCATGTTTGTAGTGTTTGTATGTGTGATCTTAGAGATCATTTTATATTGAATTGTATTTCTTTGACACCTTTTAAACATATCCCCTCTTCATATATCCCTTTCTTGTGCTTCACCCATCTTTAGGAACATGTTAGGGTTTGGTTTTGACCTAGTCTTGCCTTAACTTTTGATATGTTTAAGTAGTGATACCTCAGGGTTATTAGAGATCTTAAACCATGTTTAGACTTATATGTCAAACTATTTTTGTCTACTTTCTTGCATTTTTTCCATGTATTGAAGTTTTATCTTTTAATTGCACACTTTCACTCTCACTTGCCTAGTTAGGTAATAGTTCTATCTTCTTGACCTTTGATGCCATGTTTAGGATAATATAACATGCTTATCATGTTAGGATCAGAAAATATATGGTATCTTGATGTTCTTTTATTCCATGCCTTTTGGTTTCTTATCATTGCTTCCATGCTTTCTTCTTCATTTATTCAAGTTTGTTGGTAATATCTTCATCTCTTATATGTTTTATCACCATAAATTTGTATGTTCAATCATGTTTTGTCACCCTTCTCTCTTCTTTGAGACTTGATGTATTTTCATCTTAATGCGTGTAGAATTTATGTTTTATCATATTTATGTGATGTTTTGTGATCTCTTCTCTTACCTTTGCTTGCCTTATTCTAAGTATGTTTATAGGTATCTTATCTAAGTACCTTATATCTTGAGTAAGTTTCTGCTTCTCATATGTGATGAGTAATTGTATAATTTCCATATGTTATATCTTTTCTATCCTAATTTGATGACTTGATATCATTGTTAAGGGTTGATGTTTTACCATCTCTTCCTCTATTCTTGTTTAGTGCTTAGGTTTCTACCTAATTTCATATGTGTTTAAGTGATACTTTCTTTCTCTCTTATCTAAGTGTGATTGCTTGTTTCTTCTTCCTCTTCTTCTCTTTTGTGAGATTTCCATGTTCCCCATAGGATCTTTAGTTCATCTTTCTTTAAGTTTGAACTAAATAGACCTTAGGATTTCTATACATGCATGATAACATTAGGTATATATCCCTCTCATACCGACTTTAGGTCCACAAGCATGACAACTTATAGGATTGAGATCCCATTTTGTTAGTCTTTTCTCTTCATCCATGTTAAAACACTTATTTTTCTTCTCAAAATTCAAAACACTTAATAAATAAATGATGAGAATCACTTTGTTGTTAATAAATGGAAATGGGTTTCTTCTCGATCTTATCATTCTTTAATTCTTAGTCTTTTGTGTGGTTTAAATCTCAAAGACAATTTTCTTTGATAAGTGGAGAAATGGCTAATATCTATCTGTTGAGGTTAACTAGCTATTATTCACAACAAAAATGCCAACCAATGCAAACCTTTTTGTCTTCGGACTTTTTTTCTTTTTTAAAACCTTTTCAAAAAAGGACATGCTTTGCTAGCATCATTCATAAAAAAACATGTAACTCACCAAAACTTTTGAGGTGAACAATGAGTGCCTTGATCCCCATTACACGGTCGGTGGTACGTAGGCACAAAGGTTCACAAACGTGACAGGCACAACTAATAAAAACTTTCTTTTTTATATACTTTGAATGCATTCCCTTTGCTTTAGGATTTAGATTTTTTATATACACCCTTATATTAGAACAAACTTAAGTGGATCTTGTGGAGTACCACAAACGTGAGGGGTTATAATGCCTTCCCCTCGCATAATTGACTTCCTTACTCTTTTTCTCTTGGTCGTGTGACCATGCTCCTTTCCTTCCTTTAGGTTAATTCAGTGTTTCCTTTCCCTATCTTGGGATGAATAATATTGATAGCGACTCTTCTGTCTTTCGCCTCTGTTTGTGTTTCGATGAATTTCTCCGATGTGACAGATATCCATGAAGTTTGTGACAAACTTCTTCTGAGTGTCCACCTCTCCCATAAAACTATCATCTCCAAGACCTAAACTCAATTTTGGTCTGTGTTTCTTGTGACCTGACAGGATGTTTTGACATCTGGCTAGACATCTTGCTTTCATCCTGCATTTTAGCAGGGACACACTTTATCTCAGGGGTTTTCTTATTTTTCAAGCTTTGATAGTAAAACCCAATTCCAGTATGTCTTTTCCCTCCTTCCACATCTTGAAGAATATCATCTAGCACATCAGATCCATTGTTCAACATCCTACCACCTTTGATCAAATTATCAAGTTTTAATGTCAACAAGGTTACCTTATTTTAGAGTTCACGATTATCAGCTAGGTATTCATCCTTCTCAACCTGGAGTTTAGAAATGATCATCCTCCGTTTTACTCCTATTTGATAGATTTTCTCACTTTTGTTGCATAGATCTCTGTAGGAGATAGATAATTCATCATGACGTATCTCTTCACTTATGAAGTTTTCCTTAGGATCCAACCTTCATGTTAAGGTAGTCACAGACTTAGCAGGCTCTTAATTAATAGATTCCTCATATGACCAAGAATAAGTCAATCCCTTAGGTTGAACTTTGATAAAAGTAGGACATTCTGATCTAATGTGTCCAAAGCCTTCACACTCAGGACACTTAATTTGCCTATCTTGATCATTCAAATTTCCACTTCTGATGTGAGATACGTTATTCTTAAAATTTGATATTTCCTTCTTTCTCTCCATCCTTTTTATTCCCTTCAGAACATTACTGAATTGACTTCTAAGTAACACAATAGGATCTGACAACCTTTCCTCAGAAACCACAGTACCGGAAATATTTCCTCCATAGAGCTCACCCAATAGACAGAACATGGTTCCTACTCTGATTCTAATAGAAATTATGGCACCTATAATACAAAGGTCTAGACTAATGGCTTAGCACAGAAACACAATGTCATGACAGATGTTATGACATCTGTTGAAAGAAAACCTGTTGTTAATTGTGTAGAAAGATAAATTACAGAAATTTAAATAACACAATCAATTATTAACCCAGTTCATGGTAACGTTGCCTACTCTGGGGGCTACCAAGCCAAGAAGGAAATCCATTATGATAATATTAGTTTGAAGCCTAAACAGTCCCAATTTAAAACATCTCTCCTAATCACTAGCTCGTGCAACTTCTACCTAAGAACCTCCTAGATATGAGAACCCCCTCTCACTTCCAATCACTGCAGTGATATATCTATAGCCCTAAACCTTATGACTAGACTTAAAACCCAAAATAAGATTACACTTCAAATAAATAATACTTAGTTTTTCTTAAAAACTTTAATTAAGAACAATACTCAACTCTTTGCTTAAAATCTTATAAGTGAGAATAATAGCTTGATAAATAAGCAACAAGCAGTCAACTCAATGCATTAAAGACACATGAGTGACACACAAAGAACACAAACACTAAAAACCTAAAAGACTCCCAAAACCCTAAACCTTATATTGCAACCACAGTTTGTTATTATGAATGCTTGCTATTTTAGATCTAGTAAGTCCTTATTTATAGACTCTTGAAGTATAAGCTTGTACACTTCAAATATATCCAATCTTCATGTTTAAAAACAGCTACACGATATTCTCATAAATATAGGAACAAATCTTTTTAAATATTCCTAAAGAGTCTCCCAAATCCTCTTTAAGAAATCCAATTAAATTTTCACTTTGTTCCTAAATATTCTCCCTGACCTATGCATGATGACGAGGTATATCCAAAAGGATCTCATCAAATCAAATCAAATTTGTCAAGAGATAAATAACAGCAGTGCCTGTTGTACGCAGTCCAGGATGTCATGACATTTTTATTTGACATCTTGCTGAAACAGATAACAGTCAAACTATTCTAACAGTTGATGTGGATGTTACAACATATTTCTCAACTTCAGTATATAACCATGTTTTACCAAATTTAGAAAATCATAAAACCATGGAGCTAACAATTATAAACATTATATGGCATCTTAGGGACAAATATTGGGTTTGTTTTTGTATTTAAGTATCTTCAATCACATCGATACGGAGATTTTAATCTTCATATCTCCGGATAGAAGACATTTAAATAAGAGCATCTGTTATACCTTAATTTTTACCCATAATATCCCTTATCATTTTGCATTATTTCAACACATCAAGATCACACAACCATGGGTTGCCTCTCAACCTTTGTTCTTTCTCCTTTCTTTAAACTTGACTGTGAGGGATCACCAAGCGCCTATTTGTGTATCTTGTACATACATTAATTATGTTTTAATATCATCTAATCAAAATACAAAAAGATATTCTTTGTTTCCCTTTTGTTTTTTTGCAAGAACAACTGTGAATCAAATGGACCAAACAAATTCCCACAACTAGGGTTTTCATCTGATCAAAGTCAAAGTGTGGTCAACATTAATCTTCAAGGAATTTTGCATTAGGGATTGACCTAAAGTCTTAGGTCATATCATCTTCAAGCATCATTCAATCATCAATTGATCGAGAATTATTCAAGTTTGGTTGCTTATTCCTCAAGAAAGATCAAAGATTCATGTGTTTATTTCCATACCTTCTTAATCAAGTAATCTCAATTTTTGCCATGTTTTATCAAATATAACTCAAGGTATCATCATTCTAAGTTCATATGTGCATCATCATGCCTTGGATTGCAATAAAAGATCAAAAGTATTCAGGCTATGCAAAGTGGTTTGACCTAATTTGTAAAATTTTAAAGTCAAAGTTCACATAACCATAACTCCTTAAGTATTCAATATTTTAGGATGGTTATTTTTGCATTTGAATCTCCTTTACATTATAGTTCATTTGTCGACTTAGTGAAATTTTGTCCAAACTCCAAGTGATTTTTACCCAACTTTCAAGAATCATAACTTGCTCAAAACTTATCATATTATTAGATCCATGGTTTTATGATTTACATAACTTTTGCTAAAACATGTTCTTAACTGATGTTGAGCAAGATGTCACAACATCTAGACCAATAGTCATGACAGGTTTTACTGTCATGTATATCAGACAAATGTTGAGCCAGATATCTTGACTTCTTGGCCAATTGTAAAATAAGTGTTGCTTTTATTTTTCTTGACAGATTTGATTTAATTTTGTGAGATACTATTGGATATATCTCATTGATTTTCGCAGGTCAAGAAGATTTTATTAGGAAAAATACAAATTTGATTTAGTTTCATTAAAAAGGATCTTTAAGACTTTTTAGGAAACTTTGAAGATTGGTTCCTATTTTTGTTGAAGATCTTGCAGCTGATTTAAATTAGAAGATTGGATTCAATTTGAAGAGTCCAAGCTCATTCTACAAGAGTATATAAATAAAGACTTGTTAAACCTAAAATAGCAAGAATTCACAATGAAGAAATTGTGGGTGTATAAAGGTTTAGGTTTTCGGGAGTCCTTTAGAGTTTTCTTGTTTTTCTTTGTATGTCACTCATGTATCTTCTGACACATTAAGGTTGGCACTGATTTTTTTTTAGTTTAATGCTTTTAAGAAAAACTAAGTATTGTTCTCACTTACGAGATTTTAAGCAAAATGTTGAGTTTTGTATTTGAATTGCAATCTTTTATTTGGTTCTTTTGATTCAAGTCAATGGTTTGTGACTGGATTTATTATTGAGGTGATTGTGAGAAGTGATAGATGGATCTCATATCTATAGGGTTCTAGGTAGAAGTTGTACAAGGTAGTGATTAGGCGATAAATTGTAAACTAAGTGTTGTTTAGCTTTGAACTAATGCTATCATGGTGAATTTCCTTCTTGGCTTGGTAGCTTCCAGAGTAGGTGATGTTGCACTGAACTAGGTTAACAATTGATTGTGTTCTTTTACCTTCTGCAATTTATTTCTGCATATTTTCTATTTTGGTAAAAGTTTCTATCAGCAGATGATGTTATAATATTTGTCCTGACATTGTGGTTTGTGTTAAAACATCAGTCTTGACATATGTATTGCAGGTTCCAGAATTTCAATTGGTATCAGAGCGGGTACCTTGTTCTATTTTTGGGTGAGCTCTAGGGAGAAAATAATTTTTGGCACTATGGATTCTGAAGAAAGATTGTCAGATACCATTGTGTTACTTGGAATACAGTTCAATAGAATTTTGAAGAGATTAGAAAGGAAGGAAAGATCAAATGTCAAGAACATGTCATCTAACATCAGCAATAATCATGATTCTAAAATTAAATTTAGAGCTGGAAAATTTTCTAATCTTATTAAAGAGATTCAATGTCAATAATGTCAAGGATTTGAGCATATTATAGCATAATCTCTATCTTATCTCAAAAGACAACCTAATGGAGTAACTATTTCTTGGTCAAATGATGAATCTTCTGAGGAAGATTATGTTAAGCTTGTGACTACCTTAACAAGAAGATGGAATTCTAATGCAGAATTTGGAAGTGAGGAAATATCATATAATGAATTGACTAACTCCTACAGAGAAATATGCAACAAAAGTGAGGAAGTGTATTAAATAGAGATAAATCTGAGAATGATCATAGATAAACTCCACTATGAAAAGGAGGAATACTGATCAGTGATTTTTACACATATATTAAGCATTTATTTTAGTTATCGTTTATGTTTCTTGTCAATGTTTTATTTTGTTTTATCGCATATTATGCTTTGGTTTTGTGTTTTAGTGTTTTCAGTTTCAAAAGAATAAATCGGGACAAATCAGTACAAAACTCGGAGTTTTGGAAGAAATACAAATATCCACCTAAGGGAAGCCTGACAGGGCCACCCGTGTCACCTGACATGGGCCGTGTCAGGATGAAGGCTAGGACGAGACAAAGGAAATGGGAAGTCAGGGGCCTGACACGGCCTGTGTCAGAAGGTTTGTATCATAAAATAAAAGAAAAATTCCCAGAGGTCCAACACGGGCGACTGTGTTGCCTGACACGACCAATGTTGGGTTACGATGCTGATTTCAGTATTTTTGGGTTATTTAATTCATTTGTTAACCCGTGGGGCATTTTGGGTACTTCTAACTGACCTAAATGAATTGTTTCCATTAATAGGAGTTTCCACGATGAAAACATTGACTTTTTGCCACACGAATATTTGAGGATTAAAGATGGAAGCCTACACAAGTGTTGGAGAACACACACCTTTCATGAGCAGAAGCGATTGAAGATCAAAGTTCACCATCTATGTGTAATGTTTTTATTTTTATTCTAAAATTACTTAACACAATATGAGTAGCTAAACCCCCCAATGCTAGGGGTGTCCCTGATTTTAATCTATAATGATTATGAATTCATGAGTTCTTTAATAAATTTATTTTCTTATTCAATTTAATCGTGCAACATTTTCATGCTTTCTTGATTAGACCAATTAGGATTGATTTACAGTTAACAACCAGTTGGACTGCGGTTGGTAAGGGTTTTGTATGATTAGGCTATAGTAGATATCACCTAGGACTAGTGATACCTTATAGTTACCAGATTTAACCCTTGATAAAATAAAGGCTTGACTCCATCAGATATCTCTAAGGACTTAGAATTTAGGATGGATGGTTAAAGGTTTTCTCACTAAGGACTTAGGGGAAAATAATCTAAAGGGCTGGTAGTTGAAGGTAATGAACTTGTTGAAGAGATCAAGAGTAAAGGTTATTACAGGGTCAAATCACACACCTACCCCTATCATGCTCCTCATATTAGTGAAAAGCCACTTTATATTCCTGCTATTTGTTAAGTGAAAATTTCACAACCAAAACCCGAAATCAAGTTTTGCTTAATTGAACCACGAAATTAACTTAATAATTTCACACAGTCCTTAAGATCGATATCTTGGGAATTATCTATTATTAATACATTGGAAAATTAGTACACTTCCTAATTTACCGATCAAGTTTTTGGCGTTGTTTCCGGGGACTATCTAGTTATTGAGTGTAATTTGAGTTTAATTAGAATTTTGTTGCTCTACAACTAAAAAAAACTGTAATTTTTATAATTTCTTTGTTATTACTAATTTTTCTAACCTTTGCATGCGAGGAAAACCCTCAGCTTAATTTCCTTTTAATATACAGGCTCAGGTTCTGAATCAGAACCTGAAACTATGGGTCAAAACCCACCACCATAGAGACTTCTTGGGGACTATGTAGGAGAAATGTTCCAACAGGTCGGTTGACTATCGTGAATCAACCATTTACTGCTGCAAATTTTCAACTGCATCATTCAACCATATTCCAGCTTGAGAATAGATCTTTCACTGAAAAGATCAATGAAGATGCCAATCAGCATTTGCATAGATTCCTCACCATGAGTATTACTTGGAAGATTGAGGGACACTCTGAAGAAGCCAAGAAATTAATGATGTTCCCGTTCATGCTTTCTAAAGATGCTGAAGAGTGGTTTTACTCATTATATGTTTGGAGTATTACTCTACTTGGGAACAGGTGGAAAAGGATTTTCTTTATGAGTACTTTCATGCTTCTGTTTATATTCGCAAAAGATATGATATGGTGAATTTTAAGCAAAAGGAAGGAGAGTCACTAGGTGATTCTTACAAGAGGTTCAAGAGGTTATCAGTAGCTCACCCCACCCACATAATGTATCAAACTGAGAAAATGCAGATGTTTATGAATGGCCTCCAAATAAAGACAAAGCATCTTATTGATACAGTAGTCGATGGCTCATCCAATTTTACAACAACTATTGGTGTGAAGAAAATTATTGAAGCCATTTCTACAAATGAGCATCTGGAGCTATATGAAAGAGTTGTAAGCAACCCATAGGGAGTGATTGATTTGAAGTTGGAACTGAATAAGAAATTAAAACTTGAAGAAGATATTATTGTAGAAGTAAAGATAAAGCTGAAAGCAATAAACATGGGTACTCAACAGGCAGCTCAAGTTCAACAGACACACAAGGCAGGTTATGAAATTTATAGTGAACCACACATGAATGTCCATTGTCTTGCAACTCCATAAAAAATTGAGGATATAAAATTATTTAGGCAGAATAATCTATATTCTAAAACCTATAATCCTGGATGGAAGAATCATTGTAACTTCTCCTAGAAAGATCAGCAACAATAAGCTCCACAAAAACCAGAATGGGAGGTGGCTATTGAAAACATTGATGCCCACACCTCTCAATTTCAAGAAGATACGAGGAGTAATTATAGGAATACCACATATGCAACCAAAAATTTGAAATTAGAAATTGGAAATGTTGCACAACAGGTAGCATTACGAGCATAAAAAAATTAGAAAAATCATGAATGTTAATGTTGTCACAACAAGGAATGAGAAAGTTGTTGAAGAAAAGAAAAATGAGGTAAAATTTGATGATAGTATCATAGAAGTAGATCTGAAAGTGAGAGAGAACAAGACAAAATAAGAAGAAGTGGTATCACCTGTGAAGCCAGTTGAAGAGAAAACTAAACCAGCAATCAAGTTGTTGTATCCATCTTGAGTGGCAAAGAAGGACACGAAAGAGAAAGAGTTTGATAAATTTTTCCAGTTGTTCAAAAAGCTAGAGATTAATATACCATTCTTTGAAGCACTCAAGAAAATGCTATTGTACCAGAAATTCATGAAGAATGAACTTACAAAAAAGAGATCAATAGGAGTGGGATCGGTACCTAGTGATGAGAAATTGTGTGTAATTACACTTGAGAGAAAAATATATGTCAAGAAGAAGGATTCGGGGTCAGCTGCAATACCATGCACCATCAAAGGAAGAACTTTCAAGAGGATTCTGATTGATTCTGGCTCTAGTGTGAGTTTAATTCCATTATCGATTTTAAAGAAGCTCAGTATTGAGAAGATAAGTGGGAGTGGGACAAAATTGAAATTTGTTGATCACATCATCAAGCTGTCATATGTGATAGATGGAGATGTATTAGTAGAAATTGACAATTTTGTTTTCCCAATTGATTTTCAGATCATGGACATACCTGAAGATGAAGAGACTCCTATCATTATTGGTTGACCATTTATATTGACTAGCCATGCAAATTTGATATTGAGATAGGTAACCTGACACTGAAATTATTTGATAAGGAGATAAATTTGAAGGTGTTGGAGATTAAAAAGCAGGATGTAGGTGAAAAGAATCAAGCTTCAGCTTGTAAGTATAACAGTACTCCTAAGAGGGGGGGGGTAAATTAGGTACTTTAATAATATTTTCGGTTTTAGGGATGATGGATATTATTTTTCTGGTTTAGTGCATGAGTTTACAAATGTGTTTCTTTCTTTTCTGTTTTATGACTGGTGATGAAAGCAATAAATGCAGAAAAGTAAAGAACACAAAGATGTATCATGGTTCCCCTCACAGTTCGAGAGTACTCCAGTCACCTTTCAACATGAAAGAGATTTCCTTATTGTTAGATCTCTAGACAAGACACCCTAGTCCTCCTGTACAAGACTCTAACCAATAAAACCATCAAGAACAATCCTCTTGGACCAAGAACAATTCTCTTGGATTTTCACTATGTAAATAATGAGAATAATCCTCTCAAGGTGACCTTAATTGTATCCAACAATCCTAGAAAAAAAATATTACAAAACCACTTGAACTTATTTTCAACAATCTTGAAAAATAAGAAAGTGTGTAATAATATTTGATTGATAGAGTTTGTAGTGCAATAATCACTTTGAGTGATTTTATCAATGACTTGATCTTCTCTTCCAATAACAATAATATACAATGACTCAAGATATATAATGCTCAAAGTTTTCGGGTTGACAATATGTGAAAGTGTGCAGAAAACTTGTGTATGAAAGTGTATAAAACCTTGAGTTTGATTTTTGAAAATTCAGAAAATATGATTGGAAGAGCTACTTAAAATGATTTTGAAAATGAGTATTTATATGTTCATAGCGCCCTTTTGAAACATCATATAATTCTGCAAATCATGAACAATTGCCAAGATTGAGTGAAAGGTTTCCACGAAATGGTGTTATGAACAGGCATGAGTAAAGCTGCTGTTTTTCAAAATCATTCAGCGTGCAATCAATTGCACCCTTGTGTAAATCGATTGAATGGGGTTTCAACAGCTAAAAATTCAAATTGTTTGAGTGATCAATCGATTTCACAAGTGTGTAAATTGATTGTACTTGAAGTCAGTAGAAAAAATTGATTGAGAGGAATTGATTGCACAAACATGCAAATTGATTGCACTTAGAAACAATAGCTAATACTTTGAAAACATGAAACATGTAATCGATTGCACCAATTTTCAAATCGATTTCACCCAAGTGAAAATTTAATTTTTACTTTAGAAAACTTGAGAAACATTTTGGACAAGATAAAATATTTATTTTTACCATTGAGCATCTATGTCTTAAGTTCAAAGTATGTACCATCATTATACCTTGAAATTTTCTAAGTGCTTGAACCAAAGACCTTTTCCAAAGATGCTTTTAGCTTGATCAATAATCTTTGGCTTCTTGTCAAAATGGTTTGCCTTCATCAAAACAAAAATGCATTTGAGAAGCTTGATTTTACACAGCTGGCATGATCAAATTAGCAAGAGATATCATTATTTTAAAATCACCCCCGGAAAAAGTCTCCAGCATAAGCTCTTAGGTGGAATCAACAAAAACTTTTAAGTTCAGTGAAGAAGTCAAGAAGACAAAGAAAAGGAAACTAAAAGGTGAGAAGACATAAGTTGGAAGGGATTGGAAGTACAAAGTGGCCAATGCTTTTGATCTAGATGAGTTACAAGCAACAAGGAGTGAAAGAGGAAGTACCCCCCCATAAGGGGATGAACTGTCAAGCCATGCGAAGTTAAACGAAGGGCTTCATGGGAGGCAACCCACGATTTTAATAACTTATTTTTTGTTTACTTTTGTCTATATGTAATAAAAAGGGAGTCTTAGTGGTGAAATCTAGAACGCAGCAACATGTTTTTCATTCCCCTCAGTGAGTCACATTCCTCGAGCTTGTTCTCAAACATTAGGGTCAATGTTTAGTTCATGTTTCGGGGGGGGAGCGGGGTTATTTCTTTTCTTCTTTTAAGATTATTTGTTAGTTCTATGAAAACTGTTGTGTAAATACCCAAGTTGAAGTCCTCCAAGTTTTGGTCGAAAATTTTTGTTTTCTTCAAGAACTTGGTTCTCATAGAGTTTGGGAATAGTATATAGAGACAAATGGATTCTTTTTTGAGGGTAGGAACTTCAAAATAATGTGACAGTGATACGAGTCTAACGTGTAGATTTGTACCATGGTACTTGAATCTTGAGAAGTACTCCTTAAGTAGTTTATTTATACAGTCTATCATAATCTTGGTTCACATGCAAGTAGGATTGATTGAGAAATAAAGAAAGCTGGTACCAAATGATGAAAAGGCAGTAAAAGGAAACTGGATCGCTAAGTTGGGTAGCCCTAACCAGGTTATTCAGCCCAAAGGGAGTTGATCCCCAAACGTCGTCTAAAAAGGACAATATACAACTGTGAAGTTTGAAAATTTCATCGGTAATTAAAAGTAGCAAATGCTGCTCATTTGGTGCCGAAACAACATGAAATCTTGATCAGTCTTGCACATGTGATGATTATAATTATTCTCATTGCCTTAATACGATTGTCTAGATGAAAGAGGAGAAAAATTGGAAAGTGGCCTAAGTACAAAGCATATTTAGAGAGGTATCCGAGGAGGAAGCTTGAGATTGAAAGATTCTTACAAAAACTCTTTGCGTCATGTAAATTCCAAATAGACTATCTTTTGATAAATTAGAACGGATGTCTCACGTATTAGTATTGGGCTGCTGTGATTTTAATGAGTTCTTGTAATGGTCGCTTGAGGACCAGCAACAATTTAAGTTTGGAGGAGTTTGATCAGTGGTTCTTACACAGAGATTTAGAATTTATTTTAGTTATCATTTTTATTTATTGTTGAGGTTTTATTACGTTTTATCGCATATTATGCTTTGTTTTATGTTTTAGTGATTTTAGGTTCAAAAGAATAAATCGGGACAAATCAGAGCAAAACTCAAAGTTTTGGAAGAAATAAAAATATCCACCTACAGGAGGCCTGACTCGGCCACGCGTGTCCCCTAACATGGGTTGTATCAGGATGAAGGCTAGGATGAGACAAAGGAAATGGGAATTCAGGGGGCTGACACGGGCGCCCGTGTCAGCTGACACGGCCTGTGTCAGCTTACACGGCCCGTGTCAGAAGGTCTATATTAGAAAATAAAAGAAAAAATTCCCAGAGGTCCAACACGGGCACCCGTGTTTCCTAACACTGTCCATTTTGGGTTACGATGTTGATTTTCGTATTTCGGGTTATTTTGTTCATCTTTTAAGTTGTGAGGGAATTTTGGGTACTTCCAACCGACCTAAATGAGTTGTTACCGTTAAGAAGAGTTTCCACGATGAAAACATGGACTTTTTGCAACACAGAGAATTAAGTATTGAAGATGGAAGCCTACACAAGTGTTGGAGACTGGAGACCTTTCATGAACGAAAGCGATTGAAGATCAAAGTTCACCATCTATGTATATTGTTTAATTTTTATTCTGAAATTACTTTGAACAATATGAGCAGCTAAACCCCCCAATGATAGGGGTGTCCCTGATTTGAATCTATAATGCTTATGAGTTCTTGAGTTCCTAGGGGATGAATAAAACACAATTTGATAATACATTACTGCATAGAGACTGATGCAGTGGATTACGCAGATTTATTCGCATATCTATCGCAACCTAGGGGATAGATAATTAAAAAAAGCTTAATAACTACATCACTGCATGGATACTGAGGTGATGAGTTATATTGCAGATGTGAGACCTGTTTATTTATCACAACCTAGGGGATAAATAAAACACAGTTTGATAATGCATTGTTGCCTGGAGACTGATGCAATGGATTACGTAGATTTATTCGCATATCTATCGAAACCTAGGGGATAGATAATTGAAAAAACTTAATAATTACATCATTGTATGGAGACTGAGGTGATGAGTTATATTGCAGATTTCACACATTGCTGCATGGAGCCTAACACAATGAGCTATATCGCAGAGGAGGAAACACATTGTTGCATGGAGACTGGCGTAATGAGTTACATCGTGGAAAAAGCTGTTTTTGATAATCAAATCTTAGATAACTAAATAAAAGATGAGATTGGGTTTTTACCGGTTGTATCTATTCTCAACCAAGGTAATTGATTATCATAAAAATGCTAGGTTTGAAAATTTAAACCGAAATTTCTCCGATGATGTCGGTTGTGTCAGTTCTCAACCAAGGCTATCAACATGAAGAAATGAACCCCAAAATTCGGTGATGATGTTGGTTGTGTTTGTTCTCAACAAAGGTTTGATCAACATGATAATCAAATGAAATTGAATGTTTTTAGAGGTTCGAACTTGAAAAGTTTTCATTTGATAATTGCAAGGGTAATGCCCAAAGGCTGGTGATGACTAGGCCTTGGATATGAATCGTAGGTAAGCTTCCTAGTGAAATTTCGATAGCGGTACCTTTGACAGTTGTGTCCATTCTCAACCAAGGTAGATATAGTAAGATGAATGGATAATGCTAAGCTTGGATTTGAATTTGAGTTCGTCTTAGCTGGTAGTCATGCCTTGAGATTTTTCGCAGTTTTTTTATGGGCATATATGATTGAATGCAATGCATGTATGCATGTTTGATATGATTAAGCTTGATATAAGCATGATGTATGGTATGTATGCTTGATATGATAAGGTTATGAATTGAAATGATGCAATAATTGATAAATGCAATGCCCCTGTTGTTTGAACTGCGGAACCAATGCTTAAGGCAGGCTATCAGCCAAGCACTATTGTTTCTGAGATGCCATGCCAATTAGGGGTTGGGATTTTGAAAATATGTGCTATACAGGAACTAGGCTTTGCACCAACGTCAGCAGGACTACTAGAATAGTATCAACCTGGTGGCTTGTAAAGGTGAAAAGGATATCAAGGTCGCTAACATTGGTAAGGTTACCTAGAGACATTAATTCGGTGATTTGGAAAGTGTGAGGTTGCTTACGACATTTACATAAGGTTGCTTACGTATGGACAAAGAAATGAGGTTGTGTGAGGCTGCCCACGAATTTTACATAAGGCTGCTTACGTATGGACAAAGAAATAAGGTTGTGTGAGGCTGCTCACGCCTTAGTTTGACAAAGAGTGCTTGTATCATAGACTCACTAAGAGGGATAGTCGGAGAGATGTTAGAGATTGTAATAGTGACTCCCCTAGAAATTGACTCTAGATTTATTTATGCGGTCCCAAGTCCCGGTCTATGATATGTCACAGATGCATGCAGATGCAAGCGTTAATATGTATAATGAATGACCAATGCATGTAATGGATGAATTGGATATGCGTAAATGGTTGTTGAAATTTTGATGTGCCAATGAGAATTGGGCTCTTTGTTAGATCCATGTTGTCGGAAGTCGTCAGCCGGATGACATGATAAGCATAGCTTGATTCTAGATCGAAGTGACCTAATGAATGCATGAAAATGATTTATGTAGACTCGTGTGCTTTTGATTGATGCCCCTATGATGGGTCTTGGATGATTAAAGTGTAGAGGTTTTCTTATGTAACAAGGTTGATTATATTATGATGGTTGAATGTTATGCTATCATGATTTCCCGATACTCGATTTGAACTTGAAGATTTCTAATATAGGAGAAAGATCCACTTGAGATTATGAAAGTACATTGAGAGCTTTCCCCTATGTGGACTTTATTTCCATAATTTGTTAGTAGGGTCTTGGAGGAGATTATCATTGATAGGAGCTTGGAAATAGTTTTATCATAATATGAATGACCCCACTATTTTACTTTATGCTCATGATTAAAAGACTCTTGAAAATGTTTGGCTTTGATGAACCATTTTGAGTTAACTCCTTTTGACCAAGCCTGTTGTACCCCAAAATTTTCGATCTCATTTTACTCAAGACATATCCATTGAGATCCCCAACTTGCCCTAGGATGACTAAGAATTGACCAGACAAATTCTCCTCCTAAGGCAATAAACCTCAAACTAGGGTTTCAATTTTCATCAAGATGTTTGAGCTAAAATGGTCTCAAATGTTTTCCATGGCCCTAATATGTCCTCAAGATCATCCATGCCAAATTTCATTCCTTTCACAACAAGTTTGCTCAGTCAACTGCTCAAATGCCTGAAAATCAATTGTATTAGGTCCAAAGTCAATTGTGGCCTATATACAGTCAAACTTTAAGATTTTTGGTCAAAATCAACATTTTTAAGTAATACCCATTATTTGATCAAGGGTTGATCATGATTCCTCAAGAAATTCTCCTAACTCATCAAAAGTCAAAAATGGCTAATTAGGGTTTCTTTAGGAAAAGTCAACCAAACTTTGACTAGGCATAACTTTATCATACATTATCAGAAATTTTTCCAACAAAGCTCATTTTGAAGAGAATCCAATTCCCTACAACTTCTCATCATCCCTCAAGATCAAGAAATTACCCAGTTAAAAGATGCAAGCTTGGACATTATAGGTCCTTTCAAAAAGTCAACAAAAACACCTTTTGGGTCAAAGGTCCTTACATGAACATGGAAGATCCATATAAATGAAACCAAAAAGGTTGTTTAAAGGACATCCTAAGCTCTCTAAGAAGTCCAATAACACCCTTTTAGGGTTAAAAATGAGAGAGATATGCATTGCTAAAGTTGACCAATTTTTGGAAAAGTGCATGAAGCCAATATTGCCAAACTTGAATTTTTTCCAAATGGGCCCATCTTTTCATGTTTGAAACTTGTTTCTAACATGGCCCATGACCTCTGAGCTCACTCATACATTATTTTATTATTTATACTATTTATTTTGATATTTTATTCATTAAAATGCAAAATTAAATAAATAAATAATAGAAATAATGTAGGATTTGATTTGGAATCTTTTTCTCATCAAATAATGGGCCAAATTTGCTGGCATATCAAGAGAAGCTCGTGGAGAAAAGAAAGATTGGATTTGTTCTAAAAAAGCCAAAAAATATTATAATTGAAAGAAGATATTTTCTCATGAAAGCTTGGATATTCTTTCACATTTGTTGACCTAATATTGTCTCATATATATGCACAACAATTCCAGACCTAAGGGATATGCACAGAAGCCTCAAAAGAACCCTAAGACTTCTCAAAAAGTTTCAAAGAGTGGTGCAATCCTCGTATTCACTTTTGCAGCCAGCTTCAAAATATTCTAACCATTACTTGGTATTCCTGAGGTAAGCTTGGTTAGTATGGATCATAACCCATAGCCATAACACGTTGAAACTCATCATACATAACTCATATTTTTCATAATTTTTCTGTCCATCGTATTTTGAATTGTAGCTCGCTTCAATTTATTCTAACCCCATTAACATGATCACATGATGATAAGGAAGAGATCTGGGCAATCGTTGATGAGCTTTGATGGCTAAATAGCCATCTGCAATGGCTAGGGAATAAGGAACTTCAAGCTTCATATCTCCATGTACAAGGACTTTCAGACCAAACTGACACCACCACTGGATTCGTAGCCCTCAAATTAGGGAGGTAGGGTCCTTCTTTTGTGTTTAACGTGGCTATTTTACAGGTTTGATAATTGAGGCCCGTCAGAGAAGACGACCAGAGTGTTGACTCCGGCGTCGCTAGGGTTCTTACTCAAGAGAAGGCATGCATGGCACGATCCATTATTTTAATTGGTCCATTTAAATTCTCAGGATCCCACTGAAGAGGCGCGCGTTGACAACTTTGCAATCATGTTGTTTCAATATGATATTATTTTGTTTTGATTATATTAACGACTGGTCACTCTTATCTAGTGGCAAAAATGAAGGGTGTTAAGGAATTATGTGTGTGGGAGGTCAGGGGTTTGACCCCTGCCTCTTGCATATTATTTTTCTGATTTGTGCATGCAGATCCAGTACTCAAAGTCCCAACGTGTCCACCATGCGCTACTATCTCCATACCATAGGTTCTTATCAAGGCCATATCCAATGTTCTAGATTTAGACGTTCACGATAGACCTCCCAAGGAGCAGCACCACTGGATCACACGCAAGGGTGATAAGCTAAAAGATATGGGCCCTAACAAAAATTCAGTGCTACACCCCCAGATTGCTATTACACTTCAGGCCCATTTTCTTTTCATTTTTTTTAATTTCTTTGTTTTTATTTTTATTTTTATTTGTTTTAAAATCATTTTTTTATTTTTAATCATAAAATCAACAAAAAAATCACAAAAAATAGATTTAGGTTTTTTTTAAATTAAAATTAACTCTTGCAAATTAATTTAATTTAATTGATTTTAACTTGTTTTTTAAAAATAAAATTAACTAGAAATTAGGATTAAATCTCAAATTTTTTTCATATAAAATACCAAAAATATTTTTTATTAAGAAATTAGATTTTTAGGGTTTCAAACTTGTTCCCGACTTAATCTTCGCGCGCTTATTATTTTCTGTATTATTATTTTTTTTAATTTATTGTAACTGTTTCCCGGATTGTAATAGCCCTAATTAGGATTTTTACTTTCCTCACTTTCCATTTCAGTCAGATATAACTATAATTGCCCCGAAGCCTTGTAATAGTTATAGGTTTCACATTCCGCACTATATTGTATGCTTGTATATAAACTGCTAGTAATTAGATGTGTATGGCAAGAACTAACTAATCAATCTTAGATCACTAACATCAAGATAAAAATACCTAAAAAAAGCACATTATTGCACCCCTAGGGTATCTCCCACTTCGGTTGCCTTCGAAACAGACTCAATTCTCGACACGTGAGAATTTTTAGTGATTGTTCTTTAGTTCAAGAGATCACAAGTCCCTCGATGACCCTCTCGAATGTTTCCTCGGTAAAAAAAGTGATCTTAGGACATTAGGGCAGTTACTAAGGGTTCTTGCCCAGTTTCCTTAGTCACCGTAAACGTCCCTTTCGATAGTCCCTCAAACATCTAACGATAGGGCTACCTACTCATTAATAGTAGGATAACATTATCTAAAGGAAAGGAGGAAAAGAACGCCTTTTTCGAGTAGGTAGATAGTTGTTAAGTACTTTCTCAAAACCAATTCCTTTTTACACCACACTTTCAAAATTCTTTTCAAAAAGGCCTTATCACACTCTTGAGGACTGATACAAGAGTTATCATAAAGCAAACAAAACTTTTCAAAACACACACGGAAGAAATTTTAAAAAATGAGCAAGTACCTAAGAGCCCGTGGAAAACCACAGATGGAAAGGGTGCTAACACCTTCCCTTTCCATAATCTACCCTCCTTACTCAGAAAATCTTGAGAAATGTCTTTTTTTGTTCTTTACACCCTTTCCTTTGTTGGATAAAAGAAAATTCGATGGCGAATCTTGCTTACCGCAACATTTGGGAATACAAAATGCAAACCAGTATAACAGCCAGTTCTGCCACCGTATCACATAACTTTCTTTGTTTGTTTTGATTGCTTTACTTTTAAGGGTATTGTTTGGGTTACTATAGATCCTACACCCAGATCTGAGGAAACCTTTTAGGTAAGTAGCAATATATCGTGGAAACTGTGTGGGGTATACCGACACGGTTGAAGCGATAACTACATTGACGTGACACTTTAGTGGGTACCGGTAGCCCTTGAATTAATCAATGAGAATACGGGTCCGCTGCATGGTGTCATGAAACATCAACTGACCTTAGAACCTTTAATTGAACAACTTTGCTATTAGGACGTAGTGAGATAACCGTCTTTGGTGTATCCCTAAAGTCGGTTGATACTCGATACTACACTCATTGAGATTTGACTCCCAAGTTTTGTTTTGTGGCAAGTTAGTTGTCTATCAGAACAAAACTTGTGGGAAAGATCAGTGATATTGAGATCCCTTAGAACCCTATTACTATTTATAGGACAGGTTGAACCAATCAAAACTTCAAGAGGGTATTACCTTAAAACCCATGCAAGCCTTAAACTTAAGGTTTTTGTGTGATTTGCTTGTGCTTGCTATATCTGTGATTTCTTAGCATAATCATGACATCATAACATGGCATGTCATACTAACCATTTCAAAGAATTTCTAGGGCTTATCTTTGTCTTGTCTTGTAGGACATGACGTCCGCTCGCAGGAACACTATCCAAGTCAACCTTGTGAGGGTACCTTCTCAACTTAAGGAATTAGCATCAAGGATTCCTGAAAGCTCTACCTTCACTGAAACACATGGTCGAATTCTCAACTTGGTCACCTCAAACTCTGATGAAGAAATGATAAATATGCTCTTTCAGTTCTTTGACTCGTTACACCACTGCTTCATTTTTCCTGATTACCAGTTAGTTCCTACTATGGAGGATTTTTCTCATTTATTAGGGGTACCTATCCTTAATCAGTTACCATTCAACAGTATGGAAAGAGACCTAAAGCCTGAAGAGATTGCTCAAGTTCTGTCTTTACAACGGTCTGATGTAGTGGCAAATTGGGAAACTATAAGAGGCGTCAAGGGATTTCTAGCTAAGCTTTTCTTTGAGAAAGCTCACCATTTATGGGATACCTTGGATTTACAAGCTTTTTAAGAAGTATTGGCTCTTCTCATCTATGGGATGGTGCTATTTCCTAATCCAGACCAACTCATAGATGTGAATACGGTCAAGGATTTTCTGTCTCATAATTCGGTGCCTACTTTACTTGGAGATATTCTATACTCTCTGCATACTCGCACTCTAAAGAGAAGAGGGACCCTTCTGTGTTGCACTCCTCTGTTGGCTAGGTGGTTTATTTCGCACCTACCTCGATCTATTTTGAAGAATGAGCAGGGTATGAGATGGTCTCATAGGTTGATTTTCCTCACACATTCAGATATTTATTGGTGTTCTAGATCCTTGGAGAATGTTACCATCATTGATCGCTATGGGGAATTCCCTAATGTTCCTCTCTTAGGCATTTGGGGAGGAATAACTTATAATCCTTGTTTGGTGTTACGACAGTTTGGTTATGCTAGAAGGGATGGTCCTCATGACGCACTCGTCCAAGGAATCATCTTTGACTATGAGAATGATGTTCAGGGTTATCGTAAGAGGTTCGTTCGAGCTTGGGGCATGGTAAACAAAGTTGATAGTAAGAAACTGGGGTACAAGAATTCCATCCCTCTTGAGCCTTACCTTAAATGGGTGAGAGCTCGTGCTCAATGTCTTATGATGCCTTACCCCACCGTCTTACCTGTGATTATGGAGCCAATTGCTGAGGGAGACACTCCTTACATTTTTCTTCATCCTAACATGCCAACTGATTTCGAGGATCTACAGAAATCCTGGATCCAACTCAAAGAAGAACGGGATACCTTTGAAACACAATTCTACGCCAGCGAGAAGAAGGTTTTAGAGCTCACCAGGTTACTTCACGAAGAGAAGAGTATAAATGCTTACATTGCACCAAAGAGTTTGCGCCTGTGGGATGCTTGAGTCTTTATTTGCTTGGAGAGTTTATTTTTGCTTTGTTACTTCCTTTGTAAGCCCAAAAGGCATCATGGTGACCGTAAAACTTCTTAATGAAATTAACGTTTGCTCTCTTTCTGTTTAAGCAAATTTAAGTCTTAGAAATCCTTGAAAACATTGCATGCATAACTCATACATATCATTGCATAAACATGTTTCATAGCAGGTTTCTCATCTTCTTCGCTGTTTATTTCAGCAATAAAGAAATGGCTCTCGAACAAACAGTAAAGGATCTACAAACCCAAAATGTTCAGTTTCAACAAATGATCATGGCTCTGGCCAAGTGGCAAGAGGAACTGAAAGCCTTGATTGTCAAAGAAATGACCAATAAGCCAAAGAAGCCAGATGGTGTGGTGAATTTGGGAAGGAGGTTCAGAGGACCTTTAAGGCAAGTTATAGAGCTAGCATCTTCGTCAAAATAAGGAGACAATCGAGAAGGAGAAACAAGATAGGAAGACCCCAGTCCAAGGTAATCTGATAACGAGACTGACTATAATGAGGAGCAGTATCCTCCGACCGATGAAAATTACAAACAACTGGAGGATCGTCTGAATGCAATGGAAATCCAGAGGATACTTGGGCTGGATTTTGAAGAGCTGGGTTTAGTTTCTGGGGTTGTTATCCCGTAGAAGTTCAAGGTTCCGGTGTTCGTTAAATATGATAGGGTCTCATGTCCCAAAAAGAATCTCTGATCTTATGTGAGGAAGATTCAGCCTCACACTGCTGACAAGGACTTGTGGGTCCACTTCTTTTATGACAGTCTATCTGGGACTCAAGCAGTATCAATATAATGCATACCTTGCTCCCACCCGTACACAACTCCAAAGTATGTCTATGGGTTCAAGCGAGGGTTTTAATTCTATGCTCAGAAGTGGAGTGACTTAGCAAGAAGAGTCCAACCCCCTATTTGATAGGGATTTAGTGGATATGTTTTTGGATACCCTATCTGGTCCGTTTTTCAATCATCTGATTGGAAGCTCCTCATCTATCTTTACTGAGTTAATTTTGACGGGAGAAAGAGTGGAAGTTGGGATTAGAAGTGGCAAGATTCAGAAGGATGCCTCTTCAAGTGCAGGAAAGAGACCTTTCCTACGAAAAAAAGAGGTTAGTGCTATTTACAATCAATGAAATCAGGGTAGAACTGAGCTCCGTCCAACGGTAGGGGCTGTTATGATATACAAGCCTGCAGCTACTCAACAACGAAATAATCAGCCTAGAGCAGAAAGACCTGTAAGGCAATTCACCCGGATAAATATGACTTTGTCTCAAGTTTTGCCTCACCTACTGAAATCTAATCTGGTTACCTTGAGGGAAGCTCCCAAGAATCCCAACACCGCATCTCCTCGCTACAACCCAAATGCTCGTTGGGCTTACCATTCAGAAAGTATAGGCCATAATACAAATGACAGTTGGGCTTTAAAAAACAAGGTGCAAGACCTTATTGAGCCGAAGGAGATTGAATTTGACGCTCCTGAGATTCCCAATGTTATAACTTCTCCCATGCCCAAGCACGGTCGTGGTGTTAATGCTATTGATGATGATACATTTGTTACTTCTTGAGGAACTCGTTACTCCTTTCATGATTGTTAAGTGGAATTTGTTGCAAGTCGGTTTATTTCTGAGCTGTGGAGAAGATTTCCACTTATGTTTATCTCTACCGACTGGTTGTTATTTGTTGAAAGTAGGTGTTCAGCGCCTGGTGGATGATAAAAAGATCCTATTTGAGAAGACTCTCATCATAACTATTTCTTGTAAGTATTTTTCAATTATAACCATTTCCGACAATCCTCTCATGGTCTCCACCAAAAGACCCGTCATGATTACATCTGCTACAAAGTTGCCTCCCATGATCATCATTATGCCAGGGCCAACCCCATACTCCTCGAACAAGGCTATTCCCTAGAACTATGGGGTTGACGTCTATTACCATGGTATCATGAAAGACCTATTTGTTGCTAAAGACCATGTTTCTGGAAATACTGATCCCGACATTGGCAACATCATTGGGACCAGCAAAATAACAAGAAGTGGAAGAGTGTTCTCCTCTGAGATTTATCCTCCAAAAGCCATTACCATTCCTGTGATCAATCCTACTGTTGTTCCTGCTGATACTACCACCGCAATTCCTGTGATTACCCCTGTTGCCACCCCTATCACCGAGTCGGTCAAGACTCGGGGCAAAGACATATTGATTGAACCTGTCCAGACGAAGGCGCATTCAAAATCTATTCTAGAGGCTCCCAAGAAGGAAATGGAAGAAATCTTAAAGATAATAAAAAAGAGCGACTACAATATGGTTGAACAGCTGGGGCAGGCCCCTTCCAAGATTTCAATGTTGGCCCTACTGTTGTTCTCCGAAGCTCATGCAAAGGCTTTGGTAAAATTCCTCAAGACTGCTCATGGACCACAAGAAACCTCTGCTAACCAATTTGAAGATTGTGTGGCTAGTTTGACAGCTGATAATGGTTTGGGTTTTTCTGATTCTGATCTGACACCAAGAGGAAGAAAACACAATGATATGTGCATGTCTCCATCGAATGCATGAGTACTACTTTGGACCATGTTCTAGTAGATACTGGTTCATCGTTGAACGTGCTTCCCAAGAAGGCTCTAGACAGATTAAATTGTGAAGGTTTGACCCTGAATCCCAGCAACATTGTAGTAAGGGCTTTTGATGGTTCAAAAAGAATGGTGCACGGGGAGGTGGACATCCCCATCAAAGTTGGTTCTCAGACCTTTGACTCCACCTTCTACATGATGGATATTAGACCATCTTATTCTTGTTTGTTGGGTCGCCCTTGGATCCATGGGACGGGAGCTGTCACATCCACTCTGCATCAGATGATGAAGTACCCAGTGAAAGGAAAGATTGTCATGGTACATGGTGAAGAAGAGTACATGGTAAGTCACCTGAACTCTTTCAAGTATGTGGAAATGGATGGCGATTTCATCGAGACTCCTTTTCAGAACTTCGAAGAGGTGCCCAAGACCATGGCTGCAACTGAGACTATTACCAATTTGTCGAAGATCACTAGACCTCCCTTGAAAATGGCTTCTCTCAAGGACGCCAAAGCAGTTATTGAAGAGGGTGGGTGTACCATTTAGGGCCAACTCCCTGACATTCCATACAATTCTGATAAGTTTGGTTTGGTTTTCTCTTCAGGGGCTCAAAGGGTTGTTCGTCGTGCTCGTGCTGGAGGACCTCCCCAACGCATCAGCAACCATGGGGTCAACACTTTAGAAGATAGCGATGGTGACTATGACATGGATAGCTAGATCTTTCCTACTACCAACGGTGGACCCAGTAACTGGACGACTAAAGACTTTGTATCAATTACTTTTGTTCATAAGTAATTGTCTTTCTTGTTTTCGGATATGTAATAATTAAACAATATAATTTCTATGGCCATGTGTCTTACCCGGGGCACAATGGTTTATTTGTGAGGGTTATCATGTTTCAATCTCATATGTCATTAATAAAGCATTGGACGTTTTTCATACAAATTTTGCGCTCTCTATTTTTTCTTTTCTGCTTTTTACTTTGTCAATATAGCTATGCTCTTACACACATTCACGTATCAAATTGCAGATCCATATCCACTATGGATCCCATTGATAACAGTTCTTCTATTTCCGGTTATGACTTTGAAAGTCCGATAAACCAAGCCGAGGACAAAAGTGAGGAAGATTGTGAGGTACCTAGAGAACTTATTGGGCTGTTACATCAGGAAAAAAGGGCTATACAGCCTCATGAAGAGCCAGTTGAGATAGTGAATTTGGGCACCGAAGAAGATAGAAAAGAAGTCAAGATTCATGCAAATTTGGAGCTTAGTGTCAAACAGCGGTTGATATAGATGTTGCATGATTATGTCGAGACAAGGATATTGTGGTTCATCCTCTCCCAACTAAAGAAGATTTCCCTCCAGTAAAGCAGAAGGTTCATCGTATACGCCCTGAAATGTCAGAGAAGATCAAAGCAGAAGTTATGAAACAATTCAACGTTGGGTTCTTAGCTGTCACCTCTTATCCATAATGGGTTTCTAACGTAGTCTTGGTTCCTAAGAAGGACGGCAAGGTACGGATGTGTGTGTACTACATTGATTTGAACAGGGCAAGCCCCAAGGATGACTTCCCGCTTCCCCACATTGACGTTATGGGAGACAACACCGCACAACATAAGATCCTTTCCTTCATGGGAGGTTTCTCTGGTTACAATCAGATCAATATGGCACCCGATGATATGGAGAAGACAACCTTCGTCACATAATGGGGCACTTTCTGTTACAATGTGATTCCATTTGGATTGAAGAATGTTGGGGCAACCTATCAGCGACCCATGGTAGATTTATTCCATGACATGATTCACCATGAGATAGAGGTTATATTGATGACATGATAGCCAGGTCTCAAACTGAGGAAGAGCACCCTGATCATCTACAAAAGTGTTTGATAGGTTGAAGACATACAAGATGAGGTTAAATCCGAACAAGTTCACCTTCGAGGTAAGGTCTGGTAAACTCCTAGGTTTCATTGTTAGTGACAAGGGCATTCAGGTAGACCCTGCAAAGGTGAATACTATACAAGAGATGTCGGCTCTTCGCACTGAGAAGGAGGTTAGAGGTTTCTTAGGACGCCTAACCTTCATTGCAAAGTTCATTTCCCATATAACTACTACTTGTGAGCCAATCTTTAAGCTCTTGAAGAATGATCAAGTGGTAAAGTGGAATGACGAATGCCATACTGCCTTTGATAGAATCAAGATATACCTTCAAGAGCCTCCAATTCGGATGCCACCGATTGAAAGAAGACCTTTGATTATGTACTTAACAGTGTTAGATAATTCAATGGGGTGTGTGTTAGGGAATCATGACGAGTCTGGTCGAAAAGAGCATGCAACATACTACCTTAGCAAAATGTTTACCGACTGTGAAACAAGATACTCACTGCTCGAGAAAACTTGTTGCGCTTTGGCATGGGTTGCTCGCCGACTAAGACAGTATATGTTGACCCACACTACTTTGTTGATATCTAAGATGGATCCAATCAAGTACATCTTCGAGAAGCCCGCTCTCTCTTGAAGAATAGCGAGATGGCAAATGATCCTGAACAAATATGACATTCAATACACAACCCAGAAAGAAATCAAGGGAAGTGTACTAGCTGATCATTTGGCTCACCAGGATATGGATGACTACCAATCCATGAACTTTTAATTCCCGTATGAGAATATCATGTTAGTGAATAACTGTGAAGAACCTGGACTGGATGAAGTACCTGAGAAAGGATCCTGATGGACTATGGTTTATGATGGAGCCTGTAATGCACTCGACAATGGCATCGGTGCTGTAATTATATCTCCTGAGGGCTGTCATACTCCTTTCACTACCAGATTATGTTTCAATTCTACCAACAATATGGATGAGTATGAAGCATGCATCATGGGTCTCAAAGCTGTTATTTACCTAAGGATCAAATTCTTGAGCATTTTCGGGGATTCAGCCTTGGTAGTAAGTCAAATCAAAGGGGAGTGGGACATGAAGCACCCTAATCTAATCCCTTATAAAGAACATGTGTTGACATTACTTCCACACTTTAAAGAAGTCACCTTTGAACATATTCCACGAGAAAAGAATCAGTTAGCAGACACACTAGCTACCATGTCATCCATGTTCAAGGTCAGATGGGACAACGAAGCTCCTCATATCACTATTTATAGGTTGGATGAACCAGCATGCTCCTATGAGATTGATATTGAAGAAGTAGTGGACAAACCTTGGTTCCATGAAGTGAAAATGTATCTCGAGGCTCAAGAATATCCTGAGGGGGCATCTGTCAATGATAAGAAGTTTCTAAGAAGGTTCTCCGCTAAGTTCTTCCTCAATAATGGAATCCTCTACAAGCGCAACCATGACTCTAATTTACTTTGGTGTGTAGTCAAGAGCGAAGCAGAGAGGATTATGGAAGATTTACACGAAGGTACCTTTGGCACCCATTCTAGTGGACACACCATGGCTAAAAAGATACTACGAGCAGGATACTATTAGTCCACTATGGAAGCAGACTGTTATCAGCATTCCCGAACTTGTCACAAATGCCAGATCTATATTGATAAAGTACATGTACCTCTGGTTCCCTTGAACGTCTTGACGACTCCTTGGACCTTTGCAATGTGGGGCATTGACATGATCGGAGAGATTAGACCTACCGCTTCCAATGGGCATCGCTTCATCCTAGTGGCCATTGATTACTTCACAAAGTGGGTCGAGGCTACCTCTTTTCCTACTGTTACCAAGAATTTTATGGTGACGTTCATCAAGCATAACCTTATTTGTCTGTATGGTTTCCCAGAAAGAATCATCACAGATAATGGTACAAATCTCAACAATGCGATGATCATCGAACTATATAAATAATTCAATATCCAACATCATAACTCTTCTCCCTACCGACCGAAGATGAATGGCGTTGTTGAAGCTGCTAATAAGAACATTAAGAAAATCATATAGAACATGACGGTGACATACAAAGACTGGCATGAGATGTTACCATTTTCTCTGCATGGGTACCGCACCTTAACATGTATGTCAACAGGGGCAACACCTTATTCTCTTGTGTATGGTATGGAGGATGTCCTACCTATTGAGGTCCAGATCCCTTCTTTAAGAATCATTAAGGATGCAAGTTTGAATGAAGAGGATTGGATCCAGACTCGACTTGATCAACTGAATCTGATTGATGAGAAAAGGCTTACTGCTGTTTGTCATGGTCATATGTACCAAAAGCGAATAATCAAGGCCTTCAATAAAAAGGTCAAACGTCAGGTATATCAAGTGGGTGATCTAGTAATCAAGCGCGTCATACTTCTACAAGGTTATCCCAGGGGCAAATGGACTCCATCGTACGAAGGGCCACTTGTAATCAAAAGCATATTTTCCGGTGGAGCCATGATCCTAACCACCATGGATGGTGACGACCTTCCTCACCCTGTGAATGCAGATATAGTGAAAAGATACTACGCATGAATAAGGACTCGCTAGGTTGACTGGCCTAGGCAAAAATAAAGGCATCCCGACGAACCAAAAGTGTTCAGGCAAAAATTAGGGATAAATACAAAAAATTTATACACCCAGCAAGTCGAAAACCTGAGAGGGCGGCTTGGGCAAAAAAGGGTATCACGGTGGACTGAAAACCCAAAAGGGCAGTCCAGGAAAAATTTAGGGATTTAAAGCATATAACTATGTCCCATTGGATCACCTTGCGACCAGACTTCAGTATCAACTATCAAGCTCAAACAGTACCAAGCAATCCAATCAGCTTCAGACAAGTAGCAAAGTGATGAGACGTTCAAGGACATAGGGGTAATTGCAGAATTGAAACTCAATGGGATTATTACACATAGATGTTTTCTCTTTGTACACTATTTTGTATAGTTTTCATTTTCACGGCGGTGTTTTCCTACTAGAACGTTAGTCTCTTTGTACAAAAATGCCTATTATAGACGAACTTCAAAAATCAATACAAATAATTTCTTTAAAAGTACAAAACTATTTGTTTTCTATTTTTCTGTTTTGTTTTAAAACGTCTAGTGATTATTTTTGACATATGCATTTGAATATAATTACTGTGTACAAATACTTGCATATGAAACAGGAAGACGGTGGCTAATGACTTTAAGAAACAGGGAAAAGTCTAAAAATACATTTGTAGTCCCGAAAGTTACTCTTTCCAGCAAGCACAAGGGAATCCTCTTGTCACATCCTCATCATACGTCCTAGTGATGCTTATGTCCCCACAGAGTAAAAACAACTAAAATCCTTACCGCTGCCTCCCTAAGCAGGAATGACCTCCTCCAGCCAAGTTCCCTCAGAGAGCTGAAATCCATGTTCTCCAGCTAAGTTTTTATAATCTTGAACAGTTTATAAAGCCTTATACTTGGTATAGTTTATTTCTCTAGCTACGGAAGTTTATCCCCCAACAGAGTTTATTTCTCTACATCGGTAAAATCTTCCGACATAACATCTTTTTTCCCAGAGTCATTCTCAAGCAGGAGTCAAGATCCCCGACAGAATATCCTCAAATGGAAAGAGGAAATCCCCAGCAAATCATCTTCGTTCATCATCCACAACAGAAATAAAAGAATCACTTTCCTTATTTACCAAACAGTAGTCATGGATTCAGCTTCCCAGTACTCTCCAGAAGCAATTAGGGATTTATTTTCCCAGACCAAGAAATATCGCAATAGTATTCCATATTCATACATCATGGCATGCGCATACATATTGCATACAGTATAATCTCATTTATTTTGAGAACATCATTACACAATGCATTTCATACATCATGACATTGCATACGACTAACTCTTTACCTTTGTAGGAAAGATCAAATCAACAAACACCGTTGGCTACTTATATGACCTTGTAGTCTTCTCAAAATCTACGTATGACGAAGGGCTATTTCAACTTTTTCCTCAAAAATCTTATTCTCAAAATACCATCCTCTGGTTCAGTTAAATAGATACTAAGATTTTTCTGATTTCTATTCCAGTTAAAGACAACTCAAGACCTTTCTCTAGTTCAGTTAAATCGACACTAAAATTTTTCTTATTTCTATTCCAGTCAAAGTTAATCCAAGACCATTCTCTGGTTCAGTTAAATAGATACTAAGATTTTTATAATTTCTATTCCATTTGAAGAAAACTCAAGACCTTTCTGTGGTTCAGTTAAATCGACACTAAGATTTTTCTGATTTCTATTCCAGTCAAAGTTAATCCAAGACCCTTCTCTGGTTTAGTTAAATCGATACTAAGATTTTTCTGATTTCTATTCCAGTTGAAGACAACTCAAGACCTTTCTCTGGTTCAGTTAAATCGACACTAAGATTTTTCTGATTTCCTTCTCTAGTTCAGTTAAATTGATACTAATATTTTTCTAATTTCTATTCCAGGTGAAGATACTGCAAAGCCTGGGTCTGACAAGATAAAAGTTAATTTCATGTTCCCCTAAAAAGTTGTTGTGAAGCCTGGAATACAACCAGATAGTTGTCAACCTTATTATCCTCAGCAAGTCGATGTGAAGCCTGGTTCCTGACCAGATAGCCGTTCACTTCCGTCTCTCCAATAAAGAGATGACTCCCGAGTAGAGTAATCGACAACTGAAGCTCCTGAAATTTATTTCCCAAAATAGAGACCAACATTCCTCAACGGAGTCCTCCTCAACAACAGGAATAAGAATCCCCACAAAGGAATATCTCATAAACTCAAAATTGTTTTCTGGATGGCATCTTTAAGCACATCTTCGAAGATCTTCCGTCATCTTTTCCAAATGGCATCTATAAGCCCATTCCCGATATTATCCACCAATAGTATCACTTCAGACGAGTGCAAATTTCCGGGCACTCCAGTGTTCAATCATCTTCCACCTTCAGATCACGAAAGGAAGATCAGCTAATCTACATCCTCAAGTTTAAGAAGATTGAACAGGGGCAGCTATTGTACCCCAAAATTTTCCCTCTCATTTTACTTAAGACATATCCATTGAGATTCCTAACTTGCCATAGGATGACTATAAATTGACCAGACAAATTCTCCTCCTAAGGTAATAAACCTCAAACTAGAGTTTCAATTTTCATCAAGATGGTTGAGCTGCAATGGTATCAAATGTTTTCCATGGCCCAAATATGTCCTCAACATCATCCATTCCAAATTTCATGCCTTGCACAACAAGTTTTCCCAGTCAACTGCTCAAATGCCTGAAAATCAATTGTACTAGGTCCAAAGTCAATTGTGGCCTATATATAGTCAAACATTAAGACTTTTGGTCAACATAAACATTTTGAATTAATATCCATTATTTGATCAAGGGTTGATCATGATTCCTCAAGAAATGCTCCTAACTCATCAAAAGTAAAAAATGGCAAATTAGGGTTTCTATAGGAAAAGTCAACCAAACTTTGACCAGGCATAACTTTCTCATATTTTATTAGAAAGTTTTCCACCAAAGCTCATTTTGAAGAGAATACAATTCCCTACAACTTCTCTTCATCCCTCAAGATCAAGAAATTCCCCAGTTAAAAGATGCAAGCTCAGACATTATAGGTCCTTTCAAAAAGTCAACAAAAACACCTTTTGGGTCAAAGCTCGTTACATGAACATGGAAGATCCAATTAAAATGAAACCAAAAATGTTGTTTATAGGACATCCTAAGCTCTCTAAAAAGTAAAATAACACCCTATTAGGGTTAAAAATGAGAGAGATATGCATTGCTAAAGTTGACCAATTTTTGGAAAAGTGCATGAAGCCAATATTGACCAAACTTGAATTTTTCCAAATGGGCCCATATTTTCATGTTTGAATCTTGTTTCTAACATGGCCCATGACCTCTTAGCTCACTCATACATTATTTTATTATTTATACTATTTATTTTGATAATTTATTCATTAAAATGCAAAATTAAATAAATAAAAAAATAAATAATAGAAATAATGTAGGATTTGATTTGGAATCTTCTTTTCATCAAATAATGGGAAAAATATGCTGGCATATCAAGGGAAGCTCGTGGAGAAAAGAAAGATTGGATTTGTTTCAAAAAAGCCAAAAAATCACATAATTTAAAGAAGATATTTTCTCATGAAAGCTTGGATATTCTTCCACATTTGTTGCCCTAATATTGTCTCATATATATGCACAACAATTCTAGACCTAAGGGATATGCGCAGTACCCTCAAAAGAACCCTAACATTTCTCAAAAAATTTCAAAGAGTGGTGCAATCCTCGTATTCACATTTGTAGCCAACTTCAAAACATTCTAACCATTACTTGTTATTCCTGAGGTAATCTTGGATAAGTATGGATCATAATCCATAGCCATAACACGCTGAAACTCATCATACATAACTCGTATTTTTCAGAATTTTTTTGTCCATCGTATTTTGAAATATAGCTCATTTTAATTTGTTCTAACCCCATTAACATGATCACGTGATGGTAAGGAAGAGATCTGGGCAATTGTTAATGAGCTTTGATGGCTAAATAGCCATCTTCCAAGGCTAGGGCATAAGGAACTGCAAGCTTCATATCTCCTTGTACAAGGACTTTCAGATCAAACGACACCACCATTGGATTCGCAGCCCTCGAATTAGGGGGGTGGGGTCCTTCTTTTGTGTTAAACGTGGCTATTTTGCATGTTTGATAATTGAGGCCCATCGGAGAAGACGACCGGAGTGTTGACTCTAGCATCGCTAGGGTTCTGACTCAGGCGAAGGCATGCGTGGCACGATCCATTCTTTTAACTGGTCCATTTAAAATCTCAGGGGCCCACTGAAGAGGCACGCGTTGACAACTCAACAATCATGTTGTTTCAATATTATTTTTTTATATTATAATAATGATTGATCAGTCTGGTCCATTGGCAAGAATGAAGGGTGTTAAGGCATTATGTGTGTGGGAGGTCAGGGGTTCGACCCCTGCCTCTTGCATATTATTTTTCTGATTTATGTATGCAGATCCAGTACTCCAAGTCCCAGCGTGTCCACCGTGCGCTACTATCTCCATACCATAGGATCTCATCAAGGCCATATCCAATGTTCCAGATTCAGACGCTCACGATAGACCTCCTCAGGAGCGGCACCACTGGATCACACACAAGGGTGATGGGCCAACAGATCTGGGCCCTAACAAAAATTCAGTGCTACACCCCCAGATTGCTATTGCACTTCAGGCCCATTTTCTTTCCATTTTTGTCATTTTTTTTAAATTCTTTGTTTTTTTTATTTGTTTTAAAATAATTTTTTATTTTTAATCATAAAATCAACAATAAATCATAAAAAATAGATATAGTTTTTTTTTCTTTAAAATGAACTCTTGCAAATTAATTTAATTTAATTGATTTTAACATGTTTTTTTAAATTAAAATTAACTAGAAATTAGGATTAAATCTCAAATTTTTTTCATATAAAATACAAAAAAAAATTTATTAAGCAATTCGATTTTTAGGCTTTCAAACTTGTTCCCGTCTTAATCTCCGTGCGCTTATTAATTTCTGTTTTATTATTTTCTTCAATTTATTGTAACTGTTTCCCAGATTGTAATAGCCCTAATTAGGATTTTTACTTTTCGCACTTTACATTTCAGTCATATATAACTATAATTTCCCCGAAGCCTTGTAATAGCTGTAGGTTTCACTTTCCGCACTATATTGTATGCATGTATCTAAACTGCTAGTAATTAGGCATGTATGGCAAGAACTAACCAATCAATATTAGATCACTAACATCAAGATAAAAATACCTGCTAAAAGGATACTATTGCACACTTGCACCCCTAGGGTATATCCCACTTCGGTTGCCTTCGAAACAGTCACAATTCTTGAAACGTGAGAATTTTTAGTGACTGTCCTTAAGTTCAAGAGATCACAAGTCCCTCGATGACCCTCTCAACTGTTGACTCGGTAAAAAAAGTGATCTTAGGACTTTAGGATAGTTATTAAGGGTTCTTGTCCAGTTGCCTTAGTGACTGTAAACGTCCCTTTCGATAGTCCCTCAAACATCCAACGATAGGGCTACCTACTCACTAATAGTAGGATAGCATTATCTAAAGGAAAGGAGAAAAATAACGCCTTTTTCGAGTAGGTAGATAGTTGTTAAGTACTTTCTCAAAAACGCCTTATCACACTCTTCAGAATTGATACAAGAGTTATCATAAAGCAAACAAAACTTTTCAAAACACACACGAAAGTATTTTTCAAAAATGAGCAAGTATCTAAGAGCCCGTGGAAAACCACAGATGGAAAGGGTGCTAACACCTTCCCTTTCCATAATATACCCCCCCCCCCTTACTCAGAAAATCTAGAGAAAGGTCTTTTTCTATTCTTTTCACCCTTTCCTTTGTTGGATAAAAGAAAAGTCGATGGCGACTCTTGGTTACCGTAATATTTGCGAATACAAAACACAAATCAGTATAACAGTCAGTTTTGCCACCGTATCATAGAGCCTCGCAATGGTTTTCCCCAACATTCGAATTTCAAAAGATGTGCCCCTCAATCTCCAAAATCTGGAGGAAGTACCCTCAGAAAGAACTTAGACCTCACCATGAACTTGACACAAATTGCCCCCAGTATTCAAAGTTTGAAAAGTTTGTACTTGAAGTTGCTTGAAGTGGAATTTGGACCCTACGTGCAGTAGGATGAACTTGGTACATACTGCCCCTACATTTGAATCTTGGAAGATTTCTCGTCATTATCAAGGCCTTGAGAGGTTTATTAAAACGAGGAAACCGAGTCACACCTTGTTATGATATGACTTGATTAAGGAAAGCTCCTTCGAAATGTATGCCTTTGATTGAACGGTGTTTTGAAACTTGATCCGAGTTGATTGAATCTCAGTATGATCACCCCTTATCAATTGTATCTTCATGTGATATATCCCTACGATCATTAGTATTGCCTATGATTATAAGGTTCTTCCTTAGATGTTTTTACCCTTGAAATGGATTGTTTTTTATTAAACCAATTTTTTTTGAGATCTCCTTGATGCTAATTATTGATTCATAGATAAAATTGTACATTTTGAAAAAGTAATTACGTTTGATGTACATGCAAGTTTTGAAATTGAAGTTTGAATAGAAATGGATGATTAGGATGGAGATTAGAAGAAGTGGTTAGAAATAATTTGAACAAATATAGGAGTCAGTTTAACACAAATTTTGCCGAGTATGCCTTCATAGTGAACCTAGCTTTAATTAGGACTTTTGAAGGTTGTAACATGGTCATGGTTCGTGGTTTAAAAAACAAAGGATATAAGGATCAAAATTTAATTTAATCCACCCCATTCTATTTGATATTCTCCAATCCTAAATCTAATTAATACAACAGATGCGTTTAATCTCTGAGAGAATTTTCATATTCGCGCATATGATGAGAAGCGTAGATAATGTTCAAGCACTGATGAGAAGCATTGATAATATTCAAGCATCGATGAAAAGAATTGATAAGATCCATACATTGATGAGAAGTCTTTGATGATTCTTGAGGTGGCAGTCACAAGATTGTTATCCAATTTTTGTTTCCAGTCCCTTATTTTTGCATGAACCAATTCTTTTAAATTCTTTGGTCTATCGGGATGCCCTACCTTTTTCCTAAGTAAAGTGTTTTTTTTACTTGACTTAACAGGCTTAATTTTTTTTCAAATTTCTTTTTCTTTATTCAGAACACTTGTGATTGTCATTCTAATTATTATAAGCTTTGTCTTCATCATTTCCTCAATCTTGAATGATGTACTGAGGAAGACGTTGTTGTGGACTTTGTATTTATTGATTCCTTCCTCAAACTTTGTTGATGTGCACGAGGAAGATGATGTGATTGAACCTTTGCTTAGATCATTTCCTCAATGATGTATCGAGGAAGGAGATATGCTTGAACCTTTGCTTAGATGGCACGATTCTCCTGGGATTTGAATGCATCATTGAAATAATTGAAATCTACCCTTCCCCTGGTTGAAATTAAGTTTTTTTTAAATAGAAATAACTCCAACTTCTGGCTCGAGGGGGTTTATTATGGATTAACTCCTTATTTCTCCACTGTTTAAGAATTGAAACAATGCCTTACATCATCAGCTAAGCCTTACTATTAAAAATCATACATCAGCAAAATTCGATTATATGTATTTTCACCATTCTCTCCCGAAGTTTGTTAAATAAATATGAGAATGGAAGAGTGAAAAGTGAAGTGGAAAGTCGATGATTATTTATGGAAAGTGATAAAAGATAAAAAGTGAAACAAATGAATTGATTTTAAAAACATGCATGCTCATTTTATTAGAATTACTAATCAAAAGATACAAAGTTACACCAAATACAACTTAGCCACTTGGAAATTACAAATTGAAACTTATAAAGCCTAAAGATCCTATGGAAGAACTCCTTTGTTGATCCACATGACTTCAAGAGATGCTTCATAGTTTTTGGACTTTTCAAAGCATGGGGATGACTCTTGACTTCTCTTTGGGTATACAAATTTTGTTGATAGGGAAATGGGGGAATCACCAATGAATGTTGAAACTGAGGCGTTATATAGGCTTGTATAGTGAAGGGTTACCTTCTCTCCACAATAAGATTTGTAGGACCAAGCTCCTTTGAATCTCCAATGTTTGACCTTTCCTTCACCAATCTAAGATTTTCTTGAAATGCTTGGACTTTGTTCTTGATCATTTGGAAATTTTTTAGCCGGATTGATAGCAACCAAGGGTGAAGGTAGAAATGCATGACATGAAAATGTGTGAATGTACGAAAATGCATGGGTAAGCAAAATTATTTTTAGGCTTTTGGGTATGCAAAAAAGTTTCATGGATATGCAATGTGACGCAAATGTTTTAATGGTAGATATGAAAATGATGATGTCCTACACTGACTTAGGGATTGAGATAGGCAACAACACCTTAAAGATGAAGATAACGATGGAAGTGAGGATACCCTATACTAAATCAGAGATTGAGACAGACAGAAACTCCTTAAGAATAAAGAAATGCGAAGAAGAATCCCTACAGGCTAGGGATTATAACATAAGAAAGACAGAAGCCATACATACTAAAGATAATAGTGGAAGAAAAGATAACCCTTGCGGGTTTAGGGATTGTAGTGGGATTTCTGAAAGGTATCCTTAGTTGGTAGGTTCCTAGTATTGGCCTACGGATATTCTACCCTCCCAATAATGTGGTTTCCTTAAGGGTATCATGGATAACACTAGAGGGAAAGGCGCAAGGGCCTCCCTTAAGTGGAGCCTCTTTACAGACTGAAACTTTCGTCTCTAAGTCATGAAAGGTCTCATAATAAGATTTTGGTTTAAGGGTTGTACAAAGAGTCATAGGTGTCATTCCAAAGTCCTACTTCCCAAGAGGATATCTCTTGAGACGTATTCCTTTTGCAGAATTCCACCGACTTTAGTAAAAGTCGTCACATAAACTCATAGGGCTGATATATCCCCTTGGCTAATAGACGAACCTTCTTTCTAAGGGTTTTGAAAAATATTTTTGCAAAATTTAAATCCCACCACAGATATAATACTATGATAAAAATAACAATAAATAAATGAATAAAAAATTAAATAATTAATTAAACAAATATAAAAACCCAAAAAATAAAAAACCCCAAAAAACCTTAAAACCAAAAGGACAGGGCTTCTAAACCTAGGGCTGAGTCTCCAGTAGAGTCATCAGCTATTATAATTGGTTTTAAAATAAGAGCCGTCACCCTTAATTTTTATCCTAAGGAAGGGAATGTAAAGGTTAACCCTAAAATGTCAGAGATTTTAGGTTTTTTTGACTTGGTTTTAGACGAAGGGAAGGTGTTAAGCACCCCTCATCTACCTTGTTCAAAAGGATACTAGGGTTAGAAGCAAATTTTTTAGGAAATAGGGTTTTAATGTTTTATTAGGGGAACTCACCACGATTTTAGTTGTATGCCTATGTATCCTCTTAGCAGGAATCAGAGTCCCAATTCATAGTTCGCAGTTTGGTTGGTGTTTTTTATAGGATTGTGTAGAGTTGCTTTCGAATTTATCCTTGAAACTTGTCTGGGTTGTAGGTTGAGTAATCGTAGACACAATTCGCAGTTGGATTCAAAGACAATTCTATTTAATCCTTCTTTTTTGAAAATAATCTGGAAGTTTTATATGTTAGTAGAAAAATGATTTGATGTTGTTGGTTAGCCATTTTGAATTTCAATTTGATTAAAGTATGTGGTATGAAACAGAGCGGAGGAAGCCTGATATGGTCTCCTCATCACGTTTCCATATATTAGCCACGTGTCATTCGCGGATTGTGAATTTTGTGAGTTGCATGGATTGTAATTGTTTGATTTTGAATAATAAACCGGTAAACTATATTTCGACCGATTTAATTTTTCGAAGATGAACATCTTATTATTTGTAAAAAAATTTATGTTAATTAAATTAAAAAATGGTGTTTGGTAAATGTACAAAGCTAATTGATTTTTATCTAAAAAACTAAATATACATTTTTTAGTGTTTTTATGCCTTTAATCAATAGCAAATAATTTAAATACGATCAATTAAAAAACTGGTTGACTAAGTTAGCCCAATGAAGTCTTAAATAAGTTAAAAAAACTAACTCAAATTATACTAAACAAATACTCTAAACTAATTTAGACAAGATAAACAAGCTTAGGGGCATGAATATTAGAAGGGAGTATGGACAGACGGAATTCAACGGCCTAAAGTCCATGTAATCAAAACCATTATTCATCACAATTTGTATAACAAAAATAGACATAAAATATATATCTATATATAATTAATCTAAATAAAAGTAAAAGACATGGTTTTTATTATTATTTATTGAATAAACAAAATTAAATAATTTAAATAAGGCTAGATATAAATAAACATTGCTACTGTAACATATTCTTTTATTTTAGCTATTATTAGTTATGAAGTAGAAAAAATCTAGAAAAGAAAAGCATCTAATAATCTTAAAATGTCAAAATTTTATTAAATAAAATAATGCATGGAATAGGGTAAGACACCAATTAATTAAAATGGTTTTTAGGCCAAGGTAATAATATCATATATCCCAAAATTCCAAACAACACAAAATGACTATATATAGCATGTAAAGCAAATCATGCCGGGGAGAAGCGGATCAGCGGCGACGATCCTTTGCGGTGGCTTTTCGCAGTATGCTTTGTGTTGGTCGTCGGAGGCGTTGGATCAGGATAGAGAACACGAGTTGGTCACCGATTCTGAGTGGCTGGGTTTTGATTCCGGCGCGGCGGCTAGCGTTGAATGGTTGTGTTGTGCGGGTGTGCCTCTACCGAGTTTGTCGACAGATTCGAGATTCTAATTCTTCTTTTTCATTTGATTTGCTTCACTGTTGTTTTCAGATTTCTAAATAGAAATTTGATATTTTTATTTGATGGTGTGAAGTTTCGAGTTGTTACAGGTTTAAACAGGTGAATAATTTTACAGAATAGATTTTATTATAAAAATAATATACAAAAATAACGTAATAATTTTAGAATAAAATATGAGCAAATAAATTATAATATAAAAATAATTGTGACATATGAGTAAGTAAACAAAATATGATAAGGGTTAATATATAACAAAATATTAAGAACACTAGCAACAAAATATAACAGTAACGAGATTGAAGAAAAACAAGCCACCGGATATCATCATATGGCTTAAACACCAAATAAATTAAAAAAATCAAAAGGTTGGCCTCATATGAAATCATTGGCCATGAATAAAGAAATTGTTGTTGTTGTCTGATATAGACAACAACCCTAGATTAAACTAAGAACATGAATAATAAGAATTTGAAAGAAAAAAGCAAGTTTTTGTGGATGAATTGTGAAATTTGTGGATTGTTGGTGAATTGTGTGTGAATTGTTGTTGTGAGTGTAGTGGTAGAAATGTTGAGACTAAGCCATTGGATTGACTTGACTCGCACAGATCAAATAAAATTCCCCACCACGCTTTATTATTTTCAAAGGAATGGGAAAAGAGTGAATAACCCAAAAAGAGGTGGAGAGAATCTAAGTTCGGAGGTTGGTTATGCAAAGGGAAGGTATTAGCACCCTAAACATCTACGGTACTCCACAGGAACCTCTTTGAAAATTTGTGTGTTTTGGATATAAGAGTTCTATAAAAATAGATTTTGGGAATGAGTGAAGAAATATTTTTTACAATTTTAGCACCCTCCGTAGTTACGAACCTTTAGTGCCTACGCACCACCTTCAGTGAAATAGGGGATCAGGGTACACGTAGTTCACCTATAAAAAAATGAAATACAAGCGTGTTGGTTTAATTTTAAGAGACAAGACATCATCATCTTATCCAAGTGGAAAACATACTTACTACCCACAATTATGAGAAAGGAGAATTTTCATCATCTCAAATTGGAGGATATGGCTTGGATTTTAAAAATCAACAAAGCTTCGCTTAACACCCAAGTGAAAAATATATCACTTCACTACATATCGTAGAAGTATAGTAGTTCACATCACTACAAAGATTTACAAGAGTCTAATCTTTTGAGAAACTTTTAAAGTAAAAAGGCAAAGTAGAAAAATGGTTTGAATGAGATTGATTGACTTTTAGTCTTCTCACAAAAATGTCAAGGTATTATTAAGTTGATTAAAGTTTGATTAAGAAAATATTTTGAAAATACATGGACATAAGTCCAAGTTTATTATGAAAGCGGTTCATGTTCAAAAACAAGAAGAGTTTTCAAAAGGAGGGAGAAGATTTTTGAAATTGAAGAAGATGGGAGGAGATGAAGGGACTATCATAAGGAATAAAGTAAAAGCTAGGGGAAAAAAACCGTCTAACCAACAAGAAGCCAACACCTTACATAATGAGTCAATGTAGAATTCTCATCCTTTGGATTGAAACGAAGCAAGCAAAGATACTAAACTTCTTAAGAAACCAAGCTTAAATTGCATTAAGTCTTCACAAAAATTGGGCAGAGTAACGATAGTATATAGATGAATTCCAAATCACAGACATAGCATGTAATCACAATAACCTGTACACAAAACAAACAAACAAACCAATATCTTCGGGCAAACCCCAAGAACTCCAGACAAAATAACAGTTGAGGTCACAAGGTCTCAAGGTAGGTTAAGGTCTCTACTCCTATGTCCAAGAAGTCAACAATCTCCATAATGCCAAGGATAGTAACCAAATAGTCCAAGTAACATTAAAGTATTTTAGGGTTCAAGTTAATTAAGTACCTTCAAAAAAGAAACGAAAAAGCTCAAATGAGCAAAATAAAAATGACATAAAAGAAAAATACTCAAATGAGCAAATATGAAAATAGCATAATATGTAAATGTTAAAATAAATGTGCTTAAAGTAAAAGCATAAAAATAAAAGCGCAAAATAAAGTCAATTGTTAGAAATTAGAGGTTAGTTGAATGACCATCTTGAGACTTGCATTTGAAACTCATTAGAAGATTGATAAAATAAAAGTCTCTCAATAACAAGTTTTATTTGTTTTTTGTCAAGTATATCATCCATTCAAAATTCTCAAGGCAGTAATAAATGATCAATGATGTTTAAGTGATTCACTTTGACTAAAGTTTATGAAGATTCATTAGAGGATTGATAAGACCAAAGCCTCCTAACAATGAATCTCAAAGTTATTGGATCAAAGGATTCAAATCAACATACTTGGGCTTACAAACATGGGTTTGGGCTACGAATGATCATTTATCTAATCGGGACAAAATTTAGCGGTATGTTAAGCAATCGTAAGTGGACTTATATAAAAGTCGCACCTATTTTGAGGTCGGTCAATAGCAATTTATGTGTCCTATGCTTGGAGAGATGATATGTACATCATCCTCTAACAACATATGACACAATAAGAAGGGGATAAGATGAAGAGAGATGGGAGAAGAATTAAACCATATTTGAACCAAAAAAATTAATCAAACTATTATTAAAATCATTCAACCATTTTTATGGAGTTAGACTCAACACCATGGATACAATGAGTTTAATAAAGCTCATGATTAAAATTTCATATTCCAAGATCAGCCAGAATATATACAAAAAATAAAATAAGAGGGGAAAATGAAAATTATATTCAAATTAACCAAGAAAAATCAAATGAGGCCATACAAAAAATCATAAAAATACTCAAATGTTTATATAAAATTTTTGGTAATTTTTTTAAGTCAGAAACTATTTTTAAACTAATTAAAATTGCTCAAATATATTGAAAAAAGATTAAAAAATAGTAGAAGTCAAAATAAAATTCTAAAAAAAATTAAAAAGCTCCGAAATAATGAGAATGATGTTGATGAATTTTATTAGAATTTAAAAATGTTCAAAAGTATTTTTTAAGTAATTAAAAAGAAATCGAAACAAATAAAAATAATAATAAAAAATATCAAATCTTAAAATAAAATTATGAAAAAATAAAATTCAGAAAGAGAAAATTTTCAAATATTTTTTTGAATTTTTTCATAACTTTTGAATCATAAATAAATTTTCTATGATTTTTTGAAGTTTAAAACAATTTAAATATAAAATACAGAAATAAAAAATAAATTCAAAAAAATGTGGACCAATGGATGAGAGTCAAAATGCATTAGTAAGCTAATCCAATGGATCAGACGTGCTATGCATATCATGGTCTTTAGTGGAATAAACACAGGATCATTAATTAAATCAAATTTTTGAAAATTAAGCATGACACGCTTTTATTGGTTAACAGATGACACGTTGGTCATCTTCAACCTCCAGCCAACAAAATCTACAGGTTTCAGAAACTGTAAAATTAGAAGACGAGACTAGTACCATTCGCTTCGTCTCTTCAAGACGATTCCAATGGTACCTTCGCGAAAAATTTATATAAAATGTAGCTCAGTCATTTTGGAAGAGAAATTTTGAAAAGGGATTTGAAATTTCATGGTCAAAACATACTTCCAGTTGAAAACAATTGTTGCGACTAGAATCAAGATGATGAAAGCGTCATAATAGTATCAAAGTTTTAGAGAATTGGTGAAGGAATCTACCTATTGAAGTTAAGTTGCTGAGCTCTGAAACTTGAATTGACTAGCACGATTCAGGGAGCTTTAGAGCTTAATTCTTCTTCTATTAGCTTCAGTGAGGTTCAAGGAAGATGAATTGACAAAGAAAATGATTGAGAAAGGCTGTAAGAGCAAATTCGAAGTTGCAAAAAATTTGGTTCTATAGGGAGTATGGTAAGGTGATTCTGGATCTCTAAGCTTGAGAAAATGAATGGTGTATTACCCTCTATTTATAGGGAAGCTGATTGAATGTTCAAGTGTGTGAAATGACGAAGTTTGGAGGGAAATCGTGTGAACCTGATACACGAGTAATGTGTGATCTATTTTGCATTTAAACTCATTCAATCCTTGCGTTTTAAGGCTCTAATCCACTTTGGCAAGTTGTTTAAACACGTTTAAACCAAAAACGCGTGCTAATTTGATGTTTAGAAGCCAAAACGTGAATTTCAAATTCATAGTTATGAAGAAACTTCAATTTCACGTTACCAAATTCAAATCAATAGCATTCTCAGCTCAAGGAGTCTTAGGACATAATTCTTGAAGCTTTAGAAATATGAGATTATAAGTGTTACAATGTGCAAAGAATGACATCAAATGGATGCTTGAACTAAAAATTGTAATGAGTCAAAGTTTAGAAAAAGAGGTTTACTTTCTATACTTAGAAAATTTCTAAGTTTTTTCATCAAAAATTACTTATAATGTCCTGCATCCAAACATGTCCTTCCACTTGAAATTTGCTCTTGACCAAAAATGATGGAATGAAATAGATCTCTTGAATGGAATTTTGAGACTTGAACGATTTAAAAACTATAAAAATTGAGAGTTATGACTTGTTGAAGTTGGAAAAAATTCATGAAATGACCTATAATCTTTTCCATCGGTAGGGCATCTTCAATCCATTTTCACACTTTGCACTTAAAAGAAGGGTTTAAGTCGATATCTTTAAGATCATTATGGAAAAATAATAGGCTCAAGGAGATAAAAGTTGACTAATTTATGACCTTTTGAAGTCACATAAGGGGAAATGATGATTAATCGAGAAAACTTGTAATCTTTCTTCATCATTAGGTACCTTCCACACCAAATTTCCTTGAAACTTTTGAAGTGATTTATTGAAAACCCTTTAAAGAGAAGGATGTATTTGGAATCACTCAAAAATACCAAAAGATGAGCAAGATATACCCCTTTGAAGTTCAAAACCCTTGCTCCTAGAGCAACAAGATACCTTAGAAACCCTTTTACAATTTTGACAACTTTTTTGCACAAATACTTTTGTCATATAAATAGAAGTTGTTGAGGATGATAATGAGGAACATTAGAAACCATATCAACCATAACCACTTCCAAATTTTGAGAATTAAGGGAAATATGCACTTGTGATCAATGAATCAAGAACTTGTCCAATTAGGTCAAACTTCTTTTATCAACCCTTGTACCTTTGAACTATTTTTGACAACTTGAGGCATGATGAATCATAATAGACTGTCATGATATTAATTCAAAATATATTCTCAATAAAGCTTTGTTGAAGAAGTGATGGAAATAAACTCATGAACCTATGGATCAACTTGCTAGAATGTGTTATTCTTTCACCTATGATATCAACAATTAGGGAAAACATACATTGTATTTATTAATTAAAAGTTAATCAAAACATAGATGACAACTAGATACAATCAAGGTTCTTGGTGATTCCCCATGGGAAAAGCTAAAGATAAGGAGAAGAGCCAAACCCTAGTGTGTGATCTTGTTATGATTGAGTTGATATGATATGATAGAGGAATCTTAGGGGGGAAATTTAGGTACAACAACTGCCCTTATTTAAGTGTCTTCTATTTGGAGATGCAAAGGTTAAAAATCTTCATGTCGACGCGATTGAAGATACTTAAATATAAAACAAGCCCTATTTTTGGCCCTAAGATGCCATGCAATGCTTATGATTATGAATGCAAATGAAAAAATCTAAAAAGGACGCGAGACCCCACTGGGGATGTAGCAAATAAAACACTATCAAAAGGAAGACCCGACCATGAAAATAAATCATTGGTGAACCATAGACCCGACTCTATTAGGGTAAAGCCCAAAGAGGATATAAAGCATCATCAACTCAAAGATTGAGGAGAGAAAGTAAAGGATAAAAGTGATCGACAGATGACTGCGAACTATCTGCTCACTGAGGAAATAGAAAAAATGTAACGTCGACCCACTGGGGAAAGAAGTGGTAAGATAATACCAGCAAATACCAATATCAGGGTGGTAATGTTAATCAGCACCATTACTCATGACCGGGAACAAATGAACTTCTTCAGAGCAATAGAATCTCAATGACGAACTACCTTTGATAATAACAAGGCTACCATTCATCGAAAAAAGATCTCAACAACAAACTACCTTCCATAATGACAAGGCTACCATTCCTTGGAGTAACAAATCTCAGTATCAAACTACCTTCCATAATGACAAGGCTACATTTCATTGGATTAACAAATCTTGACAACAAACTGCCTTCCATAATGACAAGGCTACCATTCATTGGAGTAACAAATTGAAACAACGAACTACCTTCCATAATGACAAGGCTACCATTCATTGAAGTAACAAATCTTGAAAACAAACTACCTTCCATAAGGACAAGGATAACCTTCATTGGAGTAACGAATCTCAGCAACAAACTACCTTCCATAATGACAAGGCTACCATTCATTGTAGTAACAAAAATCGACAACAGACTACCTTCCATAATGACAAGGCTACCATTCATTGGAGTAACAAATCGCAACACCGAACTACCTTCCATAATGACAAGGCTACCATTCATTAAAATAACAAATCTCGACACCGAACTATCTTCCATAATGACAAGGCTACCATTCATTGGAGTAACGAATATAAGCAACAAACTACCTTGAATAATGATAAGGCTACCATTCATTGGAGTAGAAAATCTGAATCTTCTCTGGGAACTATCAGACTTATTGGGGGAAGTATAGGTCGCTCAAATAAAGAGACCTGCCACTTGCTGTTATGAGGAGGAATTGCAAATAATGTTTTCCTGGGGAGAGAAATATGTCCTCCTGGGGAAGTGCCATTGTATTCCTGTTGAGGAGATAAAATATTCACATGAAAAATAAAATGTACATTCTCAAACCAGGGCTCGAAACATGCAAAAATCAAAATAATAACACTACTGGGGACCACCCATCCAAACCAGAAATAAACCGGAGTGAAACAGACAACCAGAATAACATCTCATGAGAAATAAACTTAAGAGGGAACCACGTTCTTTCTAGACAATGAGCTGAAAGGAAGGCTAAAGCAAAATTCTTTCACGAGGGATAGCTTAGTGGGGAAATTGAAAGGATATACACTTTCTTCTTAAGGCTGGCACTCTATTGGAGAGGGGATAACACAACTCTATAAAACAAGGTAATATGCTAACAAAATATTAATGGTTTCACATGAGCAATGATTTGATAAAAATTACTATGCATGATGTATGTATGAATGTATGAATGTCATCATGTATATGCTGGCAAAACAAACGTATAACACTGGGGACAACAAGACAAAACCAATTTAGGTACAGTCAATACTCGGCTAAATCATATCCAAGATGAAAATTTCATGAGAAAGTAAGCACCAACTAAGAAAAGAAATTCCTATTTCGCGGCTTAACTCTACATGGAAAGAAAAAAATCATAATAGTAAACTAATACAAATATAGGAATATAACAACTTCCTCTATGCTTCATCGGGGAATATCACACAGAATTCAAAGGAGAGAAAGCAAATGTTTCACGGTATGTACTTCTATTAGGGATTGCCATACTGACTTTACTAGGGAACACAAAACCACATTGCTGAGACATCAGTTGGGGATATTGTATTGTCTTCGTCGGGGAGGATAACAACACATCGTCGAGGGGGAACCAAGATACATTCTTCAATACTAAGGGTGATGATTGTACCAACTTCTCTGGGGAGAAATATGAAACTTCACGGGGATAGTCTTACCCATGGATTTAAGAAATCAAACGTTATAGCGAGAAATCAAACTTCTGGGGATTTTAAATCAAATCCAGCACTTGGTGGGAGAAAACCCAAGAGTTGACAATTGTTTCATCATTTCTTAGAAAATACATTGCCCTTGTCTGGTTGTCGGGAAAACAAACAACAACAAAAAATGATGACACTACAAAGGGTGATGTTTTGCAAATAGTTCTATCTCAGCACACCAAGAGCGAAAAGACTTGCGTCATGCGAGTGAAGACTTTACTGGGGAATCTGGGGTAGAGACATCATACCTTGCAAATTCAAAATCAGAATGCACCAAGACTTAAACTGCGGAAAATGGGATCACAAACCCAATATCGCACCATACTTCAATTATCGGAGAAACACAATAAGATCATACCCACACCAGCAAAAGTGACCTGGGAGAGTCTTCTTGGGGAATTCAGACCTCCAAAAAAAGTTTTAGAGTTCGTCCATTCCTGGAGCAAGTATTTTTGTTCTCCTTCAGTCACAAAATCTAAAGCAAGAAGTGATTTGTAAATTCTTTTCAAAAAAACAATTTTTGTTATTTAATGTGTTTGCTTTGAAAATTACCATCAATAATAAATGAAGTCTTTGTAAGTTGAATAAAATAAAAATTGCAAAGAATTGGATAAAAGCTCAAACTTTGGCCTGACACCTTGATAGTGCCATTATCCAATAAATACTGAATACCTCTTCTTACAATGGAACATCATCGGGAATCCCTGCAGTAAACCCAACAAGATCCATAATGGTTCTCTACCTGACCCTCCATATGGCAGAAGGTAGCGTGCAATTGCACCATATCACCGTTCATATGGTCCACATCAAAGATCCGGAACTCTCCGGGACATCCAAAGACCATGTTTACTTCCTCCTCATATTCTTCCCTAATCCTGATTATATGGATGAGGCCCTCATCCATAATCTCCTGCAAATAAGTCTTTATCTTATCGCAACCTTGTATATCAGTACTACAGATACCACAACAAGCATGATCATGAGTATAGTAACTAAACTCGCAATGGTCTGCATGCATCTTTACCAATTCTCCTCTGACCAAGTTGATGTCATAAATGCGGAAGTCCCCTGGATAACCAACAACCATGTTGACCATATTCTCTCCTCCATGCTTTGGTAGAGGATTATCTTTGACATTAGGGCTGACATCCTTAAAGGACAAAAGGCCATACCTCACCATTTTCTATACCTCCAATTTCAGGGGATAAGAGTTTTCCACATTATGCCCTGGTGCACCCTGATGGAAAGCGCAAGTCTAATCTTTCTTATATTACCTAGGCAAAGGTGAGGATATACAAGGGGATGGTCTAGTCTGGACCACCTTTTTTTGGATCAATTCTGGGAGTAACTCTGCATAAATCATGGGGATATAGTCAAAAGCCTCTCTCCTTTGATTCTGCCCTTAATTTCCTTTAGGGGCTGGTCTTTGATAAGCGACTGTAGTCAGAGTTGTATTAACAATTAGAGTTACAGAGGCAACCTGTTGATTGCACTGATGATTTCTCCTAGGAGGATTGACCCTTCTCTCTTGAATAACAACATTTGTCTCTCCTTCTTTCTTTTTAGAAAATCCAGATGATGGTTTCTTCACACTACCAGAATTTTCACTTCTAGTCAGACGACCTTCTCTTACAGCTGCTTCCAAACGGACGCCCATTCCCTCCATCTCGGTAAAATCGATGGGTGCAATCGCTGCCATTATTTCATAATAGAATGCAACTAGGGTCTTCAGAAAAATCTTTGTCATCTCTTTTTCTTCCATTGGAGGAATCCCCTGGGCGGCTACTTCATGCCATCTCTGTGCATATTCCTTAAATGACTCCTTGTCCTTCTGGACCATTGCCCTGAGTTGATCACGGTCAAGCGCCATGTCCATATTGTATTTATATTGTTCAATAACTGCTTCACCCAAGCCATTGAAATAATGAATATTGGCACTATCCAAGCTCATGTACCATTTCAATGTTGCACTAGTCAAACTGTCTTGAAAGAAATGAATCAACAAGTGTTGATCATCGGTATAAGTAGACATTCTCCTCATATACATCACTAAGTGAGCACGAGGGAAAGTGTTGCCCTTGTACTTTTCGAACTCTAGTACTTTGAACTTTGCAGGTATTTTCACATTTAGAACCAAACACATATCATTCACATTCTCCCCAAACAATTATTTTCCTCTAAGGGCCTTCAACTCTTTATGCATCTTATCAAACTGATCCTGAAAATCTTCCATCCGATCATAGAAACCCAAGCTCTCACTTGGTGCAGGAATAGGATGATACACTTCATCATTAGCAAATGGTACATCATTCACCAGAGGAGGTGCAACATAGTGAATCTCATTTCTAACAGTAAGGGTAATATGCACCATAGGAGGTGTAGGAGCAGCAGTAGCCTGAGCAAGTGGAGAAAATTCAACATCCTGATTAAAACCTTTTGGCATAAAGTTCTCTGGCATTCCCTAGGTATAACCTTGAGGAAAATGATTCTGAATAATAGCAGTTGGAGTAGCAGAAATAGGAACAGTCGGAGCTTCAGTAGTAACTATTATTTGTTGAGACTGAGCAAGTGGTGGCTGATTCTAAGCAGCCACCAAAGATTCCATCAAAGCAGTTATATTGGCCATACCGGCCTTCAGAGCAAAAAATATCTCGCGCAGCTCGCGATTCTCCTGTTCTAGATTATCCATGTTCCTTCTGAAATTGGCCCGAGTATTGTATTGATGAGACATCTTACTATATGAAGTAAAGAAGCTCAGTAAGACACTTGGATATGCACAAAAAATGTAAGAAGTATGTACAATATGATGCATGATATGCAATGTATATGATTTATTTTTTATTAATATTTCAAGGAACTCAAAGATTTATTGACAATTTTGCAAATATCAGAGTTCTAACACATTTGAAATACTGAAAATCTCATTATAATAACTTCAAAATGAATTACAACTTTTCTGTACAAGTTTCAATAATCCAAAGTACAAGATGAAGATAAAGCATAAAAACCCTATAAAAGCAAAGATAATGGAGATCCCTCTTCACGCTGACGTTTTCCTGTGAGTCTTGTAATCTGAGTCTTCAACCTCCGGTTCTCTTCCGCATATTTGTTTGCAAACTCTTTCCAATCATCAGAGTCGCGAGGTGCGCAACTAAGGCCCCTCTGAGGCTTATAGGAAAATAAATCCTCTTTCCTTTCCATCGCCTCTACAACACGACTCTCAAGAATCTCAATCAGATCATCTTTCTCTTTCAGGTCTGCTCGGTAAGACACCTATAAAGTATGACACTTATTCTTCCATGCTTCCTTTTCTTGCTGCATCCTGAATGTGGCAAGCTGGAGCTCTTCCACATCATCCAATATGGGAGGAGTGGTCTTCACAAACATATTAGGAATAGGTGCTTCACGGGAATATGGCATCTTCAACTGGATGCCTCTTGCTTGTACCCACTGAAGATAAGGCTCCAAAAAAACAGCCCCTATAGGTCCCAAGTCCTTCCTACCCTTCCTGTGAATATGACACCAAGCCTTTGCAATCTCCTACTTAGCTTCCTTATGAACCTCTCCCTCTTTTAGGAAGGAACCACTCAGATGAATACTATTTGGCTTATCCCTCATCAGATATCCAAGTTGTCGTCGTGCAAGAACATGGTTGTAGTTAATTCCTCCCTTTGTACTAAGAAGAGGTACATTGGGGAAACTACCACAACTTTCGACAATATCTACATCATGGTATGCCTGATGATACCAAACAATATCTGAATGAGTGAGGGCCATAATATTTGGAGCCCAACGAGGTTCCTTCCAGACATCCCAAAAAGCATCAGATCGAGGCAAGTGAGAAAGAAACCATTGATACAACAAAGGGCTGCATCATATGATCATTCCTCCATGATAAGAATTCCGAAGATGAATAGAGTAATAAGCATCACCCAACAATGTAGGGACTGACTTCCCAATCATGAAGATTCTGATGGCATTGATATCCACAAATTTGTCGACATTGGGAAATAAGAATAACCCATAAGCAAGTAGAGCAAAGATGGCCTCAAAAGCAATCGTACTCTTCATTCTGGAAAAATAGCGAGCTTTCTCCAATAAGAACTGAGCTGGTAATCCTCTAATCCCTCCTTTGGTAGTCATGTAGGCTTCAACCTCAGACTTCCCCAATTGGATCAAAGTAGAAATCTCATGGGATTTTGGCTCCCCCTCTAAACCAATAAGAGGAAAACCATCGGTAATAGGTAAGCTTAGTAGATAAGAATACTCCTCTAATGTAGGCATCAACTAATAATCATGGAATGTAAAACATCGATACGTCGGATCATAGAACTAGACCAAAGTCGAGAGAATACCCTCCTTCATCATGAGCACAATAAGAGAAATGACGGACCCATACTTCCTCCAAAAATCTGTAGAGCTCTCGATCTCGGGTATCAGACTCATCAGCTCATCTATCTTGGGATCTTTGAAACTATACTTTCGAGTCTTTCTTTTTCCAGAATCCATGGTCAAAAGTACCCGAGATATTCACAAAGAGTCAACTTTTAGGTTCCTTGAAACATAATGTCTTTAGAAGATGCTCATGGGTGCATGAATGCATGATGCAACAATCACACACATGATCACAAACATAAGATTCATAGGTTCAACGTCACGAGCATGAGGTCAAAGGTACTACCCATAAGTTATGGTCTAAAAGTTTATCACCTATCGAACACGGTTCTTGAGCTTCCCAGAGTCTACATTCTTCCTTCGGATATTAACAACGTCCTGATTGACTCGGTAATTAGTAATATTCTTAAGAAAAACTCGTCCAAGAGTAGTATTGTGTGACAACTATTTCAATAATACTCTATCATAGCTTCCGCACTACACCTAATAGCCAATATGGGTTAAAGGTTCTACAGTCCTCAGTTTCAACAAGCTCCAAGGTTGAAAGCAGCACATCTTCTCGATTACTCGGTAAATGACACTAAAGTCAAAGAGGCCTCCACTGAGTGGGGAATCTCATGCCTCCTTTTTTGGGATTACTCCCTCAAAGTTAACAAGACTATACTGCCCGTCAAATCTTAAGTTTTACCAAGTCCGAGTATAGGACTTATGATAAATTACCAAGCACCCTGAGAACCAGGAAAATCCAGAAAAACATATATACAACACATAATATATAAAAAATAATAACACATACATAAATTTAAATAAAGATCACCTAAACCCACTTAAGGATGGACCAGTAGGAGGTCAATCTTTCCCCAGTTAGGTCGCCATTTTTCTATAGCGATAGAAATGTTGAGACTAAGCCATTGGATTGACTTGAATCGCACAGATCAAATAAAAATCACCACTGCACTTTATTGTTTCCAAAGGAATGGGAAAAGAGCGAATAACCCAAAAAGAGGGGGAGAGAATCTAAGTTTGAGGGTTGGTTATGCAAAGGGAAGGTATTAGCACCCTAAACATCTACGGTACTCCGCAGGAACCTCTTTGAAAATTTGTGTATTTTGGCTATAAGAGTTGTATAAAAAATAGATTGTGGGGATGAGAAAAGAAATATTTTTTACAATTTTTGCACCCTCTGTGGTTGCAAACCTTTAGTGCCTACGTACCACCTTCCGTGCAAAAGGGGATCAGGGTACACGTAGTTCACCTTTAAATATTTTAAAACTCAAGCGTGTTGGTTTAATTTTAAGAGACAAGACATCATCATCTTATCTGAGTGGAAAACATACTTACTACCCACAATTATGAGAAAGGAGAATTTGCATCATCTCAAAGTGGAGGATATGACTTGGATTTTAAAAATTAACAAAGCTTCACTCAACACCCAAGTGAAAAATATCTCACTTCACTACATATCGTAGAAGTATAGTAGTTCACATCACTACAAGAATTAACAAGAGTCTAACCTTTTGAGAAAATTTTAAAGTAAAAAGCCAAAGTGGCAAAATGGTTTGAATGAGATTGAATGACTTTTAGTATTCTCAAAAAAATGTTAAGGTATTATTAAGTTGATCGAATTTTGATTAAGAAAATATTTTGAAAATACATGAACATAAGTCCAAGTTTATTATGAAAGCAATTCAAGTTCAAAAACAAGAAGAGTTTTTAAAAGGAGGGAAAATATTTTTGAAATTGAAGAAGATGGGAGGAGATGAAGAGACTATCCTAAGGCGTAAAGTAAAATCTAGGGGAAAAGAACCATCTAACCAACAAGAATCTAACACATGACATAATGAGTCAATGTAGAATTCCCATCCTTTGGATTTAAACCAAGCAAGAAAAGATACTAAACCTCTTAAGAAACCAAGCTTCAATTCCATTAAGTCTTCCTAAAAATTGGGCAGAGTAACGGCTATATACAGATGAATTCCAGATCACAGACATAACATGTAATCATAATAACTTTCCCACAAAAAAAAACAACCAAATGGTCTCAATGTAGGTTAAGGTCTCTACTCCTAAGTCCAAGAAACAATCTCATAATGCCAAGGACAATAACCAAGTAGTCCAAGTAACATTAAAGTTTTTTAGGGTTCAAATTGATTATTAAGTACCTTCAAAAAAGAAATATAAAAGGTCAAATGAGAAAAATAAGAATGACATAAAAGAAAAATGCTCAAATGAGCAAAGATGAAAATAGCATGAAATGTAAATGCTAAAATAAATGTGCTTAAAGTAAAAGCATAAAAATAAAAGCACAAAATAAAGTCAATTGTTAGAAATTAGACGTTAGTTGAAAGACCATCTTGAAACTTGCATTTGAAACTCATTAGAAGATTGATAAAATTAAAGCCTCTCAACCACAAGTTTCATTTGCTTTTTGTCAAGTATATCATCCATTCAAAATTCATAAGGCAACAATAAATGATCAAAGATGTTTAAGTGATTCACTTTGACCAATGTTTATGAAGATCCATTAGAGGATTGATAAGGACAAAGCCTCCTGTTGTACTCCAAAATTTTCCCTCTCATTTCTCAAGATATTTCTTATAAAGATCTTCAATGACTCAAGTTTTCGCAAGCTAGGTCAAATAATCTCCTCAACACTGATGCCTCAAATTAGGGTTTGAGTTTGTACAAAGGGAGTTGGATTTCTAATATTTCAAGTGTTTTTCATGGATCATTATGGACCCTCAGGATTACTTATATCAAGTTTCAAGTCTTGGATCACAGTTTTTAAAGAAATTCATTCAAATTATCAAAAGGGCAAAATGGGCAAAATTAGGGTTTTGACTGAAAATGACCGAACTTTAATTTTTGACCTAATACCTGACTTATTGGTTGGAAGTATGATCTTAAGCATCTGAGCGCATCATTTTGAATTAATCGCATATTTCAATTCGTCTCTTAAGATTAGTGGATTGATAGAAAAAATTCGGTTAACTAGTGGAAAAAGTCAATTGTACACTAAAAGGTCAAACTTTGACTTTTTGAGCAAAATTGAGTCCTAAAAATCAAATTTCATCAAGACATCCAAAATATGAAATTTAATCATCAAATATCAAGAGAGTAAAAAATCCAACTTTGCAAGACTTGGAAATTTTTCTAATTATTTTCTATACTTGTTAATTTCATTGCTTCATGACATCTTTTCACTACAATTCAAAATAATTCAAGATGTTACAATTAATTCAAGATGTTATAAATAATTCAAGTTATTACAAAGTGGCATTTTTGCAAGATTACAAATTTTAAACTTTGTCTTGGTTAAACTTTTTCCTCTGACTCAAACCTTGCCATTATGCTTTGTCTTTGTTATAATCTGCATAAATTGGTCCACAAACCAGATTTTGTGTCATGCTACAATATGCTGCCAAGTCCAAGCCTACTTACTACAAGCTTAAAATCATGTTTAGAAGACAGTTTGTTGTCCTGAACAAAACAGCCCTGCTATGCTATATCCAAACACTGCAACAACACTCTAAAACTGCTACAAAACAACCTATTATGCTGCTCCTAACCTAGTCCAAGCTTGAATTATCTCAGCCCTATATTTGCACCAAATTAGCACATAAGAGCTGCATAAAAAAAATCTATGATATCATACCCAAACAGTTCAAATTGTTATTTGTTTCCCTCCCAAAATTCCAGCAAAACTCATCTATAAATAGACTGTTTTCACAACATACATGGGGATGATTTTAGGGATAGAATAAAGAGTTTTTGAGCAGAAAAAACAGCATCCTTTGTAACCTTGGCTCATTTAAAAAATCAGCTCTACTTTCATTCAAAACAGAACCTCAATCCATTATTCCATCTTACAAACACTCCCATAAACCAAACACCTTATCACATAGATATTGTTCAAACACAAGAACAGTTTCTGTAGTGCCATTATCTTCACCCTCCAAACATAAAAACAGTACTGTACAACTTGACCAAGTTAGTGTGAGTCAAACACTTTGGAACAACTTCTTGGAGATTCATTGGAGCCATTACAATATCTTGAAAAGTATTCAAACTTGAAACACCAAGTGCAATATCAAGGTAAGTCTTCTTGACTTTACATTTTTTTATACATCATTAATGATTTATTTTAAAGATAAAATGTAGTAATCATTACCCCTTTGAGTTAAACATTTGTTTGTTATTTATGTTTATCAATCATATGCTATAAACTGACCTGTACAGACAAGAAAACAATGTTTAAGGAAAAAACTGCAGCATGTGTCGACACATACCCACATGGGTCGACTCATTCTAGTGAAAAAATAGTGTATGAGTCGACACATGGCCTTATGCATCGACTCATATTGTTATCCAGGCCCCAAAATCAGAAGGATGAAGGGTGTATCTGTCAACACAAAACGCGTATGTGTCGACACAAACAAGCTCATGAGTCGACACATCCCATTATGCATCGACTCATACTGAGTTGGTTTGGTTTTACAGGAGCAAGGAAAGTTATGTGTCGATGCATAACAGCATGTGTTGACACATAATAGTTCAAAATGATTTTTTTTACTTTATTTTACACTGTTTTTACATTGTCTTCATTATTATTCGATATGGTTGTAATATTTAAGTTTCTACTTCATCCCTATTTGTAAATTTTACCCCCACTTCCCTAATGATGTAATAACTTAGGATTTTAATTTCCACAATTTACCACTTTAATATAAATTGTTAGAAATTAGGGTGTGTATGGAAAGATAAAATCAACCGCTAGAAAACCCTAATCTCAAATACAAAAATGCATGCAATCAAACACACTTCGCACACGTACACCTCTAGGGTAACCTCGCTTGTTGCCTCGGAAAATAGTCATGTCCCTCGAATATGGGATTTTTAGTAAAGACCCTCGATAAAAAAAGATTGTAGTCCCTCGATGTCCCTTGATGCTGTCTTTGGTAAACGATCTAGTCCCTTACGAAAATTACTAAAACGTCTCATAAGTTTCCTTCTATGACTATATGATCGACCCATGCCACTCCCTTCGGATCCAATGGTGGGGCTTCTTACCAATCAATGGTAAGATAGCAACACCTAAAGGAGGAGGAAAAGAATAAAGACCTTTTGAGTAGGTAGGACGCTCATAATTGCTTGCTCGCAAATAAAAACCATTTTTACACTTACACTTTCAAAAAAATTTCAAAAACAAACATCTCTTTGAAATATTTTCAAAACCAACACTTTGTATACATTCTTATAGAGACAAGAATCATTACAAATTTTGCCGAAACAAATGCGTTTTCAAAATACTTTCAAAACCCACCACAAACACATTTCAATCAAAGCAATTTCAAAAGTGATCTAGCAAGCAACTAAGAGCCCGTAGATGACTACGAATGAAAAGGTTGATAACACCTTCCTTTTTCATAACCTACCCCCTAAACTCAAGAAAATATCTTGAAAGCTCTTTCTTGTTCTTTTCACCTTTTCATTTATTGGATAAAAGAAAAGTCGGTGGCGACTCTTGCTATCTGCAACATTTGTGATAAAACGCAAAAAACACCCGAGTAAGTTCTCTCACCATATCATAGAACTGGCGACTATGCTGGGGAAAGAAACTTAAAAGTGGGGTTACCTTAGAGTTATATCACATTTAATTTCTTTCATTGTTTTATTTGTTTGCTTTACATTTATGGGTCCTTGTTGGGGTTTGTCTTGATCCTCTACCCGAATTGGGGACATCATTAGGTAAGTAGCAATAGATTGTGGAAACTGTACGGTGTATACTGATATGGTTGAAGCAATGGCTACGTTAGTGTGACACATTTGTTGGTACCGGTATCCTTTATGTTGAATCGAGGAGAATACGGGGCCGTTGAGTGGTGTCATGAAGCACTAACTGACCGTAGAACCTTTAATCGAACAACTTGGCCATTATGAAGTAGTGAGATAGCCTACTTTGGTGTAAAGCTGAAGATTGGTTGATACTCGATGATACACTCATTGAGATCAGACTTTTGGGATATTTAGGCCGTAATAAAAGATTGATTGTGCTGAGACAATGCCCAATGAAGAAAGATCAATGATATTGAGATCCCTTAAAACCCGATTACTTTCTAGGACAGGTTGAACCAACTAAACTTCAAGAGGATACTTACCTATGAAACCCATGCAAGCCTAAACCTAAGATCTTGGTGTGCTTTATTTGCGATTATTATTCATGACATCATAAGCATTCTCGCTAACCATTTTAAGGATTTATGGATTTATCTTTGTTCCGTTTTGTAGGTCATGACTTCCATTCGTAGGAATACCATCCGAGTCAACTTCGTGAAAGTGCATCCTCAACTTTAAGAATTAGCATCAAGGGTTCCGGGAGATTCTTCCTTCACCAATAAATATGATCGACTTCTTAACTTAGCTACCTCAAACTTCCAAGAAGAAATGATGTGTGTGCTTTTCCAGTTCTTTGATCTTATGCATCTTTGCTTCACCTTTCCTGACTACCAATTGGTGCCTATATTACAAGAGTTATCTCAACTTCTTGGAGTGCTTATGCTTGATCAAATACCATTCACCAGTTTAGAGGAGACTCCAAAGTCTGCATTTATTGCTGAAGCCTTGCATTTGAAGAGATCTGACATTATGACAAATTGGGAGACAAGAAGTGGAATTAAGGGTTTCTTAGCCAAGTTTCTATTGGAGAAGGCTCGTTCGTTCTGGGAAGATATGGATTTTCGAGCTTTTTAGGATGTCTTGGCCCTTCTAATCTATGGTTTGGTTCTATTTCCCAATCTGGACTAACTCATAGATGTGAATGCCATCAAGGTTTATCTCTCTCGCAATCCCGTACCTACCCTTCTTGGAGACATTCTACATTGTTTCCACACTCGCACCATAAAGAAAAGAGGTACTCTTTTGTATTGCATTCCATTACTCTCTGGGTGGTTTATTTCGTATATACCTCGATCAACATTGAATAATGAGCAAGGCTTAACATGGTCTCAAAGAATCATCTCACTCTCACACTCGGATATCCATTGGTGTTCTTGATCTTTAGAGGATACTACCATCATTGACCATTGTGGGGAATTCCCTAATGTCCCACTCCTTGGAAATAGGGGAAGAATCACCTATAACCCTTGTTTAGATTTGCGACAGTTTGGATATGCTAGGAGAGATGGTCCCCATGATACGCTCATCCAAGGATTGGTATTTGACTACGAGAGAGACGACCAAGGCTATCGACAAAGGTTCATACGAGCTTAGAGAATGGTAAATAAAGCGGATAGTGAGACATTGGGGCATAAAAGTTCCATCCCCCATGAGCCTTACCTTAAGTGGGTACGAACTCGTGCTCAAAGTCTCGTTATGCCTTACCCGCCATCTTGCCAATCATCATGGAGCATGTTGCCAAAGGAGATGTTCCATATATTGTCCTTTATCCTGGTATGCCTACTTCTCTTGAATATTTGCAAAGAGCTTGGATTCAACTAAATGGGGAGCGAGACACCTTTGAAACTCAATTCTACCCAAGCGAGAAGAAGGTTTTGGAGCTTACGAGGAAACTTCATGAAGAGAGAAGTTTGAACGCCTACATTGAACCAAAGAGGATGCGCTCATGGGAAGCTTGATTTCTTTTTGTTTTAGGAAGTTTATTTTGTATTATTTTTGTTTCTTCAATTGTAAGCTCAAGAGGCATTTTTGTAACCGTTTAAACTTATTAATGCAACTAATGATTGTTCTCTCTTTGTCTAAGAAAATTTAAATCTTAAAAATCCTTGAAAACATTGCATAAGCATATCATGCATATCATCACATAAACAAGTTTCAGAACCAATTTCTTATCTTTTCACTGTTTATTTCAGCAAAAAGAAATGGCTCTCGAACAAAATATTAAGGATCTTCAATCATAAAATGCTCAATTCCAGCAGATGTTCCTGGCTCTAGCTAAGGGACAAGAGGACCTGAAGGCACTCATCCTCAAGGACAAGAAGAAAAAGACAAAGAAACTAGTGGGTATCCTGAATATGGGAAGGAGATTCAGAGGACCGGCAAAGCAAGCTCTAGAATTCGCAACTCCCTCAAATGAGGGGGACAATCAGGAAGAGAAGACAAAAGAAGAGGACCATAGTCCAGGGTCTGATGAAGAAGAGACTGACTATACTGAAGAAGAATATCCTCCTACTAGTGACAAATATAAACTGTTGGAGGATTGCCTCAATGCCATGGAAATTCAGAGAGTACCTGGTCTTGATTTTGAAGAATTAGGGTTTGTTTCTGGGGTGGTCATTCCTCAGAAGTTCAAGGTTCCCGTATTTGCTAAATAAGATGGGGTTTCATGTCCTAAACTACATCTGAGGTCTTATGTCAGGAAGATCCAACCTCACACTGCTGATAGGAATTTGTGGGTGCATTTCTTCCAGGAAAGTTTATCGGGGACTCAATTGGAATTGTTCTATCAGCTGGAGGGAACCAACATCTGCAACTAAGAGGATATGGCCGCTGCTTTCTACAGGCAGTACCAATACAATGATGATCTCGCTCCAACCCGTACACAACTTCAAAGCATGTTTATGGGTTCCAGAGAGGGCTTCAAAGATTATGCCCAAAAGTGGAGAGATCTTGCAGGAAGAGTCCAACCTCCTATATCTAATAGAGAGATGGTAGATATGTTCTTAGGTACTTTGTCAGATCCATTTTTCAACCATCCGATCAGAAGCTCTTCAGCTGCATTCACCGAGCTGATATTGACGGATGAAAGAGTAGAATCCAGTATCAAGAGCGGTAAGATTCAAAGGGATGCATCTTCAAGTGCAGTGAAAAAGCGTTTTAGTGGGAAGAAGGAAGTTAGTGCTGCTTATGGCCATAGAAATTAGGGTAAAGATGAACACCATCCAACAGTAGGAGCTGTAATAATCTCCAAACCTGTATCGACTCAACGACAAAATAATCAGCGCAGGAAGGATGCGTCTAGAAGATAATTCACCAGACTTAACATGCCCTTATCTCAATTATTGCAACATCTAATGAAGGCTAGATTAGTCACTCTGAGAGAGCCTCCTCAAAATCCAAACACTATATCTCCCTGTTATTATCCAAAATCTCGGTGTGCCTACAACTCCAACAGTCTAGGGAGTGATACAAATGAGTGTTGGGCTCTTAAGAATAAAGTTCGGGATCTTATTGAGGCAAAGGAGATTGAATTTGACCCTCCTGAAACCCAAAATGTGATAACTGCACCAATACCCAAGCATGGCCAGGGTATTAATGTTATTGATGATGTTCTATTTGTTTCTTCTATGGATGATTTGACTACCCCTCCGCCAACTGTTAAGAAGAATCTCTTACAAGCCGGTTTATTTCGGGGTTATGGTGAAGGTTTCCACCAGTGTGCGTCTCTGCCCAATGGTTGTTTATTGTTGAAGATAGGTGTCCAATGCCTGATGAATAACAAGGAAATTCTATTTGAGAGGACTCCCTCTATAAAAGGTCTATGTGAAGATGCAAGATGTGAAGATGTATCTCATTACCATTTCCAACAATCCTCCCAGGGTCTCCTCCAAAAGACTTGTCAGGAATACATCCACTCATAAGGTTACTCCTTTAATTATCACTTTTCCAGGGCCCATACCATATTCGTCCAACAAAGATCTTCCTTGGAATTATGGAGCAGACGTTTATTATCATTGTTATAGGCAGGACCTTCTGGCCATTAAGAATGAAGTTACTGGAGATACTGATCCTAACATCAGCAACATTGTTAGGACGAGTAAAATTACCAGAAGCGAAAGGGTTTTCTCTCCTGAAATGTCTCCAAATACTGTTGCCACTCCTTTGGTTATTCTTGCTAAAACACCTATTGCTCATATTGTTATTCCTGCTACTGAGTCAGCTGAGACTTGCAGAAAAGAAGTATTGGTTGAGCCTGCCCGGATGGAGGCACCCAAACAAGCCAATCCTGAAGCCTCCAAACAAGAAATGGAGGAAATTTCGAAAATCATACGGAAGAGTGACTATAATGTTGTGGAACAATTGGGGAAAACACCCTAAAAAATTTCTATGTTGGCCTTGTTGTTGTGCTCTGAAGCCCATGCTAAGGCTTTGGTGAAGTTCCTAAAGTCGACTCATGTGCCGCAAGAGACTTCTGCCGACCAATTCGAGAACTGTGTTGCTAGTCTGACTGCTGACAATGGACTTGGTTTCTCCGATGTTGATTTGACGTCTAAAGGAAGAAAGCATAATGACGCCCTGCATGTCTCTATTGAGTGCAGGGGCACTAGCTTGGATCATGTTCTAGTTGATACGGGTTCGTCGCTAAACGTTATACCCAAGGGTGCTCTAGACAGATTGGACTGTGAAGGACTGACTTTAAAGCCCAGTAATATTGTGGTGAGAGCTTTTGATAGTTCCAAGAGAATGGTACACGGGGAGGTGAACATTCCTATTAAAGTCAGTTACCAAAATTTTGGCTCCACTTTCTATGTTATGGACATTCGCCCATCTTACTCTTGTTTGTTGGGACACCCTTGGATTCATGGGGCCGACGCTGTCACTTCCACCTTGCATCAGGTGTTAAAGTATTCGATTAATAGAAATATTATTACAGTCCATGGAGAAGAATATTATATGGTGAGCCATTTAAACTCTTTCCAATATGTCAAGATGGATGGCGAGTTCATCGAGACCCCCTGCCAGAATTTTGAAGAGGTTCCTTAGACAATTGTTGTTACCAAAGCTGTTATCGCTGTTACAGAGATTACCAGACCTCCACTGAAGATGGCTTCTCTAAAAGATTCTAGGGTTGTAATCGAAGAAGGTGGGTGCCATATTTAGGGACAACTACCTGACATCCCCTATAAGTCTGACAAGTTTTATTTGGGCTTCACTTCAGGAGCTCAAAAATCCATTCGTTGTCCTTACGCCGGAGGACCACCACTACGCATTAGCAACCATAGAGTCAATGTTGTAGAAGATGCTGATAGTGACCGTGACCTGGACAATTGGATCTTCCCTGCTACCAACGGTGGACTCAACAATTGGACAACTAGAGACTTTGTTCCCATTACTTTCATCCAGGAGTAATTATCTTTTTTTATTTGTTTTGGGATATGTAATGTTTGAACAATTTAAACTTTAAAGCCTTGTGTCTTACCCGAGGCAAAATGGTTTATTTGTGAGGGTTACCATGTCACTTTCATATGTCATAAATAAATCATTGGACATTTTACATACAAATTTTGTGTTATTTGTTTTTCTTTTCTGCTTTTACTTTATCAAAATAACTATGCTCTCTTACACACACAACATATCAAACTGCAGATCCACATCCACTCTGGATCCCATTGATAACAGTTCTGTTGTTTCCAGGTACTGACTTTCAAAATCCGATCTACCAAGTTGAGGACGAAGGTGAGAAAGATTGTGAAGTACCAGGAGAACTTGCTAGACTATTACAATAGGAGGAAAGAGCAATACAACCTCATGAAGAACCAGTCGAGACATTAAACATGGGTATTTAAGAGGATAAAAAGGAAGTCAAGATAGGTTCCATCTTGGAGCATAGTGTCAAAGAGTGGTTAATCCAGATGTTAAATGACTACATTGAGATATTTCTCTGGTCATACAAAGACATGTCGGGGATGGACACTAAAATTGTGGTTCATCGTCTACCAACAAAAGAGGATTGTCCTCTAGTGAAGCAAAAGGTTCGTCGTATGCGTCCTGGAATGTCAAAAAATATCAAGGCTGAAGTTATGAAACAGTTTAACGTCGGGTTCTTAGCTATTACTTCTTATTCACAATGGGTTGCAAACGTGGTACCGATACCTAAAAAGGATGAAAAGGTGCGTATGTGTGTGGATTACAGAGATTTGAATAGGGGGAGCACAAAGGATGACTTTCCTTTACCCCATATTGATGTTCTGGTTGACAACACTGCACAACATAAGGTATTCTCCTTCATTGACGGTTTCTCCTAGTATAATCAGATTAAAATGGCACCTGAAGATATGGAGAGAACAACTTTCGTCACGCAGTGGGGGACCTACTGCTACAAAGTTATTCCATTTGGGTTGAAGAACACTAGGGCAAGCTATCAGCGTGCTATGGTAGCCTTGTTTCATGATATGATCCATCAAGAGATAAAGGTCTACATCAACGATATGATAGCCATGTCTCAGACTGAAGAAGAGTACTTGGATCACTTGCAAAAACTGTTTGAAAGACATAGTAAGTACAAGTTAAGACTGAATCCGAACAAGTGCACCTTTGGAGTAAGATCGGGTAAGCTCCTAGGTTTCATTGTCAACACCAAAGGTATCAAAGTAGACCCTGCGAAGGTTAAATCTATTCAAGAGATACCAATTTCTCGCACCGAGAAGGACGTTAGGGGATTCTTGGGATGTCTAAACTACATTGTAAGATTCATTTCCTACCTAACTGCTACTTGTGATTCAATCTTCTAATTACTAAAGAAAGATCAATTAATAAGGTGGAATGACGACTTCCAGACTTCCTTTGACAAAATCAAGGAGTATCTTTAAGAACCTCCAATTTTGATGTTGCAGTTGAAGGAAGACCTCTGATCATGTACTTAACAGTAGTAGAAAATTCAATGGGTGTGTGTGTTGGGGAAGCATGACGAGTCTGGTCGAAAAGAGCATGCAATATACTACCTTAGCAAAAAGTTTACCGACTGTGAAACAAGATACTCACTGCTCAAGAAAACTTGTTGCACTTTGGCATGGGCTGCTCGCCGACTAAGACAATATATGTTGACCCACACCACTTTATTGATATCTAAAATGGATCCTATCAAATACATATTCGAGAAGCCCGCTCTCTCTGGAAGAATAGCAAGATGGAAAATGGTCCTGATCGAATATGACATTCAATACACTACCCAAAAAGCAATAAAAGGAAGTGTACGAGTTGATCATTTGGCTCATCAGGCTGTGCATGACTATCAATCCATGAATTTCAAGATCCCGGACGAGAACATCATGTTAATGTTTGATTGTGAAGAACTTAGACTGGATGAAGGACCTGAAAAAGGTTCCCGATGAACTATGTTTTTTAACGGAGCTTCCAACACACTTGGCAATGGCATCGGTGTTGTGATCATATCTCCCGAAGGCTATCATACTCCTTTCACTGCCAGACTATGTTTCAATTGTACCAACAATATGGCTGAATATGAAGCATGCATTATGGACCTCAAGGCTGCTATCGACTTAAGAATAAAATTCTTGAGTGTGCTTGGAGACTCGGCCCTGGTAATCAGTCAAATTAGAAGAGAATGGGACACAAAGCATTATAATCGCATCCCTTACTGAGAGCATGTGTTGACATCGATTCTACACTTTGAAGAAGTTACCTTTGAGAATTTTCAACGAGACGAAAATCAATTCGCGGACGCGCTAGCTACTATGTCATCCATGTTTAAGGTCTAATAGGATAGTGAAGCTCCTAGGATCATGATTAAGAGATTGGACGAAACAACATAATGTTATGAGGTTGATACTGAAGAATTAGTGGACAAACCTTGGTTCTATGAAGTTAAAAGATTACTCGAAGACCAAGAGTATCCTGAGGGAGCTTCCATCAATGATAATAAGTTTCTAAGAAGGTTCTCTGCCAAGTTTTTCCTCAGTAACGTAATCCTCTACAAGTGCAACCACGATTCTACTTTGCTTCGGTGTGTAGACAAGAGTGAAATAGAGAATATTATGGAAGATATGCACGAAGGCACCTTTAGCACCCATTCTAGTGGGCACACAACGGCTAAGAAGATTCTGAGAGCAGTGTACTACTGGTCCATTATGGAAGCAGACTATTATCAGCATTCCCGAACTTGTCACAAGTTCCAGATCTATGCTGATGAAGTACATGTACCTCCGGTTTCCTTGAACGTCTTGACTGGTCCATGGCCTTTTGCAATGTGGTGAATTCATATGATCGAAGAGATTAAACCTACCGCTTCTAATGAAGCGCTAACCGCTTCTAATGGGCAGCGCTTCATCCTGGTTGCCATTGATTACTTTACAAAGTGGGTCGAGGTAGCCTATTTTCCTTCTGTTACCAAGATCTTCGTGGCCCGGTTCATTAGACATAACCTTATTTGTCGGTATGGTACTCCAGAAAGAATCATCACAGATAATGGCACCAATCTCAATAATACTATTATCACCGAGCTCTGTATACAATTCAAGATTCAGCATCATAACTCTTCTCCTTACCGGCCGAAGATGAATGGCGTTGTATAGGCCGCCAATAAAAACATCAAGAAGATCATACAAAAGTTAAGGATGACATACAAAGAGTGACACAATATGTTATCATTCGCTCTTCATGGTTACTTTACTTTGATACACACGTCAACAAGGGCATCTCCTTTCTCTCTGGTATACGGTATGGAAATTGTCCTACCAATCGAAGTCCAGATCCCTTCCTTGAAAATCATGAAGGATGCGAGTTTGAATGAAGACGAATGAGTTTAGACTCGACTTGACTAATTGAACCTGATTGACGAGAAAAGGCTCGCGGCTGTTTGTCAAGGTCAATTGTACCAGAAATGTATGATCAAAGCTTTTAACAAGAAGGTCAGACGTCGGGAATATCAAGCTGGAGACCTAGTAATCAATAGAATTATCCTACCACAAGGTGATGCCAGGGGAAAATGGACTCCCACATACGAAGGACCATTTGTGATAAAGAACATGTTTTCTGGTGGAGCCATGATATTAACCATTATAGACGGTGATGACCTTCCTCGCCCTGTAAACACGGACATAGTTAAAAGATACTACGCAAAAACAGAGACCCGCTAGGTTGAATGGCCTAGGAAAAAATTAGGGCAACCCGGCGAACCAAAAGGGTTCGGGAAAAAGTTAGGGATATATACACCTAGCAAGTCGAAAACCTAAAAAGGTGGCTTAGGAAAAAAAGGGTATCCCGGTGGACTGAAAACCCGAACGGGCAGTCTAGGAAAAATTTAGGGATTAAAGGCGTACAACTATGTGTCACTGGATCACCTCACAGACAGACTTCAGTATCAAGTGTCAAATTCAAATGGTACTAATCAGTCCAGTCATTTTCGGTCAAGCAGCAAAGTGACGAGGCACTCAAAGATATAAAGGTAATAGCATAATAGGAACCCAATGGGATCATTTCACATGGGTATTTTTCTTTGTATAGTGCTTTGTATAGTTTTCATTCTTACGACGATATTCTCTTATTAGGATGTCTGTCTCCTTGTACAAAAATTCCAGTTATAGGCAGACTTCTTCAGATTAATACAAAAGCTATCTTTTTGAAAGAGCATAATTTTTTGTTTTGTTTTGCAAAAAACGTCCAGTGATTATTTTTAACATATGCATTTGAATATAATCATCATTTACAAATGCACGCAAAAAAAATAGAAAGACAATTATTAATGGCTTTAAGAAACAGGACAATGTCTAAAAAGCCGTCTGCAAATCCCCGCAGATACATCCCACAATAGATACAAAGACAAAGACGTCCTCTTGCAAAGTCACTGCCATATCTTCAGCATACAGCCTATTGATGTCAGAGGTTTCGATATCCCCCGCATAGAAAGAGTATCCAATCATCTCCCCAGCATCTTGAAGAATTCCACTACATGGTTTATAAACTTCTTGGGTTCCCCAACAGGGCGTCATAAAAATCCCCAAGCAGTTTACGGAGTTTTCTTTCCCCAATAGAGTTTATTTCTCTAGCCACAGAAGTCCATCTCCAAGCAATTCAACTTCAAAAAATAATGAAGAATCACATTCTTCATCCCCAGCAGCAGTCATGGACTTATTTTCCCTCTATTCGATGACGAACAAATGATCAGTTCATATATTGCATGCATACATTACTTTACAAACATCATAGCATATGCATACAAAATACATATATCATAATCTCATTTATTTTGAGAACATCATTACACAATGTATGTCATGCATCATGACATTACATACAACTAATTCTTTACCTTTTCAGGAAATATTAATAAACAAATATCATCATCAATTTTCAACAAGTTCTAGATCGATTCCTAAAATAAGACAGGGCAACTATCTGTGAACAATTATTTGTAGATTAATACCTGAAACAAGACAGGACAACTATCTACATGAGCAGATTGAATATTAACTCCTGAAAAAAGATGGGGAAACTATCTTTATTTCTTTAAGGTCAGAGATTAATTCCTGAAACAAGCCACGACAACTATCTCTACGACCAACAAAAAAACAGGTTTCAGATTAATACCTGAAACAAGACAGGACAACTATTTGTGGACAACCAATTGTAGATTAATACATGAAACAAGACATGACAACTATCTACATGAACATATTTAAGATTAACTCCTGAAATAGGATGGGGAAAGTATCTTTCTTTCTCTTTGGTTAGGTAAAGATCAATTCCCGAAACAGGACGGGGGGGCTATCTTTATCACCAATGGCATGAACTCTCAAAACAAGACGGGTTTACAAACAAATTGATTGTAGATCAATTCCCAAAACAAGATGTGACGACTATCGGCATGACAAACACTTCCTACAAGACATCTATTATTTCAATATAAATTGACCAAAGATTTAGTCTGACACTTCTTCCAATCTCTATCAACAATCCTTTGGATGGAATCTATAAGCCCATCTCCGACAATATACCATCACTCTCCAAATGGCATCTATAAGCCCATTCCCGACACCATCAACCAACCTACCATTGAGTGCAAATTTCTCGGCACTCTAGTGTTCAATCATCTTCAACCTTCAAGTCACGAATGGCGGACCCGCCAATATAACTCTTCAAGTTTAAGAAGATTGAACAGGGGTAGCTGTTGTACCCCAAAATTTACCCTCTCATTTCTCAAGATATTTCCTACAAATATCTTCAATGACTCAAGTTTGCGCAAGCTAAGTCAAATAATCTCCTCAACACTGATGCCTCAAATTAGGGTTTGAGTTTGTACAAAGGAAGTTGGATTTCTAATATTTCAACTGACTTTCATGGATAATTATGGACCCTCAGGATTACTTATGTCAAGTTTCAAGTCTTGGATCATAATTTTTCAAGAAAGTCATTCAAATTATCAAATGGGCAAAATTAGGGTTTTGACTGAAAATGATCGAACTTTGATTTTTGACCTAAAACCTGACTTATTTGTTGGAAGAAATATCTCAAGGATCCGAGCGCATCATTTTGATCTAATCACATATTTCAATTCATCTCCTGAGATCAGTGGATTGATAGACAAAATTCGGTCAACTGGTGGAAAAAGTCAATTGTGCACTAAAAGGCCAAACTTTGACTTTTTGACCAAAATTGAGTCCCAAAAATCACATTTCATCAAGACATCCAAAATATGAAATTTGATCATAAAAAATAAAGAGAATAAAAAATCCAACATTGCAAGACTTGGAAAATTTTCTAAGTATTTTCTATACTTGTTAATTTTATTGCTTCATGACATCTTTTCACTACAATTCAAAATAATTCAAGATGTTACAATTAATTCAAGATGTTACAAATAATTCAAGTTATTACAAAGTGGAATTTTTCCAAGATTACAAATTCTAAACTTTGTCTTGGTTGAACTTTTCCCTTTGACTTAATCCTTGCCACTATGCTTTGTCTTTGTTATAATCTGCATAAATTGGTCCACAAACCATATTTTGTGCCATGCTACAATATGCTGCCAAGTCCAAGCCTGCTTACTACAAGCTCAAAATTATGTTTAGAAGATAGTCTATTGTCATGAACAAAACAAACCTGCTATGTTATCTCCAAACAATGCCACAACACTCCAAAACTGCTGCAAAACAGCCCTGTTATGCTACTCCTAACCTAGTCCAAGCCTACATTATCTCAGCCCCATATTTGCACCAAATTAGCACATAAGTTCTACATAAAAAAACCTATGAAGACAACATACCCAAACAGTTCAAATTGTTATTTGATTCCCTCCCAAAATCCCAGCAAAACTCATCTATAAATAGATAGTTTTCACAACACATGGGGGGTTGGCTTTTAGGGGGAGAATAGAGAGTTTTTTAGCAGAAAAAACAAAATCCTCTGTAACCTTGGCTCATTCAAAAAACCAACTCTACTTTCATTCAAAACAGAACCTCAATCCATTATTCCATCTTACAAACTCTCCCATAAACCAAACACCTTATCACATAGAGATTGTTCAAACACAAGAACAATTTCTATAGTTCCATTATCTTCACCCTCCAAACATAAAAACAGTATTGTACAACTTGACTGAGTTAGTGTGAGTCAAACTGTTTGGAACAGCTTCTTGGAGATTCATTGGAGCCATCATAGTATCTTGAAAAGTATTCAGACTTGAAACACTAAGTGCAGTCTCAAGGTAAGTCTTCTTGACTTTAAATTTTTTTCATACATCATTAATGATTTATTTTGAAGATAAAATATAGTAATCATTGCCCCTTTGAGATAACAATTTGTTTTCTAATTATGTTTATCAATCATATGTTGTAAACTGACCTGTACAGACAAGAAAATAATGTTTAAGGCAAAAACTGCAGCATGAGTCGACACATACCCACATGGGTCGACTCATTCTAGTGAAAAAACAGGGTATGAGTTGACACATGGTCTTATGAATCGACTCATACTGTTATCCAGGCCCCAAAAACAGAAGGATGAAAGGTGCACGAGTCGATATAAAACATGTATGTGTCGATACAAACAGGCGAATGAGTCGACACATCCCATTATGCATCAACTCATACTGAGTTTGTTTGGTTTTACAGAAGCAAGGAAAGTTATGTGTCGATGCATAGTAGCATGTGTCGACACATAATAGAAAAGTAGGTGGCGACTCTTGCTATCCGCAACATTTGTGATAAAATGCAAAAAAACACCCGAGTCAGTTCTCCCACCGTATCACACCTCCTAACAATGAATCTTAAAGTTAATGGTTCAAAGGATTCAAATCAACATACTTGGGCTTATAAACATGGGTTTGGGCGACGATTGATCATTTCTCGATATGGGACAAAATTTAGCATTATGTTAAACAATCGTAAGTGGACTTATATATAAGTCACACTTATTTTGAGGCTGATCAATAGCAATTTATGTGTCCTATGCTTGGAGAGATGATATGTACATCATCCTCTAACAACATATGACACAATAAGAAGGGGGTAAGATGAAGAGGTATGGGAGAAGAATTAAACCATATTTGAACCAAAAAAATTAATCAAACTATTATTAAAATCATTCATCTAATTTAATGGAGTTAGACTCAACACCATGGATCCAATGTTGTTAATAATGCTTATGATCAAAATTTCATTGTCTAAGATCAGCCAAAATATATACAAAAAATAAAATTGTATTTAAAATAAAGAAAAAGGTATTTTTAAAAATGATTTTAAAGTGAAAATAAGAGGGGAAAATGACAATTATATTCAAATCAATAGAGAAAAATAAAATGAGGCCATAGAAAAAAATAGAAATACACTCAAATGTTTATATAAAATTTTTGGTAACTTTTTAAAGTCATAAACTATTTTTAAACTAATTAAAATTGCTTAAATAAATGGAAAAAAGATCAAAAATAGTAGAAGTCAAAATAAAATTCTAAAAAAAATTCAGAAGGTCAAAAATATTGGAAATGATGTTGGTGAATTTTTTCAGAATTTAAAAATGTTCAAAAGTATTTTTTAAGCAATTGAAAATAAACCAAAACAAAGAAAAATCATAAAAAATATCAAATCTAAAAATAAAATTCAGAAAGAGAATATTTGAAAATATTTTTATGAATTTTTTCCTAATTTTTTAATGAGAAATGAATTTTTTATGATTTTTTAAAGTTTAAAACAATTTAAATATAAAAATCAGAAATAGAAAATAAAGTCAAAAAAATATGGATCAATGGATGAGAGTCAAAACACGTTAGTAAGCTAATCTAATGGATCAGACGCGTTGTGCATATCATGGTCTTTAGTGGAATAAACACAAGATCATTAATTAAATCAGATTTTTGAAAAATAAGCTTGGAACGCTTTCATTGGTTGATAGATGACATGTTGGTCATCTTCAACCTCCAGCCAACGAAATCTGCGGGTTTTAGAAACTGTAAAATTAGAAGACGAGACTGGTACCATTCACTTCGTCTCTTCAAGATGATTCCAATGGTACCTTCGCGAAAAATTTATATAAGCAGTAACTCAGTCATTTAGGAAGAGAAGTTTTGAAAATAAGCAGTAGCTTCGTCTCTTTATCTCGACAATGAACTACCTTCCATAATGAGAAGGCTACCATTCATTGGAGTAAGGAATCTCAGCAACAAACTACCTTCCATAATTACAAGGAGACCATTCATTGGAGTAACAAATCTGAATCTTCTCTGGGAACTGTCATACTTATTCGGGAAGTACAGGTTGCTCAAATAAAGAGACCTGCCACTTATTGTTATGAGGAGGAATTGCAAATAATAATTTCCCGGGGAGAGAAATATGACCTCTTGGGAAAATGCTAATGTATTTCTATTGAGGAGATAGAATCTTCACGTGAAAAATAAAACACACATTCTCGAACTAGGGCTAGAAACTTGAAGAAATCAAAATAATAACACTGCTGAGGACCATCCAACTAAACAAAAAATAAACCAGAGTGAAACAGTCAACCAGAATAACATCTCATGAGAAATAAACTTAAGAGGGAACCACGTTCTTTCCAGATAATGAGCTGAAAGGGAGGCTAAAGCAAAATTCTTCCACGAGGGATAACTCAGTGGGGAAATTGAAATGATATACACTTTCTGCTTAAGGATGACACTCTATTGGAGAGAGGATAACACAACTCTGTAAAATAGGGTAATATGCCAAAAAAATATTAATGGATGCACATGAGAAATAATTTGCTAAAAATTACTTTGCATGATGTATGTATGAATGTATGAATGTCATCATGTATATGCTGACAAAACAAACGTATCACACTGGGGACAACCAGACAAAACCAACTTGGGTACAACTAATACTCGGCTAAATCAAATCCAAGATGAAAATTTCATGAGAAAGTAAGCACCAACTGAGGAAATAAATTCCTATTTCGCGGGTTTACTCTACTCGAAAAAAACAAAATCATGACAGTAAACCAATACAAATATAGGGATATAACTACTTCCTCCAAACTTCACCGGGGAATATCACACAGACTTCAAAGGAGAGAAAGCAAATGTTTCACGGTCTGTACTTCTATTGGGGATTGCCATACTGACTTTACAAGGGAACAAAAAACCACATTGCCGAGACATCAGTTGGGGATATTGTACTATCTTCATCGGGGAGAATAACAACACATCGTCGAGGGGGTACGAAGATACATTCTTCAATACTGAGGGTGATGATTGCACCAACTTCTTTGGGGAGAAATTATGAAACTTCACGGGGATAGCCTTACCCATGGATTTAAGAAATCAAACTCTACGTTAAGAAATCAAACTTATGGGGATTTTAAATCAAATGCAACACTTGGCGGGAGAAAACCGAAATAGTTGACAACTATTTAATCATTTCTTAAAAAAGACATTGCTCTTGTTTGGTTGTCGGGAAAACAAACAACAACACAAAATTCTAGCACTGGAAAGGGTGATTGTGATCGGTGGATCTGGACCTGACTGTTTAACGCTGGTTCGCGAAATGTCGCGGAAGCAAGAGTCGCCACCGTCTTTTATTTTCTCCAAATGGAAAGGACAAAAGCACAGAAAAATTCCTTAAAGAGATTGCTCTCGGTTCGGGAGGTAGGTTTATAGAAAGGGAAGGTGTTAGCACCCTTTCTATCCATGGTTATCCATGGGCTCTTAGATACTTGCTCATTGTGTTTTCAAAAATGGTTTGTTTGCTTTTCAATGTGGGTTTTAAAAAAGTTTCTTTAAAAGTTTTCAGATCGACTCCTGTGTCAGTCCTCAAGAGTGTTTGAAAAATCGTTTTGAAAGCTTTTTGAAAGTGTCAGTGTGAAAAGAGTTTTGTTTGTTTTTTGAGAGAGCAAGTATCTATGAGTCATCTACCTACCCTAAGGAATTAGGCTGTGTAAATGTCCTTAAGGTAGTGCCATCCCACCATTGAGAGGTAGGTAGCACCACCGTTGGAGGTGTTCGGGTCAATTCGAGGTTCGGGACATGGTGATCACCGGAGCAATAGGAAGACACCTTAGAAGCTACCCTCATGCCAGGTTCCCGGATCATGAGGACTTACTAAGACATCCTCTACTCGACGATCACCTTTCGAGGCAAGGCAACAGTGAGGCGTACCCTAGGGGTGGTGTGTGATTTGTGTGTCAGATTCAGATATTTTATCTTGTCATGTTGTTAGTGATCTATGCGCTTGTTTTTATTTTTGTCCATTCATTCTTGCATGCCATTATTTAACAGTTAAAATATTGCGAGAAATAAAAGTTCTAAAGCTATTACAAAAGGCGCGGGTCCACATCGCCAAAATTAAACCGGACCCGATTTGACGGAAAGTAAATAAAGAAACTGAAAAGTGCGAGAAGTAATTACATGGCTTCGGGAGAGGTACATAATTATTTAAATGAAATAAAATAAATATGCGAAATTAAACAATTAAGAATATGGGCGTTGGACCCTTTTGCAAAATATTAGAATTAATGGTGAAATTAGTTAATTAATGAGGAATTAAAATTAACATTAAAAGATGTTTTTGGTATTTTTATGTTTTTAGGATTTAATGAAAAAAAGGAATCAATTAAAATTAAAATAAAAGCTAAACCTAATTCTAATTATTTTTAAGTTATTAAGAAAAAATATTGAAGTTTTTAACCTAAATAAAACCCTAAATTATTTTCATGCAAATTTACTTATAAAATAAATAAAATAAATATTATTATGGTAAAAAGGAAAATTAAAAAGGAATAAAAACATTAATTAAACCTATTTCTACATTTTTTAGATTTTTTATGAAAAGAATTAATATTGCAAACCCTAATTTAAACTAAATTCAATCATATACAAACATTTACAAGAAAATATTAAAATAAAATATTTATTATGTTTTTTATCTTTTTCTGATTTTTATGAGGTTTTTGTATTTTGTAAAAAATAATTAATTAAATTAAAACAATAAAGCAAATAAAATAATAATTAAAAATGAAATATAAGAAAAAAGATAGAAAATTGCAAACCAGGGGGGGTTCAGTCCCAAGTGTGGAGGTATGATCCAAGAAACTTTGGCCCATTAAGCTTGATCCATTTGACCTTCCCATGCAGCGTGCACATGCGTTGACCGTGGTATATGATGTGCCTCAATCCTGAACCTTTGATCTGATTCCATGGGACGCGTGGCTGGCTTGATATGATGAATGTATGGTAGTCCACAATATTATGCCTGCATAGGAAGATAATTGGAAAAATAATATGGACATAATGCAGACCTGGGGTTCGAACCCAGGTCACGTGTGTTACCAGCACCATCGCCTGCCACTAGACCAACTCAACGCGTTTGATTAATAAATAAACAATAAATATTATAAAAGAAAAGCAGATGGTTAATGGTTCAACGCGCGAAATATTCAAACGTGCCAATCAGCGTGTGACACCACATCATCGTCTCCATCATCCCTGTAACATAAAACACACAGACAACGGTTTTTCACGCGTAGTTTTAGGTGTGCTATTAGAAAATAGCGATTAGGCCTGTGTTACTCATAAATTAGGCGCGAGTGGTGCTTCCTGTTCGTCCAGATGCGTCAAGTTCAATGATTTTGGTCTCGTCCCCCAATTTTGCTTTATTTCAAAAGCCCTAATTCTAAGCTCTGCAAACCCTAGAAATTGAACATGGTGGAATCGCCTACAGCTTGCAAAAACTCAATTAATCGCATGGGTTAGTTTGCAAATGTTTCACTGATCATGAATATATAGTTAGAATGCCATGAATGTGCATAAATAATGAAACACGATAATGAAAAAATATGGAACAAGAGGGACTTCTGTATACCGTTCCAAAGCGCAAAGCTTGATGTTTTTGATTGGAATATGATCAATGATCTCCCAGGAAGCTATTGGAATAGTTTTTGTGCCTTGAATCCCCCTGTAACAATGATTTCAGAATTGCTTTTTTTGTCAAAAATTCCAAGTTTGCAATGGCCTCTTCTGCGCAGCTTTGTGTCCCTTTGCATTAGGTTTCTCATCAGGCATATGTAGTGAACAAATTAGGTCAACAAAACTCAATCAAATCCAATGCAATAATGGTTTTTGGAAATTTGATTTCTTAAGATCTTTTTCATATCTTTTCCCATGTGTATTTGGTTCAAAATCATGCCAATCAATCCAATTCTTTCCTAATTTGCATATGCACGAAATCTTGATGGCAAAACATGTATAAAAAGATTTGTTAGGTCATGTTAGATATTTTTCATATATTTAAATGATTTAAATGAATTAATATAAATAATAATTCAAATAAATAAATAAAAAATGAGAAAATACTTCCCTTTGGTCCAAGTGGTCGTGCACATGCTTGGAATGATGAATCATGGAAGAAAAATGGGCCCATTAGCAATTTTAGGTCATTTGAATCAATGCTGACTTTTCAAAATATCCAAAAATTTCCCAACTTCCACAAGGCATAACTTGCTCAATTTTTAAGCTTTTCTCATGTTCTTGGACATTTTGGAAAGGTCTTTGAGTCCTCTAACCAATTCCTTTGGTCCCATGTCATTTTGATTTACCAATCTCAAGTTATGGCCTTTGACTTAAAGTCCCTTTTTGTTGACTTTTGAAAATGACCTATAATGTTGAAATTGATAACTTTTTGTGAGAGCATTTCTTGGACTTGAAGTATGAATATGAGTTGTAGGAAATATCTTTCTCTTCAAAATGAGCTTTGGATGGAATTTTTCTGATAATCCATGTGAAAGTTATGCCCTGGTCAATTTCAGTTGACTTTTTCAGCTATCCAAATAAGGAAACTTTTGCATCTTTGATGATTTCTGAGCCAAATTTTGAGAATCATGATCAAGCATTGATCAAATGATGTTTGTGGCTTCAAAATGATATGTTGACCAAAAATTTGAACTTTGGACTGCCAAATGACCATTTTGCCCCTACAGTTGACTGTAGTGCAATTTAGGGTTTTGACTATGCAATTTTGAGCTGAATGTTTTGAAACTTGATATGAGGATGCTTGACCATATTTGTAGGCATGTGAGACTTGATTGGGCCCTTGATAACTTCCTTTTCTTGATCAGACTCAAAACCCTAATCTTGACTGTATAGGAGACCTTTGCCCTGTGCAACCCTTGGGGAATTTTGCAGCCTGGCTTGGCAATTTCTTGAAGAATATGGGAGGGCAAATTTTGGGGTACAACAGTTGCCCTTGTTCAATCTTCTTATACCTGAGGATGCAGATTGGCTCCGGGCCTTTCGTAATCCGAGGGTAGAAGATGATTGGACACTAGAGTGCCCAGAAATTTGCGCTCACATAGTGGCAGTGTGATGGTAATGGGCTTATAGATGCCATTTGGAGATTGCTGGATAGGATATGGGCTTATAGATGCCATCTGGATGTTGATCGCGTAGGAAATTCCTTAGCAAGAACCTGCATACCTGCAAAAGAAAATGAGTACCTGACGCGTCGCAGGAGTTGGTTTTCAGATGCTTGGTATAGATGTGTCCTGACTGGTTACAGGAGCTGAGTCTGGAGCTTCAAACGGCGATGAATGAACCAGGGATGGTTACTGTCTTAGCATGAATGGTAAGAGAACCTTGGGTGATTTTAACTTCAACAACGCTCGTTTGAGAAAATCTTGGTGGGAAATACCATCTTCGCAGGATCGGAGCGAGAACCATAGGCCATTATAATCTGAAAGGGAATCACCTCACTCGCCGTCGGAGAGGGAATCATAGGAAAAGGAATTGTCACCTCACTCACCGTCGGAGAGGGAACCATAGGAGACTAACACCTCACACTCACCGTCGGAGAGGGAAACATCTGAAAAAGGAATTACCACCTCACTCGCCGTCGGAGAGGGAACCATAGGAGAATATCACCTCACACTCACCGTCGGAGAGGAAAACATCTGAAAAAGGAATTACCACCTCACTCGCCGTCTGAGAGGGAACCATAGGAGAATATCACCTCACACTCACCGTCGGAGAGGGAAACATCTGAAAAAGGACTTACCACCTCACTCGCCGTCGGAGAGGGAACCATAAGAGACTATCACCTCACACTCACCGTCGGAGAGGGAAACATCTGAAAAAGGACTTACCACCTCACTCGCCGTCGGAGAGGGAACCATAAGAGACTATCACCTCACACTCACCGTCGGAGAGGGAAACATCTGAAAAGGACTTACCACCTCACTCGCCGTCGGAGAGGGAACCATAAGATACTATCACCTCACACTCACCGTCGGAGAGGGAAACATCTGAAAAAGGAATTACCACCTCACTCGCCGTCGGAGAGGGAACCATAGGAGAATATCACCTCACACTCACCGTCAGAGAGGGAAACATCTGAAAAAGGACTTACCACCTCACTCGCCGTCGGAGAGGGAACCATAAGAGACTATCACCTCACTCACCGTCGGAGAGGGAAACATCTGAAAAGGAATTACCACCTCACTCGCCGTCGGAGAGGGAACCATAGGAGAATATCACCTCACACTCACCGTCGGAGAGGGAAACATCTGAAAAAGGACTTACCACCTCACTCGCCGTCGGAGAGGGAACCATAAGAGACTATCACCTCACACTCACCGTCGGAGAGGGAAACATCTGAAAAGGACTTACCACCTCACTCGCCGTCGGAGAGGGAACCATAAGAGACTATCACCTCACACTCACCGTCGGAGAGGGAAACATCTGAAAAAGGACTTACCACCTCACTCGCCGTCGGAGAGGGAACCATAAGAGACTATCACCTCACACTCACCGTCGGAGAGGGAAACATCTGAAAAGGACTTACCACCTCACTCGCCGTCGGAGAGGGAACCATAAGAGACTATCACCTCATACTCACCGTCGGAGAGGGAAACATCTGAAAAGGACTTACCACCTCACTCGCCGTCGGAGAGGGAACCATAAGAGACTATCACCTCACACTCACCGTCGGAGAGGGAAACATCTGAAAAGGACTTACCACCTCACTCGCCGTTGGAGAGGGAACCATAACTTCTGCTGAGTCTTTATCAGAAAAATCTGTTGGGAATCGATTTAGCTGGACTAGAGAAGGTCTTGAAATATGTTTGAGAATTTCAACTGCGTCTTTCCTGAAAGGTAAAGGTCAGTCATATGCAATGCATGATATGGATCAAGCAATGATGTTCTCAACATAAATGAGATTTGTATGATATGATGCGTCTATACATGCTATAATGATGTATGTGATGTTTTATGAATGTTTTCGTCTAGGAAAGTAGATCCTTGACGGGTGCCGGGAAGTCAATATCCTGGACTGGTGTTGAAGAATAGATTTTGCTTCCGCTGGGGATGATAATTACGAGAATACCGGTAGGAGAAGACGACTCCGTTACGGAATAAACTTGGCAAATGGAAGATTCTGCGGGGAGAAAAATACTCTAGCGACCATGCTGGGAAGCAATACTCTGTGGGGATAGAGATGCCTTGCTGAATGATGATAATAGTTTGCTGGGGATATCCTTGTTGTTGGAGCATTGACAGACTTCGCTGGGGATAGAAGACCTCGTCGAGGACGCTCTTTCCATGGCTTTTGGCTGAAGATAACCCAGTTATATCCTGTTAAGGAAATAACTCTTTAAATCAAGCCGGACGACGCGTTCGTGTTCTGCGAGGGGATAAGCTTCCAGAATCTACTGGGGATAAGCTTATTGCTTGGGGATATGAATTCTAATTTTCCTGGGGAAACTGGATTGGACTGGACTCTTTTGGGGAAGTTTTGATATGCTGGGGAAGTGATTCCTTTGAATGTCTGGTATACCGCCGGGGAACAGTCTTTAGGCCAAGACTGCTGGGGATGCTTGTTAAGAATATATGTATACTGCTGGGGAATGTTGGGATATGCTGGAGGATACTCAACTTCCTTAAGTTTGGTAATAACCTTGCTTGAGGAGAGTGTACTGATTTGCTGGCTCACTCTCTGGGGGATTAAGACATCTGGTTATGTTTTTCAGCTGAACATCCCTTATATCTTGGAGGACAGGACAATTAGATTGCTTTTAGACAACTCCTTATTGCCCCTGTTTCTGAGGTATGAGAGGAAGACCTGTGAGGTGCTGATGGTTGTTGATGGACAAACCTTCTTCTGGTAGGCAGGACATAGTCGTACGCTTTGATCCCTAACTTTTGCCCGGACCGCCCTTTCGGGTTTTCAGTCCACTGGGATACCCATTTTTGCCCAAGCCGCCTTTTCAGGTTTTCGACTTGCCGGGTGTACAGATTTTTTCATTTCATCCCTTCATTTTTCCCGAACCCTTTTGGTTCGCCGGGAAGCCCTTATTTTTGCCTAGGTGTGTCAACCTAGCGGGTCTTTGATTATGCGTAGTATTTTTTCCGACTATGTCTATGTTCTCAGGAGGTAGGGAGTTGCCCCTGTTAGAAGTGCTTTGTCATGCCACCAGAAGGTGTTTGATCAGGCAAGATTCGTTGCTGGGGTGCCCCAAGTGACTTAGGCGGAGATTTGCCCCAGACTATGTGGCCTTTGAGAGATTCTCCGAATCTTGATTGGACTGCCCCAGATAATGGCCAATAGTCATGCCATGCCCCTTGATTGGAGATGCTTTTGTTCACCAGATATTCTTCGTGCGAATTTTCCTGCTGTTCAAACAAAAATTCATATGCAAACAATGTTGTATCAAAAATGCAAAGCTTATGTCTGTCTCGAAGATTTTGAAAATGCATTCTTTTTTTAGAAAACAAATGAATGTTTATAAAACGTGATGTCAACTCGTTATTTATAGTAAGCCTTCAGGAGTCAGGATACCTTTCGTCACAGTATGCTTTCGAACTAACCCATGCTTCGGCTAGGACTTTTAAGGGTTATATCGTGGTCTGGTTCACGGTTTAAGAAACAAAGGATGAAGGCTCAAATTATTTGTACCCACCCACTCTTCGTGATGTTCTTCAATCCTAAACTCAGCTGATCGTGTGTTAGACCTTATTTGAGTTTTTGCTTTGATGTTCCAGTGATGGTTCGGATGTTGATGATTTCTTCTGACTAGGCAGTCATTTTTGTTTTTGTTGAGGGTTTATAAGACCTCTTTTTTTGATTTTTGTTATCCCCTTCTTTTTTTGCCTGAACTGTTCTTTTTTTGTGCTTACAGTCAGCGGGATGCCCCAGTTTCGTAAGTCCCTTTTTATAGGTTTTAACTTCTTGGGCTTTTCATTGATTTTGGTAATGACTGCCTTTCTTTATTGATTGTTCGGAACCATCACTATCTTTTGTTTTGTAAGGACCTTTTTGGTGCCACTCGTTATGCACTTGGATCAACTGAGAGAACTACCCTGCCCCAGGTTATGATTAAGGGTTTTAATTTTCGAAAATAAAAAACTCCTACTTCTTTGGCTCAGAGGGGTTGACGAGGGATTATCATCCTTATAACTCCAGTGTTTAGGAATTGAAACAATTCCTGTACCTCATCAGCGGGGTCTGTTCAAAAGCATACTGTAAATTATGGTATCGTTTTCGTCATCCTCCCTCAAGAGGCTTAGAATTATTGAATGAGAGTTGACATCAGAAAAAATATGAAAATAATTTGCGTATAGTGAATACGAATATATTGATTCAAAATAGACATAAGCGATGCATTAATGAAATAACAATGTTTTAACAATGAGTAAATGTTTGAACAAAAGAAAATTGCAACTTGAACATTCGAATGAACAAAAGTCTTTTCTAGTCTCGGGGCTTGTCACTTCAAATGGTGCCTCCTGTAGGGATGGTAGAAGCACTCAGCCTGGCCATCTTGGGTGAATTCCACAGCTCCTTCCTCAATTAGGTCCTGGATCTTATTCTTCAAAGTCCAACAATCCTCTGTAGCATGCCCCGGGCTGTCAGAATGATAAGCGCAGTGAGCGTTGGGGTTATACCTTGAAGGTGTCCTGTTGGGATTCTTAGGAGGATCCTTTCGAGTTACCAAGTTCAACCTCAGCAGTTGTTGTAAGGCTTGAGGCAGCGACACGTTGAGCTCGGTGAATTGCCTTTGGGGCTTGTCTGGTTGAAGCTGGTGAGGTTGATACTGAATTGGTGATACTGAAGCCATATGAGGAGCTTTCTCCTTACCTCTTTATCTTAAAGATGGTCGAACGGTGACTGGCTTTTTACCCTTAGATGTTTGCCCCAGTTGGTCACCCTGCAGCAATTGGTTGACGAGAAACCGGAGCTCATCTTGTCTTTGAGCTAAACCTTGAATGGCATTCCTCTGCCCCAACATTTGGGCTTTCATAGCATCCATCTCAGCTTGTAGGTGTTTCAGCCTTTCATCCTCAGCACTGTTCCCGACAAAGGTCCCCTTGAGAAGTGTCCTTAGTTCCTCCTGCCCCTTGGATAGATTCAGAAGGATTTCCCCGAACCGAGTCTCTTGAGAAAGAAGGTTCTGGTTGTCTGGTTGGAAGGCCATTGCTGAAATAAACAGCGAGAAAGGTAAGTGCCCTGCAAAGAACGGGTACCTGTAATGCAATGATATGTATGATATGCATGCAATGTTTTCAAGGACCTCGTAGGGTAAACGAGAAAATTGTTAGAACTCGGGTCCGGTAGTTTGATTGAAGGAACTGCATGTTGTTGAGAGTCCTTCTTCAAAGGGTCAAAGGCTCACCATATCCAGTGGGTCATAGCCCCTGACAACTTTGTCTAGAGGAAAATAAATCCTCTTTGCCCCTTGCTAGACAGTTGGTTCATCATGACCTGCATCACAAGCCCTTGAGATCCTTGAAATGGGTTAGGATGTATGCAATGGTATGATGTTATGCTATGCATGGGGTAATGCAGGTAACCCTGTTATGAGTCCCAATTAAGGACTGCAACCCAAAACCTGCAAGAAACTCGAGTAAAACCTGTCATGAGTCCCAATTAAGGACTATTGACAAAACCTGCCAGTAGTTAGTACACCCTGTTATGAGTCCCAATTAAGGACTATAAACAAAACCTGCAAGAGACTTAAGTGTCAGATAACAAGTATGCAAGTAGTCAAGTTGGAAGGCACACAAGTCACACAAGAGAAGCCCTTAGAGTTTTAGGCCAGCACGGGGTCTGGGTATTACCCTCTTGAAGTTGGTGGGTTCAACCTGTCCTATCAAAGTAACCGGGTTCTTAGAGGATCCCAATATCATTGACTACCCTCAATCGGTCATAACTCCAGCATCGCAATCTTTTCTTGCGGCCAGAACCATCACGAGAGTTTAGCCTCAATGGGCGTAGCATACTGCTACTGTTCTAATGGCCAAGTTGTGTCATTTAAGGTTCTAAGGTTGTTGGTGCTTAATGACTCCTCAGAAGACCCATATTCTCCTCGTTGCAACACAAGGGATATCGGTACAGACCAAGGTGCCACACCAACATAGCCACTGTTTCACCCGTGTCGGTCTACGCCGGACAGGTCCCTCACAGCTTATGCTACCTAAACAGGGTATCCCCAGATCCGGGTTAGGATCTATGTAACTCCTATGCAACCCACAAATTTAAAGCAGACAAGTCAATACAATTGAAAACACAGTTATGAACTAACCCTAAGGTACACCTCACTTTAAGATATCCCCAGCAGAGTCGCCAGTTCTGTGATCGGTGGATCTGGAACTGACTGTTTAACGCTGGTTCGCGAAATGTCGCGGAAGCAAGAGTCGCCACCGTCTTTTATTTTCTCCAAATGGAAAGGACAAAAGCACAGAAAAATTCCTTAAAGAGATTGCTCTCGGTTCGGGAGGTAGGTTTATAGAAAGGGAAGGTGTTAGCACCCTTTCTATCCATGGTTATCCATGGGCTCTTAGATACTTGCTCATTGTGTTTTCAAAAATGGTTTGTTTTCTTTTCAATGTGGGTTTTAAAAAAGTTTCTTTAAAAGTTTTCAGATCGACTCCTGTGTCAGTCCTCAAGAGTGTTTGAAAAATCGTTTTGAAAGCTTTTTGAAAGTGTCAGTGTGAAAAGAGTTTTGTTTGTTTTTTGAGAGAGCAAGTATCTATGAGTCATCTACCTACCCTAAGGAATTAGGCTGTGTAAATGTCCTTAAGGTAGTGCCATCCCACCATTGAGAGGTAGGTAGCACCACCGTTGGAGGTGTTCGGGTCAATTCGAGGTTCGGGACATGGTGATCACCGGAGCAATAGGAAGACACCTTAGAAGCTACCCTCATGCCAGGTTCCCGGATCATGAGGACTTACTAAGACATCCTCTACTCGACGATCACCTTTCGAGGCAAGGCAACAGTGAGGCGTACCCTAGGGGTGGTGTGTGATTTGTGTGTCAGATTCAGATATTTTATCTTGTCATGTTGTTAGTGATCTATGCGCTTGTTTTTATTTTTGTCCATTCATTCTTGCATGCCATTATTTAACAGTTAAAATATTGCGAGAAATAAAAGTTCTAAAGCTATTACAAAAGGCGCGGGTCCACATCGCCAAAATTAAACCGGACCCGATTTGACGGAAAGTAAATAAAGAAACTGAAAAGTGCGAGAAGTAATTACATGGCTTCGGGAGAGGTACATAATTATTTAAACGAAATAAAATAAATATGCGAAATTAAACAATTAAGAATATGGGCGTTGGACCCTTTTGCAAAATATTAGAATTAATGGTGAAATTAGTTAATTAATGAGGAATTAAAATTAACATTAAAAGATGTTTTTGGTATTTTTATGTTTTTAGGATTTAATGAAAAAAAGGAATCAATTAAAATTAAAATAAAAGCTAAACCTAATTCTAATTATTTTTAAGTTATTAAGAAAAAATATTGAAGTTTTTAACCTAAATAAAACCCTAAATTATTTTCATGCAAATTTACTTATAAAAAAATAAAATAAATATTATTATGGTAAAAAGGAAAATTAAAAAGGAATAAAAACATTAATTAAACCTATTTCTACATTTTTTAGATTTTTTTATGAAAAGAATTAATATTGCAAACCCTAATTTAAACTAAATTCAATCATATACAAACATTTACAAGAAAATATTAAAATAAAATATTTATTATGTTTTTTATCTTTTTCTGATTTTTATGAGGTTTTTGTATTTTGTAAAAAATAATTAATTAAATTAAAACAATAAAGCAAATAAAATAATAATTAAAAATGAAATATAAGAAAAAAGATAGAAAATTGCAAACCAGGGGGGGTTCAGTCCCAAGTGTGGAGGTATGATCCAAGAAACTTTGGCCCATTAAGCTTGATCCATTTGACCTTCCCATGCAGCGTGCACATGCGTTGACCGTGGTATATGATGTGCCTCAATCCTGAACCTTTGATCTGATTCCATGGGACGCGTGGCTGGCTTGATATGATGAATGTATGGTAGTCCACAATATTATGCCTGCATAGGAAGATAATTGGAAAAATAATATGGACATAATGCAGACCTGGGGTTCGAACCCAGGTCACGTGTGTTACCAGCACCATCGCCTGCCACTAGACCAACTCAACGCGTTTGATTAATAAATAAACAATAAATATTATAAAAGAAAAGCAGATGGTTAATGGTTCAACGCGCGAAATATTCAAACGTGCCAATCAGCGTGTGACACCACATCATCGTCTCCATCATCCCTGTAACATAAAACACACAGACAACGGTTTTTCACACGTAGTTTTAGGTGTGCTATTAGAAAATAGCGATTAGGCCTGTGTTACTCATAAATTAGGCGCGAGTGGTGCTTCCTGTTCGTCCAGATGCGTCAAGTTCAATGATTTTGGTCTCGTCCCCCAATTTTGCTTTATTTCAAAAGCCCTAATTCTAAGCTCTGCAAACCCTAGAAATTGAACATGGTGGAATCGCCTACAGCTTGCAAAAACTCAATTAATCGCATGGGTTAGTTTGCAAATGTTTCACTGATCATGAATATATAGTTAGAATGCCATGAATGTGCATAAATAATGAAACACGATAATGAAAAAATATGGAACAAGAGGGACTTCTGTATACCGTTCCAAAGCGCAAAGCTTGATGTTTTTGATTGGAATATGATCAATGATCTCCCAGGAAGCTATTGGAATAGTTTTTGTGCCTTGAATCCCCCTGTAACAATGATTTCAGAATTGCTTTTTTTGTCAAAAATTCCAAGTTTGCAATGGCCTCTTCTGCGCAGCTTTGTGTCCCTTTGCATTAGGTTTCTCATCAGGCATATGTAGTGAACAAATTAGGTCAACAAAACTCAATCAAATCCAATGCAATAATGGTTTTTGGAAATTTGATTTCTTAAGATCTTTTTCATATCTTTTCCCATGTGTATTTGGTTCAAAATCATGCCAATCAATCCAATTCTTTCCTAATTTGCATATGCACGAAATCTTGATGGCAAAACATGTATAAAAAGATTTGTTAGGTCATGTTAGATATTTTTCATATATTTAAATGATTTAAATGAATTAATATAAATAATAATTCAAATAAATAAATAAAAAATGAGAAAATACTTCCCTTTGGGCCAAGTGGTCGTGCACATGCTTGGAATGATGAATCATGGAAGAAAAATGGGCCCATTAGCAATTTTAGGTCATTTGAATCAATGCTGACTTTTCAAAATATCCAAAAATTTCCCAACTTCCACAAGGCATAACTTGCTCAATTTTTATGCTTTTCTCATGTTCTTGGACATTTTGGAAAGGTCTTTGAGTCCTCTAACCAATTCCTTTGGTCCCATGTCATTTTGATTTACCAATCTCAAGTTATGGCCTTTGACTTAAAGTCCCTTTTTGTTGACTTTTGAAAATGACCTATAATGTTGAAATTGATAACTTTTTGTGAGAGCATTTCTTGGACTTGAAGTATGAATATGAGTTGTAGGAAATATCTTTCTCTTCAAAATGAGCTTTGGATGGAATTTTTCTGATAATCCATGTGAAAGTTATGCCCTGGTCAATTTCAGTTGACTTTTTCAGCTATCCAAATAAGGAAACTTTTGCATCTTTGATGATTTCTGAGCCAAATTTTGAGAATCATGATCAAGCATTGATCAAATGATGTTTGTGGCTTCAAAATGATATGTTGACCAAAAATTTGAACTTTGGACTGCCAAATGACCATTTTGCCCCTACAGTTGACTGTAGTGCAATTTAGGGTTTTGACTATGCAATTTTGAGCTGAATGTTTTGAAACTTGATATGAGGATGCTTGACCATATTTGTAGGCATGTGAGACTTGATTGGGCCCTTGATAACTTCCTTTTCTTGATCAGACTCAAAACCCTAATCTTGACTGTATAGGAGACCTTTGCCCTGTGCAACCCTTGGGGAATTTTGCAGCCTGGCTTGGCAATTTCTTGAAGAATATGGGAGGGCAAATTTTGGGGTACAACAGTGATGTTTTGTAAATGGTTCCATCTAAGTACACCAAGAGGGAAGAGACTTTCATCATGCGAGTGAAGACCTTATTGGGGAATCTAGGGTAGATACTTCATACCATGCAAACTTGAAATCAGAATGTACCAAGACTTGACTGGGGAAAATGAGATCACAAACCCAATACCGCACCATACTTCAATTATCGGAGAAACACAAGAAGATCATACTCACACCAGCAAAAGTGACCTAGGAGAGTCTTCCTGGGGAATTCATACCTCCGAAATTCTTTTTGAGTTCGTCCATTCCTGGAGCAACTATTTTTGTTCTCCTTGAGTCGTAAAATCTAAAGCATGAAGTGATTTATAAATTCTTTTCAAAAAAACAATTTTTTTAAATTTGTTTGCTTTGAAAATTATCATCAATAATAAATGAAGTCTATGTAAGTTGAATAAAATAAGAATTATAAAGAATTGGATAAAAACTCAAACTTTATTAATAAAATGGTAGTCCGTAAATGGCGAGACTCCATAGATGATTACAAAGTTTGGAAAATGGTAATATACACTGGAAAAGATACATTTAAATACAATGACAACTATTCTCCATAACAACTTTGAATTCCTGAGCAGAGACTTCGGTTGAAGATAGGTGAGGATCTAAGATGATTGTTTCTTCAAGGATCAAGTCTTGTCTGATGCAGTTATTTACCAAGAAATCCCTACCTTTTGCCTAGATTGCCCTTGCGGGTTTTCAACCTACCGAGAACATTTATTCTGTTTATGTCTCTAATTTTTGCCTAGACCGCCCTTTCAATTTTTCGGCCTATCGAGATGCTCCTTTTTTCCTAAGTCGCCCTTTCGGGTTTTCGTCTTAGCAAGTTGTTCTTTTATTTTACTAGGCGAAGTATTTCTTGACTGCATAAACATTCAGAGGACGTGGGAACTCCTTGCCATCCATTATTTCAAGAATTAATGCACCGCCAGAGAAGGCTTTCTTGACAACATATGGACCTTAAAAATTGGGAGTCCACTTTCCCCTAGAATCAGTGTTAAAAGACATGATCTTCCTAAGCACGAGGCCGCCTTATCTGAGTTCACGAGGCTTGAACTTCTTGTCAAAAGCTTTCTTCATTCTTTTCTGGTATAACTGACCATGACACAAGGCCGTCGTTCTTTTCTTTTCAATCAAACTCAACTGGTCAAACCTGCTCTGGACCCATTCAGCCTCTAACAACTTGGTTTCCATTATCATGCACAAGGAGGGAATCTCAACCTCAACGAGGAGCACTTCTTCTATGCCATATACAAGAGAGAACAGGGTTGCCCCTGTTGAAGTGCGGACAAATGTTCGATACCCGTGCAGAGTAAAAGGGAGCATCTCATGCCAATTTTTGTAAGTAACAACCATTTTCTGGATGATCTTCTTGATGTTCTTATTAGCAGCTTCAACAGCCCCAATCATATTTGGCCTGTAGGGAGATGAGTTGTGGTGGACAATGTTGAATTCTTTGCAAAGTTCAGTCATCATCATATTATTTAAATTTGATTCTTTGTCGGTGATAATCATACTTCGCACACCATGCTGACATACTAGATTATTCTTGATAAAAAGCACTACCACATGTTTAGTGACATTAGCATATGAAGCTGCTTCCACCCATTTGGTTAAGTAGTCAATTTCCCCCAAAATGAAACGATGTCCATTTGACGTCTTTGGTTAAATCATTCCAATAATGTAAATACCCCACATAGAGAAAGGCCATGGGGATGAAATAACATTGAGAAGCGTCGGAGGCACATGAATTTTGTCAGCATAAATCTGGCATTTATGGCACTTCTTTGCAAATTTGAAACAGTCAGATTCAATTGTCATCCAATAGTAACCTGCCCTAAGCATCTTTTTTGCCATTGAATGTCCATTAGCATGAGTACCAAAAGAACCTTCCTCAATTTCATGCATCAACATGTCTGCTTCCTTTCTATCCACGCATCTGACAAGACCATGTCATAATTTGTTTTATATAACACATCTTCATTGAGGAAAAAGTTGACTGCCAACCTTCTCAATGTCTTTCTAACTTTATTTGATGCACCAGCCGGGTATTATTGAGTCTGGAGAAAATGCTTGATATCATAATACCAAGGCTTGTCATCTGACACTTCCTCTGTTGAGAACACATGAGCCAGACTATCTAAACGTTGCACTATGATATGAGGCACATCATTCCAAGTATTCACTTGATACATAGAAGCCAGAGAAGCCAAGGCATCCGCCATTTGGTTTCCGTCTCTGGGAATATGATGAAATTCAACTTTGTTAAACAAGGGTAGTAATCTTCTAGCATAATCTTTGTAAGGGAACAAGCCAGGGTGACGAGTATCCCATTCTCCTTTAATCTAATTACCTACCAAAGTTGAAACACCACACATATCTAGAACTTTGATTCTGAGATCAATGGCTTCCTCGAGACCCATGATACAAGCCTCACACTTCACCATATTATTGGTATAATCAAATGTCAGCCTTGCGGTAAAAGGAATGTGTGATCCATGAGGAGTGATAATTACAGTAACAATTCCTTTCCCATAAGAATTCACAACTCCATCAAATATCATACTCCATCGGTATTCAGGATCAGCACCTTCCCCAAGAAAAGGTTCATCACAATATTTTTCTTTCAAGAACATCACATCCTCATCAGGGAAATCAAACATGATAGATTGATGATCATCAATCGGTTGGTGAGCAAGATAATCTGCTAGCATACTGCTTTTTATATCCTTCTGGGTGCAGTATTCAATATTGTATTCAAACAACAACATCTGCTAACGAGCAATTCTCTCAGTAAGGGCAAGCTTTTCAAAGATATACTTTATTGGATCTATTTTGGAAATCAACCAAGTAGTATGATTCAAAATATATTGTCGCAACCACTTTGCCGCCCAGGCTATAGCATAACATGTCTTTTCCAGCATAGAATACCGTAACTCACAATCAGTAAATTTCTTACTGAGATAGTAGATGTCATATTGTTTCTTTCCTGTTTCATCCTGTTGTCCCAAAATACATCCCATAGAATTATCCAACACTGTCAGATACATGATCAATGGTCTTACTTCAATGGGAGGGAGCAAGATAGGAGGTTCAAGAAGATATTCTATGATAGTTTCAAATGCCTTTTGGCAATCATTTGTCCACACACAACCCTGGTCTTTCTTTAACAACTTAAAGATCGGTTCGCAAGCTGCAATCATGTGGGAAATGAATATGGAATTGTAATTCAACCGCCCAAGGAAGCCTATAACTTGCTTTTCAGTCCTTGGCGCTGGAATTTCTTGAATTTCATTGACTTTATCTGGGTCAACTTCAATTCCTTTATGGCTGACAATGAAACCTAGCAATTTTCCTGATCGGACACCAAAGGTGCATTTGTTTGGATTCAAGCGGAGACGTTACTTCCTCAAACAATGAAAAAACTTCAACAAATCTTCCACATTCCCATCTTCAGTATGTGATTTGGCAATCATATCATCAACATATAACTCGATTTCTTTGTGCATCAGATCATGGAATAGGGTTGTCATAGACCTCTGGTATGTTGCACCAGCGTTCTTCAACCCGAAGGGCATCACTCTATAACAGAATTTTCCCCAGGGTGTGATAAACGTTGTTTTTTCCATGTCCTCAAGAGCCATTCTTATTTGATTATTTCCAGAAAATCTGTCCATGAAGGAGTATACTATGAATTTTGTTGTACTATCAACCAACATATCAATATGTGGCAATGGAAAATCATCTTTTGGACTAGCTTTATTTAGATCTCTGTAATCTACGCACATGTGAACTTTTCCATCTTTATTTGGTACCGATAAAATATTGGCAATCCATTGAGGTACACTGATGTCACAAGAAAACCATCATTTATTTGTTTTAACACTTCTTCTTTGATTTTCACTGCCATATCAGGGTGAGTTCTTCTCAACTTCTGCTTGACTGGCAGGCACTCTGGCTTCAAAGGTAAATTATGCTCCACAATATTAGTATCTAGACCAGGCATATCTTGGTATAACCAAGCAAAGATGTCCACATACTCTTTCAATAATTCATTCAACTTGCTCTTCATATCAGGATGCAACAGTGCTCCAATTTTGACTTCCTTTGGCTCTTCCTCTGAACCCAAATTGATTGTCTCCAATGGCTCTTTATACGGCTGAATGGCACTTTCCTCACGCTCGAGCAACCGTGAAACCTCTTATGGAATCTCATCATATTCTTCTTCATCGGCCCCATACACAAGATATTCAAAGTTTGGAGAGGGTGCAACATCATTGTATTCAACATGTTTTTTAATTAATCTGCACATGTGATTTATGATTTCTTTTAGAAACTGACACATATATCAAGTGATTTATGCAGATTTATTTACAGTTATTAGTTATTCCGAAAGGGTTATTTTCTGATTACCATTTTTCCAAGAAAAAGCAGAAAATAAAAACACAATTTTAAGAATCAAAGATAACTTTTATTAATGATTTTAATGAGCAAAGCAAACAGTTAAGTCCGTACAATATTAACTTTCACCTTGGGAAGAGTGAAACCATTTTTCAAAGATAAACAAAAACAAATTACTTTAAGACATGGATGCAAGTGGGAACATTAATAGTGGACCAATTCTAGACTCTAACTCCAAGCGTCACATAATTCAGCATCTCCTATTCTTCTTCATCCTCCACAATAGAAATGATCCCAAAAACAGTTTGATGAAGGCATCCTCCTCTATGGAAAATATCCTAATAGCTGCTTAAAGTAGTCTTCGACTTCGTGTTTTCACCTTTATCATTCTTCGTAAAAAATCTCAAACCAGCCCTGTTCTTGTTCATTGGTGGATCAACAATTTATCCCCACACTTTACTAGGGCCATTGCGCAAAACCTGCTTATCATCTTTGAATGAAGCCTTAGAATTCTCATTCTCTCTTACGTTATCAACAGACAAAGCTTGGAACTGAGTTCCAACAACAGCCTCATCTGCTTCAACCATACTGAAAGATGATAAATGAGATATCAACAATGCTTGTTTTCCATTTATAATGACCACCTTTCCTTCTCGCACGAACTTCAACTTTTAGTGCAGAGTTGAAGTGACATCCCCTGCCTCATGTATCCATGACCATCCTAATAAGCAGCTGAATACGGGTACGACATCCATGACTTAGAAAGTAATCTGGAAAAGGTGTGGGCCTATATGGATAGGCAAATCCACTTCCCCAATAACAAACTTCCTAGATCCATCAAAAGCTTTTATAATAATACAACTTGGGCGCATGGGAGCCCCTTGATACTTTAGCTTTATTAGCGTGCTCTTCGATATAACATTTAAGGTGGACCCATTATCAATCAGCATATTTCATAATGAATCATTTTTATAGTTCATGGATATATGGAGAGCCAAATTGTGATTCCTCCCTTCATCAGGAAATTCGTCATCGCCTAAGCTTAGGTTATTACAGGATGTAATATTACCTACCACACTGCTGAATTAATCTAATGGCATATCACTCTCCATGAAGGCTTTATCCAACACCTTCATCAATGATTCTCTATGAGCAGACGAGTTCATCAACAAAGCCAGAATAGATATTTTTGAAGGGGTCTGTAATAGTTGATCTATAATCCTGTAATCGCTCATTTTGATAATTTTCAAAATACCATACACATCTTTTTCTAGGGTAGCACCATTGGACTCCCCTACTTCCTTCTTATTTTCAATATTTTGCACAACTTTGTTACCAGGACTATCATTTCCCCGAACAACCCGTGCAAAAACACGACCACTGTGAGTCACTCTACTGGTCTCAACAATATTCTCGATATTAGACAAAGGCTAGAGGGGAAATTCCACAACAACCTCTAAAATAGTAGCATTGTACTTGTATGTTACAACTTTGTCTGATTTGTAAGAAATAGGCCCTAGAAAGTAAATCACCACTGGGGCAACAACTGGCTTGTAACCATATTCAATTTCAACAAGGGAATAATCATTAAAACAATGCACAATTACGCTCACACCTTCTTCAGAAAATTTAGGCATCATAGAATCATCGTCGAAGATCATATCTTCATCTGAAGATAAGAAGTCATCTGCAGAAGCATATTCATCACCCGACTCAGTCTCAACCAAGCAATCTTCAATAAAATTAACATCATAGTAATCATCTCTTTGGCCTGACACCTTGATAGTTCCATTATCCAATAACAACTAATACCTCTTATTACAATGGAACATCCTCGAGAATCCCTACAGTAAACCGGACAAGATCCATAGTGGTGCTCTACCTGACCCTCTATATGGAAGAAGGTAGCGTGCAATTGCACCAGATCATAGTTCATATGGTCCACATCAAAGATCCAGAACTCTCCAAGACATCCAAAGACCATGTTTACTTCCTCCTCATATTCTTCCCTGGGCCTGATTATATGGATGAAGCCCTCAACCATCATCTCCTGTAAATCAACCTTTATCTTATCGCAACCTTGTATATCAGTACTACAACTACCATAACCAGCACGGTCATGAGTAAAGTAACTAAACTCGCAAAGGTCTGCATGCATCTTTACCAAGTCTCCTCTGACCAAGTTGATATCATAAATACGGAAGTCCCCTGGACAACCAACAACCATGTTGACATTATTCGCTCCTCAATGCTTTGGCAGAGGATTATCTTTGACATTAGGGCTGAACTCCTTAAAGGGAAAAAGGACATACCTCACCATTTTCTGTACCTCTAATTTTAAGGAATAACACATTTCCACATTATACCCTAGTGCATCCTGATGGAAAGCGCACATCTGATCTACCTTATAGTACAAAGGAAAAGGTGAGGGTATAGCAGGGGTGGTCTAGTCAGGACCAACTTATTCTGGATCAATGATGGGAGTAACTCTGCATAAATCATAGTGATAGAGTCAAAAGCCTCTCTCCTTTGATTCTGCCCTTAATTTCCTTGAGGGGCTAGTATGTGATAAGCGACTGTAGTCTGAGCTATATTAACAACTGGAGTTACCAAGGCAACCTGTTAATGGCGTTGATGATTTCTCCTAGGAGGATTAACCCTTATCTCTTGAATAACAACATTTTTCTCTCGTTCTTTCTTTTTATCAAATCCATATGATGGTTTCTTCATACTACCAAAATTCTCACTTCTGGTCAGACGGCCTTCTCGTATAGCTTCTTCCAAATGGACGCCCATTCCCACCATCTCGGTAAAATCATTGGGTGCACTTTCCACCATTCTTTCATAATAGAATTCACCTAGGGTCTTCAGAAAAATCTTTGTCATCTCTTTTTCTTCCATTGGAGGAATCACTTGGGCGACTACTTCACGCCAGTTCTGTGCATATTCCTTAAATGACTCCTTGTCCTTCTGGACCATTTCCCTGAGTTGATCACGGTCAGGCGCCATGTCCACATTGTTTTTGTACTGTCTGATAAATGCTCCACCCAAGTCATTGAAAGAATGAATATTGGAACTGTCCAGGCTCATGTACTATTTCAATGATGCACCAGTCAAACTGTCTTGAAAGAAATGAATCAACAAGCGTTGATCATCGGTATGAGTAGACATTCTCCTCACATACATCACTAAGTGAGCACGAGGGTAAGTGTGACCCTTGTACTTTTCTAACTCTGGTACTTTGAACTTTCAAGTATTTTCACATTTGGAACCAAACACATATCATTCACATTCTTCCCAAACAGTTCTTTTCATCTGAGGGCCTTCAACTCTTTCTACATCTTATCAAACTGATCCTGAAAATCATCCATTCGATCACAGAAACCCATGCTTAAACTTGGTGCCGGAATAGGGCGATACACTTCATCATTAGCAAATAGTACAACATTCATCGAGGGAGGTGCAACATAGTGAATCTCATTTCTAACACTAGGGTAATATGCACCACATGAGGTGCATGAGCAGTAGTAGCTCGAGCAAATGGAGCAAATTGAGCATCCTAATTAAAACCTTTCGGCATAAAGTTCTTTGGAATTCCCCTAAGATTACCTTGAGGCAAACAATTCAGAACAATAGTAGTTGGAGTAGCAGAAATAGGAACATTCGGAGCTTCAGTAGTAACTATTGTCTGTTGAGGCTGAGAAAGTGGTGGCTGATTCTGAGCAGCAACCAAAGATTCCATCAGAACATTCAGATTGTCCATACCGGCCTTCAGAGCAAAAACTTCTTCACATAGATCACGATTCTCTTGTTCTAGATTGTCCATCTTTATTCTGAAATTGGCCCGAGTATTGTATTAATGAGATGGCTTGCTATATGAAGTAAAGAAGCTCAGTAAGACACCTGGATATGCACAAATAATGCAAGAAGTATGTACAATATGATGCATGATATGCAATGCACATGATTTATTTTATTTTTAATATTTCAAGGAACTCAAAGATTTATAGATAATTTTGCAAATATCAAAGTACTAATAAATTTGAACTACTGAAAATCTCAATATAACCACTTCAAAATGAATTACAACTTTTCAGTAAAAGTTTCAATTATCCCAAGTACAAGATGAAGACAAAGCCTAAAAACCCTATAAAAGTAAAGCTAATGGAGATCACTCTTCACGTTGACGCTTTCCTATGAGTCTTGCAATTTGAGTCTTCAACATCTGGTTCTCTTCCGCATATCTGTTGGCGACCTCTTTACAATCATCAGAGTCGGGAGGTGAGCAATTAAGGCCTGCTGAGGCTTAGAGGAAAATAAATCCTCTTGCCTTTCCATCGCCTCTACAACATGGCTCTCAAGAATCTCGATCAGATCATATTTCTCTTTCAGGTATGCTCGGTAAGACACCTCTAAAGTATGACACTTATTCTTCCAAGCTTCCTTTTCTTGCTGCATCCAGACTAAAGCAAGCTAGATCCTTCCACGACATCCAATAGGGGAGGAGTTGTCTTCAAAAACATATTAGACATACATGTTTCACGGGAATATGGCATCTTCAATTGGATGGCTCTTGCTTGCACCCACTATAGATAAGGCTCCAAAGAAATAGGCCCTATAAGTCCTAAGTCCTTCCCACTCTTCATGTGAATATGACGCCAAGCCTTCGCAATCTCCTCTTTAACTTACTTATGAATCTCTCCCTCTTTAAGGAAGAAACCACTCAGATGAAAACTATTTATATTATCCCTCGTCGAATATCCAAGCTATCGTCGTGCAAGAACATGGTTGTAAGTAATTCCTCCCTTTGTACTAAGAAGAGGTACATTGGGGAAACTACCACAGTTGTCGAAAATCTCTACATCATGGTATGCCTGATGATACCAAACAATATCTGAATGAATGAGGGCCGTAATCTTTGGAGCCTAACAAGGTTCCTTCTAGACATCTTAGAAAGCATCAGATCGAGGCAAGTGGGAAATAAACCACTAATACAACAAAGGCGTGCAGCATATGATCATCCCTCCATGATAAGAATCCTGAAGATGAATAGAGTAATAATCATCACCCAATAATGTAGGGACTGGGTTCCCAATCATGAAGATTATGATGACATTGATATCCACAAATTTTCCGACATTGGGAATTAAGAACAACCCATAAGCAAGTAGAGCAAAGATGGCATCAAAAGTAATCGCACTCTTCATTATGGAAAAATAGTGAGCTTTCTCAAATAAGAACTGAGCTGGTAATCCTCTAATCCCTCCTCTGGTAGTCATGTGGGCTTTAACCTCAGACTTCCCCAAATGGATCAATGCAGCAATATCATGGGATTTTGGATCCCCCTCCAAACTAGTAAAAGGAACACAATCATTAATAGGTAAACCCAACAGAGAATACTCCTCTAATGTAGGCATCAACTAATAATCAGGGAAAGAAAAGAATTGATACGTCGGATCATAGAACTGGACCAAAGTCGAGAGAATACCCTCCTTTATCCCAAGCTTCATAAGAGAAAGGATGGACCCATACTTCCTCCGAAAATCTGTAGAACTCTCGATCTCGGATATCAGACTCATCAGCTCACCTATCTTGGGATCTTTGAAAATGTAATTCCTAGTCTTTCTTTTTCTAGAATCCATGGTCAAAAGTACATGAGATATTCACAAAGAGTCAACTTTTAAGTCGCTTGAAATATAATGCCTTTAGAAGATGCTCATGGGTGTATAAATGCATAACGCAACAATCACACACAAGATCACAAACATAAGGTTCATAGGTTCAACGTCACGAGCATGAGGTCAAAGGTACTACCCACAAGGTACCTTCTAAAAGTTTATCACCTGCCGAACAAGGTTCTAGAGGTTCCCAAAGTCTACATCCTTCCTTCAAATATTACCAACGTCTCGGTTGACTCGATAATTAGTAATATTCTCAAGAAATATTCATCCGAGCATAGTATCGCATGACGACCATTTCAAGATTACTCTGTCATAGCTGTCGCACTACACCTAAAAGGCCAAGATGGGTTCAAGGTTCAACGGTCCTCAGTTTCAGCAGGCTCCCAGGTCAAAATCAACATGTCTTCCCAATTACTCAGTAAAAGACACTACAGCTAAAGGGGGCTCCACTGAGTGGGGGATCTCATGCCTCCTTTTTTGGGATTACTCCCTCAAAGTTAAAATGCCTATATCTCCCGTACTATCTTATGTTTGCCCAAGTTCGGGTATAGGACTTATGAGAAATCACCAAGGACCCTGAGAACTAGGAAAATCCAGACAAACATATAAACAACACATAATATACAACAAATAATAACACATACACAAATATAAACAAAGATAGGCTTAACCCACTTAGGGTTGGACAAGCATGAGGTCAATCTTTTCCCAGTGAAGTCATCGTTTTTATTTAGTGGTAGAAATATTGAGACTAAGCCATTGGATTGACTTCACTCGCACAGATCAAATAAAAATTGCCACCACACTTTATTGTTTCCAAAGGAACGGGAAAAGAGCGAATAACCCAAAATGAGGGGGAGAGAATCTAAGTTCATGGGTTGGTTATGCAAATGGAAGGTATTATAACCATAAACATCTATGGTACTCCACAGGAACCTTTGAAAATTTATGTATTTTTGCTATAAGAGTTGTATAAAAATAGATTGTAAGGATGAGAAAAGAAATATTTTTTACAATTTTTCTCCCGCTGTGGTTGCAAACCTTTAGTACTTACATACCATCTTCCGTGCAATAGGGGATCAAGGTACACATAGTTCACCTTTAAAAAATTTAAAACACAAGCGTGTTGGTTTAATTTTAAGAGAGAAGACATCATCGTCTTATCCAAGTGGAAAACATACTTACTACCCACAATTATGAGAAAGGAGAATTTGCGTCATCTCAAAGTGGGGGATATATCTTGGATTTTAAAAATCAACAAAGCTTCTCTTAACCCACAAGTGGAAAATATCTCACTTCACTACATATCATAGAAGTATAGTAGTTCGTATCACTACAAGGATTGACAAGAGTCTAATCTTTTGAGAAAATTTTAAAGTAAAAAGACAAAGTGGAAAAATGGTTTGAATAACATTGATTGACTTTTAGTCATCTCACAAAAATGTCAAGGTATTATTAAGTTGATTAAAGTTTGATTAAGAAAATATTTTGAAAATACATGGACATAAGTCCAAGTTTATTATGAAAGTTGTTCAAGTTCAAAAACAAGAAAGTTTTCAAAAGGAGGGAGAAGATTTTTGAAATTGAAGAAGATGGGAGGAAATGAAGGGACCATCCTAAGGCATAAAGTAAAAGCTAGGGGAAAAGAACCGTCTAACCAACGAGAATCCAACACTTGACATAATGAGTAAATGTAGAATTCCCATCATTTGGATTGAAAACAAGCAAGAAAAGATACTAAACCTCTTAAGAAACCAAGCTTAAATTGCATTAAGTCTTCACAAAAATTGGGCAGACTAACAGTTGTATACAGATGAATTCCAGATCACAGACATAGCATGTAATCATAATAAACTACCCACAAAACAAACAAACAACTCAATGTCTTAGGGTGAACCCCAAGAACTCCAGACAAAATAACAATTGAGGTCACAAGGTCTCAAGGTAGGTAAAGGTCTCTACTCCTAAGTCCAAGAAGTCCATAATCTCCATAATGCCAAGGATAGTCACCAAGTAGTCCAAGTAACATTAAATACTTTTAGGCTTCAAGTTGATTATTAAGTACCTTCAAAAAAGAAATGAAAAATCTCAAATGAGTAAAATAAAAATGACATAAAAGAAAAATTCTCAAATGAGCAAAGATGAAAATAGCATGAAATGTAAATGCTAAAATAAATATGCTTAAAGTAAAAGCATAAAAATAAAAGCACAAAATAAATTCAATTTTTAGAAATTAGAGGTTAGTTGAATGACCATCTTGAAACTTGTATTTCAAACTCATTAGAAGATTGATAAAATCAAATCCTCTCAACAACAAGTTTCATTTTCTTTTTGTCAAGTATATCATCCATTCAAAATTCTCAAGGGAATAATAAATAATCAATGATGTTTAAGTGATTCACTTTGACCAAAGTTTATGAAGATTCATTAGAGGATTGATAAGACCAAAGCCTCCTAACAATGAATCTTAATGTTATTGGATCAAATGATTAAAATCAACATACTTGGGCTTACAAACATGGGTTTGGGCCACGAATTATCATTTCTCGAATCGGGAAAAATTTAGCGCTATGTTAAGCAATTTAAGTGGACATATATAGAAGTCACACCTATTTTGAGGTCGGTCAATAACAATTTATGTGTCCTATGCTTGGAGAGATGATATGTACATCATTCTCTTACAACATATGACACAATAAGAAGGGGATAAGATGAAGAGGGATGAGAGAAGATTTAAACCATATTTGAACCAAAAAAATTAATCAAACTATTATTAAAATCATTCGTCCATTTTTATGGAGTTAGATTCAACACCATGGATCTAATGATGTTAATAAAGCTCATGATCAAAATCCCATAGTCCAAGATCAGCTAGAATATATACAAAAAATATAATTGTATTTAAAATAAAGAAAAATGTTTTTTTTTAAAAGGAAACTTAGAGGGGGAAATGGAAATTATATTTAAATCAACCAAGAAAAATCGAATGAGGCCATAGAAAAAATCAGAAATATACTCAAATGTTTATATAAAATTTTTGGTAATATTTTAAAGTCAAAAACTATTTTTTAAGTAATTAAAAACAAACCAAAACAAATAAAAATGATTTAAAGTATATCAAATCTAAAAATAAAATTATGAAAAAATAAAATTCAGAAAGAGAATATTTGAAAATATTTTTCTGAATTTTTTCATAATTTTTGAACCAGAAATGAAATTTCTTTAATTTTTTGAAGTTTAAAAATATTTAAATATAAAAATAGGAAATAAAAAATAAAGTCAAAAAAATGTGGACCAATGGATCAGACGCGCAATGCATATCATGGTCTTTAGTTGAATAAACACATGATCATTAATTAAATCAGATTTTAAAAAAATAAGAGTGGCGCACTTTCATAGGTTGATAGATGACACTTTGGTCATCTTCAACCTCCAGCCAACGAAATCTTCAGGTTTCATAAACTGTAAAATTAGAAGACGAGACCGGTACCATTCGCTTCATCCCTTCAAGACGATTCAAATGGTACCTTCGCGAAAAATTTATATAAGTTGTAGCTCATGTTAGAACAGAGTTTGGTTTTAATCATATCTTAGAATTTTGATGATAAAAATGAAATAAATTTTGTTATATTTATGTTATACTCTGACTTGTATGCTCGCTAAATTCAGATGATGCTCTGACTCACGCATCTTAGAAAGAAACAGGATTCTACGCTAGTACAAAGCAAACTCAGAATGAAGAGAAAATCCTCAGCATTCTCTGATAGATGCACGCTGAATACAACATCTGATAAATATAAGCTTAAAGTAAACTCTGATGAACACATATTGAAGAATACTCTGATAAAAGAAAAGATCAAGTAAACTCTGAAATGGAAACGCTGGAAGTAAATGCTTCAACTTCCAGAGACAAGCTCTGATAGTACCTTTGGTTATTAAATGCTAAGACGGCTAACGCACTCAAGTGTACTACGCACACTAGCATTGGAAACATAAAGACCAAATCTACTCTCTACATGCAACACGCATCATTGCAAGCACGCTTCATTAAATGCATGCACTATCATCAAGGAATTAACGGTCAAATTAGAAGTTATATATAGAAGACCTTTTGTATCAAAGAAAGGTTACTGACTTACGTAAAATATACTTACACTCACTGTTTTCATACTTGTAAACTAATACTGTATAGTGGGTAGATATTAAGTATTGGGAAACAATCTTAGTGAAAAATCACAGTTGTGATAAAGCTTTTTAGAAGCAAATCTGTTTCACTACTATTTAGATACAATTTTGTAAGTGTTCCTTGAGAGATCAATTGGGTAAGATTTCTCAAGAGGGCTAGGACTAGTTGAGTCTTAGAGGTTTTAGTCACTTACAGTTGCCTTGTGCATTGTATTGTTAGTCACACCAGTTTGGTTGTGAGCATGTAATCAGTTTTATTATAGTGGATTAAGTCCTCATTGAGAGAGGCGAAATCACCTTGGCGGGTGGACTAGAGTAGTTTGAGTTTCAAACGAACCAGGATAAAATTACCAGTGTCCTTCCATTAGTATTGTGCTAAAAAAGAAGAAAAACTTATTCAACCCCCCCTTCTAAGTGTTTTCTCAACCTTCAATTGCCATCAGAGCTCTAGTTCTGGGTGCAAACACCTAACAGTGTCAGAAAAAAGATCCAGAAGGAAAACACTATGGCATCTGAACAAATCAACAACAACTGCACCAAACCTCCTATGTTTGATGGAGAAGACTTTGAATACTGGAAGGATAGACTAGAAAGTTTCTTTCTAGGTCATGATGCTGGTCTATGGGATTTGGTCCTTGACGGGTACACTCATCCAGAAGATAAAGACGGAAAAAAAATTGACAGAAGGAACATGGATAAGCAACAAAAGTTATATTTCAAGAATCACCATAGAGCCAGAAACATCTTTCTGAATGTTATCTCAAAAAATGAATATGAGAAAATCACCAACAGAGATACGACACATGACATGTTTGAATCACTCAAGATGACTCATGAAGGAAATGCTCAAGTAAAAGAGACAAAAGCTCTGGCTCTCGTTCAGAAGTATGAAGCATTCAAAATGGAAGTAAATGAGTCTATTGAAGTTATATTCTCGAGATTCCAAACTCTGATTGCTAGCCTAAGAGTTCTGAACAAAGGATACACCAAGGAAGATCATGTTAAGAAAATCATCAGAAGTTTACCCAGAAGATGGGCATCTATGGTCACTGCATTCAAAGTATCAAAAGATTTGAATGACGTTTCCCTTGAAGAACTTATCAGTGCTTTAAGAAGTCACGAGATAGAACTTGATGAACATGAGCCTCAGAAGAAAGGTAAGTTTGTAGCTCTTAAATCCATTAAACATTTGAAACTAATGCTTTTCAGGCAGAAGAAGGAAACTCTGAAGATTCTGCATCAGAAGAAGACGAGTTATCTCTGCTCTCCAGAAGGATAAATCAGATGTGGAAACATAGACAAAAGAAGTTCAAGAACTACAAGAGGTCAGAAGATAAACCAGAATCTTCTAGACATAAGAAGTCAAGCAGAATAGTTGTAGTCTGCTATGAATGCAAAGAACGTGGACACTACAGAAGTGACTATCCTAAGCTGCAAAGAGAAAGGCCAAAGAAAAAGTTTGGTAAAAAGAAAGGCATGTTGGCCACCTGGGATGATTCAGAATCATCTGAAGCTGAATCTGACTCATAAGATGAATACGCTAATCTAGCGTTTATGGCTACCACAATAGATGACTCAGACTCAGACTCAACCAAAAGAGGTATTCTCTGAATTTTCTAGAACTGAACTTGCTGAAAGCCTATTTGAACTGCTTAAAAACTATAGTAAACTCAAAATCAAATACAAGAAACTAAAAAAGAATCCAGCATCTGATCTTGAGAAACTTGAAACAGAAAACTCTAAACTTAAAGAAAACATTTTTAAACTCAAATAAGATGTTCAAAAATTGGAAAAGAATTCTATTTCAGATTCTGCTTCAAGATCAAAAGATATTCTAAAAGAATATGACTCTAGTTTTCAAACGTTTCTCGCTAAAAGCATAGATAGAAGCAAAATGGCTTCAATGATCTATGGTGTTAGTGGAAATGACAGAAGAGGTATTGGATATAAATCTCCCAGAGGGAAAGAAATATATAAACCTAATCCCGTTGAGGAAATGGTTATATAGTATAAAACACTACATAAGCAATTTAATTTTGGGCACACACGTGATATCAAATACACTTCTCACTCTGAAAATTCCTATGCAAAATCAAAGTTCAATCTGAACTATAGAAACTCTAACCAAAAAGGACCCAAAAAGAAATGGGTACCTAAGGAGAAAATAATCTATGTTGCAGATGTCCTTAACAGCTCAGTTGAAACACCAGTCATGGTACATGGACTCTGGATGCTTGCATCATATGACGGGAAGAAAGTCTATGTTCCAAAGTCTAGAACGTAAATCTGGAGGCGATGTCAAATTTGGAGGAAATCAAAAAGGAAAGATTATTGGTTCTGGAACCATCGGAAACGGTAACCTTCCCTCTATAACTAATGTTCTATTAGTAGAAGGATTAGCTCATAACTTGCTGTCCATAAGTCAATTAAGTGACAACGGTTATGACATTATCTTTAATAAAAAAATCCTATAGAGCTGCTAGTCAAAAAGACAGAACAATCCTTTTTACTGGAAAGAGAAAGAATAACATCTATAAAATTAATCTTTCTGATCTTAAATCTCAAAATGTAAAATGCCTTATGTCTGTTAGCGACGAGCAATGGGTCTGGCACAAAAGATTGGGACATGTTAGCATGAGAAAAATATCTCAAATTAACAAACTCAATTTGGTCAGAGGACTCCCTAATCTAAAATTTAACTCAGAAGCTCTGTGCGAACCTTGTCAGAAAGGAAAATTTTCAAAACCTTCCTTTAAGTCAAAAAATGTTGTTTCTTCCTCTAGGCCATTGTAACTTCTTCATATTGATCTGTTTGGACCAGTTAAAACTTTATCCATCAAAGGCAAGAAGTATGGATTGGTCATTGTTGATGACTATAGCAGATGGACATGGGTTAAGTTTTTAAAACACAAGGATGAGTCACATTTTGTGTTCTTTGACTTCTGCATCCAAGTTCAAAATGAAAAGGATTTTAGAATCATAAAAGTTAGAAGTGATCATGGAGGAGAATTTGAAAATAATTATTTTGAAAAGTTTTTTAAAGAAAATGGCATTTCTCATGATTTCTCTTGTCTTAGAACTCCCCAACAAAATGGAGTTGTAGAACAAAAGAATAGAAATTTGCAAGAAATGGCCAGAACCATGATCAATGAAACTAATATGGCTAAACACTTTTGGGCAGAAGCAGTGAACACAGTGTGTTACATTCAAAATAGAGTCTCTATAAGACCTATTCTTGAAAAGACTCCTTATGAATTATCGAAAAACAAAAAACCCAACATTTCATATTTCCATCCTTTTGGATGCACTTGCTATATTCTGAATACTAAAGATAATCTGAACAAGTTTGATTCTAAGGCACAAAAGTGCTTTTTGCTTGGATATTATGAATGCTCAAAAGGCTATAAGCTATACAACACAGAAACTCTGATTGTTGAAGAATCAATCAAAGTCATATTTGATGATAAACTTGGCCAGCAAAAGCCATAGCAAATTGAAAATTTTGTAGGTACAGAAGACCACCTTACAGACTCTGAAGAGTCAGAAGCAAAAGACATCTCAGAAGATCCTCCTATTGAAAATGCTCTGGAAAATCTAAGAATTTCTGAACAATCCGCACAAAATAAATTCCCCAGAATCACATCCGTACACCCATAAAATGTGATTATAGGAAAGAAAGAAGATCCCATCAGAACAAGATCCTCCTTCAGAAACAATGAAGAATCACTATTTAGATTGGTCTCGCTGATTGAGCCAACTTCAATAGATGAAGCTCTACTGGATAATGATTGGATCCTAGCTATGCAAGAGGAATTAAATCAATTTTCAAGAAATGATGTGTGGGATCTTTTTCCAAAACCAAAAGGATTTAATATCATTGGAACTAAATGGGTCTTCAGAAAAAATCTGAATGAGAAAGGAGAGGTTGTTAGAAACAAAGCACGACCAGTGGCTCAGGGTTATAGTCAACAAGAAGGAATTGATTATAATGAAACCTTTCCCCAGTCGCCAGGTTAGAATCAATTAGATTATTAATTTCTTTTGATGTTCAACACAACATCTCATTATATCAAATGCATGTTAAAAGTGCCTTCTTAAATGGTTACATAGAAGAAGAAGTTTATGTCCACCAACCTTCGGTTTTTGATGACTCAAAATTTCTAGAACATGTTTTCAAACTGAAAAAGTCTTTGTACGGTCTGAAACAAGCTCCCAGAGCTTAGTATGAACGTCTGAGTAACTTTCTTTTAGAAAAGAATTTTACTAGAGGCAAAGTGGATACAACTTTATTCAGAAAAACATTTAAAAATGACATTTTAATCTGTCAAATATATGTTGATGATATTATTTTTGGAACTTATAATGTCTCTCTTGGAAGAGAATTTGTTGAATCTATGCTGGCTGAATTTGAGATGAGTATGATGGGAGAACTAAAATTATTTTTGGGAATTCAAATAAATCAAACGCCAGAAGGTACCTACATACATCAGACAAAGTATGTCAAAGAACTTCTGAAGAAATCCCAACTATCAGAAAGTAAAGAAGCAAAGACCCCAATGCATCCCACACGCACTCTGGGAAAAGACGAGGTAAGTAAGAAGGTAGATCAGAAACTCTACAGAGGTATGATTGTATCTCTTCTCTATCTTACTGCATCTAGACCAGATATTCTATTCAGTGTATGTTTATGTGCTAGATTCCAATCAGATCCTAGAGAATCTCAGTTAACTGCTGTTAAGTGAATTCTGAGGTATCTGAAAGGTACTACTAACCTTGGACTGTGTTACAGAAGATCCAAAGATTTTAAACTAGTAGGTTATTGTGATGCTGACTTTGATGGAGATAGAATAGAATGCAAAAGCACCTCTAGAAGCTGTCAGTTTCTAGGTGATAACGTCATCTCATGGTACAACAAGCCACTATTGCACTATCAACCACTGAAGCTGAATATATATCTACTGCTGGATGTAGCACTAATATAATCTAGATGAAGACCCAGTTGGAAGATTATCATCTATATGAAAGTAAGATTCATATCTTCTGTGATAATACCTCTGCTATCTGTCTCTCAAAAAATCCCATCTTACATTCTAAGGCAAAACATATATAAATTAAACATCATTTCATAAGGGACTACATTCATAAGGGAATTTTAAACTTAAACTTTGTAGACACAGACCATCAATGGGCTGAAATTTTTACTAAACCCCTTGCTGAAGATAGATTCAAATTCATTCTGAAAAACATCAACATGGAATTTTGTCCTGAATGAAAATATTTTTTCTTCTATATGTGTTTCCAGAATGTTCTGAAATGAATGTTCTAATTGACTGCTCTTCAGAAGTTTGAAGAGGAGTTACATCAGAAGCCATTCATCTTGTTCTGAAATGTGTCTAATATTTCATTACTAGAATGGTCAGAAGTTCATTATATTAAACCAGCTGTCACACGCTACCCTCAGAAGTTGAACGCGTGTTTCAATTCTGAAGGGTCACGCATGCGTGCACTACTATTGAGACGCCGTTCCTAGGTAATTGCTCATATTTGATAAAATTCACACAACCCTCTTAAATGTCAAATCTCATTAATTATCTATAATTATTATGTTTTTTAAACGTTTAATATTCTTAAATTTCTCATTAAATTAATTTTTTTTACTATATATACCCTTGCAAAATCCTTGTTCTATTTTTTTAATCTCTTTCTCAAACATCAAACTTCTCTATGTCTTTGTGCAAACTCTCTCAAATCCCTTCTCATATTCCAAAACTAAATGTTCAAATGGCTTCATCATCATCTCCTTCCTCAAGTAGCGCTCAACAAGCAAAAAAGTATGTTACTCCTGAGAGAATGACGCTGATTCTAGTGGATAGCTTGGAAGTGGTAGCTGAACTCATGGTAGACTTTGATAATATGAAGGAAAATGGGTTTGACTTGGTCCCTGCTTTGGAGTTCAAGGGTTGGAAAAACTTCTTTGATCGTCTTATAGGACCAGTATTACCTCATCTAGTGAAGGAATTCTGGATTCACACTATTACTTCCCCAAAGGTCATCCTTTCGTTCGTCATGGGCAAAGAGATTTCTATAACTGAGAATATCATCAGAAAGCTTATAGGTTTTGAAGGACATGGCGTTACTGGAATCTCTAGTGGACGAACGGATATGTCCAAGGTGTATGCTGAAATCTTTATTTTCAGACAAGCTTCAAACAAGATCAGAGACTTGAAGAGCTACTATAAAAACTGGACAAGAATTATCCATGGCTGCATATATCACTAGAAGGAAACTATTCTCATGATTACATTAATGCTAATCAACAGTACCTTCTATTCTATCTTGGAACAAATGTAAAGATTGATCTGACATACCTTCTATTCAACCATCTGTGGACGCATGTGAAGGAAACTAGGGAAGCTGAGAGGGTCAGAAACCCTAAATCAAATAGAAACTGGATCCCTCTGGGAAGACTAACTTCAGACATTATGACTGAGAATGGTCTGATAGCCCACTTAGAAGATGCAAACTTACTTGGAGAGTTGGATCCTACATGTGGAAAAGCTTTGACCAGGAAGAACCTATTGAAGAGGAAGCTGATTGATAAACTTCTGGTAGAACCTACACCATAAGTCTCAACAACAGTCACAAGTAGGAGAATCCCCATTGAAGATTTTCCCCTGTTCAACTCTGGTGATCATCCGGAGATTATTCTGCACTTCATTGAAGCATGCAAAGAAAGTGGTATCCCCATTGACCCTGCTTGACTTCAAGGAAGAAATCTCCCTCCACCATATGTTGTCCTCCAGAAGAAGAAAAGGCAAGCTGAAGAAGGCCCCTCTGCTCGACCTCAGAAGAAGAAGAAGAAATCAGTAGGTACAATCTCTAAAACCATTTCTGTTAATGATTGTGCGCATGGAAACATCTGTTGAACCTCAAACCCTCGAAAATATAGAAGTTGACATAGACCTAACACAATCCTCTGAGCCCCTAGATAAAAACCTTGAAATTGACCAAGTGTTATCTGACATAGATGATTTTGCTGATGAAGTACCTCAACAAACTTAAACTCAAACTCAAATACCTCCTTCTGCTCCTCACCATCAGAATCCAAATAATCCTGCTCACAACCATCTACGAACATCCCCCATCATACCTTTATCACCAAGACTCTCTGAGTGGTATGATGGTTCTTGGAGACTACCTGGCATAAATGTTCCATTGGCTACACAACCACCATCCTTCTTCCTACCATCTGAAAACATTTTTGCAAGCCTATTTTTGCAAGCCCAGGTATAATTAATTTGAAATCTTTTATCCAATAACTTTGAGGTTCATTGTTAGGAGGCTTTGGTCTTATCAATCCTTTAATGAATGTTCATAAACTTTCGTCTAAATGAATCATTTAAACATCATTGATCATTCATTGTCGCCTCGAGATTTTGAAATGAATGATATACTTGACAAAAAGAAAATAAATCTTGTTGTTGAGAGGCTTTGATTTTATCAATCTTCTAAAGAGTTTTTAAATGCAAGTTTCAAGATGGTCATTCAACTAACCACTAATTTCTAACTCATTAACAATTGAATTTTATTTTTATGATTTTACTTTTTTTTACTTTAAGCACCATTTATTTAGCATTTTCATTTCATGCTATTTTCATCTTTGCTCACTTGAGCATTTATATTTATGTCATTTTTTATTTTGCTCACTTGAGCTTTTTATTTACTTTTTGAAGATACCTAATAACCAACTTGAACAATAAAAAACTTTAAGGTAACTTGGACTATTTGGTTACTATCCTAGGCATTTTGGATTTATGGACTTCTTGGACTTAGGAGTACAGACCTTGACCTACCTTGAGACCTTGTGACTTCTATTATTGTTTTGTCTGGAGTTCTTGGGGTTTACCCCAAGACATTGGGTTGTTTGTTTCTTTGTGTGCAGGTTATTCTTATTATGTGCTTTGTCCATGATTGGAAATTTTTTTGTATATAACCGTTACTCTGCCCGATTCTTGTGAAGACTTAATGTATTTGAAGCTTGGTTTTCTTAAGAGGTTTATTTTCTTTGCTTGTTTGGTTTCAATACAAAGGATGTGGATTATACATTGACTCCTTATGTCAAGTGTTGGCTTCTTGTTAGTTTGACGGTTCTTTTCCCTAGCTTTTACCTTATGCTTTAGGGTAGTCCCTTCATCTCCTCCCATCTTCTATAATTTCAAAAATCTTCTCCCTCCTTTTGAAAACTATTCTTGTTTTCTAAACTTGAACTGCTTTCACAATAAACTTAGACTTAGGTCCATATATTTTCAAAAATATTTTCTTAATCTAATTTTAAACAACTTAATCATACTTTGACATTTTTTTGAGAAGACTAAAATTCTATCAATCTCATTCAAACCATTTTGTCACTTTGGCTTTTTACCTTAAAATTTTCTCAAAAGATTAGACTCTTGTCAATCCTTGTAGTGACGCGAGCTACTATACTTCTATGATATGTAGTGAAGTGAGATATTTTCCACTTGGGTGTTGAGCGAGGCTTTGTTGATTTTAAAATACAAGCCATATCCTCCACTTTGAGATGACACAAATTCTCATTTCTCATAATCTTGGGTAGTAAGTATGATTTCCACTCGGATACGATGATGATGTCTCATCTGTTAAAATTAACCAACACACTTCTGTTTTAAAATTTTAAAAGGTGAACTATGAGTACCCTAATCCCCTATTGCACGGAAGGTGGTACGTATACACTAAAGGTTCGCAACCACGGCGGGTGTAAAAATTGTAAAAAATACTTCTTTTCTCATCCCCATAATCTATTTTTGTATACAACAGTTATATCCAAAACACAAATTTTCAAAGAGGTTCCTGCCGAGTACCATAGATTTTTAGGATTCTAATACCTTCCCTTTGCATAACCAACCCCCGAACATAGATTATTTCCCCTGTTTTGGGTTATTTGCTCTTTTACCATTCCTTTGGAAACAATAAAGCGCAGTGCCAATTTTTATTTGATCTATGTGAGTTAAGTCAGTCCAATGGCTTAGTCTCAACATTTCTACCGCTACAGAAAAAATGGCGACTTCACTGGGGACAAATCGACCAAATGTTGGTCCATCCCTAAGCGGGTCAAGCCTATCTTTGCTTACTTGTGTATATGATGTTGTTTGTTGTATATTATATGTTGTATATATGTTTGTCTAGATTTTCCTGGTTTTCAGGATGCTTGGTGATTTCTCATAAGTCCTATACCTGGACATGGGAAAACTTAAGATAGGACGGGCGGTGTAGTCATGTTAACTTTGAGGGAGTAATCCAAAAAAAGGAGGCATGGGATCCCCCATCCAGTGGATGCCCCTTTGATTGTAGTGTCTTTTACCGAGTAATAAGGAAGACGTGCTACTTTCGACCTTGAAGCCTGCTTAAACTGAGGAACGTATAACCCTTAACCCATTTTGGCCTTTTAGGTGTAGTATGGAAACTACGATGGAGTAATCCGAAAGTGGTTGTCACGCGATACTACACTCATGTTGTACCCCAATATTTTCCCCTAAGATTCCTCTATCATCTCATATCAATTCAAGCATATCAAGATCACACTAGGGTTTGGCTCTTCTCCTTATCTTTAGGTTTGCTCATGAGGAATCACCAAGAAACTTGATTTGTATATTGTGATCATCTATGTTATGTATTATCTAATTTTTAACTAACAAATACAATGAGTGTTTTCTCTAATTGATGATCCTATAGGTGAGGGCACAACACATTTCATCAGGTGGATTCATAGGTTTATGAGTTTATTTCCATGCCTTCTTCAACAATTTCTTCATTAAGATTCAAGCTCCATCATTGAGGATTCTTTAAAGTACATCATGATAAGGTCTACTATGATCCATCGTGCCTCAATTTTTCAAAGAAAGTCAAAAGGTGCAAGGATTAATTGAAGAAGTTTGACCTAATTGGACAAGTTCTTGATTTCTTGATCACAAGTGCATAACCCTCTCAATTCTTAACATTTGGAAGTGATTTTTGGTGCTATGGTTTATTATTATCATCCTAAAAAACTTCTATCCACATGGAAAAAGTAATTATGCAAGAAAGTGTGACAAAATTGAAAAGGGTTCCCAAGTCATGTTGGTGCTTTAGGAGCTAGGGTTTTGGACTTCTAAGGGATATATCTTGCTAATCTTTTGAGTTTTTTGACTAATTCCAAAGACATTCTTCTCTTTAAAGGGTTTTCAATCAATCACTTCAAAATTTCAAGAAACATTTATGTGGAATATGCTTAATGATTAAGATAGATTACAAGTCTCCTTGAAAGGCCTTTGAATTTTAGGGTTTGACTTCAAAAGATCATAACTTGGTAAATTATTATCTCCTTGAGCCCATTCTTTTTCCATAATTATATTAAGAGTGTGAATCTCAACTTTTATTTTATGTCCAAAGCATGAAAATGGTTAGAATGTGCCTTAAGAATTCAAAAGGTTATAGGTCATTTCATGGATTTTCACCAACTTCACAAGGTCATAACTTTCTCAATTCTTCGAGTTTTTAAGTGGTTCAAATCTCAAAATGTCATTTAAGAGATCTACTTAATTCCATATTTTTTGGTAAAAAGCAAATTTTGAGTGTAAGGTCATGTTTGGATGCAAAACATTACAAGTCACTTTTAATGCCAAACTTAGAAATTTTTCTAAGTGTGGAAAATCCGTGTGTTTTTGTTGATTTCAAAGATATAAAAATTTTGATCCTAGACACCAAATGTAACCATTCTTTTCACATCAAAATTTTTGACAAGAGACCTCTCCAATGCTTCAAAAATCACATCATATAGAGCCCTACATTGTTCGCACCATGGCTATGAAGTTGGCATCTTGAAATTGAAGTTTCTTGATCAATAAAATTTGAAAATTAGTTTAAACTAAATTTCAAGCCTGTTTAAGGATCAATCTGCGACTAATCATGTTTAGGAACTTTCCATAATGATAAACGACCCTTGAACCATCCATATTGCTGAGTTTTGATCCATGTGAAGTCACACTTTTCCCACTTAGCAGATTCACGCGATTTCATTGGTTTTGCCTCCAATTCACATGCTTGAGTCTTACATCATGATCAACTATAAATAAAGATCATCCATCACTCATTTTCTCAAGATTTTAATAGCCAATTGACCTTTGTTCAGATCCCATACGAACTCTGAATTTGAATTTCTGATTTCATGCATTCTAACTCCAAAACACCAAAAGCTTCATTCAGTTAGCTTCGTTGAACTTATTTGAAGCTAACCATAATCTTACCTTCAAGAATTGTGACCTATATTGATATACAGAAGTCCAGTTTCAGGGCCACCTTTTTCTACTTTGTTCAGGTAGATTTCTTGGTCAAATCTATCCAAATAAAAGACTAATCTACTCTTTGCATCCATCTGATTCTCATGCTTTTTATAACTTGCAATTTCACTGAGATTTGAGTGAGATATTCCAGAATTTCGTGCTTGCTATTATTTATGCAATTTCACAATTAAAGCCTTGCTCAGTTTATATAAATTTGGCGCGCTAGTACCATTAGAATCATCTTGAAGAGATGAATCTAATGGTACCGGTCTGGTCCTCTAATTTTACAGTTTGAGGAATCCCAATTTAGGGCGTCTAGAGGTTGAAGACAACCTATGTGTCGTGCTTCAACCAATGAAAGTGTGACATGTGATTTTTTAAATTCAATATGGTATGTTTGCTTTATCATACACGCGCTTTGAGAGCCCTTGGATCTGATTACTTCTATTAGTCAGACTCCATCCAACGTGCCAAAATTTTAGTTGTTTTAAATATTACAAGGTGATCCGGTGCAATTTCCAAAGGTGATCATGATATGCACAACGTGCCTGATCCTTTGGATATGATTACTGACTCTCATCCAATGGTCTACATTTTTTTAAACTTTATTTTATTTTCTGTTTTTTACACAAAACTTCAAAAAATCATAGAAAATTCATTTCTGACTCAAAAATTATGAAAACATTCACAAAAATATTTTCAAATATTCACTTTCTAATTTTTATATTTTCAGGATTTTATTTTTAGATTTTATATTTTTTATAATTTTTTCCTTATTTTGATTTGTTTCTAATTATTTAAAAATACTTTTTGATATTTTTTAAATTCTAAAAATATATATAAAAGTCATTCTCCTTATTTCTGACTTTCTGATATTTTTGTAGAATTTTATCTTGACTTTTAATATTTTTAATATTTTTTCACTTATTTGAGTAATTTCAATTAGTTTAAAAATACTTTTCTGTTTTAAAAAAAAATTTCCAAAAAATTTATAAAAATATTGGAGATCATTTTTTATTTTTCTGTGGTTTATTTAAATTTTTCTTTGATACTTTGGATATGGTTTGATATATTTCTTTTTATTTTCATTTTAAAAATATATAAAAAATCATTTTTCCTTTTTATTTTATTTATTAAATGCAATTTATTTTTTAATATATTCTAGCTATGTGTTTGTTAATCATGAATTTCATTAACATCATTGGATCTTGAGTGTTGAGTTTAACTCTAGTAAAATGGATGGATGATTTTAATGATAGTTTGCTTAAATTTTTTATTTAAATATCTCCCTTACCTCTTCATCTTATCCATTTCTCATTGTGTTACATGTTGTTAGAGGATGATCTACATATCATTTCTCCAGACATATGACACATAGGTGCGAATTCTATATAGTCCACTTACGATTGCTTAACATAGCGCTAAATTTTATTCCGATTCGAGATATGATCATTCGTGGCCCAAACCCATGTTTTCAAGCCCAAGTATGTTTAATTTGAAACCTTTGATCCAATAAGCTTGAGGTTCATTGCTAGGAGGCTTTGGTCTTATCAATCTTCTAATGAATCATCATAAATTTTAGACTAAGTGAATCATTTAAACATCAATGATCATTTCTTTTTGCCTTGAGAATTTGAAATTAATGATATACTTGAGAAAAAGCAAATGAAACTTGTTGTTGAGAGGATTTGATTTTATCAATCTTCTAATGAGTTTTCAAATGCAAGATTCAAGATGGTCATTCAACTAACCTCTAATTTCTAACTCATTAACAAATGACTTTTATTTTTATGCTTTTACTTAATGCTCTTACTTTAAGCACCATTTATCTTAGCATTTACATTTCATGCTATTTCCATATTTGCTCACTTGAGCATTTATCTTTATGTCATTTTTTTTGCTCACTTGAGCTTTTCATTTTCTTTTTAAATATACCTGATAACCAACTTGGATTATTTGGTTACTATCCTTGGCATTTTGGAGTTGTGGACTTCTTGGACTTAGGATTAGAGACCTTGACCTACCTCGAGACCTTGGTGACTTCTTTTGCTATTTTTTCTAGAGTTCTTGGGGTTTACCTCGAGATATTGCGTTGTTTGTTTCTTTGTGTGCAGGTTATTCTGTTTATATGCTTTGTCAGCAATCGGGGATTTATTTGTATGCATCTGTTACTCTGCCCAGTTTTTGTGAAGACTTAATGCGTTTGAAGTGTGGTTTTCTCAAGAGATTTTCTATCTTTGCTTGTTTTGTTTCAATCTAAAGGATGAGAATTCTACACTAACTCCATATGTCAAGTGTTGGCTTCTTGTTGGTTAGACATTTCTTTTCCCTAGATTTTACCTTATGCTTTAGGATAGTCCCTTCATCTCCTTCCATCTTCTTTAATTTCAAAATCTTCTCCCTCTTTTTCAAAACTCTTCTTGTTTCTTGACTTGAATCGCTTTCATAATAAACTTGGACTTAGGTCCATGCATTTTCAAAAAAAAATTCTTAATCAAACATTAAAAAACTTAATAATACTTTGACATTTTTCTAAGAAGACTAAAAGTCAATCAATCTCATTCAAACCATTTTGCCACCTTCTATTTTTACCTTAAAACTTTCTCAAAACATTAGATTCTTGTTAATCCTTTAAGTGATGTGAACTACTATACTTCTATGATATGTAGTGAAGGGAGACATTTTCCACTTGGGTGTTCAACAAGGATTTGTTGATTTTAAAATCAAAGCCATATCCTCCATTTTGAGATGACGCAAGTTCTCCTTTCTCATAATTGTGGGTAGTAAGTATGTTTTTCCACTCGGATAATACAATGATGTCTCGTCTCTTAAAATTAACAAGCACACTTGTGTTTTAAAATTTTCAAAAGGTGAACTACGAGTACCCTGATCCCCTATTGCACAAAAGGTGGTACGTAGGCACTAAAGGTTCGCAACCGTGGCGGGTGAAAAAATTATAAAAAATACTTATTTTCCCGTCTCCACCATCTACTTTTTATACAACTCTTATAGAAAATTTACACAAATTTTCAAAGAGGTTCCTGCAAAGTACCGTAGATGTTTAGGGTGCTAATACCTTCCCTTTGCATAAACAACCCCCGAACTTAGCCCTCTTTTGGGTTCTTTGCTCTTTTCCCATTCCTTCGGAAACAATAAAGCATGTTGGAAATTTTTAATTTGATCTGTGCGATACAAGTCAATCCAATGGCTTAGTCTCAACATTTGTACAGCTACAACTCATACGAGTTTTTCTTGAGAATATTACTAATTACTGAGTCAATCTGGACATTGGTAATATCCGAAGGAAGGATGTAGACTTTGGGAACCTTTAAGAACCTTGTTCGGTAGGTAATAAACTATTATACCATACCTTGTGGGTAGTAACTTTGACCTCATGCTCGTGATGTCGAACCTATGAACCCCCATGTTTGTGACCTTGTGTGTGATTGGTGCATCATGCATTCATGCACCCATGAGCATCCTTTAAAACATTTGTTTCAAGGGACTTAAAGTTGACTTTTTGCAAATATCTCAGGTAATGTTTAACCATGGATTCAGGAAAAAGAAAGACTCAGAAGTACAGTTTCAAGGATCCTAAGATATATGAATTGATGAGTCTGACTACCGAGATCGAGAGCTCTATAGATTTTCTGAAGAAATATGGATCCATCGTGTCTCTTATGAAGCTCTGGATGAAGGAGGGTATTCTCTCAACTTTAGTCCAATTCTATGATCCGATGTATCGATGTTTCACATTCTCTGATTATCAATTGATGCCTACATTGGAGGAGTATTCCTACCTACTGGGTTTACCTGTTACTAATCGTGTTCCTTTCACCAGTTTAGAGGGGGAGCCAAAGTATCATAAGATTGCTGCTATGATTCATTTAGGGAAATCTGAGATTGAGGCCCACGTGACTACCAAAGGAAGAATTAGAGGATTACCCGCTCAATTTTTATTGGAGAAAGCTTTCTACTTTGCTAGGATGAAGAGCACAATTGCTTTTGAGGCTATCTTTTCTCTACTTACTTATGGGTTGTTCTTATTTCCTAACATCGACAAATTTGTGGATTTCAACGCTATTAAGATCTTTTTTATTGGAAATCCAGTCCCTATATTATTAGGAGATACTTATTAATTCGTTCATATTTGGGATTCCTATCATGGAGGGATAATCATTTGTTGCACGCCTTTGTTGTATTACTGGTTTATTTCTCACTTACCTCGGTCTGATGCTTTCTAAGATATCAAGAAGGAACCTCATTGGGAACAGAAGATTATGTGCCTCACTCATTCAAATATTGTTTGGTATCACCAGGCTTACTATGATATAGAGATTGTCAATAGTTGTGGTAGTTTCCCCAATGCACCTCTTCTTGGTACAAAGGGAGGAATTAACTACAATCTCGTTCTTGCACGACATCAGCATGGGTACCCGATGAGAGACAAGCCAAATAGTATTCATCTGAGTGGTTTCTTTCTTGAAGAAGGAGAGGATCATAAGGAATCTAAAGAGGATATTGCAAAGTCTAGGCGCCATATTCACAGGAAGAGTAGAAAGGACTTGGGACCTAGAGGAGTCATTTATTTGGAGCCTTATCTTCGGTAGGTACAGGAAAGGGCAGTTCAGTTGAAGATGCCATATTCTCGTGAGGAACCATTACCCAGTATGTTTGTGAAGACCACTCATCCATTTTTAGATGATGTGGAAGAGCTTCAGCTTGCCCTGGTTAGGATGCAGTAAGAGAAGGTCGCCTGGAAGAACAAGTGTCAGACTTTAGAGATGTCCTACCGAGCATATTTAAAAGAGAAGAGTAACCTGATCGAGATTCTTGAGAGTCGTGCTATTGAAATGATGGAGAGGGAAGAGGATTTACTTTCCTCTAGAGTTCAATCAGGACTTAGCTACTCACTTCCTGACTCTGGTAATTGGAAAGAGGTTACCGACAGGTATGCAGAAGAGAACAAGCAGTTGAAGGCTCAGTTTGCAAGACTCACAGGAAAGCGTCAGCGTGTGGAGTGATCTTTTTCAGCTTTGCCTTCTTAGGATTTAAATTTTATCTTCTCTTGTACTTTTGATTGTTGAAACTTTTACTAAAAAGTTATAATCCATTATGAAGTTATTATAATGAGATTTTCAGTATTTCAAAATGTGTTAGTACTTTAGTATTTGCAAATTGTCTATAATTCTATGAGTCCCTTGAAATATTAATAATAATAAAATAAATCACGTGCATTGCATATCATACATCATCTTGTACATATTTCTTGCATTTTTGTTCATACCCAGATGTCTTACTGAGTTTCTCTACTTCGTTCAGCAAGTTGTCTCACTGGTACAATACTCGGGCTAATTCCAAGAAGAAAATTGAGAATCTTGAACAAGAGAATCGCGAGCTGCGTGAAGAAGTTACTACTTTAAAAGCTAGTATGGCTAATCTGACTGCTTTGATGGAATCATTGGTGGCTGCTCAGAATCATCCACCACTTGTTCCTCCTTCTGCTCAGCCACAGCAAACAACAATTTCTTCCGAAGGTCCATCAGGTCCCATTTCTGTTACTCCAGTTACTGCTGCACAGAACCGTATGCCTCAGAGTTACCCATGGGGGATGCCAGAAAATTTCATGCCAGAAGGGTATAATCTTGGTGCTCATGTTGCTCCAATTATTCAAGTTGATGCTACTCTCGCACCTCCTATGGTGCATGTTACTCCAATGGCTAGAAATGAGATCCATTATACTACACCTCCTTCGGTGAATGCTATGTCGTTTGCTAATGATAAATTTTATCATCTTGTTCATCCATCGAGTGAAAGTGTGGGTTTCTCTGACCCGTTGGATGACTTTCATGACCAGTTCAATGAGATGTAGAAGGAAGTGCAGGCTCTTTGAGGAAAATAATTGTTTGGACAGAATGGCAGTGAACTCTGCCTAGTTCCCAATGTAAAGGTGCCATCAAAGTTTAAAGTGCCGGAATTTGAGAAGTACAAGGGAAACTCTTGTCCTCGTGACCACCTCGTGATGTATATCAGGAAAATGTCTACCCATACTGATGACTAACGTTTTCTTATTCATTTATTCTAAGAGAGTTTGACTGGTGTCGCTCTGAAGTGGTATATCAGTTTGGACAGTAGAAGTATCCACACCTTTAATGATCTAGGGGAAGCCTTTATCAAGCAGTATAAGTACAATATGTTCATGGAACCTGATTGTGACTTGTTAAGGGCAATGGCTCAGAGAGACAAGAAGTCATTCAAAGAATATTCGCAGCGTTGGCACGAGTTAGCTGCCCAGATGATGCCACCTATAAGAGAACAAGATATGACCAATGTCTTCTTGAAAACCCTTGGATCATTTTATTATGAAATGATGGTCGCCAGTGCGCCAAGTGATTTCACCGAAATGGTGAGCATCGGTGTTCGTTTAGAAGAGGCTGTTAGAGAAGGGCTCTTGACAAAGGATGAAGGGAAGAAAAAGTCATCATACGGATTCTGTCGAAAGCAAGAGAGTGAAATGAATGCTGTTATTGGGGAAAGGAAGATTAAGTTACCTATAAGACATCATCGATACCAGTAACAAGTTGCTTCTGTGACTCTAATTATCAATGTAGCTCCAACCATTGTTGCATATCAAAGAGCATCTCTTCAGGGAAATCAAGGGCAAAATCAGAAGCGAGAAGCTTTTGACTCCATTCCAATGAGCTACGCAGAGTTGTTCCCGGCTTTGATTTAGAAGAAGTTGGTTCAGACTAGGCCTCCCCTGCTATAACTTTACCTCTACCCATGTATTATAAGGTAGACTAGACGTGCGCTTTTCATCGAGGAGCCCCAGGGAACAGCATTGAGAACTTTTATACTTTGAATTATGAAGTATAAAAGATGGTAAGATCTGACCTCCTATCCTTTAAAGTTGTTGGCCCTAACGTGAAAGATAATCCTTTGCCTAAGCATGGAGGAGAAAATGATGTAAACATGGTTTCTAGTTATCCTGGGGACTTCAGAATTTTTGATATTAACCTGGTTAGAGGAGATCTGGTGAAGATGCACGCTGATCTTTGTGAATTTAGTTACTATACACACGACCATGTTGGTTGTGGTATTTGCAGTACAAATATCCATGGATGTGATAAGATAAAAGATGGTCTTCAAGAAATGATGGATGAATGCCTCATTCATATAATTAGGCCAAGGGCAGAGTACGAAGAAGATGTGAATACGGTCTTTGAATGTCTTGGGGAATTCCGGATTTTTGACGTGAATCATATGAATGACGATTTGATACAATTACATGCTACCTTCTGTCACATGGATGGTCAAGAAAAACACCATTATGGGTCTTGCCATATTTTCTGCATAGATTCTCGTGGTTGAACCATAGTGAAAAAGGGTGTTCAATTATTATTGGATAATGATACTATCAAAGTTTCAAGCAATAGAGATGATTACAATGGGATAAACATGATTGAAGATTTCTCAGTCGAGACTGTGTCAGACGATAAATATGTTTCCGCAGATGAATTCTTTTCCTCGGATGAAGATATGTTCTCCAGTAATGATTTTGTGTTGTCTAAGTATTTTTAAGAAGGGATGAACATTATTGTGCCTTGTTTTGGTGTTCCTTCCCCTATAGAGATTGATTACCATAGCAAGACTGTTGTTGCTCCATTAGTGATTTGCTTGTCGGGTCCTGTTCCTTACGAATCAGAGAAAGTTGTGCCATATAAATACAATGCTATTATCATAGAGGATAGTATGGAAGTTCCCATATAATATTTGTATGATGTCAAGAATATTGCTGAAGCCAGTCGGGTGACCCGTAGTGGCCGTGTTTTCGCACCTATCATTTGAGGGAATGTTAATGATGATAAAAATGTTGTTGAAAGTACTGAACCTAAGAAAGAAGTGGGGGAATCTAGTGGTACTACTCTGGAAAAAGATGTGGATGATATATTAAATATTATCAAGATGAGCGACTACAGGATCATAGATCAATTGTTGCAAACTCCATCAAAGATATATATTTTAGCCTTGCTAATGAACTCTTCTGCCCATATGGAATCTTTGATGAGTGTATTGGATCAAGATTTTATGGAAAGTGATATGCCTTTGGACCAATTCAGCGGTGTCGTATAGAATATTACATACTGTAATAGCCTAAGTTTCTATGATGACGAATTGGACAATGAAGGAAGGAATAAAAACTTGGCTCTCCATATCTCAATGAATTGCAAGAACGATTAATTATCCAATATGCTGATTGACAATGGGTCCACTTTAAATGTCATGCCGAGGAGCATGCTCATGAAGTTGAAGTACCAAGGGACTCAAAGAACTCCCATGCGCCAAAGTGGCATAATTGTGAAAGCATTTGATGGATCGAGGAAATCTATCATCAGGGAAGTAGATTTTCTTATTCACATAGGCCCGTACCTATTTCAGATTACTTTCCAGGTTATGGATATTGTTCCCGCTTACAGCTGTTTACTGGGACGACCGTGGATCCACGAGGCAGGATTCGTCACTTCAACTTTGCACCAGAAGCTGAATTTAGTTCGTGAAAGAAAGGTGGTCATCATAAATGGAGAACAAGCTTTGTTAATATCTCATTTATCCTCTTTCAGTGTTATGGAAGTAGATAAAGCTTCTATTGGAACTCAGTTCCAAGCTTTATCCATTGATAATGTGAGGAAAAATGAGGATTCTATAGCCTCATTTAAGTATGCTCAATAGGTAGTGCATAATGGCCCTATCAAGGCGTGGGGGCAGATTGTTGATCTGCTTGTGAATAAGAATAGAGATGATTTGGGATTCTCTGTGAAGAGTAATAAATGTGAGATTATGAAGCTGAAGCATGCCTTGGTAAAATACCAAGACATCTTTCGTAGCAGAGGTTATATTCATCCAACTGTTCCTAGGATCAATGCTATTCTAGAAGGCGAAGTAGAGCAAGAGACGTCGAATTATGTGACACATGGAGTTAGAGTCCAAAATTGGGTCACTATTGATGTTCCCTCTTGCATTCATATCTCAAAGTAATTTGTTTTTGTTAATCTTTTCAAAAATCTTTCACTCTGCCCAAGGTGAAAGTATTGATATTGTATGGGCATATTTGTTACTTTGATCTTTAAAATCATTAATAAAAGTTGTCTTTGATTCCCAAATTATGTCTTTATTTTCTGCTTTTTCTTGGAAAATGGTAATCAGAAAAATCCTTTCAAAATAAATAATAATTGTAAATAAATATGCATAATCACTTTCTATATGTGTCAGTTTCTAAAAACAATCATAAATCTTATGTGCAGATTAATTAAAAATCTCGTTGAATACAATGACCCTGCATCCTCTCCCAACTTTGAATATCCTGCTTATAATGCCGAAGAAGAAGAATATGATGAAATCCTAGAAGAGTTTTCACGGTTGCTTGAGCACGAGTAAAGTACCATTCATCCATATAAAGAGCTGTTAGAGACAATTAATTTTGGTTCAGAGGAAGATCCAAAAGAAGTCAAGATTGGAGCATTGCTTCATTCCGACGTTAAGAGCAGGTTGATTGAATTGTTTAAAGAGTATGTGGACATCTTTTCTTGGTCATACCAAGACATGCCAGGATTGGATATTGATATTAGGGAACATCATTTGTCACTAAATCCAGAATGCCCGCCAATCAAGCAGAAGTTGTGAAGAACTCACCTTAATATGACAGTGAAAATTAAAGAAGTTTTAAGGCATATTAATATCAGTTTTCTTGTGACATCAGTGTACCCTCAATGGATTGCCAATATTGTTCCAATAATAAATAAAGGCTGAAAAATTCACATGTGCGTTGATTATAGAGATTTAAGCAAAGCTAGTTCAAAAGATGATTTTCCATTGCCACATATTGATATATTGGTTGATTGTACAACAAAATTCAAAGTATTCTCATTCATGGATAGATTTTCCAGATATAATCAAATTATAATGGCTCATGAAGACAAGGGAAAAAATGTTTATCACACCCCGGGGAACATCCTATTATAGAGTGACGCCCTTCGAGTTGAAGAACACTGGTGCAACGTACCAGAGGGCTATAACAATCTTATTCCATGATCTGATGCACAAGGAAATTGAGGTATATGTTGATGATATGACTGCCAAATCCTAGACTAAAGAAGGGCATATAGAATATTTGTTAAAATTGTTTCAGCATTTGAGGAAGTATCGTCTCCGCTTGAATCCAAATGAATGCACCCTTGGTGTTTGATCAGGAAAATTGTTGGGTTTCATTATCAGCTAGAAAGTGATGAAGTCTATCCCGATAAATTTAAAGAAATTTAAGAAATGCCAGCGCCGAGAACTAAAAAGCAAGTTAGAGGCTTCTTTGGGCGTTTGAATTACATTTCCATATTTATCTCCCATATGACTGCAACATGTGAACCGATCTTTAAGTTGTTAAAGAAAGATCAAGGTTGTGTGTAGACAGATGATTGCCAAAGGGAACTTGAAATTATTAAAGGGTGTCTGCTTGAACCTCCTATATTGCTCCCTCCTGTTGAAGGAAGACCAATGATTATGTATCTGATAGTGTTAGATAATTCTATGGGCTATATTTTGGGAAACCAAGATGAAACGGGTAGAAAAGATTATGACATTTATTATCTTTAAAATAAGTTTATTGACTCTGAGTCACAGTTTTCTATGCTTGAAAAAACATGTTGTGCTTTGGCCTGGGCTGCAAAACATTTGTGGCACTATATGTAGAATCATACTACTTGGTTGATTTCAAAAATGGATCCAATTAAGTATATTTTTGAAAATCCTTCTCTTACTTGGAGAATTGTCGGTTGGCATATGTTGTTGTCTAAATATGATATTGAATACCATACTCAGAAGGCTACAGAAAGCAGTGTGTTGACGGATTATCTTGCTCACCAACCGGTGGATGATTATAAGGCTTTTAAATATGATTTCCCTGGTGAGTATGTGATTTTTTTGAAGATAAAAGATTATGATGAACCTTTTCCTGAGGAAGGTCCTGATCCTGAATTGCGGTGGGGTATGGTGTTTGATGGAGCTGTGAATGCTTATGGGAAAGGAAATGGTGTTGTGATTACCGCTCCTCATGGATCACATATCCCTTTTAGTGCAAGATTGTCATTCGATTGTGCCAATAACATGACAGAGTATGAAGCTTGTATCATGGGTCTCGAGGAGGCTATTGATCTCAGAATCAAAATTCTAGATGTATATGGCGATTCGACTTTGGTAATAAATCAGGTTAAAGGAGAATGGGATACTTGTCACCCTGGTTTGATTCCCTACAAAGACTATGCTAGAAGATTATTACCTTTCTTTAACAAAGTTGAATTCCATCACATTTCCAAAGATGAAAATCAGATGGCGGATGCTTTGGACACTTTGGCTTCTATGTATCAAGTATATACTTGGAACGATGTGCTTCGTATCACAGTGCAGCGTCTGGATAGGCCGGCTCATGTGTTTGCAGTAGAGGAAACGTTAGATGAAAAACCTTCGTATTATGATATCAAACATTTTCTCCAAACTCAGGAATACCCAACTAGTGCGTCAAACAAAGATAGAAAGACATTAAGAAGGTTGGCAGACAACTTTTTCCTCAATGGAAATGCGCTATACAAAAGAAATTATGACATGGTCTTGCTCAGATGTGTGGATAGACACGATGCATACATGTTGATGCATGAATTCTATGAAAGTTCCTTTGGCACTCATGCCAATGGACATTCGATGGCAAAAGAGATGCTTAGGGCATGTTACTATTGGCTGACAATGGAATCCGACTGATACAAATTTGCAAAGAAGTGCCATAAATGCCAGATTTATGCTGAAAAAATTAATGTGCCTCTGACACTTCTCAATGTTATTTCTTCCCCGTGGCCTTTCTCTATGTGGGTTATTGACATGATTGGAATGATTGAACCCAAAGTGTCGAATGGCCATCATTTTATCTTGGTGGCAATAGACTACTTCACCAAGTGGGTAGAAGCAGCTTCATATGCTAATGTTACTAAGCAAGTGGTAGTATTATTTATCAAGAATAATCTTATATGTCGGTGTGGTATGCCAAGCAGGATTAACACCGACAACTGCTAGAATTTGAATAACAAGATTATGATAGAACTTTGTGAAGAATTCAAGATTGTCCATCACAATTCATATCCCTATAGACCAAAGATGAATGGGCTGTTGAAGATGCTAATAAAAACATTAAGAAGATCATCCAGAAGATGGTCGTTACTTATAAAGATTGGCTTGAGATGCTCCCTTTTGTTTTGCATGGATATCGTACATCCGTCCTTACTTCAACAGGGGAAACCTCGTTCTCTCTTATGTATGGTATGGAAGTTGTGCTCCCCGTTGAGGTTGAGATTCCCTCTTTACGTGTGATAATGGAAACCAAATTGTCAGAGGCTGAATGGGTCCAAAACATGTTTGACCAATAGAATTTGATTGAGGAAAAGAGAATGACGGCCTTGTGTTATGGCTAATTATACCATAAGAGAATGAAGAAAGATTTTGATAAGAAGGTCAAGCCTCGTAAGTTCATAGAAGGCAACCTCGTGCTCATGAAGATCATATCTTTTAATGCTGATTCTAGAGGCAAGTGGACTCCAAATTTTGAAGGCTCATATGTTGTCAAGAAAGCCTTCTCTGGCGGTGCATTGATTCTTGAAACTATGGATGGTGAGGAGTTCCCACGTCCTATGAATCCTGATGCAGTCAAGAAATAATTCGCCTAAAAGAAATAAAAGAATAACTCACTAAGTCGAAAACCCGAAAGGGAGGCTTAGGCAAAAAAGAGTGTCTTGGTAGGCTAAAAACCCGAAAGGGCAGTCTAGGAAAAAATAAGAGACACAAACAGAATAAATTCTCCCGCTAGGTTTAAAACCCGCAAGGGCAACTTAGGAAAAAGTTAGGGATTTCTTGGCAAGTAACTGCGTCAGACAAGACTTTATCATTGAAGCAACAATCTTCTTAGACCCTCACCATACTTCAACAGAAGTTGCTGCTCAGGAATTCTAATTTGTTAGGGGTAATAGTGGTCATTTTATTTCAAAGTATCTTTTCCAATATATTACCATTTTCCAAACTTTGTAATCATCTATGGGGTCTCGCCATTCGCACACTACCACTCTATTAATAAAGTTTGAGCTTTTATCCAATTCTTTGCAATTATTATTTTATTCTGATTACAAAGACTCCATTTATTATTGATAGTAACTTTCAAAACAAAGAGATTTAATAATAAAATTGTTTTTGAAAAGAATTTACAAATTACCTTTTACTTTAGATTTTGTGATTCAAGAAAAAACGAAAATAGTGATTCCGAGGATGAACGAACTCTGAAGTAGGCATTCCCCAAGAAATTTCTTTCAGGTTGCTTTCGATGATATGCGTATGATCTTCTTGTTGTTTCTCGAAAAGTAGGATATGGTACCAATTGATGTATGGTGCGGTATTAGATTGGTGATCCAATTTTCCCCAGTCAGGTCTTGGTTCAATTTTTCCCTCCAGATTGATAATTTTGGTTTCGGGTTTGCATGGTTTGAAACTTCTATCCCAGATTCTCTAGTGAGGTCTTCACTCATATGACGAAACTTCCTTCTCCCTTTGTGTGATGAGGTGGAATCATTTGTAAAACATCACCCTTTGCAGTTATGTCATTATTGTTCTTGTTTGGAAACTAGACAAGGGCAATATATTTTATAAGAACTGTTGAAACAAGTGTCAATTTTTTGGGTTTTCTCCAGCCAATCGCTGGGTTTGATTTAAAATCCCCATAATATTGATTTCTTGTTGTATTGTTTGACTTCTTAAATCCCCAAGTAAAACTAAGATAATGTTTCTCTCTGAAAGTTGTTATCCCCATGTGGTTTCATGATTTCTCCCTAGAGAAGTTTGTGTAATCATCACTCTTGGTATTGAAGAATGTATTTTTGGCTCCTCTCGACGATGTGGTATTGTCTTCCCCAATGAAGTCAGCACGGGATCCCTAGATGATATCTCGAAGGCATGGTTTTCACCTGCCCTAATGAAGTTAGTATTATCATCTCCAGTGGAAGTCTAGACATTGTGACATTATTTTCTCCATTGAAGTTTGTGTGATATTACCTGGTGAAGCTTGGAGGAGGATGTTATATCCCTGTATATGTACTTATTTTTTATTTTGATTATTTTCGGATTATGATTCTTCCCAGTGAAGTTAAGCCGTGAAATGGGAATTTATTTCCTCAGTTGGTTTTTACTTTCTTACGAAATTTTCCTCCTGGATGTGATTTAGCCGAGTATTGACTTTACCCAAGCCGGTTTTGTCTGGTTATTCCCAGTGTTGTATGTCTGTTTTGTCAGCATATACATTATAACATTCATACATTCATACATACATCATGCATAATTGAACTTAAAATTCATCGCAAATTTGCATTAATTAATATTTTTTTGGCATATTACCCTATTTTACAGAGTTATGTTATCCCTCGTGGAAGAATTTTGCTTTAGCCTTCTTATTTGGCTCATTAACTGGTTAGATCGATGTTTCCCCTTTGAGTTTATTTCTCATCAGATGCTATCTTGGTTGACTTTTTCACTCGGTTTATTTCTGTTTTGAATCTATGGTCCCCGACAACATTATTACTCTGATTTCCGTAGGCTTCGAACTCTAGATTGAGGGTGTGCATTTATTTTGCACAAGAAGATTTTATCTCCTCAGTATGAAAATATTGAAACTTCCCCAGAGAAGTCATATTTCTTTGCCTGAAGGGTTTCTTATAACAGCAAGTGGTAGGTCTCTTTATTTGAGCAACCTATACTTCCCCAGTAAGTTTGTTAGTTCCCCGAGAAAATTCATTTGTTTACACCAATGAATGGTAGTCTCGTCGTTATAGGAGATAGTTCGTTGTTGAGATTTGTTACTCCAATGGATGGTAGTCTCGCCATTATGGGAGATAGTTCGTTGTCGATATTTGTTACTCAATTGGATGGTAGTTTCATCATTATTGGAGATAGTTCGTTGTTGAGATTTGTTACTCCAATGAATGGTAGTGTCATCATCATGGGAGATAGTTCTTTATTGAGATTTGTTACTCCAATGGATGGTAGTCTCGTCATTATTAGAGATAGTTCTTTGTTCAGATTTGTTACTCCAATAGATGGTAGTCTCGTCATTATGGGAGATAGTTCGTTGTTTGAGATTTGTTACTCCAATGGATAGTAGTCTCGTAATTATGGGAGATAGTTCATTGTTTGATATTTGTTTCTCCAATGGATAGTAGTCTCGTCATTACGGGAGATAGTTCATCGTTTGAGGTTTGTTACTCCAATGGAAGGTAGTCTCGTCATTATGGGAGATAGTTCGTTGTTGATATTTATACTCCGTTGGATGGTAATCTCGTCATTATAGAAGATAGTTCATCATCGAGATTCATTTTTATCTGAAGAATTCATTTGTTTCCAGTCATAATTACTGATGCTGATTATTTTTTTCCTTCCCTAATATTGGTACTTTCTGGTATTATCTTACCATTTCTTTCCCCCTGTGGGTTGACATTACTTTTTTTATATCTTCTCAGTGAGTGGATAGTTTTCAGTTATCTGTCGATCACCGTTATCCTTTACTTTCTCTCCTCCATATTTGAGTTGATGTTGCTTTATCTCCTCCTTTGGATTTACCCCAGTAGAGTGGAGTCTTCTGTTCACCAGCGGTTTATTTTCCTAGTTGGAATTTTCGTTGATCCTTTATTTTATTTCCCACATCCCCAGTGGTGTCCTGTGTCACCTTTGGATTTGTGTGTTTGCATGCACAATCATATGCATTTCATGGCATCTTAGGGCCAAAAATATGGTTTGTTTTATATTTAAGTATCATCAATCGTGTCGACACGAAGATTTTAACCTTCTTATCTCGGGATAAAAGACACTTAAATAAGGGCAGTTGTTGTACCCCAATTTTCCCCCCTAAGATTCCTCTATCATCTCATATCAACTCAATCACAACAAGATCACACTAGGGTTTGGCTCTTCTCCCTATCTTTAGGTTATCTCACGAGGAATCACCAAGCACCTTGATTTGTATATTGTGATCATCTATATTTTGTATTGATTAACTTTTAACTAACAAATACTATGAATGTTTGCTCTAAATGATGATGATATGGGTGATGGCACAACACATTTCATGAGGTGAATTCATAGGTACATGAGTTTATTTCCATGCCTTCTTCAACAAAGCTTTATTGAGATTCAAGCTTCATTATTGAAGATACTTTAAATTAATATCATTACAAGGTCTACTATGATTCATCATGCCTCAATTTGTTAAAGGAAGTCAAAAGATGCAAGGGTGGATTGAAGAGTTTGGCCTAATTGGAAAAATTATTGATTCTTTGATCACAAGTACATAACTCTCTCAATACTTAATATTTGGAGGTGGTTATTGTTGATAAGGGTTCTTATTGTCATCCACAACAACCTCTATTCACATGGAAAAGGTTATTGTGCAAGAAAGTTTGTTAAAACTGAAAAGGGTTTCCAAGTCCTTTTGGTGCTTGAGGAGCTAGGGTTTTGAACTTCTAAGGGCTATATTTTGCTCATCTTTTAAGATTTTTGAGTAATTCCAAATACATGCTTCTCTTTAAAGGTTTATCAAATAATCACTTCAATATTTTCAAGAAAATTTGTTGTGTAAGATGCCTAATTATGAAGAAAGATTACAAGTCCCCTAGATAGGCCATCAAATCCCTTGTGTGATTTCAAAAGATCATAACTTGTTCAATTTTTATTTCCATGAGCCCATTCTTTTTCCAAAATGATCTTAACGATGTGAACTTCAATTCTTATTTTTATATGCAAAGCTTGAAAATTCTTGGAAGTTTGTTTAAGAAATCAAAAGATTATAGGTCACCTCATGAATTTTCACAAATTTTACAACGCCATAAACTTTTCAATACTTGGTATTTTTGAGTGATTCAAGTTTCACAATATTCTTTGGGAAGTATACTTAAATCTAGCATCAACTATAAAAGCTTAATTTTGGAGGAAGGAATTTTTTGAACTCAAAACAATATAGGTCACTTTTGAAGAAAAACTTAGAAATTTTCTAAGTACAAAAAGTTAGCATCTTTTTCTCAACTTTGACTCATCACAACTTTTAGCTCAGACATCCATCTGATTCCATTCTTGGCACATTAAAAATATTGTGAACTTATCTTTTAAATTCTTTAAGAACCATTCCCTAAGACCCTGTGAGCTATGAATACCATTGATTCAAAGATGGTACCTTGAAACTGAAGTTTCACTTCAAGTCAGATTACAAAATTCATAATTTGGCTTCTAATCACAAAATTTCCACGTGTTTTCCATTTAAACATGATTATCAAATATCTTTGGATCATTTAGAATGATAAAACGCATCATTTGATTGAGTTTTGATGCACATGTGATCAAACTTTCTTAATGATCATAGGTGTGCATGAACTCAAGAGAATTTGCATCATACACCCCTCCTCTTGATTCCATTCGCTTCTCCTATAAATATAGTGTCTATTCCACTCATTTTAGCAAGCTTTTGATATCCAATTGGCCCTTGTTCACATCCCACACGAACTCTGAATTTGAATTTTTGATTTCTTGCATTCTCACTCCAAAACACCCAAAGTTCCATTCAGTTAGCTTCATAGAACTTCTCTGAAGCTAACCATACTCGTACATTTAAGAATTGTGACCTATATTGATCTACATAAGTCTAGTTTCAGAGCCACCATTTGCTACTTTGTTCAGGTAGATTTCTTGGTCAAATCGATCCAAATAAAAGACTAATCGACTCTCTTCATCTTTCTGATTCTCGTGCTATTTACAATTTGCAATTTCATTGAGATTTGAGTGAGATATTCCAGAGTTTTGTGCTCGTTATTATTTCTTCATTTTCTCAATTTAAGCCTTGCTCAGTTTATATAAATTTGGCGCGATGGTACCATTAGAATCGTCTTGAAAAGACGAATCTAATGGTACCGGTCTGGTCCTCTAATTTTACAATTTGAGGAACCCTAATCTAGGTCGTCCGGAGGTTGAAGACGACCTACGTGTCGTGATTCAACCAATAAAGGTGTGACATGTAATTTTTTTGAATTCAATCCAGTGTGTTTGCTTTATCATACATGCGTTTTGAGAGTCCTTGGATCTGATTACTTTTATTAGTCAGACTCCATCCAGCGCGCCAAATTTTAGTTGTTATTTAAATATTAAAAGGTGATCTGGTGCAATTTCCAAAGTTGACCATGATATGCACAGCGTGCCTGATCCTTTGGATCTGATTACTAGCATATTTTTACTCTCATCCAATGGTCCACATTTTTTAAACTTTATTTTATATTCTGTTTTTTACACCAAACTTCCAAAAATCATAGAAAATTCATTTCTGACTCAAAAGTTATGAAAAAATTCACAAAATATTTTCAAATATTCACTTTCTGATTTTTATATTTTCATGATTTTATTTTCAGATTTGATATTTTTTTATAGTTTTTCCTCTATTTTAACTTGTTTCTAATTATTTAAAATTACTTTTTGATGTTTTTAAATTCTAAAAGTTTTTATAAAAATCATTTTCCTTATTTCTGACTTTTCTGAAATTTTTATAGAATTTTATTGACTTCTACTATTTTTGATTTTTTTCCAGTTATTTGAGTGATTTTAATTAGTTTAAAAAAATACTTTTCTGTTTTAAAAAACTACCAAAAATTTTATAAAAATATTTGAGATCATTTCTGATTTTTCTATGGTCTCTTTAAATTTTTCTTTGATACTTTGATTATAGTTTGCTATTTTACCTATTATTTTCTTTTAAAAAACAATTTAAAAATCTTTTTTATTTTTTTATTTTATTCATTAAATGCAATTTATTTTTGAATATATTCTGGCTATGTGATTGTTGATCATGAAATTCATTAACATCATTGGATCTTGGGTGTTGAGTTTAACTCCACTAAAATGGATGGATGGTTTTAATGATAGTTTGATTAAAAAAATTTATTCAAATATTTCCACACCCTCTTCATCTTATCTTTTTCTTACATGTGCTTTATTTTGTTAGAGGATGATCTACATAGCATCTCTCCAAACATATGGAACATAGATTTCTATTGACCGACCTCAAAATAGGTGTTACTTCTATATAAGTCCACTTACGATTGCTTAACATAGTGCTAAATTTTGTCACCCGCTTCGAGAAATGATCATTCGTGGTCCAAACCTATGTTTGGAAGCCCAAATATGTTTAATTTGAAAGCTTTGATCCAATAACTTAGAGTTTCATTTTTAGGAGGCTTTGGTATTATCAATCCTCTAATGAATCTTCATAAACTTTGGTCTAAGTGAATCATTTAAACATCGTTGATCATTCATTGTCGCCTCGAGATTTTGAAATGAATGATATACTTGACAAAAAGCAAATGAAACTTATTGTTGAGAGACTTTGATTTTATCAATCTTCAAATGAGTTTTCAAATGCAAGTTTCAAGATGTCCATTCAACTAACCACTAATTTCTAACTCATTAACAATTTACTTTTAATTTTATGCTTTTACTTTATGTTTTTACTTTAAGCACCATTTTTTTAGCATTTTCATTTCATGCTATTTTCATCCTTGCTAACTTGAGAATTTATCTTTATGTCATTTTTTATTTTTTTTCACTTGAGCTTTTCATTTTATTTTTGAAGATACCTAATAAACAACTTGAACAATAAAAAACTTTAAGGTTACTTAGACTATTTGGTTACTATCATTGGTATTTTGGAGTTATGGACTTCTTGAACTTAGAAGTAAAGACCTTGACCTGCCTTGAGACCTTGTGACTTTTATTATTGTTTTGTCTGGAGTTCTTGGGGTTTACCCCAAGATATTAGGTTATTTGTTTCTTTGTGTGCAGGTTATTCTGATTATTTGCTTTGTCTGTGATTGAGAATTCATTTGTATACATCAATTACTATGCCCGATTCTTATGAAGAATTAATGCATTTGAAGCAAGGTTTTCTTAAGAGGTTTATTGTCTTTGCTTGTTTGGTTTCAACCCAAAGGATGGGGATTCTACATTGACTCATTATGTCAAGTGTTGGCTTCTTGTTGGTTAGATGGTTCTTTTCCCTAGCTTTTACCTTATGCTTTAGGGTAGTCCCTTCATCTCCTCCCATCTTCTATAATTTCAAAAATCTTCTCCCTCCTTTTGAAAACTATTCTTGTTTTCTAAACTTGAACCGCTTTCACAATAATATTTTCTTAATCAAATTTTAATAAACTTAATCATACTTTGACATTTTTGTGAGAACACTAAAAGTCAATCAATCTCATTCAAACCATTTTGCCACTTTGGCTTTTTACCTTAAAATTTTCTCAAAAGATTAGACTCTTGTTAATCCTTGTAGTGATGCGAGCTACTATACTTCTTCGATATATAGTGAAGTGAGATATTTTCCACTTGGGTGTTGAGCGAGGATTTGTTGATTTTAAAATCCAATCCATATCCTCCACTTTGAGATGACGCAAATTCTCCTTTCTCATAATCGTGTGTAGTAAGTATGTCTTCCACTCGAATACGACGATGATGACTCGTCTCTTAAAATTAACTAACACAATTGTGTTTTAAAATTTTTATAGTTGAACTACGAGTACTCTGATCCCCTATTGCACAAAAGGTGGTATGTAGGCACTAAATGTTCGCAACCGTGGAGGATGCAAAATTTTTAAAAAATACTTCTTTTCTCATCCCCACAGTCTATTTTTTGTATATAACAGTTATAACCAAAATACAAAATTTTTCAAAGAAGTTCTTGTGGAGTACCATAGATGTTTAGGATGCTAATACCTTCCCTTTGCATAACCAAACCCCAAACTTAGATTCTCTCCCCCTCTTTTGTGTTATTCCGTTTTTTCCCATTCCTTTGGAAACAATAAAGTGAGGTGGCGATTTTTATTTGATCTGTGCGAGTTAAATCAATCCAATGGCTTAGCCTCAACATTTCTACCACTACACATACATCATCCTTGATCGAGAAAAAAATGATGATAAAGCTCAGAAGACCTTCTTTCTCACTTACGTCATACAACATCGAGGGAGCAATAAAGATGAAGGTCACCAAAATCAAATATAGAAGTCACGATATTCCTGGATCAAAATAAAAAATATCAAAAGTAAATTTTCAAAAAAAAGAGAGCCTGCTAAGTCAAAAAAAAGCAAAATATTTCGACTTAGGCAAAAGTTAGGGCATCCCCATGGACCAGAAAATTCAAAAGACGTGGTCCATGCAAAAATAAGGGATTGGAAATAAATAAATTAGAGAACAGTATTGTGAGTTCCACCTCAATAAACATCAATGTTTCTCATTAAGTTCTTAAATCTTATCAATGTTTCTACTCATCATCGCGACTACGAAAATTCTCTTGCGGTCTGAATACCTCCATTGGATTAATTGAATTTAGGAATGGAAAATATCAATGAGAATGGGGGTGGGATAAATAAAATTTTGAGCTTTATACCCTTTGTATTTTAAACTGTGAACCAGGAAACTTTACACCCCTTAAAAGTCCTAATTGAAGCTAGGTTCACTATGAAAGCATACTCAACAAGATTTGTGTTAAACTGACTCTTAATGTTTGTTAAATTATCACTAAACCATGCTGCCACTTCTTCATCTCTTATCATCCATTTGTTTTCAATAATCAATTTCGATTTCAAGAACTTGCATGTGCATTACATTAGGATTAATTTTCAAAGGGGACAATTATACTTACGAGTCAATACTTAGCATTAAGGAGATTTCAAAAATGGTATGATCAAAGAAAACATTTTTGAGAAGCTTCTAACTAGGGGCAAAGCATCTAAGAGAACCCCTATAAACAAGGGAAAATCTTAATGATCATAGGGGCACATCATCTGAAGATCCTGTTAACTAGGGGAACTCATTCTAAGATTTGGTCAACTTGGATCACTTCTCAAAACACCAGTTGATAAAAGGCCTACTTTTCAAGATTTAAACACTTGGGGTAACCTATATCAAAACCCATATCACATAATGGCGGGATCTAAGTTCCTTCTTAAGACACTCTTACAAATCCTAAAGATCGAGGCATGCCTTTCAAAATTCAAATGATGGTAAACCACTGCGAGACTCAGAAACCGGTTCTAAATGGTTCATCAAGGGAAATCATTCCAAGGGTCAGTTAATCAAGGGCATGGTGTTTCAAAATTCAAATTTTTGGGCAAGACAGGCAACAAAAGGCAAGCTCTCTTCATGCTTTCACAATCCCCAGTGGACCTCTCTTCTACATCCATGATCTTCGAGCTCAAAAAGAGTATCGAGAAGTCTTGTCAGCATAATACCCTACCACTTTTTCAATAATCATTCTTGTTGCACTAGTAACCTCTCTAAGTCTTAATCATTTCTTTTCCCACAAAAGGGGCACCATTCAAAAAGCATTCGAGTCATAATCATGAATCATAACACATAACATAAAACCATGTTTCTTGTAAAGACAATCCTCATTGTCAATCAAGTTATCTATTCTACGTAGAATTTTGGCAGTAGATTCCTCTGGTTGATCTTGATAGCTGATTATCCAAAAGACGTTGGTAAAAGGTAGTTCTCAATCGAATCTCCGCAGTACATTCCCTTGGTTGATCTCGTCATTTGATTATCCATAAGATCTCAGAGAGATTCCCCTGGTTGATCTCGGCATTTGATTATCTAAAACACCTTGGTAGAAGATAGTTCTCAATCGAATCTTGATAGTAGATTCCCCTAGTTGAACTCGGCGATTGATTATCCAAAAGACCTCTGTAGAAGGTAGTTTCTTAACAGAATCTCAGCAGTAGATTTCCCTAGTTAATCTCGGCAGTTGATTATTCATAAGACATCGACATAAGGTAGTTGTCAATAAAGCTCGACAATATATTTCCCTGGTTAATCTCGACAGTTGATTTTCCAGAAGACCTCAACAAAAGGTAGCTCTTAACAGAATCTCGACAGTAGATTCCCTTTGTTGATCTCCGAAGATTATTTTTCAAAAGCTCTTGGCAGTAGGTAGTCCTTATTTGAATCTCGACATAAGGTAGTTCTCAATTGAATCTCGATAGTAGATTCCCCTAGTTAATCTCGGATGATGATTTTCCAGAAAACCTGGGCAGAAGGTAGCTCTTAATAGAATCTTGGCGGTAGATTCCCTTGATTGATCTTGGCACGTGATTTTCTAAAAGATCTCGGCAGTAGATTCCTTGTAAATCTCGGTAGTAGATTTCCTGTTAAGATCCTCACATCAAGCATGACGTACAAATAACCATATCAAAGTATCAAGGTCATTCATAACATTTTGTGCATCTAACATACGGAAACACCAATGAGCATTTGATAAGACATCCAAGTTTATTTTGGTTAGAAAAATGTCGAAATAGATCCACGACTATGCCTACGCCTAAGATGCAAATCATCAGCAACACGTTGTCACTGTTCACCATGATATATCATAATTCAAATCACCTCGAAGACACCATGACAACGCAACTTACGACATTGGGGAGTCGGTGACACAAAACCAATGGTTTAAAAAGAGGGAATATTTAAACATTTACAACAAATAATTGGTGCATCTATAAACATTTAAGGTATATACAAAATACTCAGTGCATATACATTTTGGGTTCCATATCAACTTAGGGCATTATGCATGGAATTTTTTAAATATATTTTGGTTAAACTATGAACTTTCTTGCGGCCCGTTGTTGAATTATCTTAACGAACGAATACCTTGGTTAAGAACAGACACAACCGGTAAACTCCGATCTTATCTTTGGTCTAGTTATCAAAGATTCAATTATCAAAACACTTTTTCAAGTATATATCCTCTAGGTCGTGGTAGGTATGCGAATTATCTAGATTACATTATTTATCCTCTAGGTCGTGATAAATATGTAAACCTACCTTCGTGTCGTTTATACTCTAGATCATGATAAGCGCACAAACTTTTCAAATATATATATATATATATATATATATATATATATATATATATATATATATATATATATATATATATATATATATATATATATATATATATATATATATATATATATATATATATATATATATATATATATATCCTAGGTCGTGATGAATACATAAATTTATTCTCGTGTCATTTATCCTCTAGCTCATGATAAATGCACAAGTTATCCCTCATAGTATCTATCCTCTAGGTTGTGATAGGTATGTGAACTATCAGGTTTATGTTATTCATCCTGTAGGTCATGATAAATACACAAGTCTATCCTCGTGTCATTTATCCTTTAGGTTGTGGTAGATGTGAGAATTATCGGGTTTATGTTATTCGTTATCTAGGTCGTAATGAATACATAAGTTTGTCTTCGTGTCATTTATCCTCTAGGTCGTGATAAACACACAAAATTTTTCAATTATCTATCCTCTAGGTGGTGATAGGTATGTGAATTTTCAGGTTTATTCTATTCATCCTATAGGTCGTGATGAATACATAAGCCTATCCCTGTGTCATTTATCCTCTAGTTCGTGATAATTGCATAGGCTCATCCTCGTACTGTTTACTATATAAGTTGTAGTAAATATACAAAATCTGCGATATAATTCATTGTGTTAGTCTCCATGCGGAAATGTATTATCAAGTTTTGTTTTATTCATTCCCTAGGTTTTCATGAATAGACAAAATATGCGGTAAGCTTACTATGTTAGTCTCGAAGTATTAGTAAGTCAATTTTCACACTTGTGTTATTTACCTCCTAGGGCGTGGTAAATACGTAAAAATCTACGATCATTTTTCTAGGTATTGGCAAGTTATATGCTCCGTCATACTTCTTGCACTAACTCTGGTAAGGTGATACATCATCATCTTTGCCTATCTTTCATCATTCTTCGGGGTATGCTTTATGTAAAATCAAGCTTTACAAATGAGCTTTTGTTTTGATGAAGACAAACCATGGCTAACAAAGAAGGCAAAGACTTTTGATCAAGCTCAAAGCATCAAAGGATAATATCTTCATTCAAAGCTCTCAACAACTTTAAAGGTATAATAATATTATCTACTTTGATCTTAAGATATAGATGCTCAAAAATGAAAAAGAAATGTTTAAAAAACTCATTACTCAAGTTTTTCAAAGTTAAAATTTCATTTTTCTCTTGCATGCAATCGATTTACATTTTAGTGCAATTGATTACACTCTTCAAACTTTTAGATATTTTGCTTCTGTTTCTCTATGCAATCGATTTACATTGCTTGTGCAATCGATTGCATACTTAAATTTTCAAAACGTTTGCTTCTGTTTCTCAGTGCAATCGATTTACATTGCTAGTGCAATCGATTGCACTCACTTACTTTTTGCTACTGACTTTGCATGCAATCGATTTGCATTGATAGTGCAATCGATTGCACTCTTAAATTTTTTGAAAAAATAGCTTTTGAAACCTTGTGCAATCAATTTACACAAAGGGTGCAATCGATTGCATGCTGCATGATTTTGAAAAACAATAACTTTGTACATACCTGTTCATCATGCCTTTTCATTGAAACTTTTCACTCAAACTTGGCATTTGTTCATGATACATTTTCAGAACTTCATGTTGTTTCAAAAGGGTGTTATGAACATATAAATATTCAATTTCAAAATCTATTTCAACACCTCTTCCATAAATATTTTCTGAAATTTCAAAATACAAACACAAGCATTCCTTCACTTTCATGCATAAGTTTTCTACACATTTTCATACATTAACAAACAGAAAACTTTGAGAAAATATATCTTGAGTCATTGTACAATAATATTATTGGAAGATAAGATCATACATTGTTAAATCACTCTAATTGATCAATATTACTCTACTCACTCAAACTCAAAAATTGATATTTACTTACTTATTTTTCCAGGATTGTTGGAAATAAGTTTAAGTGTTTTTTGAAATCTTGTCTTTCCAAAGTTGTTGGATACAAGTGTAGTTACATTAAGAGGATTGTTCTCATAGATAACTTAGTGAAAATCCAAGAGGATTGTTCTTGGTCCAAGAGGATTTTTCTTGGTTGTTTGGTAGTTCTTGTTTAAGTTTGCCACAATAAGGAAATCTCTTTCATGTTGAAAGGGGACTGGAGTACTCTCGAACTGTGAGGGGAACCAGGATATATCACCCGTGTCTCTTTATTTTTCTGCATTTTTAAGCTTTACTAAACTCACTTTTAACCAGAAAAATAAGAACCATCATCACTAAAAACCAGAATTTTTAAAGTACCTAATTCACCCCCCCTCTTAGGCGCACTCTCATACTAACAATTGGTATCAGAGCAAGTTATAGGTAACCTGCTCCTAAATGATCCAGAATGGCTTCCGCAAATCAAAATCCCATTTTCAGAGATGGTGGTAGTAACAACAAGCCTCCTCTATTTTGTGGTGAATATTTTGACTTCTGGAAAATACGCATGAAGGCACATCTAGAAGCACAAGGAGAAGAAATATGGGATGCCGTCGAAAATGGTCCATTTATCCCTATAACGGTAATCAATGGTGTTGGCTCATTAAAGCCTAAAACTGCATGGGACGATGATGATAAGAAGAAAGTTCGCTATGATAAAAAGGCAATAAACATTCTTCAAGGTGCACTTAGCATGGATGAATTCTTCCGTGTCTCGGCATGCAAAACAGTGAAATAAATATGGGATACCTTGGTAGAAACTCATGAGGGAACTGCTGAAGTTAAAAGATCGAGATTAAATACTTTGAGTCAAGAATACGAACTATTCAGAATGCATCCCTGAGAATCAATCCTCGACTTGCAGAAAAGATTTATACACTTGACAAATCATTTGAAAGAACTCGGTAAGACTTTAACTAATGATGAACTTAATCTTAAAGTGCTTAGATCTTTATCCAGGGAATGGCAACCAAAAGTGACAGCAATATCCGAGAAGAAGAATCTATCCACAATGAATTCCGCCACTTTGTTCGGAAAACTTCAAGAATATGAGACGGAACTTGCAAGACTTGAAATACATGAAATCCAAGTAAAAGATTTGAAAGACATGTCTATAAATACAAGGATAAAATATCATGATAGCAATCAAGAGGATGAATCCACTAGTAGTGAAGATGATGATCTTATCAAGAAGATTGAAAAGGTTCTACGAAAAGAAAGAAAAAGGGAAGCACCAACAAGGAAGGTTATATGCTTTGAATGTGGAGAAAAGGGACATGTTAAAAGTAAATATCCTACACTTAAAAAGAAGAGGAAATATTTCAAGAGAAATAAAGATAAGAAGTCAAAGAAAGCATATATAGCATGGGAAAGTTCATCTTCCGATTCCGAAAACAATCAACGTGTCAATCTAGCATTGATGGCCTCACACCATTCTGATGATGAAGACAATGAGGTTAGTAATGAATTTTCTCTTTTTGATAGTGATGCACAAGGTGCTATATATGACCTATTGAATGAATGCAAAATTCTGTATAAAACCATTTCATCACAAAAGAAACAAATTTCATCCTTAGAAGAAAAATATGTTTCAATGGAAAAAGATTTCAAAGAAGAAAAACAAAAATCAAGTGATGAACAAAAACATAATTTTGTATGCAAAAATTGTGATTCACTCTCTTTCCAAATAGTCCAATTAAAAAGAGTCATTGAAAGATATGAAAAAGGCCAAATTGGATTGGAAGATGTTCTTAGCCAACAAAGATACTCCAATGATAAAAGTGGACTTGGATATTCAAAGTTTTCAAAACCAAGTTCTAACAAAACTATCTTTGTTAAGGCTAGTGATCAATCATCCAAAGAGAAAGTGAACAAACCTAAAATAGTTCGTCACTATCCTAAAAAGAAAACATTTTCTAAGAAGAAATCTTATCCTTCTAGATATAGAAGTAACTTTGAACCTACTTGTTTTTATTGTGGTATGGTTGGCCATACACCTAATGCTTTCTATGTTAAAAACTTTAGTATAGCAAGTGGACATTATGTGTGGGTTAAGAAAGGAACTAACTATGATGGACCCAAAGCACATTGGGTACCAAATCAAACTTAATTTGTTTTGTAGGTATTCTTGAAAACCACATGCAATATTTGGTATCTTGATAGTTGTTGTTCAAAGCATATGACGGGAGACATACATTAACTTTCAAATCTATTTCTAGTCCAAGGATTATTTCACATATGGGATATACCTTAAAGGAAGAATTCTTGGCATTGGCAAAGTTGATACACTAACTTTCATATCCATTGAAGATGTACTTCATGGTGAAGAACAAAAGACAACTTCTAAGTACAAGTCAACTTTGTGACAAAGGCTTCAACATCATGTTTTGATGAAGATAACTACTATGTGCATTTATCAAAGGATGAGAAAAAGTATCATGAAGCAACATGGTCTTGGCTAAGCTTTCAATACTATTATATGTATTTTGTCCATTTTTATGCATCTTTCCCTTCTTTTTGATAATGTCAAAGGGGGAGAAGGATGTTGTACTTTATGCTTGTATTTTTCCTTGTCTTAATTTTTAAGGTACTTTTCAATCAAGATGAAGAAACACATAGGATTCTAACCCTCTCCTACATAAGGGGAGTTTTGCATCTTAGGGGGAGAATCTCTTCCATAAAGTACATTGCATAAAGCAAGATTGTTTGTCATCATCAAAAAGGGGGAGAATTTAAAGTCAAGCTTCACAAATGAGCTTTTGTTTTGATGAAGACAAACCATGACTAACAAAGAAGGCAAAGACTTTTGATCAAGCTCAAAGCATCAAATGATAATATCTTCATTCAAAGCTATCAACAACTTTAAAGGTATAATAATATTATCTAATTTGATCTTAAGATATAGATGCTCAAAAATGAAAAAGAAATGTTTAAAAAATCATTACTCAAGTTTTTCAAAGTTAAAATTTCGTTTTTCTCTTGCATGCAATCGATTTACATTTTAGTGCAATCGATTACACTCTTCAAACTTTCAGATCTTTTGCTTTTGTTTCTCTGTGAAATCGATTTACATTGCTTGTGCAATCGATTGCATACTTAAATTTTCAAAATGTTTTCTTTTGTTTCTCAGTGCAATCGATTTACATTGCTAGTGCAATCGATTGCACTTACTTATTTTTTGCTACTGACTTTGCATGCAATCAATTTGCATTGATAGTGCAATCGATTGCACTCTTAAATTTTTTGAAAAAATAGCTTTTGAAACCTTGTGCAATCAATTTACACAAAGGGTGCAATCGATTGCATGCTGCATGATTTTGAAAAACAACAGCTTTGTACATACCTGTTCATCATACTTTTTCATTGAAACTTTTCACTCAAACTTGGCATTTGTTCATGATATATTTTCAGAACTTCATGTTATTTCAAAAGGGTGTTATGAACATATAAATATTCAATTTAAAAATCTATTTCAACACCTCTTCCATAAATATTTTCTGAAATTTCAAAATACAAACTCAAGCATTCCTTCACTTTCATGCATAAGTTTTCTGCACATTTTCATATATTAACAAACAGAAAACTTTGAGAAAATATATCTTGAGTCATTGTACAATAATATTATTGGAAGAGAAGATCATACATTGTTAAATTACTCTAAGTGATCAATATTACTCTACTCACTCAAACTCAAAAATTGATATTTACTTACTTATTTTTCCAGGATTGTTGGAAATAAGTTTAAGTGTTTTTTGAAATCTTGTCTTTCTAAAGTTGTTGGATACAAGTGTAGTTACATTGAGAGGATTGTTCTCATAGATAACTTAGTGAAAATCCAAGACGATTGTTCTTGGTTGTTTGGTAGTTCTTGTTTAAGTTTGCCACAATAAGGAAATCTCTTTCATGTTGAAAGGGGACTGGAGTACTCTCGGACTGTGAGGGGAACCGGGATATATCGCCGCCCGTATCTCTTTATTTTTTTGCAATTTTAAGCTTTCCTAAACTCACTTTTAACCAGAAAAATAAGAACCATCATCACTAAAAACCAAAATTTTTAAAGTACCTAATTCACCCCCCCCCCCCCCCACCTCTTAGGCACACTCTCATACTAATACTTTACAATATATCCTTATTTAGCCAACCTTGGGTCAAATTTTGCGGTCTTCCATTATTTAATAACCCTTCAATTCGAATGTGTGAGACCTGTGTATTCTCGAACCCTCAATCGAAGAGTAATCAAATAAGGGCAACTGTCATACTCCAAATTTTCCCGCCCTCTATTTCTACAGTAAAAAATGTTTTCAACATTGGTTTTTATAATATTATTTGATTCAATTTTACTAACATTTTAGAAATAATTTATTTCGCTCATTTAAAAACATATAATAGTTTATTTAAAATTATTAGTATTTTAAATAGAAAATACTTGTTCGTTTTCATATACTTTCAATTGGGTTTTTTATTTCAAATGAGTAACATAGCACGGTTGGTAAGGAATGAAGCTTGCAAGTATGAGCTCATGGGTTCGAATCTCCCTTGGTGCACTTTGGATAATTTTTCTATTTATTTGTTATTAACTTTATTTCCATTTTTAATTGTTTTTACATAAAATAATGATTTTAATAAAAAAAATTAAAATATACTTAATATAGAAAAATGAAAATACTATTTAAATAATTAAAAAACATGCACTTTGGATAATTTTTCTATTTATTTGTTATTAACTTTATTTCCATTTTTAATTGTTTTGAAAATCACAAAAATCATGTTTTTTAATTATTTAAATAGTATTTTCATTTTTCTATATTAAGTATATTTTAATTTTTTTAGTAAAATCATTATTTTATGTAAAAACTAGTCAAAAATCTTTAAAATAAAATAAAATCTTTTCAAATCAAATTCTTGTCAAATCAAATCTTGAACCGGGTCAGTAAACCATCCAGATTTATAATCTTGCCCACCAAGACTTGAATCAATTCTCAATCTTTAAAATCATGCCAAAAATATACCAATTTCATTTAATTTTTGACCTAATGCTCACCTATAAATAGCCCTGTACTTTCACAGTTTAAGGGACGAAGAATTCTATGATCTCTCTCACTTTTTTCTATGTTTTTTTTCTTTTGGTTATTTTAGGGTTGTGGCACTAAGACAATAATCCCGATAAAACCTAAAAACCTCATTATTTTCAAACTTGAAGACTAACTAGGTCTCCTTGAGTATTAGGGAGGTAAAGGGTGCTTAACACCTTCCTTTTTCCTAATTTAACTACTTATCCATATATCTCTTATTTTTAGGGTTTCCCACTTTCCCTGTCCTTTCATTAGCGTAAAACAAGTAGTGGGTGGCGACTCTCCTGTTTAAACATAAATTTTTTAAAGTCGGTCTCTACAAAAAGTAAAAATAAAAAGTGTATACATACATAATTTTAATGGTTAAATTCCATTTAATTAAACTAATGACAAAAATTCAAAGTATAAACTCCTTAACAATACTCATAATTGCACTAGCCCTAGATGGATCCACCATATCAATATTATGGAACCCAACAAGATCATACCGAGCTTCAACTTGTACCCCACATCTGACCAACATACTCACAAACTCTTGTTGTCGATCAAGCATGATGCCTCCACCATAACCAATGACAAGACACCTTCCTATTTTAGTTACACTTTCCAAATGTGGCCCTTTCACCATAGGATTGCAATACCTATGGTCACGATTTGTCTCTTTAGGCAAATCCAAATTCAACATCATGTCCAACACTGGTAAGGGAAGTGTCTGGTCAGTGGCAAACCTTTTGAAATAAACTACAATAATAATAGAGTAAGTAATGTGAGCAAAGTCATTTAAGTTTTTGAAAGCGTTATGTAGATTAAAAAATATTTAAGTGTAGAAAATTAAATAGATTTTTATTTATCATGTTTTGATGGTGAAAAATATTTTATAAGATTATTTTTAACCATGGTTTAAATGTGTCAAATTTTAGATTATGTGTGATAGTTTTTCTTACAGGTCTCAAAGACGGCCTAAATGTGAGCGATTGATGTAAAATAAAATAAAAATTAAACTTCATAAACCTTAATTCTGAGCTTTTCCTTTTCTCTCTAGAAAACCTAGGTTGGTTTATAAGGACACAAATCATGAGAGGCTTCACATCCATCTCGTGAATATGCATGGCTGTATTGAACACAATGTTCCCACCAACACCATATCCATAAAGATAACATCTCGAAAGATCGCCATAGTCTCTTAGCCACTGCTCGTCATTATTATTAGTAACTTGATTTTTCACCCACAAAATAGCTTTCTGGGCATATTGATATTGTCCAGGAAGCATACTATCAGGCGCTTGATGATATGCAACTGAGACAATAATATTGGGGATGTTGTAAATTATTAATACACCTAAGAGGGGGTGAGTTAGGTGATTTTGAAATTCTCAAACTTTTATGAAGTTAGGATTATTTTTCTGGTTCTAATGAAGGTTATTAAAGCGGTAAATGGAAGAAAAATAAATGACATCAGATATATCCTAGTTCCCTTCACACTTTAAAGGTAGTTCAGTCCCCTTTCAACATGAAAGAGATTTCACTATAGTTAGAATGATTGTACAGCCTATTCACACCAATTGTGATGCTTACTATCTAACCTATAGGGAGATCAAAGGATCTTAAAACCTTTAAGATCTGAAAACTAACTGTAGGAAGTACAATCCTCTTCAATACACACAATTGCTTCCAAGAATCCTTGACATCAAAGGAAATAATAATGAATTCTGAATTTTTACAATGTTCAACAATCTTGATTAACACTATTGTTATCAAGAACTATGGAAATAATCAATAGGAAGTTTATGATCAATTTAAGTGTTCACTTTATGCAGAAACTATGATGAGTATGAAAGTTGAGTTTCAAAGTTTCATGCAAATTCAGATTTTTCTAAGTTTGAAGTTTTGTAGAAAAATTGAATTGAAAATTTTAGAATAATGTGTTGTGTTTTTCATCATAAATGAAAATGATATTTATACATGTAATGCAACCTTTCAAAAGTCTCTAAATTCATAGAAGAGTGCAATGGTTCATGCCCAAAAGTTTCAATCCCACAAACATCATAACATAATTATTTTTCAAAAATATTTCAGTGATAGTCGGTTACAGATATGAAGTAACTGGTTACCCAGACTTTGTAACATTCTGATTTTTCAAAAACATGAAGCAGCAGCCGGCTACCAGAAGCACTAACCGGTTACAACTGAACAAAAATAATTTTCCAGAAATAATTAAAAGGGTTGTAGCCGGTTACTCAACCCAATAGCTGATTACCACTGTTTTAAAAGTGAAAAAATTAGTTTTAGAAATGCTTGGAGATGAAATGGTAATGAACTTGAATTCATGAAACATGTATGCAAGATATTTAGACATATTTTGAGCACTTAGACATACTTAAACTTCTTATTACTTATACCTATGTAATGGTGAAGAATGTTCAAAAGTCTTCATATGTAGAAGTTGCTTGTACACTTGAGAAGTCTTCTTAACTTGATCTTTAAAGTTTGATATATATATATATATATATATATATATATATATATATATATATATATATATATATATATATATATATATATATATATATATATATATATATATATATATATATATATATATATATATAGATTAAGAGCTTCATTGACACATCCTTGATATTGCTTTGTATTGATTCCATGGTGGTCTTCATCAAAACAAATTGATGGAGTACATGCATTCACAGATGTTAGAAGATATGTTGGAAAATTTTCTTATGAATGTCTGATACAGAAGGGCTAAAGACAACAATACTAGGTAATGTGACCAAAATGTAAGAAATGAAACAATGAAGCATTTTATCACTTACAGAGAGATTGGAAGAGTAGAAAATCACCTGGTTGGAGGAGGACTCTGCTTCCTTTTTCTTATCCAAGATTTCCTTCTCGGAAAGACGATAAATTTTAAAGTAGTAGTGGGTACGGTTATAATTATCATCAACAATGGTACAACCATGTTTGATGAACAGTCCGGAACTTGGAACGCCTAAGCATTCACCAAGTTGAAATATTGACATATTAATACTCTTCCCCTTGACCTTTGTGGTGAGGAGACACAAATTTCAAAATTTGCATAAAATTCATGAACCAAATCGGGGTAATATGAGCCACATTCAGCGATGAGATATGCTACTTTTTGTTTTACCAAAAGTTCAGGAAAATTGAAACTTGTGTTTGGGAAGGGTGAGAGATTACCATACTTTACCGGGTGAGAGGACGGTAACAAAAATTCATGAAAAGGTTGGATTCTTCTTCACTTAGAGATGATTTGGCTATAGTTTTTCCCTTGCCTCTTCCTCTTTTGGATGGACCCATGACAAAGGTTGAAAAAATATTTGAGAGAGAAGGGTTATTGTAAGGATGAACTTTGGAGAGGTGAAGATTTTGTTGTGAGGAGTATGTAGAGGTAATGAATATATAGAGAGATTTCGAAGAGAATATAAAATTTGGGAAATATGATTTAGGAGGGAATTGAATTTTTGATATTATAGTTTTGGGAGGGAACAAAAGGAGGGAAGATATAAATCCACCTTTTGAGATTTCTCAAAATCCAAGAAGACAAAAAATGGAGGAGTATGAAATTTTGACTTATAAATGCCTTTTTGTTTAAATTTCAAAAATACGTATGCGGTATCCGGTTACAGGTACTGGGTATCCGGCTATCGAAGGTTCCTAGAAAGTGTATTCCAGTTCTGTTTACGTGGTAACCAGTTACTGACAGAAAAAATTTGTAATTTTTTTACACAGTTCAGTCCAGACATATTCTAAAGATCATCTAAACATATACAACTATATTCATCACTTATTTAATACTTCACAAACATATCATTTATACACATATATATATATATATATATATATATATATATATATATATATATATATATATATATATATATATATATATATATATATATATATATATATATATATATATATATATATATATATATATATATATATATATATATATATATATATATATATATATATATATATATATATATATAAGAATCATTCATGTCGAATGTGAGATGAAGTGATAAAAACTTGAAAATAAAAGTTAATGAAAGTATTACCTGAACCTTTTATGAAGGATTCATGACTCTTAAGATATGAATATATATCATGTTCATCCAATATGCCAAGTTTCTGTCGAATTTTAAGAAAGGATCTTTTACCAAAGGTTTGGTAAATATGTCGGTTAGTTAATTGTGAGTATCAACAAATTAAATTTCAACGTCACCGTTTTGCACATGATCCCCAAAAAAGTGATGTATAATATCAATATGCTTTGTCCGAGAGTGCATTAATGGGTATTTTTGTGATGTTAATAGCGCTTGTGTTGTCACATTTTAGCACGATGCATCCAAGATCAATTCTATAGTCACTTAATTGTTGTTTCAACCATAAGATTTATGTGCAGCAACTTTCAACAGCAATGTATTCCACTTCAGCTGTGCTAAGCGCCACACATGCTTGCTTCTTGAATGACCATGACACTAGAGAATTTCCAAGAATATGGCAAGTGTCGCTAGTGCGTTTCCTATCAGTTTTACATCCTACATAATCTACGTTAGAATAACCAAGAAAAGAACACATACTACCTTTCGCATACCATTAGATGACATTTGCAGTTCCCTTGAGATACTTGATTATACACTTGACTATAGCAAGGTGTGATTCCTTAGGATTGGATTGAAAACAAGCACATAGACAAACACTAAACATAATGTCGAGCCGACTTTCCATTAAGTAAAAAAGTGAACCAATCATTCCTCGATACTTTGAAGTGTCTATGGAAACACTGGCTTCATCAAGATCTACGTATGTTCCGAAACCCATTGGAGTGGACATAGGTTTGCAATTATCCTTTTCAAATTTCTCTAACAACTCTTTACAATATTTTGATTGATGAATGAATGTGCCTGTTGCAAGTTTCTTGATTTGAAGTCCAAGAAAGTAGTTCAATTTTCCCATCATGGACATTTCAAATCATCCTTGCATTATTGATGAAAATTCTTCACAAATGTCTTTTTCGGTTGATCCAAAGATGATATCATTGATGTAGACTTGAACAAGTAATATGTGATTCTTGATCTTCTTATTGAATAGAGTCTTATCCACTTTTCCTTTTTCAAAACCTTTTTCCCATAAGAAATTGCTTAGTCGATCGTACCATGCCCTTGGTGCTTGCTTTAAGCCATAAAGTTCCTTTTTCAACTTGAAGACATGTGAAGGATTCTTGAAGTCTTCAAAACTAGAAGTTTGTTTGACATAAACTTCTTCTTTGATATATCCATTCAAGAATGCACTCTTGACATCCATTTGCAAAAGTTGAAAATTCATAGAACAAGCATAAGCCAATAATAATCTAATTTCTTATAACCTTGCAACCAGAGTGAAAGTTTCTTCAAAATCTAGTCCTTCTTTTTGATTGTATCCTTGTGCGATCAATCTTGCTTCGTTCTGAACAATTATCCCATTCTCATCGAGTTTGTTTTTGAATAACCATCTAGTTCAAATGATATGTTTTCCGTTCGGTCTTGGTACTAGTTTCCAAACTTGAATTCTTTTGAATTAGTTTAATTCTTATTGCATAGAAACCATCCAATGGTCGCCCATCAAAGCTTCATCTTATTTGGAAGGTTCAATTTGAGATACAAATGCTATGTGTAGACATGCATCTAGAAGATTGAGTTTTATTGACACTCCTTTGCTGGTATCATCGATAATGTTGTCAATTGGGTGATCTCGATGAGTTCCCAACTCTTTAGGTAGATCTTGTTGAGATGTTTCTTCTATGAGAGAATCCTATTTGTTATTTTGATTGGTCTTGGTAACATATTATATTAGCATATCTAAAACATCGTCATCATCACAAGAGACTATATCCTCTTTTGAGGGGTTAGTTTCATCGAAATAAACATGCATATATTCTTCAATTGTTAAAGTTATTTTATTGTATATTCTATAATATTTACTTGAAATAGATTGACCAAGAAATACACCTTCATCCGATTTTTCATCGAACTTACTGATGTTGTCCTTATCATTGTTAAGAACAAAACACTTACATCAAAAATACGGAAATGAGCAATATTCGGCTTTCGATTCTTGAACAACTCATATGGTGTTTTCTTCAACATTGGTCGAATGATCACACGGTTGCTTACATAACAAGTTGTTCTTACCGCATCATCCCAAAAGTACTTTGGTCATTTTGAGTCTCTTAACATTGTGCGAGCAAGCTCTATAAGTGACCTATTCTTCCTTTCTACCACGTCATTTTGTTAAGGAGTTCTAGGTGCTGAAAAATTATGGAAGATATCGTTTTCTTCACAAAATTCTTCGAATGATGCATTCTAGAATTCTCCACCATGATCACTTTGGATTGATGTAATCTTTAGTGATTTTTCATTTTGGACTTACTTAGCATATCTTTTAAAGGCCTTGAATGCATCACTTTTCTGCACTAAAAACAAATTCCATGTATATATTGAAAAATAATCAAAATTAACAAGTGAATAGACATTACCTCTGAAGCTTTTAGTTCGTGATGGTCCAAAGAGATCCATATGCAATAATTGAAGTGGTCTTGTTGTAGACACCACGTTCTTTGGTTTGAAAGTTGATTTTGTTTGTTTGCCTTTTTGACAAGCGTCACACCATTTTTATTTAATGAATTTTATTTTAGGCAATCCAATGACTAAGTCATGTTTGATAATTTGGTTCAAGTGCTCCATGTGAATATGAGCAGCCCTCTTTTGCCATAACCAGGCATCATTGTTGTTTACCAATAAGCATTTTACCTTCAATGATAAATCATCTAAGGAAATCACAAAAATATCATTAGTTTGGTTACCTTTGATTGTTATCTCATCGGTGGTTTCATCCATGATCAAACCTTCATCTTTTTTGAACTTGATCTTAAAACCTTTGTCACAAAGTTGGATAATACTTAAAAGATTGTGCTTGAGTCCTTCGACATAAAAGAACATCTTCAATGGATGTGAAAGGTGGTTTATCATCTTTTCCAATACCAAGAATTTTTCCTTTGGTATTATCTACATAGGTGACATACCCCTTGGCTTTCAATGTTAGTTATGAAAATTTGTTAACATCTCCTGTTATATACTTCGAACATCCACTATCGAGATACCATAGATTTTGGGTTGATTTCAAGCATACCTACAAAACAAAATAATTTATTTCTTGTTAGGTACCCAAGTTGCTTTGGGTCCTTCATAGTTAGTTCCTTTCTTAACCCACACATAATATCCACTTGCCATGCTAAACTTTCTAATATAGAAAGTGTAATACGGTGAGAGAACTGACTTGGTTTTGTGTTTTATCACAAATGTTGCGGATAGCAAGAGTCTCTATTGACTTTTCTTTTTTCCAAAGAGGAAAGGGTTAAAAGAACAAGAAAGACCTTTGATATTAATTGAGTTCGGGGGGTAGGTTATGAAAAGGGAAGGTGTTAACACCCTTTTCATCTGTAGTTATCTATGGGCTCTTAATCACTTAGATCACTTTCTTTGAAAATGCTTTGCGTTGTGTGTTTGAAAAATATTTTTGAAAAGTTGAACTTTGTAATGATTCTCGTATCTGTCCTCGAGAATGTGTACAAAGTGTTTAGACAATATTTCTACAAGTGTTTGTGAAAAAGGTATTTCCATTATGTTTGTGAGCAAGTGATTAGGAACTATCTACCTACTCAAGGTCTTTATTGTACTTTTCCTCCTCCTTTAGACAGTGCTACCCTATCATTAGTTAGTAGGAAGCCCCATATATTGGATGTGACGTGACAGACGCAGGTCATCATACAGTCATTGAAGGCAACTCATAGGGCCACTTTAGAAATTTAGTAAGGGACTAGATCGTTTACCGAAAGCAATATTTAGAAGGGTCATCGAGGGACTACGATCTTTTTAATTGAGGGTCTTTGCTAAAGCGTCCCCACATTTGAGGGACATGAGTGTGTTTCATTCTTAAGGCAACAAGAAAGGTTACTCTAGAGATGCGCGTGTGCAAAGTGTGGTACATTCAGTTATTTTAATATTTGAAATTAGGGTTAGCTAATGATTGTTATTAGTATTTTCATGCAAACCTTAATTACTAAGCAATAGCAACAAATATACTAAAGTGGTAAATGTACGGAAAATAAAATTCTATGCTATTACAAAGCTTCAGGAATGGGGGTACAAGTAATAAAACCGTGGTAAAAAGTAAAACCCTAATTAACTATTACAAACCATGAGCATTTAGAATAATGATAAAAAATACGCGAAAAGACTAATATACGCGAAAAAGCCAAAATAAAGAAAAGAGGAAGAAAATTGTTTTGGTGGTTTTTCGATAAAAGATTTGTTGATTATCCTAAAACCTAAGTTGATTTTAATTAATTAAAACCTAAATACCCTAATTAATTATAATTTGAAAAAATAAGAAAGTTTATTAATTAAACAAAAAACCTAAACCCTAATGTTGATTAGGATTTGTGAAAAAATTAATTGATAAAAAGTGGTTTTAGTTTGATGAATTTAGGGTTTATAAGTGAAAATAGTAAGAAAATAAGGGTTTTAAAAAAAGTTACCAAGGCTGGGTGTTGAACCCACACCCTCAACCCTTTCAATCAACGCCTTCACCACTAGGCCAGGCGCGCACCTGTGTCAAAGGATAGAAGCCAATGCACTTTGTACTCAATCCTGTCAAATATGGGAAATTATGAAGAAAAAAATGGCAAAAGGCAAGGATCGAACCCACTCGTTGATAGGGTAATGCCTTAGCGCACGCGTTTCAACCGCTTGGGTTGTAATACATTCTTTCATTATAATGAAACAATTCATATATAATATAGAAACCGTTCATGATCCGGAGAGACGCCGGGGCCCTAGCTCTGGTCGTCTTCTCCGGTAGGTCTTTTTACCTACTTGCAAAAATCAAAGACGTTAGCAAACCAAAAGCACTCTACCCCCCTAAATTGAGAGCTGTGAGTTCAATGGGACGGTTGTTTTGGACTGATACTCAATAGTTTGAGAGGCACAATGAAAGTGATGTGGATCAGACCAAACATGGAAAAAAAATATTTCGATTGCATGGGATCCTTATGATGATTCAATCTTGTACAAACACATCTCAGAAACGTATTAATGTCATTAGTATGACTTAAAACAAAACGAAACTCAAAGTATGAATTTTGTAAAAAATCATGGAAGTAGAGATGAATGCATGTGAGTTTCGTGAGCTTTGGAACATCAAACTTGGTCCATTCTTATACTGTATGATTGCTGGGAGTGAAAGGAGTGGCTAGTTTGCCTTGGACACGGTTGTGATAAGGATTTAAAAGTGGCCCTAAACTTGAATAGTTTTTGAGTTTTTGTAGGTGATTCTTGGACAAGGGTTTTCGTCGCCATTTGTGTCTGAATCAGTGTGGTTAAATAGCATGAAATTAGGTCAAAGATATATGCTTGGACCTTTGTTGACAATCCTTGTATTTTTATCTTATCTATTTTGAATTATTAATGAATAAATAAAAAATAATTAAAATAAAATAGATCAATGGGTACATGAACAATATCTGAGGTGTATAAGGAGTGTAATACACGCTTGGATTCTTAAACAATGGCCCAATAACCCAAAATATCAAGTTTTCTCAATTTGAACTTCATGCACTTGCTCAAAATTTCCCATCCTGTATTGGCCATAACTCTCTTAATTTTCATCTTTCAAAGGTGATCTTGGACATTTTGGAAATCTCAAGGTGTCCTCTTAAATCCCTACGTTGATCATTTTTGCTTTTGGAGAATTTATCTTGATGTAAGTTTCCTTCACATAAAGTGTATTTTTGTTGACTTTTGAAATGACCTGTAATGTATTGGCTCATATCTCTCAAATGAAGCATTTTTTGGATTTGAGCTTAGATATACAAAGATGTAGAGAATTGTATTTTCTTTAAAATAATCTTTGGTCCGGGAAAAAATGATGAAGCATGTGAAAGTTATGCTTGGTCAAAGTTCAGTTGACTTCTCCTAAGGGAAACCCTAATTTAGCAACTTTTGACTTTTGATGATTTGAGAGTTTTCGTTGAGGAATCATGATCAACCCTTGATCAAATGATGAATGTGACTTAAACATCTTGATGTTGACCAAAAATATTGAAGTTTGACATATGTTGACCACAATAGACTTTTTGTTCAATACAATTTATTTTCAGTCATCTGAGAAATTGACTGAGCAAACTCGTGGTGCAAGGCATGAAACTTGGTATGAGAATTTTTGGAGGCCTATAAGAAACCATGGAAACCACTTGAGTCCTTAGAAACTCAAACTTCCTTGAGAAAAATGAAACCTTAGTTGTAAGTCCATTACTTAGGAGGAGAATTTGTCTGATCAATTCTTAAGCAACCTTGAGCATTTGAGAACCCTAGGAGAATTTCTTGAAGAAAATGAGAGGGATAATTTTGGGGTACAACAGCTTCCCCTTTTCAATCTTCTTAAACCTAAAGAGTTAGATTGGCCTATCCTCCATTCGTGATCTAAAGGTAGAAGAGGATTGAACACCTAAGTGCCCATAAATTTGCACTCACATGTGCAGGAGGTGACATTGTTGGTTGATAATATTGATAGAAGGGGCTTAAAGATGCCATTCAGAGAGGTGATGGAATGTCGTTAGAAATGGGCTTATAAACGCCATCCAAGGTAAGTGTTGATAGAAGTAGCAGAATGAGTCTACGCTCGACTGTATCTGAAGAATGCTTTCCAGAATGAACCTCTCGGAAGGTGTTTATGTAGCTGCTTGGCAGATTTAGTCTCTGAGGGAGATATTTTTCATGTAGATAGTCACCCTCTCCTATTTTGAGAATTGATCAACAATACTCTTTTGTTGGTAAACCCGTCTTGTTTCGGGAGTTCATACCACCTGGTCATGTAGATAGTTTCCTCGTCTTGTTTCGGGAGTTAATCTTTAACCTGCTTTCTATTGGCGAACCCGTCCTGTTTCAGGAATTCATACCTCCTGGTCGTACAGATAGTTTCCCTATCTTGTTTCGGGAGTTAATCTTGGACATGGTCATACAAATAGTTTCCCCGTATTGTTTCGGGAATAATTGGGAACCTCTTTGGGAATTGTTGATGATATCTGTCTGTTTGTAGACTTTTACCTAAAAAGCTAAAAATTTAGCTATATGCAATGTCATGATGTATGTAATGTACTGTGTAATGATGTTCTCAAAGTAAATGAGGGTGTAATATGTGTGTCGTATGCGTATGCTATGATACTTGTAAATGATGTATGGATATGAGATGTCTTTGAAGCGTATTGGTAGCTTTGTATAACATCTACGATTAGGAAAATAAATCCCTGATTATTGCTGGGAATGGAGACAATAATTCTTCCATCTTGTTTAGAATGTTTCCGCTGGGAATTCCTACTAGGATACTCTGCTGGGGGATGTTGACTTCTGTTTGGGAGAAGAGTTCAAGAACATTGGACGCTCATCACTCTACTGGGGGAATTTAGTTCTTATATACCCTGATTGAGGATAAAAGAGATGGATAACCTTCAGAGGTGCTGTCTTACCAGATTTCTGATATGGATGCCGACTCGTCTAGGGAGGATAAGGTTAAACGATATCTGGTCTGGTTTCAGATTCTGTAGCAACTCTCTGGGGATAACAGCTTGGATTGTCCTTCACTAGAGAGAGGAATTTTTCATTTGATTTGTAGTAGTAAGAGAAATAGACTCAAGCTGGGGAGACTGAATTCTGTTGGGGAAATAAACCCGGCTGAAGAAATATACTTCGTTGAGGAAATGAACCTTGCTGAAGCAATATATTCTGCTGAGGAAATGTGCCATGTGGGAGAAGAGAATTATGCAGGGTTTTTTATAGTTTTTTAGAAATAAACTCAGTTTGGGAAGATAATTTCTATGAACTGTGCTAATGACATAATCTCTTATGAGGATTGGGACTCCATAGGTTGGTGGCATTGCCGGGGAAAAGATCATACTCCTTTATCCGCTAGGGGAATCTGCTGGGGAGTATGATTAGGTTAATTGCTGGAAGATTCCCCAATTCCTGTCTTGAAAGCATATTAGACTTACGGGGAATGTATCTTTGTCGGGACTGAGCTTATGAAGATAGATCTCTGGGGGTTTCTCTGTGGAGATTTATGGAGGACTGAGGCGCTATCCCCACTTCTAGAGTCTTGAGTACATGCTTATTCCAGTTTTTATGCATATATTTGTTAACAATAATCATGTTCATATGCATAGTTTATTTAATTTAGTCATTGGACGTTTTTGCAAATAAAACAGAAAAAGTAAACCAATTTTGAATTTTTAAATTGAAATTGTATTTTTAATTTACCTATAAACAATCGATTTTGTATAAAGAGACAGAAGTCCTAGTAAGAAGAAATCATCAAACAATGAAAAGAATACAAAGTAACAATAAAACATATAGCTATGTGTAAATGATCTCGTCAAGTTTCAACTCTGCTATTGCCCATATGTCTTCGAGTATCTCATCCCTCGCTGTTGGAAGAAGTTGACTGAATTGATCTGTACCTTCGAACTTGACGTTTGTAATAAATCTTTTTGCATATAGAGGATCCAATGGGACATAGTCGTATGCTTCAATCCCTAACTTTTTCCTGGACCGCCCTTTCGGGTTTTCAGTCCATCGGGATACCCTTTTTTGCCCAAGCCTCCTTTTTAGGTTTTCAACTTTCTGGGTTTACAATATTTATTTTTTTATCCCTAATTTTTTACAAACCCTTTTGGTTCGTCGAGATAGCCTTATTTTTTCCTAGGATAGTCGACCTAGCGGGTCATTTTCATGCGTAGTATCGTTTGACTATGTCCGCGTTCACAAGGTGCGGAAAATCTTCACCTTCCATGGTGGTAAGTATCATAGCGCCTCCAGAGAATTTCTTCTTGATTACAAATGTCCCTTCATACGCGGAAGTCCATTTTCCATTGGGATATCCCTGTTGTAGGATGATGCGCTTTATTACCAATTCGCCAGCCTGATATACTCGATGCTTGACTTTCTTGTTTAAATCTTTGGTCATGCGCTTCTGGTACATCTGGCTATGATAGATAGCCGCAATCCTCTTCTGAATCCACTCGTCTTCGTCTAAATCTTCTTCTTTCATAATTCTCATAGAAGGGATCTGAACTTCGATAGGTAGGATAACTTCCATACCGTTGACTAGAGAGAATGGGGTTTCCCCAGTTGATGTTCGTGCCGAAGTACGGTATCCATGAAGATAAAATGGTAGCATCTCATGCCAGTCTTTGATGTCACTGTCATCTTCTGTATAATCTTCTTAATGTTTTTATTGGAGGATTTCACTGCGCCATTTATCTTCGATCGATATGGAGAAGAATTATGGTGTTTGATCTTGAACTATGTGCAGAGTTCCGTGATCATAATGTTATTGACATTTGTACCATTGTCTGTGATAATCCTCTCGGGGATGCTGTATCGATAGATAAGGTTATGCTTAATGAACCTAGCCACCACATTCTTGGTAACGGAGGAAAACGAGGCCGCTTTAACCCACTTCGTGAAGTAATCAATGGCGAAGAGGATGAAACAATGTTCATTAGAGGCAATAGAATTGATCTCTCCAATCATATCAATGCCCCACATTGCAAATGGCCATGGGGCAGTCAAGACATTCAAAGGGACCGGAGACACATGTACTTTATTAGCATAGATCTGACACTTGTGACAAGTTCTAAAGTGATGATGGCAATCAGTTTCCATAGTCGACAAATAGTAACCCGCTCTCAGAATCTTCTTAGCCATAGGGTGTCCACTGGAATGAGTACCAAAGATGCCTTCATGCATATCTTCCATAATTTTCTCCGCTTCCTTCTTGTCCATACAATAAAGCATAGTCGAATAATGGTTGCGCTTGTACAAAATTCCATTGGTAAGGAAGAACATGGCAGAGAACCTCTGTAGAAATTTCTTGTCATTGATAGATGCTCCTTCAGGATATTCTTGAGCCTCAAGGTATCTTTTCACTTCATGAAACCAAGACTTCTCATCTTCTCATTCAGTGTCATCTTCGTAGCAATGTGTCGGTTTTTCCAGTTTATTAATGGTAATTCGAGGAGCTTCGTTGTCCCATCTGACTTTGAACATAGACGACATGGTCTCCAATACGTCAGCCAACTGATTCTCTTCTCGTAGGATATGCTCAAAAGTGATTTCCTCGAAGTACAAAATTAATGCCAATACATGCTCTCGGTAAGGAATGAGATTCGGATGCTTCATGTTCCGTTCTCCTTTGACTTGACTGATTACTTGGGTTTAGTCCCCATATACGCTCAAGAACTTGATTCTCAGGTCAATGGCAACTTTGATACCCATGATGCACGCTTCGTATTCAGCCATGTTGTTGGTACAATCAAAACATAATCTGGCGGTGAAGGGCGTATGGCAACCCTGGGGAGATATAATTACTGCACTGATTCCATTTACAATTGCATTAGAAGTTATGTCGAACACCATAGTCCATCGATATCCTGGCTCCGATCCTTCATATGGTCCAGGTTCTTCACAATCTGTGACTAGCATAATGTTATCGTCTGGGATCTAAAAATTCATAGATTAATAATCGTCTACAGCTTGATAAGACAAATTATCTACCAATACACTTCTTTTGATTGCTTTCTGAGTGGTGTACTAAATGTCGTATTCTGTCAAGACCATTTTTATCGGGCTATTCTTATGGAGAGAGATGGCTTCTCAAATATGTATTTGATGGGATCCATATTAGAGATCAACAAAGAAGTATGGTTCAACATATCTTATCTTAGTCAGCGAGAAGCCCAAGCCAAAGAGAAACAAGTTTTCTCGAGCAGTGAGTATCTTATTTCACAGTCGGTAAAATTTTTTCTAAGGTATTATATTGCATGCTCTTTTTCACCAGACTCGTCATCTTGGCCCAATACACACCCCATTGAGTTATCTAACACTGTTAGGTACATAATCATAGGTATTCCTTCTATTGGTGGCATCAGAATTAGAGGTTCTTATAGGTACTCCTTGATCTTGTCAAAGGCTATCTGATAGTCGTTGTTCCACTTTACTACTTAATCTTTCTTCAGCAGCTTGAAGATTGGCTCACAAGTAGCAGTCAAATGAGAAATGAATCGAGCAATGTAATTCAGTCTTCCCAAGAAACCTCTGACTTCCTTCTTAGTACGGGGAACTAGAATTTCTTGAATAGCTTTGACCTTAGTGGGGTCAACTTCGATACCTTTACCACTGACAACAGAACCCAGGAGTTTACCGGACCTCACTCCAAAGGTGCACTTGTTTGGATTCAAACTCAGCTTGTACTTTTTCAAACTTTCAAACAGCTTGTGTAAATGGTCAAGATGTTCTTATTCATTCTGATATATGGCTATCATGTCATCGATGTATACCTCTATTTTGTGATGGATCATATCATGGAATAAAGCTACCATGGCATGCTAATATTTCGAGTCGGTTTTCTTCAATCCAAAAGGCATAATCTTGTAGCAGAAAGTTCCCCATTATGTAACAAAGGTAGTTTTCTCAATGTCTTCAGGTGCCATCTTGAACTGATTATAACCTGAGAAGCCGTCCATGAAGAAGAACACCTTGTGTTAAGTGGTGTTGTAAACTAGAACATCAATATGTGGAAGCGGAAAGTCATCTTTGGGGCTTTCCCTATTCAGATCTCTATAGTCTACACACATACGTACCTTGCCTTCTTTCTTTGGTACCGGAACCACATTTGCAACCCACTGAGGATATGATGTGACTGCTAAGAAACCTGCATTGAATTGCTTCATATCCTCGGCCTTGATCTTCTCTGACATCTCGGGACGCATGTGACAAACTTTTTTCTTTATTGGCGAACAACCCTCTTTCATCGGCAGATGGTGAACCACAATATTAGAATCTAGCCCTGGCATGTCTTTGTATGACAAAGCAAAGATCTCAACATAGTCATGAAACATCTGGATTAACCTGTTCTTGACATTACCTTATATATTAACCCCTATCTTGACTTCTTTTTTGTCTACTCCCGTAACCAAGTTTACAACTTCAATTGGCTCTTCATGTGGTTGAATAGCCTTTTCCTCTTGCACTAACATTCTGGCAAGCTCTCCAGGTATTTCACAATCTTTTCTCTCCTTCGTCCTCGACTTGGTAGATCGAATTTTCAAAGTCATAAGTGGCAATAGCAGAGTTGTTATCAATGGGATCCAGAGTGGATGTGGATCTGCAATGTATTGTGTGGGTGTGTAAAAGAACACATAGCTATTTGAAAGTGATAAAAAGTAAAAGAAAGATAAAGAGTACAAAATTTGAATGCAAAACGTCCAATGCTTTATTAAATGAAGACATGTTTATGAAATGACAACCCTTAACAAATGGACCATTGTGTCCTGGGTAAGGCACAAGGCTTAAATTCATTGTTTAAATAAATTACATAACCAAAACTTTATAAGCAATAAAACAGACGATAGCTATTACTCCTGACTAAAGGAGATTGAGATAATGTCTTTGGTCTTCCAGTTGTTGAGCCTGTTACCAATGGTGGGAAAGATCTAGCTGTCAAGGTCATACTCACTGTCAGCATCTTCTATGGCGTTGACTCCATTGTTGCTGATGCGGAATGGTGGTCTTCCAGCCCGAGCACGACAAACAGCCTTCTGAGCCTCTGCAGTGAAACCCAAACCATATTTGTCAGATTTGTATGGAATGTCAGGAAGCTGACCCCAAGTAGTACAACCACCTTCTTCTACAGTAGCTCTAGCATCCTTCAAAGAAGCCATTCTAGGAGGAACCTTGGTAACCTTGGGAATTAAAGAAACGTCTTCAGTGGCGGTTGGAGGGATAACTTCAAAAGTATGATATGGAGTCTCGATGAATTCGCCATCCATCTCTACATACCGGAATGAGTTCAAATGACTAACCATATACTCTTCTTCACCACAGACTGTAACAATCTTTCCCTACAAGGGATACTTCAGCTTCTGGTGTAGGGTTGAGGTAACAGAGCCTGCCCCATGGATCCAGGGGCGTCTAAGCAAGAATAAGATTGTCGAATATCCATTATGTATAAAGTAGATTCAAAGACCTACAAACCTACATTGATCGAACGATCTACCTCTCCGTGTACCATTGTATTTTAATCGTCAAAGGCTCAGACTATAATATCATTAGGTTTTAGTATAAACCCTTTGCAATCTAGTCTGTTAAGAACACCTTTTGGTAGAACATTCAACGAGGAAATGGTATCAACTAATACGTGAGACAGAGTAGTACCCCTCTATTCAATGGAGACATAGAAGGCCTTGTTGTGGTTCCTTCCTTTAGAGGTCAGATCAGCATCAGAGAAACCTAACCCATTGTCGATCATTAAAATAGAAACATAGTTCTCAAATTGATCGACAAAAATCTCCTGCGGAACGTGAGCAGACTTCCAGAATTTCACTAAATCCTGTGCATGGGCTTCAGAAGACAATAATAGGGATAACATGGAGATCTTAGATGGGGTCTGCCCCAACTGTTCAATAATCTTGTAATCGCTTTTAAGGATAATTTTTAATACTTCTTCCAACTCTCGCTCAGAAGTGTCTTCAGCTGCAACTTCTTTAGGTGGCTCCGTCTGGGCAGGCTCCGTTATTTGCTCTTTGCCCCGAGCCTTAGTATTTGAATCAGTAGTGGTAACTCTAACTAGTGTAGCAACAGTCTTCAGAGATATTTTTGGGGAGAAAACCCTTCCTCTTCTAGTAACCTTACTGGTTCCAGCAATATTGTCAATGTCAAGATCATCAACTTCAGTACCTTCATTCTCAGTAATCAGTAGTTCTTACTTGACGCCATGATAATAGATGTCGGATCCATAGTTCGACAAGATAGATTTATCAGAAGAGTGTGGAATAGGTCCAAGTTTCGTGATTATCAGAGGAGAAGCTTTTGGATTGGGACTAATCCTTACAGGACCTTTGAAGGTGATCCTTACAGGAGGGTTGGATATTACGGATAAGTCTTGAAACATATTCTCAACAGATGGAATCTTCTCAACCAGAATTATGTGATATTCCATTAGGCATTGAATGCCTTCCTTCAGTAACTTGAAGTCATTGGGTTGGGCAGCACAGTAGTAACATCTTTCAATATAGCCTGGAAATAAACCGACCTGCAACAGATTCTCTTTGATAATTGGGAGGGGCGTAACCAATTCACTTACATTAGCAACATAAATAACATCATCAATAGCACTTACTCCTTTGTCATGCTTCAGCATTGGTGTAGTAATTACATTCGGAGTCTCTAGAGGATCAAACTCATTCTCTTTGTTGTCAATTATATCCTGAATTCTGGTTTTTAGGGCCCAACAGTTATTGGTGTTGTGCCCAAGACTATTAGAATGGTAAGCACACTTCACATTTGGATTTTTGCAAGGAGAGGAGGTGTTGGGATTCTAAGGAGGATCCATTAATGTAATCAACTCTGCTTTCAGTAAATGTTGTAATGCTTGAGACAATGGCATACTGATCTTGGTTAACGGTCTTCTTGGTGCGTCTGACCTAAGCTGATTGCCCTGTTGTTGTTGAACAAGCGCATGATTAGAGATTAATGCCGCTCCTACAGGTTGATGGCGATCATTTCTAGTATGACCCTTCTGCCCATAGACAACATTAACTTCTTTATTTCCGCTAAATGTCTTCTTTACCGCACTCGAAGATGCAACCACTTGAATTTTTCCACTCTTGATACCACTTTTGACATGTTCCCCAGTTAGAATCAGCTCATTAAAACCATATGACGAGCATCCAATAAGATAATTAAATAAAGGCCCCATTAAAGTGCCCATGAACATATCAACCAGCTCTCTGTCAGATAAAGGGGGTTGCACTTTTCCATCCAGATCTCTCCACTTTTGGGGATACTCCTTAAACCCTTAATTCTAGCCCATGGTCATATTTCGTAATTGCACACGAGTTGGTGCAAAGTCAGCATTGTATTGATACTGATTGTAAAAAGCAGCGGCCAGGTCTTCCCATGTGAGGATGTTGGTTCCTTCCAGCTGATAGAACCATTTGAGTTGTGTCCCAGATAAACTCTCTTGAAAGAAGTGGAACCATAACTTCCTGTTAGCAATATGGGGTTAAATCTAATAAACATAGGACCACAGGTGAATCTTTTGACAGGACACACCATCATAGTTGGCAAATAGGAACCTTGAACTTGTGAGGGATAACAACCCCCGAGATAATACCTAACTCTTTAAAATCCATCCTAGGAAGTTTCTGTATCTCCACAGGATTAAGTCGATCTTCCAGCTGCTTGTATATGTCGTCAGCGGGAGAATACTATTCAGCAGAATAGTCTTCATAAGAATCTTGTCCAGACCCAAAGTTGTTATTCTCTTAAGCTTTCACACTCTTGTCATCCTCTTCTTGGTTATCGTCTTCATTTAGGGGGGCCTCAAAATCTAAAGACCTTCTGACCGGACCCTTGAATCTTCTTCCCATGTTAAGAAAAACTACTGGCTTTTTAGTATTCTTATTATTACCCTTTGTGATAAGGGTCTTCAACTCGTCTTAACCCTTAGCTAAGTCCAAGAACATTTGCTAAAACTAAGAGTTCTGAGCTTGAAGTTCCTTTACAGTTTGTTCAGTTCCATCTTTTACTGAAATAAACAGCAAGAAGATGAGAAATCCTGTCTAGAAAGTACATGTTATGTGATGATATGCATGATATGTAAATGCAAGTGCAATGTTTTCAAGGACCTTTGCGGGATTTAAATTTTTTTAAACAAAAGGAAACAAAAGAAATTTTAGTAACAAGCTCAAATTATAATTGCCTTCTAGGCTTATAATGATAATAAGAATAGTTACAAAGAAACAAAATATGAATTCAAGTCTCCCATGGACATTTCCTCTTTGTGTTGACATATGCATTAAGGCTTTGTTCTGCGTGGAGTTGTTTCGTCAGCTCCAGTACTTTCTTCTCACTAGCATAGAGCTGAGTTTCAAAGGTATTCCTTTCTTCCTTGAGTTGAATCTAGGACTTATGTAGTTCTTCGAAGTCAGTAGGCATATCGGGATGAAGAACGATATAAGGAACATCACCTTCAACAACAGGCTCTACGATCACTTGTAAAATAAAAGAATATGGCATTTTAAGATTTTGAGAACGAGAGTGCACCCATCTGAGGTAAGGGTCTAGAGGAATGGAATTTTTGTGTCCCAAAGTATCACTATCAATCTTGTTGGCCATTCCCCAAGCATATATAAACCTTTGATGGTAGTTTTGAGGATCATTCTCATAGTCGAACATAATACCCTGGATGAGCATATCATCAGGATTGTCCCTTTGAGCATAACTAAACTGACGCAGAGCTAGAGAAGGTTTGTAAGTGATGCCCCCTCTTATACCAAGGAGTGGTACATTATGGAATTCCCCACATCAATCAATAATAGTGACATCTTCCTGAGATCGAGACTACCTCGAACCTTGTTGGTTATTTATTGTTGGTCGGGGAAGGTGTAAAATAAACCACCTGGGTAGTAGAGGTATGCAACATATAAGAGTTCCTCGCTTCTTCGTAGTACGAGTGTGGAGTGAATGCAGGACATGTTCAAACAAAGTAGGGACAAAATTATGGGTGAGAAATATTTTGATGGAATTCACATCTATGAATTGGCCTGGATTAGGGAATATTACCAAACCATAGATCAGCAAAACCAAAATATCGTCAAAAGCACGAAATTTTATGGCATCTAGAAACCACTGAGCCTTCTCTATCAGAAATTTAGGAGAAAAACCCTTTACTTCATTCCTTGTTTCCCAATTAGATACAATGTCTGATCGTTTCAGATGTAAGGCTACTATAATGTCTTCATGTTTCGAAACATGCTTTAGATTGGTGAAGGGTGTCTGATTAAGAATAGGCACTTCGACCAACTTAGAGAATTATTCTATTGTGGGCACCAAATGATAATCTGGGAAGGTAAAACAATGATGCTTAGAATCAAAGAACTGGAACAGAACACTCTTCATGTCTTTCTGGAAACCAATAGTAACCAAACTGAGTAGATGACCATGTCTCTTGGTGAATTGAGAATTGTCAGGAACCTTTGAAACTAATTCCTCAAGCTTGGAAGGCACATTACAAAGTTAATTTGGATGGTATTGATGCAACGGGAATCCATGACCCCGCAACACAGAACAAAGATAAATCCCTTAGATCCTTTAAATGGTTAGTCATGATATGATGTTATGATGTTATGATGTTATGATGTCATGTTTAAACAGATAATGAACACAAACAAAGCACACAAGAGCCTCAGGTTTAAGGCTTACATGGGGTTCATAGGTAAGTATCCTCTTGAAGTTTAGTTGGCTCAACATGTACTAAAGACGTAACCGGGTTCTAGGGATCTCAATATCACTAATTTTTCCCATAGATTTTGTTTAGCACAACAACTGACTTGCTACCAAACAAAACCTGAGAGTCAAATCTCAATGAGCGTAGCATCGAGTAACAACCAACTTCGGACTGCACCAAAGTTGGATATCTCACTATCTTCTAATGGCTAAGTTGGGTCAATTAAGGTTCTAAAGGTCAGTTGGTTCTTATGATACCATGCGACAACCTAGTATTCTCCCCGACTGACTCGAGGGACACCAATACAAACCAATGTGTCGCACTAACGTAGCCATCACTTCAACCATATCGGTATACATTGTATAGTTTCTATGATCTATCGCTACTTACCTAAAATTCCCCCAGATCCGGGTGTAAGAGCTTTGCAAGAAAAGCAAACCCGAACAACCCTCAAATATAAATCATACAAGGAAAACAAGGAAAGTATTTAAAAGTGATTTAACTCTAAAGGTAACCCCTCTTTTTAGTAGCTCCTCAAACGAGTCGCCAGTTCTGTAATACGGTTGGAGAGCTGACTTGGTTTTGCATTTTGTCGAAATGTTGCGGATAGCAATAGTCGCTAACGACTTTTCTTTTATCCAAAGAGGAAATGGTGAAAAGATAAGGAAAGACCTTTTGAGATTTATTGAGTTCGGGGAGTAGGTTATGAAAAGGGAAGCTTTTAGTACCCTTTTCGTCCGTATTTATCTACGGGCTCTTAATCACTTAGCTCACTTTATTTGAAAATGCTTTGTGTTGTGTGTTTGAAAACTATTTTTGAAAAGTTGGACTTTGTAATGTTTCTCGTATCTATCCTCGAGAATGTGTATAAATTGTTTAGAAAATATTTCTGAAAGTGTTTGTGAAAAAGATATTTTTGTTCTGTTTGTGAGCAAGCGATTAGGAACTATCTACCTACTCAAGGTCTTTATTGTACTTTTCCTCATACTTTAGATAGTGCTACCCTACCATTAGTTAGTAGGAAGCCCCGTCTATTGGATGTGAAGGGACAGGCGTGGATCATTGTATAGTCAGAAAAGGCAACTTGTAGGGCCGCTTTAGCAATTCGTAAGGAACTAGATCATTTACCGAAGGCAACATTCGAAAGGGTCATCAAGGAACTACATGTTTTTAATCGAGGGTCTTAAAGCAACCCCACATTCGAGGGACATGATTGTGTTGCATTCTGAAGGAAACAAGGGAGGTTACCCTAGAGGTGCACGTGTGCAAAGTGTGTTATGTTCAAGTATTTTAGTCTTTGAAATTAGGGTTAGCTAATGATTGTTATTACACTTTTCATATCAACCCTAATTACTAAGAAATAGAAACAAATATAGTAAAGCGATAAATGTACGGAAAATAAAAATCTACGCTATTACAACGCTTCGGGAATGGGGTGTACAAGTAATAAAACCGAGGAAAAAGTAAAACCCTAATTAACTATTACAAACCATGAGTAGTTATAATAATGATAAAAAAAGCTAATAGAGTAAACTATTCATTAAATTCAAAATAAATAAAAGAGGAAGGAAATTATTTTGGTGATTTTTTGATAAAAGATTTGATGATTAACCTAAAATCTAAATTGATTTTAATTAATTAAAACCTAAAAACGCCAATTAATTTTAATTTGAAAAACTAAGAAACTTTATTAATTAAACAAAAAAACTAAACCCTAATGTTGATTAGGGTTTGTGAAAAAATTAATTGATAAAAAATGGTTTTAATTTGATGAGTTTAGGTTTAATAAGTGAAAATAGTAAGAAAATAAGGGTTTTAAAAGAAGTTACCAAGGCTGAGTGTTGAACCCACGCCCTCAACCCTTTCAATCAACACTTTCAACACCAGGCCAGGCACGTGCCTGTGTCAAAGGATATAAGCCAACGCGCTTTGTTTTCAATCCTATAAAATATGGGAAATTATGAAGAAGAAAAAACGGCAAAAGGTAGGGATCGAACCTAAGCCTTGATAGGATAATGCCTTAGCGCATGCGTTTCAACCGCTGGGGTGGTAATACATTCGTTCATTATAATGAAACAATGCATATATAATATATAAACCATTCATGAACCGGAGAGACGCCGGGGCCCTAGCTCCGGTCGTCTTCTCTGGTAGGTATTTTTACCAACTTTCCAAAATCAAAGATGTTAGATAACCAAAAGCACCCTACCCCCCTAAATCGAGGGCTGCGAGTTCAATGGGATGGTTGCTTTGGACTGAAACTCAATGGTTTGAGAGGCATAATGAAAACAATATGGATCAGACCAAACTTGGAAAACCAAAATTTTGATTGCATGGTGTTGTACCCCAAAATTTGCCCTCCCATATTCTTCAAGAATTGCAAAGAGCATGCTTCAAAATCTCCCCAAGGGTTGCACAGTTCAAGGGCCTCCTAACAGTCAAGGATTAGGGTTTTGGTTCTGACAAAGAAGTTGAAGTTTTCAAGGGTCCAATCAAGTCCCACATGCCTATAAAAATGGTCAAGCATCCTCATGCCAAGTTTCAAGACTTACAACACAAAATTGCACAGTCAAAAACCCTAATTGCCCTACAGTCAACTGCAGGGGCAAAATGGTCATTTGACAATCAAAAGTTCAAATTTTTGGTCAACATCTTATTTTGAAGCCACAAACATCATTTGATCAATTCTTGATCATGATTTTCAAGGTATGGCTCAAAAAGTCTCAAGATGCAAAAGTTTCCATATTTGGATAGTTGAAAAAGTCAACTGTAACTTGACCAAGGCATAACTTCCACATGGTTTATCAGAAAAATTCCATCCAAAGCTCATTTTGAAGAGAAATACATTTCCTACAACTCCTATTCACACTTCAAGTCCAAGAAATGCTCTCACAAAAAGTTATCAATTTCAACATTATAGGTCATTTTCAAAAGTCAACAAAAAGGGACTTTAAGTCAAAGGCCATAACTTGAGATTGGTAAATCAAAATGACATGGGACCAAAGGCATTGGTTAGAGGACTTCAAGGCCTTTCCAAAATGTCAAAGAACATGAACAAAGTTTAAAAATTGAGCAAGATATGCCTTGTGGAAGTTGGGAAAGTTTTGGGTATTTTGAAAAGTCAACTTTGCTTCAAATGCCTTAAAGTTGCTAATGGGCCACATTTTCTTCCAAGATTCATCATCCAAAGCATATGCACGACCATTTGGCCAAAAGGGGATTTATTCATCATTTTTATTTATTTATTTGAATTTTTAATTGCTATTAATTCATTTAATAAAATAAAATATGTGAAAAATACTAAAACAAGCTTTTCAAATCTTTTTATGCATGGAATACCTTCAAGATTTCGTGCCCTATCTAATATGGAAAGAATCAAGGTGATTTGATCATAATTGGCACCAAAAGCACATGAAAAGATTTGGAAGATATGCCATGAAAATAAAATATCTTGTACATCAATGCAAAGGGTTTTGGATCCAAATCTTTACCCTAATCCATCCCTCATATAAGTCAGAAGCAAACCCTAGTGCAGGAGACCTCTAAGCTGCGCCACACATCAAGAACACTTTTGCAACTTTTTGTGAAAAAAGTGAAAACTGAAAACGCCTTTAGAGTTGGTTTCAAGACAAGAAAACTATTCCAATCGCTTGCCAAGGTCACAAGGAAAGTTTCTGGATCAAAATCACAACTTCCAACCTCAAGAAACGGTAAAACGGAGCAGTCCTGTTCATGATATATTGCATACTCGTGTTTTGATTTATAGGACGTATTCATACATTCTAATGCTTGTTTTATACTAATATGAACTCAACGAAACTCATGGCATCATTGAATTGAATTAACACTGCTTGTACAGAGAATTGCCATTGTTGTCTTTTAGGGTTGCAGAGGTTTCAAATTGGGGCTTCCCTATTCTGAAAAAATTGGCCAACAAGACCCACACCATCAGAATCAGAAGCTCATGGCCAATCGTTTCCATACCTCGCGCTCAATTTATGAGCGACAGATTTCTAATCGCTATTTTCATGTCATCGTTTTGTGGGGGTTTAAAACCCCCGCTATTTAAATGTTTTTTTGTTTCAGAATAATGAAGAAGATGATGCGTGGAAGACAGTGGTTGGTCAGTTCAAAGTTAGCGCGCATTTTTTTGTTTCTATGTCACTAACCAATTTTCTCTTATATTACTTATTTGTTATTCTACATACAACGCGCGTTAACAGCTCCGTTGGTAGACAAGGCATTTGGTAAGCTCTGGGACCTGGGTTCGAACCCCAGGTCCCCCTTCTTTATTCCATATTTTTCTTCTGAACGTGTTTCTATGTAGCTCGTTCCCTGAGGTATACCATGCAGCCCCATAATCTGACGTGCCACGCGCCCACTAAGATCCAACCAAAGGCCCTGATCTGAAGAATATCATGGGCACCAGTCAACGCATACGCATGTTCCCAGGAAAGTCAACTGAAGGCCTTAAACATTGGGCCAAAAAATGCTGGATGATACCTCCAAATGGGCCTACAAACCCCCCATGTTTGCCTTCTTCTCTCTATTTCTTTTATATTTTTTTAGTTATTTTAATTCTTTTCTCTATTTTGTTTAATTCCATTAATATTTTCATAACATAAAAAATAATAAAAATCAGAAAGTCACAAAATAAAATATATTTTATTTAAATGTTATTTTTGTAAACAAAATCTTATTAATTAATTTAGTCTTAATTTTAGGTTTAAATTTTAACATTTTTTATAAACTTAAAAATTGTAGAATTAGGGTTTTAATCACTTTTATCTTTTTTCTTTTCTTTTATCATTATTAATAACTAATTATTTATTTTTGTAAATAAAATTGTATTAATTAATTAGGTTAATTTTAGATTTAATTTTAACATGTTTTCTTAATAAATAAAAATAGTTAGAATTAGGGTTAATTAACTTTTTTTTTTTAATTTCATTTAATTCTCTCATTAAAATCTTTAAACACAAAAAACTCCAAAAAAAATCTCTTTTATTTTAATTTAATTAATTTGTTAATCGTAATTTAATTTCATTAAAAAGGGTCCAACGCCCTCGCTTTCGATTATCAGTTCGTTTCGCGCATTTATTTCCTTTCTTATAATATTCATGTAATTCTCCCAAAGCCGTGTAAATCAGACATTTATCTTTTCCGCACTTTATTTCTTTATTCAAATCGGGTCCTGGATTAAATTTGGCGATGTGGACCCGCGCCCTTGTAATAGCGTAGGACCTTTATATTTCTCGCAACTTTTAAATTGTTAATTAAACTGCATGAAAGAATGAATGTCAAAATAAAAGCAACACGTAGATCACCCATGACATGAACAAGACAAAAATATCTGAAAATGACACACAAATCACACACCACCCCTAGGGTACGCCTCACTGTTGCCTTGCCCCTCGAAAGGTGATCGTCGAGTAGAGAATGTTTTAGTAAGTCCTCATGATCCAGGAACCTGGCATGAGGGTAGCTTCTAAGGTGTCTTCCTATTGCTCCGGTGATCACCACGTCCCGAACCCTCGAATTGACCCGAATACCTCCAACGGTGGTGCTACCTACCTCTCAATGGTGGGATGGCACTACTTTAAGGACATTTACACAGACGAATTCCTTAGGGTAGGTAGACGACTCTAGATACTTGCTCTAATTTCAAAACAAATCAAAAATACTTTTCACACCGACACCTTTTCAAAAAGCTTTCGAAAGCAATTTTTCAAACACTCTTGAGGACCGATACAAGAGTCGAACTGAAATTTTCAAAGAAACTTTTTAAAACCCACAGTTGAAAAGCAAAAAAACCATTTTTGGAAACACAAGTGAGCAAGTATCTAAGAGCCCATGGATAACCATGGATAGAAAGGGTGCTAACACCTTCCCTTTCTATAACCTACCTCCCGAACCGAGAGCAATCTCTATAAGGAATTTTTCTGTGCTTTTTTCCTTTCCATTTGGAGAAAATAAAAGACGGTGGCAACTCTTGCTTCCGCGACATTTCGCGAACCAGCGTTAAACAGTCAGTTCCAGATCCACCGATCACAGAACTGGCGACTCTGCTGGGGATACTTAAAGTGAGGTGCACCTTAGGGTAGTTCATAACTGTGTTTTCAATTGTATTGATTTGCTTGCTTTAAATTGTGGGACTGTCTTGGGAGTTCTATAGATCCTAACCCGGATCTGGGGGATACCTTCTTAGAAAGTAGCAACAAGGCTGTGAGGGAACTGTGCGGGGTATACCGATATGGTTGAAACAGTCTGCTACGTTGATGTGGCACTTTGGTGTGTACCGGTAACCCTTGAGTTCAGTCAAGGAGAGTACGGGGCCTCCGCGTGGTGTTGTGAAGCATCAACAGACCTTAGGAACCTTAATTGAACTAATTTGGCCTCTTTAGGGTAGTGAGATAACTGACTTTGGTGCAGTCCGAGGTTGGTTGATACTCGATACTACACTCAATTGAGGGTGGCTTTCCTGGAATATTTCGGTCTCCAGTTCAGTGGCTAAATCGAAACGATGAACAATGAAAGCAATCCGGTGATATTGAGACCCTTAGAACCCGGTTACTTCTAATAGGACAGGTTGAACCCACCAACTTCAAGAGGGTAATACCTAAACCCCATGCTGGCCTTAAACTCTAAGGGCTTGTCTTGTGTGACTTGTGTGCCTTACATGTTTGCCTTTGTAAATATCTGTGGTGTGTTAATCATAGCATCATGACATCATTCAGCATCATATGCATTGACTAACCATTTCAGGGGTTCGAATCTTCATCTTTGTTCTTGTTTTGTAGGACATGGAAACTGTTCGCAGAAAGACAATTCAAATCAGCCTTGTAAGGATCCCTCCTCAGCTTAAGGAGCTTATATCCAGGATTCCCGAGAGCTCTTCATTCAGTGAAAGACATGGAAGACTCATCAGCTTGGTCAATACCAACATTGAGGAAGATATGATAAAGGTCCTGTTCCAGTTCTTTGACCCTCTGCATCACTGTTTCACCTTCTTGGATTATCAGCTGGTACCTACCTTGGAGGAGTTCTCCCGGCTCCTGAAGATCCCTATCCTTGATCAACTACCCTACAACGGTACGGAAAGGGAACCCAAGCTTGAAGAGATTTCTAAAGCCTTACACCTACAACCATCTGACCTCAAGGGACATTGGGAAGTTAGAAGTGGTATCAAAGGGTTCTTAGCCAGGTTTCTATTTGAGAAGGCCCATGAATGTTGGAACTCTCTTGACTTACATGCTTTTGAAGAAGTTGTGGCACTCCTTGTCTATGGTTTGGTGTTGTTCCCTAACCCAGATCAGCTTATAGATATCAGTGATGTCCAGATCTTTATGTCCAGGAATCCTATACCTACGTTGCTGGGGGACATCCTTCACTCATGTTACACTCGAACCATGAGAAAAAGAGGTGTCCTTATGTGTTGCACTCCTCTCCTGGGAAGGTGGTTTATTTCGCACCTTCCACAATCAGTTTTGAAGAACGAGCGGGGTTTGAGATGGTCACAACGGTTGATGACTCTTACACATGCAGACATACATTGGTGCCCCCGGTCCAGAGAGGATGTCACTATCATTGATCGTTGCGGGGAGTACCCTAATGTTCCTTTACTTGGAATCAGAGGAGGTATTACTTACAATCCATGCCTGGCTTGGAGACAGTTTGGTTATGCTCGAAGGGATGGCCCTCGTGACATGTTAATTCCTGACATAGTTTTTGACTTCGACAACGATGCACAAAGGCTTTGCCAGAGATTTATCAGAGCTTGGAGGATGCCAAGTAGGATAGACAGCAAGACACTGGGGCACAAGAACTCCATCCCGTTGGAACCTTATCTCAAGTGGGTACGGGCCCGCTCCCAGAAGTTAGAAATGCCTTATCCTCATGTGCTCCCTGTGATCAAAGAGCCAGCCTTGGAAGGAGAAGTGTCCTACACCATTCAGCATCCTGATATTCCCACGTCCTGGGAAGAGATACAGAAGAGCTGGATCCAGCTTAAGGAAGAACGGAATTCTCTTGAGACCAGTCTACATGCTAGTGAAAAGAAGGTCTTGGAGCTCACTCGCCTATTGCATGAGGAGAGGAATCTCAACACCTACATAGCTCCAAAGAGGATGCGTAGTGTCTTTTGGGATTGATTTGCTTTGTAATTTGTGCCCATGAAGCTTTGATGTACTGAACAATTATTTCCTTAATGATAACGTGTGTTCCTTTTTGTCTACAACAAATTTGAACTTTCGAACCCTTGAATGCATTGCATAAACACATATCATTCATCATGTTCATAACAGCTTTTCTTCTTTTCAGGTTGCTTACCGTTCTTCGCTGTTTATTTCAGCATCATAAATCCTGACTCATCATCAACCGAGATGTCCATCAAGGCTCTTCAGGCGCAGAATGCGCAATTTCAGGAACTAATCATGGGTTTGGCTCAGGGCCAAGAAGAGCTGAAGGCTCTGCTCCTGAAGAAGGAGAAGAAGAAGAAAAGGAGAACTGTTCTTTTCAACTCGGGCCGAAGGTTTGGCAACACTCTGCAGAATGAAGAGGCTGGTTCTTCTATAGGCAAGAGCAGTCCCCAAGGGGGAAAAGGTCCTAGTCCGGTAGTCTCTGACAACGAGACTGATTTTGATGAGGAACAGTATCCTCCGGCTGAAGACAGATATAAGCAGTTGGAGGACATACTAAATGCAATGGAGATCCAACAAGTGTCTGGGCTGGATTTCAGAGACTTGGGTTTATCTACTGGTGTGATCATTCCTCATAAGTTTAAAGCACCATCTTTTACCAAGTATGACGGGGCGTCTTGTCCCAAGCTACATCTCAGATCCTACGTGCGGAAGATTCAACCGTACTCAGTGGACAAGAACTTGTGGATCCACTTCTTCCAGGAGAGTCTTTCAGGGACTCATCTCGAATGGTTCTATCAGCTGGATGGGACCAAGGTTCATAACTGGGAGGAGTTGGCTACTGCTTTCTACAAGCAGTATCAATATAATGCCGACCTTGCCCCTACACGTACCCAACTCCAGGGTATGTCGCTAGGGTCAAGCGAAGGTTTTAAAGAGTATGCACAGAAGTGGAGGGATCTGGCTGGCAGGGTGCAGCCTCCGTTAACTGACCGGGAGTTGGTAGACATGTTCTTGGGGACCCTATCTGGGCCATTTTTCAACCATCTCATTGGTAACTCATCTGCAGGGTTTACTGATCTTATTCTGACTGGAGAGAGAATAGAGGCTGGGATGAAGTCTGGTAAAATTCAGAAGGGTGCATCTGCAAGTACTGAAAAGAAACCCTTTAAGAAGGAAGCCAGTGCTGTATATGGGTCTAGAAGACAAGAGAAACCCGAACGCCGCCAATCTGTCAATGCGGTGATGATTGCTAAGCCTGCCGCCGCTCCTCGGCAAACCAATCCTCAAAGGGCTGAAAGACCCAGGAGAGAGTTCACCCGTTTGAGTATGACTCTATCACAAATCTTGCCACAGTTGTTGTCCACCAACCTAGTGACTGTCAGAGAGGCCCCGAAGGTTGTAAACACTGCCTCTCCGAAATACAATCCAAATGCCCGCTGTGCTTATCACTCCGATAGCCCGGGGCATTCCACTGATGACTGTTGGGCCTTAAGGAATAAGGTGCAAGACCTTATTGACGCAAAAGAGATACAGTTTGAAGCGCCTGGGAGGCCGAATGTGGTGACTGCTCCTATGCCCCAGCATGGAGTAAATGCCGTTGATGAAGATGTATACGCTGTTTCTGTGAATGATGTAGCTACTCCCTTAATGACTGTCAAGAGGAACCTACTGCTGGCCGGTTTATTTCCGGGTTGTAGTGAGGGTTGCCTTTTCTGTGCTGTTTCCCTTTCTGGTTGTCCTTTGCTGAAGTTAGGCATCCAAAGCCTAATGGACAGCAAAGAGATTCTGTTCAAGAAGACCGATGTTCAGTTTGTTCCGGTAGAATAAGTTTCTATTGTTACAATCTTTAATAGTCCAATCAAGGCTCTCCCAAGGAAGCCTGTTCAAATCATGACTGTCGCATCTGTTGTTATTACTGTTCCGGGGCCTCTCCCCTACGAATCTGATAAGGCTGTCCCCTGGCACTATGGGGCAGACGTGTATGTCCATGGAATCAAGCAAGAGTTCAACACTAGCACCAGCATCAGCAATATCACTGGTCCAGCAAAAGTTACCCGCAGTGGCAGGCTCTTCTCGCCTGACATTGCACCACCGGCCATTCGAAGACCCCTCACTATAATACCTGCAAGTGAACCTGTTCCCGTTTCTGATCAAGTTGTTTCCCCTGCTGCCGAGTCATCCAATGCTCGGGGCAAAGGGATTGAAGATGAGCCCGCCCGGATGGAGGCGCCAAAATCTGTGAATGTTGAGGCCTCCCAACAGGAGATGGAGGAAATTCTAAAAATAATCAAGAAGAGTGACTTTAATGTTGTCGAGCAGCTGGGGCATACGCCCTCCAAGATCTCCATGCTCTCCTTGCTCCTGTGCTCAGAGGCCCATGCTAAGGCCCTGATTTCATTTCTCAAGACGGCCCATGTGCCACAGGAGACATCTGCAGTCCAGTTTACTGATTGTGTAGTAAATCTGACAGCGGACAATGGTTTGGGTTTCTCGGATGCTGACCTTACTGCTAAGGGAAGGGACCACAATGATGCCCTGCATGTCTCTATTGAATGCAGGGGCACTACTCTTACGCACGTGTTGGTGGACACTGGTTCTTCCCTGAATGTGCTACCCAAGAAGGCCTTAGACCATTTGGATTGTGAAGGCCTGGAGCTGAAACCTAGCAATATCATCGTCAGAGCCTTTGACGGTTCTAAGAGGATGGTTCATGGAGAGGTAGACATTCCTATTCGTGTGGGTTCTCAAGTTTTCGACTCTACTTTCTATGTGATGGATATCCGTCCATCGTATTCTTGTCTACTGGGTCGACCTTGGATCCACAAAGCTGGGGCAGTGACCTCTACCCTACACCAGAAGCTCAAGTACCCCGTCAGAGGGAAGATTGTCACCGTGCAGGGAGAGGAGGAGTATATGGTGAGCCATTTGAATTCCTTCAGGTATATTGAGATGGACGGGGAGTTTATTGAAACCCCCTTTCAGCATTTTGAAGAGGTACCTCCAACATTGGCAGCAACGGAAACAGTGGTCGAAGAGGATGTTCCTTTGAAGATGGCTTCCTTGAAGGATGCCCGGGCTGTGGTCAAGAAAGGTGAATGTGCTAACTGGGGCAGGCTCCCTTATTTTACACAGAAAACTGACAAGTTTGGACTGGGTTTTACTGCAGAGGGTCAGAAAGCTGTGCGCAAGGCAAGGACCAGAAGACCTCCTATACTCATTACCAACACAGGAGTGAATGTTGTTGGGGACGGAGATGAAGTGGGAGAGTCAGAGTTCAATAGCTGGATCTACCCGACGACTGATGGCGGATTGACCAATTGGATTGCCAAAGATCATACTCCTGTTACTTTTGTTACGCAGTAATAAACTTCTTTGTTATCTGTAATAAACAATTAAAAACTTTATGGCCCGGTGTCTTACCCGGGGCACCGTTGGCTTCATTTGTGAGGGCATTAAATTGTCATTTCATATATCATGAATAAAAATCTTGGACGTTTTCTCGCATTTCAAATCTTATGCTCCTTTTCTTTCTTTCCTTCCTTTATATATTACAAAACAGCTGTATTTACACACACTCACTCATACAGGTTTCAATCCACTCTGGATCTCACTGGTAACGACTCTGCTACTGCCAGTTATGACTTCGAAAATCCAATCAACTTAGCCGAAGACGAAGGTGAAGATGATTGTGAAGTTCCTGGCGAGCTTGCAAGACTGTTACTCCAGGAAGAGAGGGCAATTCAACCACACGAAGAGCCAGTGGAAACAATAAATCTGGGTACTGAAGCAGACAGAAAGGAGGTAAAGATTGGTGCCAACCTAGAGCTCAGCGTGAAGCAACGATTGACTCAGATGCTACATGATTATATGGAGATCTTTGCCTGGTCCTACGAAGACATGCCCGGGTTGGATACCGATATTGTGGTCCATCACTTACCTACTAAGGAAGACTGCCCTCCGTTTAAGCAAAAGGTCCGCCGTATGCGTCCAGAGATGTCTGAGAAGATCAAAGCTGAGGTTATGAAACAGTTTGATGCCAGTTTCCTTGCAGTGACTTCTTACCCTCAGTGGGTTGCTAATGTGGTGCCGGTACCAAAGAAGGACGGTAAGGTCAGAATGTGTGTCGACTACAGGGATCTGAACAGGGCCAGCCCCAAAGATGACTTCCCCTACCTCACATTGATGTCCTTGTTGACAATACTGCTCAGCATAAGGTGTTTTCTTTCATGGATGGCTTTTCAGGTTATAATCAGATCAAGATGGCACCTGAAGACATGGAAAAGACTACTTTTGTTACTCAGTGGGGCACCTTCTGCTACAAGGTCATGCCTTTTGGACTGAAGAACGCTGGGGAAACCTACCAACGTGCCATGGTTGCTTTATTTCATGACATGATCCATCATGAGATAGAAGTGTATGTTGACGACATGATTGCAAGGTCCCAGACTGAGGAAGAGCACCTAGATCATCTGCATAAATTGTTTGACCGTCTGAAGTTGTACAAGCTGAGGTTGAACCCGAACAAGTGCACCTTCGGGGTAAGATCGGGAAAGTTGCTAGGCTTCGTTGTAAGTGACAAAGGTATTCAAGTAGACCCTGCCAAGGTTAAAGCTATTCAAGAGATGCCAGTTCCTAGGACAGAGAAAGAGGTCAGAGGCTTTTTAGGACGCCTGAATTACATTGCTCGATTCATCTCGCACCTAACTACTACCTGTGAGCCAATCTTCAAGCTGCTGAAGAAAGATCAGGTAGTACGTTGGAATGATGAATGTCAGGCCGCTTTTGACAGAATCAAGGAGTATCTCCAAAAACCACCCATCCTTATGCCACCGGTTGAGGGGAGACCTCTGATACTATACCTGACAGTACTTGACAACTCAATGGGGTGTGTGCTGGGGCAGCATGACGAGTCTGGCCGAAAAGAGCACGCCATTTATTACCTTAGCAAAAAGTTTACCGACTGTGAGACCCGATACTCACTGCTCGAGAAAACTTTCTACGCTTTGGTATGGGCTGCTCGCCGGCTGAGACAGTATATGCTGACTCACACTACCTTGTTGATCTCAAAGATGGATCCTATAAAGTACATATTTGAAAAGCCTGCTCTGTCTGGGAGAATAGAAAGATGGCAGATGATCTTGACAGAATACGACATCCAGTATACGACTCAGAAAGCCATCAAGGGAAGTGTATTGGCAGACCACTTGGCACATCAGGCAGTAGACGACTATCAGTCAATGAACTTTGAGTTTCCCGACGAGAGTATCACGATTGTGACTGATTGTGAAGTACCTGGACCGGATGAAGGACCTGAGGAAGGATCCCGATGGTCTATGCACTTTGACGGAGCCTCCAATGCTTTGGGAAACGGTATCGGCGCTGTGATAATTTCCCTTCAAGGTACTCATACTCCACTCACTGCCCGGCTATGTTTCAACTGTACCAACAACATGGCGGAGTATGAGGCGTGCATCATGGGTCTTCAAGCTGCGATCGACCTAAGGATCAAGTTTCTGAGTGTCTTCGGAGATTCCGCTCTTGTGATCAATCAGATCAAAGGAGAGTGGGATACGAAACATCCGAATCTTATTCCTTACAGAGAATGTGTGTTGACATTGATTCCCCACTTCACGAAGATAACCTTTGAACATTTCCCAAGAGAGGAGAATCAGCTGGCGGACGCGTTAGCTACGATGTCTTCCATGTTCAAAGTCAAATGGGACAATGAGGCTCCCCGGATCATCATCTAGAAACTGGACGAACCGGCATACTATTGTGATCTCGAGACTGAATTGGTGACTGAAAAGCCTTGGTACCATGAGGTGAAGAGATATTTGGAAGCTCAGGAATACCCTGAAGGTGCATCTATCAATGATAAGAAGTTTATGAGAAGGTTCGCAGCGAAGTTCTTCCTTAGCAACGGCATCCTGTATAAGCGAAACCATGATTTGAACTTACTGCGTTGTATGGACAAGACTGAAGCAGAAAGGATCATGGAAGAGCTACATGAAGGGACCTTCGGAACACATTCCAGTGGACACACTATGGCAAAGAAAATCCTTCGGGCAGGGTATTTCTGGTCCACAATGGAAGCTGACTGCTACCAACATTCTCGGACATGCCATAAATGCCAAATATATGCAGACAAGGTGCACGTTCCTCCAGTTCCTCTAAATGTTCTAACTGCGCCTTGGCCGTTTGCAATGTGGGGCATAGACATGATCGGTGAGATTAAACCTACGGCATCTAACGGGCATCACTTCATCCTGGTGGCGATTGGCTATTTCACGAAGTGGGTCGAAGCAGCTTCCTACGCTACGGTAACCAAGACTGTTGTGGCACGGTTCATTCGACACAATCTGATCTGTCGATACGGCGTCCCTGAGAGAATTATTACAGACAACAGTACCAATCTTAATAACAATATGATCACTGAGCTCTGCGAGCAGTTTAAGATACAGCACCACAATTCTTCTCCTTACAGACCGAAGATGAATGGGGCTGTAGAAGCAGCAAATAAATATATCAAGAAAATCGTGCAGAAGATGACAGTGACTTATAAAGATTGGCACGAGATGTTACCGTTCGCTCTACATGGGTACCGTACCTCAGCCAGGACGTCAACCGGGGCAACTCCTTTCTCCTTGGTCTATGGTATGGAGGCAGTCTTACCGATCGAAGTGCAAATACCCTCTCTCCAGATAATGAAGGATGCAGATCTGAGTGAAGATGATTGGATCCAGACGCGACTTGATCAATTAAACCTTATTGATGAAAAGAGACTTGCTGCTATCTGTCATGGTCAGACGTATCAGAAACGGATGATCAGGGCATTTAACAAAAAGGTCAGACCACAGGAATATCAAGTTGGGGATCTGGTAATCAAGCGAATCATCCTTCCTCAGAGTGATCCAAGGGGCAAATGGACTCCTACGTACGAAGGGCCATTTGTAGTTAAACATGTGTTCTCAGGAGGAGCCATTATTCTAACCAGCATGGATGGTGATGACCTTCCTCACCCCGCTAATGCAGACATAGTAAAAAGATACTACGCGTGAAAAAGACCCTCTAGGTTGACATACCTAGGCAAAAATTAGGGCTTCCCGACGAACCAAAAGGGTTCGGGCAAAATGAAGGGATGAAATGAAAAAAATCTGTACACCCGGTAAGTCGAAAACCTGAAAAGGCGGCTTGGGCAAAAATCGGTATCCCGGTGGACTGAAAACCCGAAAGGGCGGTCCAGGCAAAAGTTAGGGATAAAGCGTAATACTATGTCTCATTGGTCACTTTGCATCCAGAATCCGGTATCTACATCAAGTTCAGACGGCATCGATCAGTCAGCTTCATCTTCAACCAAGGTCATCAAGTGATGAGACGCTCGGAGATATAAAGGCAATAGCAGAATTGGAACCCAGTGGGATCATTCATTTCACACAGCTGTTTTATTTTCTTTTGTACAAATTTGTATAAACTCTTTTGTTCAGCGGCGTTCTCTTACTAGGACATCAGCCTCTTGTACATAAACGCCGATTTACCGGCAAATTCCAAAAAATCAATAAAAAAATCACTTTTCAGCTTAAAATTGCCAATTGTTTTTTCCTTTTCTGTTTTGTTTTGCGAAGAACATCCAAGGTTCAATTTGTGATATATGCATTGACAATAATTTGCTAACTCATGAATATTTGTATACAAAACAAAGGATTAATTACAGGTAACATTAGAAACAAGGGCAATAAAGAGTTGTCTAAGCAATCTAATTGTTCTGTCCTCCAAGGTACCAAGGTAGGTTCAGCTAAAGAACATAACCAGATATCTTAATTCCCCAGAGAGTGAGCCAGCAAGTCAGTGCACTCTCCCCAAGCAAAGCTATTATCAAACTTAAGGAAGTTGGGTATCCTCCCGCAGATCTCAACATTCCCCAATAGTATATATGCATTCTTAACAAGCATCCCCGGCAATCTTGGTCTAAAGATTATTCCCCGGCGGTATATCAAACATTCAATGGAGTCACTTCCCCGATACAGATCAAGACTTCCCCAGGAGAGTCCAATCTAGTTCCCAAGGAAAGTTGGAATCCATCTCCCCAAGCAGTAAGCTTATCTCCAGTAGATTCTGGAAGCTTATCCTCGCAGAGCATGAACGTGTCTCCCGGCTTTATTCAAAGAGTTATTTCCCTACCAGGATATAACTGGGTTATCCTCAGCCAATAGCCATGAGAAGATCGTCCTCGACAAAGTCTTCTTATCCCCAACGAAGTCTATTAACACTTCCAAATATATCAATGGTATCCCCAGTGAAGTTACCATCAACATTCCAGCAAAAGTACCTCTCTCCCACAGAGTGTTGCTTCCCAGCAAGATCGTTAGAGTACTTTTCTCCCCGCAGAGTAATCCATTCTCCAAGTTTATTCCCCAACGGAGTTATCTTCTCCTACCGGTATTCTTGCAACTATCATCCCCAGTGGAAGCAAAGATCTATTCTTCAACATCAGCCCAGGATATGACTTCCCGGCACCCGTCAAGGATTTACTTTCCTAGACGACAAACATACATTCATAAACATCGCACTTCCATACACTATAGCATGCATATACGCATCATATCTTACAAATCTCATTTATGTTGAGAACATCATTGCTTGATCCACATCATGCATTGCATATGACTGACCTTTACCTTTCAGGAAAGATTCAGTTAAGTTCTCAACTATATTTCAAGACCTAGACCGGTTCAGTTAAATCGACCCTAAGATTTTTCTGTTTCTTATCCAGTCAAAGGCCTTCTCTGGTTCAGTCAGATCGACCCTAAGATCTCCCTGATTCTTATCTAGTTGAAGACATTTCAAGACCTAGACCGGTTCAGTTAAATCGACCCTAAGATTTTACTGTTTCTTATCCAGTCAAAGGCCTTCTCTGGTTCAGTCAGATTGACCCTAAGATCTCCCCGTTTCTTATCCAGTTGAAGATTTCAAGACCTTGACCGGTTCAATTAAATCGACCCTAAGATTTTTCTGTCTCTTATCCAGTCAAAGGCCTTCTCTGGTTCAGTCAGATCGACCCTAAGATCTCCCTGTTTCTTATCCAGTTGAAGACATTTCAAGACCTAGACTGGTTCAGTTAAATCGCCCCTAAGATTTTCCTGTTTCTTATCCAGTCAAAGGCCTTCTCTAGTCCAGTTAAATCGACCCCTAAAAGATTTTCCTGATGAAGACTCAGTAGAAGATACCCAAGATTCTCTCAATGTTACTGTTGAGGTTGAAGTCGCCCAAGATTCTCTCAGCGTTACTGTTGAGGTTGAAGTCGCCCAAGATTCTCTCAGCGTTACTGTTGAGGTTGAAGTCGCCCAAGATTCTCTCAGCGTTACTGTTGAGGTTGAAGTCGCCTATGATTCTCTCAGCGTTACTGTTGAGGTTGAAGTCGCCCAAGATTCTCTCAGCGTTACTATTGAGGTTGAAGTCGCCTATGATTCTCTCAGCGTTACTTTTGAGGTTGAAGTCGCCTATGATTCTCTCAGCGTTACTGTTGAGGTTGAAGTCGCCTATGATTCTCTCAGCGTTACTGTTGAGGTTGAAGTCGCCTATGGTTCTCTCAGCGTTTCTGTTGAGGTAGTAATCACCCAGGATTCTCTCAGCGTTCCTGTTGAGGTAGTAATCGTCCAAGGTTCTCTCACCGTCCCGTTGAGGTAGTAACCATCCCTGGTTCATTCATCACCTTTCTGAAGCTCCAGATTCAGTTCCTGTAACCAGTCAGGGTGCATCTATAAAAAGAATTTGAAGACCAGCTCCTGTAATAGGTCAGGTAATCATTTTTTCTTTTTCAGGTACGCAAGCTCTCGCTAAGGAATCTCTTACGCGATCAACATCCAGATGGCATCTATAAGACCATCCACCATCCATCATCTCTCAGCATGGCATCTATAAGCCCATCATCCTATCCATCAATCTCCAAATGGCATCTATAGGCCCATTTCGCCATCACACTTCTACTATGTGAGCGCAAATTTCTGGGCACTCTAGTGTTCAATCATCTTCCACCTTCGGATTACGAAAGGCACGTCAGCCAATCTGCATCCTCAGGTCTAAGAAGATTGAACAGGGGCAACTGTTGTACCCCAAAATTGTCCCTCCTATATTCTTCAAGAATTGCAAAGAGCATGCTTCAAAATCTCCCCAAGGGTTGCACAGTTCAAGGGCCTCCTAACAGTCAAGGATTAGGGTTTTGGTTCTGACAAAGAAGTTGAAGTTTTCAAGGGTCCAATCAAGTCCCACATGCCTATAAACATGGTCAAGCATCCTCATGCCAAGTTTCAAGACTTACAGCACAAAATTGCACAGTCAAAAACCCTAATTGCCCTACAGTCAACTGCAGGGGCAAAATGGTCATTTGACAGTCAAAAGTTCAAATTTTTGGTCAACATCTTATTTTGAAGCCACAAACATCATTTGATCAATTCTTGATCATGATTTTCAAGGTATGGCTCAAAAAGTCTCAAGATGCAAAAGTTTCCATATTTGGACAATTGAAAAAGTCAACTGTAACTTGACCAAGGCATAACTTCCACATGGTTTATCAGAAAAATTGCATCCAAAGCTCATTTTGAAGAGAAAGACATTTCCTACAACTACTCTTCACACTTCAAGTCCAAGAAATGCTCTCACAAAAAGTTATCAATTTCAACATTATAGGTCATTTTCAAAAGTCAACAAAAAGGGACTTTAAGTCAAAGGCCATAACTTGAGATTGGTAAATCAAAATGACATGGGACCAAAGGCATTGGTTATAGGACTTCAAGACCTTTCCAAAATGTCCAAGAACATGATCAAAGTTTAAAAATTGAGCAAGATATGCATTGTGGAAGTTGGGAAATTTTTGGGTATTTTGAAAAGTCAACTTTGCTTCAAATGCCTTAAAGTTGCTAATGGGCCACATTTTCTTCCAAGATTCATCATCCAAAGCATATGCACGACCATTTGGCCCAAAGGGGATTTATTCATCATTTTTATTTATTTATTTGAATTTTTAATTGCTATTAATTCATTTAATAAAATAAAATATGTGAAAAATACTAAAACAAGCTTTTCAAATCTTTTTATGCATGGAATACCTTCAAGATTTCGTGCCCTATCTAATATGGAAAGAATCAAGGTGATTTGATCATAATTGGCACCAAAAGCACATGAAAAGATTTGGAAGATAGGCCATGAAAATAAAATATCTTGTACATCAATGCAAAGGGTTTTGGATCCAAATCTTTACCCTAATCCATCCCTCATATAAGTCAGAAGCAAACCCTAGTGCAGGAGACCTCTAAGCCGCGCCACACATCAAGAACACTTTTGCAACTTTTTGCGAAAAAAGTGAAAACTGAAAACGCCTTTAGAGTTGGTTTCAAGACAAGAAAACTATTCCAATCGCTTGCCAAGGTCACAAGGAAAGTTTCTGGATCAAAATCACAGCTTCCAACCTCAAGAAACGGTAAAACGGAGCAGTCCTGTTCATGATATATTGCATACTCGTGTTTTGATTTATAGGACGTATTCATACATTCTAACGCTTGTTTTATACTAATATGAACTCAACGAAACTCATGGCATCATTTAATTGAATTAACACTGCTTGTACAGAGAATTGCCATTGTTTTCTTTTAGGGTTGCAGAGGTTTCAAATTGGGGCTTCCCTATTCTGAAAAAATTGGCCAACAAGACCCACACCATCAGAATCAGAAGCTCATGGCCAATCGTTTCCATACCTCGCGCTCAATTTATGAGCGACAGATTTCTAATCGCTATTTTCATGTCATCGTTTTGTGGGGGTTTAAAACCCCCGCTATTTAAATGTTTTTTTGTTTCAGAATAATGAAGAAGATGATGCGTGGAAGACAGTGGTTGGTCAGTTCAAAGTTAGCGCGCGTTTTTTTGGTTTCTATGTCACTAACCAATTTTCTCTTATATTACTTATTTGTTATTCTACATACAACGCGCGTTAACAGCTCCGTTGGTAGACAAGGCATTTGGTAAGCTCTGGGACCTGGGTTCGAACCCCAGGTTCCCCTTCTTTATTCCATATTTTTCTTCTGAACGTGTTTCTATGTAGCTCGTTCCCTGAGGTATACCATGCAGCCCCATAATCTGACGTGCCACGCGCCCACTAAGATCCAACCAAAGGCCCTGATCTGAAGAATATCATGGGCACCAGTCAACGCATACGCATGTTCCCAGGAAAGTCAACTGAAGGCCTTAAACATTGGGCCAAAAAATGCTGGATGATACCTCCAAATGGGCCTACAAACCCCCCATGTTTGCCTTCTTCTCTCTATTTCTTTTATATTTTTTTAGTTATTTTAATTCTTTTCTCTATTTTGTTTAATTCCATTAATATTTTCATAACATAAAAAATAATAAAAATCAGAAAGTCACAAAATAAAATATATTTTATTTAAATGTTATTTTTGTAAACAAAATCTTATTAATTAATTTAGTCTTAATTTTAGGTTTAAATTTTAACATTTTTTATAAACTTAAAAATTGTAGAATTAGGGTTTTAATCACTTTTATCTTTTTTCTTTTCTTTTATCATTATTAATAACTAATTATTTATTTTTGTAAATAAAATTGTATTAATTAATTAGGTTAATTTTAGATTTAATTTTAACATGTTTTCTTAATAAATAAAAATAGTTAGAATTAGGGTTAATTAACTTTTTTTTTAATTTCATTTAATTCTCTCATTAAAATCTTTAAACACAAAAAACTCCAAAAAAAATCTCTTTTATTTTAATTTAATTAATTTGTTAATCGTAATTTAATTTCATTAAAAAGGGTCCAACGCCCTCGCTTTCGATTATCAGTTTGTTTCGCGCATTTATTTCCTTTCTTATAATATTCATGTAATTCTCCCAAAGCCGTGTAAATCAGACATTTATCTTTTCCGCACTTTATTTCTTTATTCAAATCGGGTCCTGGATTAAATTTGGCGATGTGGACCCGCGCCCTTGTAATAGCGTAGGACCTTTATATTTCTCGCAACTTTTAAATTGTTAATTAAACTGCATGAAAGAATAAATGTCAAAATAAAAGCAACGCGTAGATCACCCATGACATGAACAAGACAAAAATATCTGAAAATGACACACAAATCACACACCACCCCTAGGGTATGCCTCACTGTTGCCTTGCCCCTCGAAAGGTGATCGTCGAGTAGAGGATGTTTTAGTAAGTCCTCATGATCCAGGAACCTGACATGAGGGTAGCTTCTAAGGTGTCTTCCTATTGCTCCAGTGATCACCACGTCCCGAACCCTCGAATTGACCCGAATACCTCCAACGGTGGTGCTACCTACCTCTCAATGGTGGGATGGCACTACTTTAAGGACATTTACACAGACGAATTCCTTAGGGTAGGTAGACGACTCTAGATACTTGCTCTAATTTCAAAACAAATCAAAAATACTTTTCACACCGACACCTTTTCAAAAAGCTTTCGAAAGCAATTTTTCAAACACTCTTGAGGACCGATACAAGAGTCGAACTGAAATTTTCAAAGAAACTTTTTAAAACCCACAGTTGAAAAGCAAATAAACCATTTTTGGAAACACAAGTGAGAAAGTATCTAAGAGCCCATGGATAACCATGGATAGAAAGGGTGCTAACACCTTCCCTTTCTATAACCTACCTCCCAAACCGAGAGCAATCTCTATAAGGAATTTTTTTGTGCTTTTTTCCTTTCCATTTGGAGAAAATAAAAGACGGTGGCGACTCTTGCTTCCGCGACATTTCGCGAACCAACGTTAAACAGTCAGTTCCAGATCCACCGATCACACATGGGACCCTTATGATGATTCAATTCTGTACAAACACATCTCAGAAACGTATTAACGGCATTAGTATGACTTTAAAAAAACGAAAATCAAAGTATGAATTTTGTAAAAAAATCATGGAATCTGAGATGAATGCGTGTGAGTTTCGTGAGCTTTGGACCATCAAACTTGGTCCATTATTACTTTATATGATTGCTGGGAGTGAAAGGAGTGGCTAGTTTGCCTTGGAGACGGTTGTGATAAGGATTTAAAGGTGGCCCTAAACTTGAACAATTTTGGAGTTTTTAGAGGTGATTCTTGGACAAGGGTTTTCGTTGCCTTTTGTGTCTGAATTAGTGTGGTTAAATAGCATGAAATTAGGTCATAGATATGGGATTAGACCTTTTTTGAGAAGCCTAGTATTATTATCTTATTTATTTTGAATTATTGATGAATAAATCAAAAATAATTAAAATGAAATAGATCAAGGGGTACATGGACAATATATGAGGTGTATAAGGAGTGTAATACACGCTTGGATTCTTAAACAATGGCCCAATAGCCCAAAATATCAAGTTTGCTCAATTTGAACTTCATGCACTTACTCAAAATTTCCCATTTTGTACTGGCCATAACTCTTTCAATTTTAATATTTTGAAAGTGATATTGGTATTTTTTGAAAGCTCAAGGTGTCCTCTTCAATCCCTTTGTTGATTGTTTTCGCTTTTGGAGACTTTATTTTGATGTAAGTTGCCTTGACAAAAAGTGTCTTTTTGTTGACTTTTGAAATGACCTGTAATGTATTGGCTCATATCTCTCAAATGAAGAATTTTTTGGATTTGAGATTAGAGTTACAAATTTTTAGAGAACTGAATTTTCTTAAAAATTATATTTGGTTGGGGGAAAACTATGAAACATGTGAAAGTTATGCTTGGTCAAAGTTCAGTTGACTTCTTCTAAGGGAAACCCTAATTTAGCAACTTTTGACTTTTGATGATTTGAGAGTTTTCCTTGAGGAATCATGATCAACCCTTGATCAAATGATGAATGTGACTTCAAAATCTTGATGTTGACCAAAAAACTTGAAGTTTGACTGTATGTTGACAACAATTGACTTTTTGTTCAATACAGTTGATTTTCAGTCATCTAAGTAATTGACTGAGCAAACTTGTGATGAAAGGCGTGAAACTTGGTATGAGCATTCTTGGGGACCTATAAGAAATCATGGAAACCACTTGAGGCCTTATAAACTCAAACTTCCTTGAGAAAAATGAAACCCTAGTTCTAATTCCATTGCTTAAGAGGAGAATTTATCTGATCAATTCTTGAGCAACCTTGAGTATTTGAGAACCCTAGGAAAATTTCTTAAAGAAAATGAGAGGGCTAATATTGTGGTACAACAACAAGCATTAGGTATTTGGCCAAAAATTTCACAACAGAAACAATTTGGAATAAAGTTGCTTTTGTATCTAGGTACTTGTTTTTCCTTAGAAACTCTTATCTTTTTCTTTTGATGATTATGAATATTTTTCACATTGTTGACTTTCTTGGTTTCGGATTGATCACTAGCTTTTACAAATACCGTTTTATTGACACTTGATTTATTTGATCTTGAATAACCAAGTCCACTTTTGTCATTAGAGTATCTTTGTTGGATAAGTAATCCATCCAAACCAATTTGTCCCTTTTTCATATCGTTCAATAACTCTCTTTAATTGAACAATTTGAAAAGTGTAGGATTCACAATATTTGTATACAAAGTTTTGTTTTTCTTTATGAAAATTATGTTTTGACATTTAAAAATCTTTGTTCATGGTGTTAACCTTTTCTTGAGAAGATAAGAGTTACTTTTCTTGCATTGATACCTTTTTATACAAAACTTTGCATTCATTTAGAAGTTCTTCAATGGCACCTTGTGTATCAACATCTTAAAGTGTAAAATTTGTACTAACCTCTTCTTCTTCATCATCTTTGGAATTGTGAGTAGCCATTAATGCTCAATTTTCACATTTGTCGCTTTCCTATTTAGATGATGAACTAACTTCGTTGTCTTCCCAATAAATGTAGGCTTTATTGTACTTGGAATCTTTATTTCCTTTGTAGTCACTTTTCTTGGAGATATTTGGACAGTTCGATTTAATATGTCCTTGCTTCCCACATTCATAGCATGTGATGTTTTGTGTTAATGTGTCGGCTTCTTTATCTTTGTTCTTTGAAAATTTCTTATTTTTGAAAAAGGTAGAATTAACAAATATATTTTTAGGGAAAATAATTTTCCTAACCTTTTCACAAGAAGCATGAAATTTTCATCTTCTTCCGAATTTTCTTCAATAGCGATTTCCTTGGATTCCCCCTTCAAAGCAATTCCTTTTGATTTCTTTTCTTAATTTAAATGCTTAACAAGTCTTCCAAGTTCCGTCTCGTACTCTTGAAGTTTACCAAATAGAGTTGAACATGACATATTGGATAAATTCTTCTTTTCCAAAATAGCTGTTACTTTCGGTTTCCATTCTCTAGTTAAAGATTGAAGCACCTTTAGGTTGAGTTCGTCATTTGTGAGAGTTTTACCAAGAGCTTTTAAATTATTTATCAAATGAACAAATCTTTTCTCCATATTGAGAATAGATTCTATGGGTTGCATTCTAAACATCTCTTACTCTTAACTCAAGATATTCAATCTTGATCTTTTGACTTCGACTATTCCTTCGTGTGTTTTAACCAAAGTATCCAAAATTTCCTCTGTCGTTGTGCATGCCGAAACACGAAAGAATTCATCTATGAAAAGTGCACCTTGAAGAAGATTGATTGCTTTTTTGTTGTAAATGAATTTTTTCTTATCATCGTCATCCCATGATGTTTTGGGCTTTGATGTTCTAACACCATTGACAACACATGTCAGAGTAAACGGACCATTTTGGACAGCATCCCATATTTCTTCTCCTTGTGCTTCTAAATGAGCCTTCATGCGAATTTTCCAAAAGTTAGAGTATTCACCACAAAACAATGGAGGCTTGTTGTTACTACCACCATCTTTGAAAGTTGGTTGTGCAGAAGCCATTCTGGATCGAATAGGAACAAGTTACCTTAACTTGCTCTGATGCCAAATGTAATTAATTAGTGCGCCTAAGAGGGGGTGAATTAGGTGATTTAGAAATTATCAAATTCTTATGAAGTTAGGATTATTTTTATGGTTCTAATTAAGGTTGTTAAAGAGGTAAATAGTAGAGAAATAAATGACACCAGATATGTTCTGGTTCCCTTCACACTTTGAAGGTACTCCATTCCCCTTTCAACATGAAAGAGATTTCACTATAGTTACAATGATTGTACAGCCTATTCACACTAATCGTGATGCTTACTATCTAACCTATAGGGAGATCAAAGGCTCTTAAAACCTTTATGATCTGAACAATAAGTGTAGGAAGAACAGTCCTCTTTAATGCACACACTTGCTTCCAACAATCCTGGACAACAAGGGAAATAATAATGAATTCTGAAATTTTACAATGTTCAATAATCTTGATTAACACTGTGGTTATCAAGAACTATGGCAAGAATCAATAGGAAGTTTATGATCAGTTTAAGTGCTCAATTTATGCAGAAATTATGATGAGTTTGAAAGTTTAGTTTCAAAGTTTCATGCAAATTCAGATTTTTCTAAGTTTGATGTTTTATACAAAAGTTGAATTGAAAGTTTTAGAATGATGTGATGTGTTTTTCATCAGAAATGAAAATGATATCTATACATGTAATGCACCCTTTCAAAAATATTTAAATGCGTAGAAGATTGCAATGGTTCATGCCCAAAAGTTTCAATCCAACATCCATCATAACAAAATTATTTTTCAAAAATGTTTCAGCGGTAGCCGGTTACAGATATGCAGTTAACCGGTTACCCAGACTCTATAACATTCATATTTTTCAAAAACATGAAGTATTAGTCGGTTACCAGAAGCAGTAACCGGTTACCACTGAACAAAAATAATATTCCATAAATAATTAAAAGGGTTGTAGCCGGTTACTCAACCTAGTAGCCGATTACCACTGTTTTGAAAGTGAAAAAAATTAGATTTAGAAAGGCTTGGGGATGAAATGGTAATGAACTTAAATTTATGACACGTGTATGCAAGATATTTAGACATATTTTGAGCACTTAGACATACTTAAACTTCTTATTAATACTTGTACCTATGTAATGGTGATGAATCTTCAGAAGTTGCTTGTACACTTGTGAACTTAATGCTTGTACACCTATGTAATGTGTGTGTGTGTGTGTGTGTGTGTGTATTGAAGAGCTATATATATATATATATATATATGTGTGTGTGTGTGTGTGTGTGTGTGTGTGTGTGTGTGTGTGTGTGTGTGTGTGTGTGTGTGTGTGTGTGTGTGTGTGTATTGAAGAGCTTCTTTTACACATCCTTGATACTGCTTTGTATGGATTCCATGGTGGTCTTCATAAAAACATATTGATGGAGTGCATGCAATCACAAATGTCAGAAGATATGTTGGAAATTTTTTTATGAATGTCTAAATCGGAAGGACTAAAGACAATAATACTAGGTATTGTGACCACTTTGGCTTGTTCATAAAACTATTCACCATTCCAGCTGCATAACAAATTCTAGATCCGGTGTTACAATGATACCTCTATGATCCAACAAACTGTTTGAAAGTTGTATCATCTACATCATCACCCTCAACATTATAATCCAGCTTGTAATTCGTCTATGCAGGTGTGATTGCAGTCTTTCTATTTATAATTTCAAACCTTTTAAAAAACTCAAGTTCATACTTCAAATGATGCAAAAGTATACCCTTATTAGAGTACATAATCTTCATCCCTAGAAAATATATCATTTTCCCAGACAAGTCTTCTCAAACTCATTCATCAACACCTTCTTGAACTTGCTTATCTCTTCTGCACAACTTCACATTAGCAATACATCATGAACTTAGAGATGCACCAAAATCATATTACCTCCAAAATTATGTTGCACATAAACTCCATACTCCATCTCACATTTCTGAAATCCATGCTTCTAGAAAAATGAAACAATCTTCAAGTTCCAACATCTAGGCGCTTGTTTCAATCCATACAAGGATTTATGCAACTTCTATACCACCCCTTTCTGATTTTTTTTCACAAATCTATAAGGTTGTGATACATATATCTCTTCTTTTAATAGATCATTCAGAAATGCATATTTCACATCCAGATGTATCATAGGCCAATTTCTATTTGCACCTATAGCAATCACCAACCTGATTGTTTCATGTCTAGCTACATGTGCGAACACTTCAAAGTAATCTAAACCAGGTTTCTGTAACAAATATATTTCTACTATCCTTGCTTTGTGCTATCCAATTCATCCATTTAGCTTCAACTTTATCTTTAAAATACATCTGAAGCCGATGGATTTATTCTCTTTTGGAAGCTTAGTTAACTCCTAAGCCATGATTCTTTCTATAGCCTCAAGTTCCTCTTTCACGACCTTCAGTCGCACTTTCATCTTGAGACCTTCTTTGTGATACGGTGGGAGAACTGACTTGGGTTTTGCATTTGTATTCGCAAATGTTTCGGTTGAGCAAGAGTCGCCACCGACTTTTTATTTTATCCTAAGGAAAGGTTAAAAAGCACAGCAAAAACCTTTGAGATGTTTTCTTGGGTTCGGGGAGTAGATTATAGAAAGGGAAGGTATTAGCACCATTTCTATCCATGGTTATCCATGGGCTCTTAGTTACTTGCTTAGATCACTTGCCTTGTGTTTTCAATTGTTTGAAATGGTGCTTTGTGTGTGGGATTGAAAATATTTTGAAAAGAGGCCATTTGTTGTGGCAACCTTTGTAATGATCCATGTTTGAATGTATACAAAGGTGTACTTATCTTTTGAAAAGTTTTCAATGTTTTTGAAAGTTGTTTTGAAAGTGTGTTGTAATGTGTGTTTTGAAAAATGGCAAGGATTGTTTTGCAAGGTTGGTCAAGTAACCAAGAGCTATCTACCCTAAATTTATCAAAGATCTTTCCTATGTTTTAACCCTTTTAACAATTTTGTTCCACCATTGTATTTGGTGGACAATCTTGTGTTAGGATGTTAACGGGACGGGCGCGGGTCATCATTTAGACCATGATTGCAATGGTGCCAAGTGTCTTTGGCAATTTTTCCTTTAAGGGACTTGATCATTTTTAGGCAACTTTCGAAAGCGTCATCGAGGGACTATGATCATTTGATTTGTTTTGTTTTGCCAAAGAAACTCAACATGCAACATGGCCCATTATTGAAGGCAACAAGTGGAGTAACCCTAGGGGTGCAAGTGTGATTGGTGTTGTCCATTTTCATGCTTTTTTGTCTTTGAATTAGGTCAAGCTATTTGTTATTTTTTATTTTTGCATACAAAACCCTAAATCTATCATGGCATTTTTAGAAAGCTTTAAAGTGCGGAAAATAAAATCCTAAATTATTACAACATAATTATGGGATGGGGGGTACAAATGTTCAAATGGGGATATTTAGCAAGAAATTTAAATCTAAGCTATTACAATCCAAATTGAATATACAAGTTATTTAATTGTACAATAATTGAATAAATACAAATAAAATGTAAAATGTATTATGCACAAAAATGTTTTTATGTTTATGTGAAAAGTATTTTTCATGTGACAAATAAACAAAAATATAAAAGGGTTAATTTTTGGGTATTTTCATGGTTTAGGGCAAAACCCTAATTTTGCTAAATAAAAGTATTATTATTTATTATATACAATATTTATTAATTATATACAGAAATAAATAAAAGAGAAGTATATTTATAAAAAAAAGTAATTTTTGAGGTCAAATATTAATAAAATGAAAAATGTATTATTTTTGTATTTTTATCCTAAATATTCTAATAAATATATAAGTATTTATATTATGTATTAAATATATTAAATATATACAAAAAATAAAATATTTATATTTATATAAAAAAAGTATATTTTAAGGAAATGTTTTCAAAAAGGTAAATAAAAAATAAGGACCAAAAAAGAATATTTGGTATTATTTTCTAGGCTTTAAATAAAAATTATATACCTATTTATTTACATACATATAAAAACAAATAAATGTCTAATAAATACAAAAAAAAGGTGAAAAAATATGTTTAATGTTTTTTATATTTTAACAAAAAATAACAAGTCAGAATCAAAAAGAAAAAGTCAAAAATGATTAAAAAATCACACAATGGGCCAAAGGGGTGCAAGATGAAATAAGGGGTGCAAAAAGCAGGTTGACTCAGGCCCAGCCCAAGTCAACTCTGTCTTCAACCTCTAGCCAGATTCAAACAAAAAACGCGCGCCCTTCCTCCATCTTTGCAATCTCTTGATTTCTTGACTTTTAACAAAAACTCACAACACAAACATTATAGAGCATCATGTCACGATTTCAAACATATAAAAAAGTTGTTCTAACTCTCAGAAATGAGAGAGAATTTCTTCTCCCCCAATTTCTGACCTAACTTTTCTTCCATGTTCAGGTTCAAAATTCTCTTAGCACACACAATATAAATGAAAAGTAATTATATGGGTAGCTTCAGGGCCATGAGTAGAACATGGTTTCTTCACAAACTTAAGCCTAAATATGCTTGGATAGAGAGATGGAAGTTCAAACTTTTACCTGTTCAGCTTGAATCGTGTACACCAATGGAGGTACTTTCAATGGAATTTGAGGACTTGTACAGCTTGCTTGAAGTTCAGGGATGCTTCTCCAACCTCTAGCTTGCTTTGAAACTAACTGAATCGAGCTATGGAAGTTCACCTGCAAAACTGAAAAATGAAAATGGCATATGGGGTTAGGAGTGTTACAGCTGGTGTTTAGGGCTTGGAACAGTTTCATTGGATGGTATGGAATGTGTTTGCAAGGTTATTAGCCAAAGTGCACGAGTGGATTGAGTTGTGGACCTCAATCTGCAGCAGGTGCCCTGTTTTTGCAAGAGGATGGTGTTTTTTTGTTTGAGGAGGTATTAGGGAGGGTTTAATCGTGCCTTAGGTCAGTTATGATGTATGGAAAGTGTTTACAAACTTTGCTTTGGCTAGTTGTTACAGGAATGAGAGATGATGTTCAAAATGCAAGTTTCTTCTTTGATAAGTAAGAAAATGTGTATTCACAATGCAGGCCCCTACTCCCTCAATCTATGCTGCATAAAATCACTCTTGATCAGTGGAATTTGTTCATGAACTTGTGCCCAAAAGATCTGCTTTGGTACTTCTTTGATTTGCTTTTGACATAAAGCACTTCTTTTCAAAAATGGCTAAAATGCTTTTTCCATTTTAAGACTAAACCTTTGTGTAATGACTTAATGAACAAGATAATGCTAAGACACAAAGGTTTTGCATTAAATTATTGATTAAGAATGGGATTAGAGGCCTGTAATCTAGCTTGGATCATGCTGAGTTCAAAATGCCAATGTTGTGTACATGAATTTGGCCATGAACAAAGTGACCTTTGCCCATCTTGACAAATTCGATTCTCCCTAACCACAAGGGTGTTTGATGAGTTCTTGGACAATTTGGAAAGCTTGGAATGTGTACTACAATCCATCTTCGAAATGCAAGTTGAAATTCCAAGTGGAAGCATGTGAAAAGTGGTCATGAAGTTGGGCAAAAATCCTGCCTAAAATAGGTCACAAAATTTCTAAGTTAAGAATGTTTTGCACCCCTATTCCAAAAATCATAACTTGAGCTACAAGCTTCTTTTAAGGAAACTTTGTGAATCAAAGTTGTAGATTTTGCAATGGACTATAACTTTCATGTTTTGAGTTTTGTTTGAATCCAAATATATCTGGATGAAAAGATGGGACAAAGTTAGGAAAAAATTAGGAAATTTCATAACTTAGAAAATTTCGAAGTTATGAAATTTCTTCATTTCAAACCCTAATTTGTAATTCTTGGTTTCTTGATGAACAAGTTTCATACTTTGACATTTCTTGATGAAAAATGAATCTTGGCACTTGATTTTGACCAAAAAGTCAAAGTTTGACTTTTCAGTATACAGTCAAATTTTGCTCAGGTGACTGGAAAATTCATTTGTCAATCTTGTGCATTTGGGATCTTTTGAACTTGTTGAACATGTCAAGACAATGCCATTGAGTCCTTGAGTCTATATGTGAGTTTGGTTTGCCATTGGTCAGGTCAAACAATCAAAAATTGCCTTTGTGTAGTCAAAACCCTAAAAATGACCATTTTGCCCTTTTGGTGATCTGATCAAATTTCTTGTGGATTTGTGGTCCAAACTTGATCAAATGGTCCATATGAGTTCATAATGTTGATGTGGGTCAAAAATCATGAGGTTTGACTGTCAATTGACCACAGTTGACTTTTTCCCCAATACAGCTGATTTCTAGGTCAACTGCCCAATTGACTGGGCAAAGATTGGAATCAAGGCTTGAAACTTGGTATGGATAAACTTGTGAGTCCAACATGAAGCATGAAAGTCACTTTGGGATTTTTAGGCCAAAACATCTTTGTGCAAACTCAAACCCTAATTTGGGTCAACAATGCAAGGAGGAGTCTTGAGCAGAGTAAACCCTAACTTGATCTTGAGCTCCAAGGGTCTTGTGATGAGAAAATGTTGAGGAAATGGGAGGGCAAATTTTGGGGTACAACAGTTGCCCCTGTTTAATCTTCTTAGACCTGAGGATGTAGATTGGCTTGCGTGCCTTTCGTAATCCGAAGGTGGAAGATGATTGAACACTAAAGTGCCCAGAAATTTGCACTCGCATAGTGGAGTATCAGCAATGTGATGTCGAGAATGGGCTTATAGATGCCATTTGGAAGTGTGATGGATAGTTGTGGAGATGGGCTTATAGATGCCATCGGGGGTGTCGATCGCGTAAGAGATTCCTTAGCGAGAACTTGCGTACTTTGAGAAAGAAAGATGGTTTCCTGGCTTGCTACATGTGTTGATCTTCAGTCTCTTCATGCAGATATGCCCTGGCTAGATACAGGTATCGAATCTACAATCAAATGCTCACAGATATGCCCTGGCTAGATACAGGAATCGAATCCGGAACTCCAAAATGTTGCTTACAGCCGTGCCCTGGCGGGATACAGGTATCGAATCCACAATCAAATACTCACAGATATGCCCTGGCTGGATACTGGAATCGAATCTGGAATTGGTCGTCTACAGATATGCCCTGGCTGGATACAGGTATCGAATCTGGAAACTCTTCATGCAGATATGCCCTGGCTAGATACAGGTGTCGAATCTACAATCAAATCACTCACAGATATTCCCTGGCTGGATACAGGAATCGAATCTGGAATTGGTCATCTACAGATATGCCCTGGCTGGATACAGGTATCGAATCTGGAAGCTCTTCATGCAGATATGCCCTGGCTGGATACAGGTGTCGAATCTACAATCAAATTACTCACAGATATGCCCTGGCTGGATACAGGAATCGAATCTGGAATTGGTCGTCTACAGATATGCCCTGGCTGGATACAGGTATCGAATCTGGAAACTCTTCATGCAGATATGCCCTGGCTAGATACAGGTGTCGAATCTACAATCAATCACCCACAGATATGCTCTGGCTAGATACAGAAATCAAATCTAGAATTGTGACAGTTGATAGTAATCATCTTTGGATTGACCTTTTCCTGAAAAGGTAAGACATCAGTTGTATGCAATGTCATGATGTATGAAATGCATGATGTCATGATGCTCAAAATGAGATAGTGTCGTATGCACTTTATCATGTATGTAAGCAGGATGTATGAAATGTGAAATGTCTATGAATGTATTTTCGTCTAGGAAAATAAATCCTTGACGAGTGCCGAAAACTTGTTGAATCCTGGGCTGATGTTTTGAAGAGTGGAGTTCTTCGCTTCCGCTGGGGATGATGGTTGCAAGAATAAACCGGTAGGAGAAGATGACTCCGTCGGGGAATAAACTTGTTGGAGAGATTACTCTGCGGGGAATTACTCTATGGGAAGAGATACTTCACTGAGGTTTTGATGAGAGCTCCGCTAGGGATTCCACTGATAAGTTATGTTGGGGAATTTGATGAACTCCGCTGGGGAATAGGAAGAACTTTGCCGAGGACGATCTTTCTGTGGTAATTAGCTGAGGATAACCCAGTTATACCCTGGTGGGGAAATAACCTTTGAATAAAGTCTTGGAGAGACGTATGTACTCTGCAGGTGATAAGCTTCCAGAATCTACTAGGGAAGATGATTCAACTTTCCTAGGGAAACTTTTCAGACTGTACTGGAGAATGGTTCCACTGGATGTCTGTATTCCGCCGGGGAACAATCTTATATTAAGACTGCCAGGGATGCTTGCTGAGGAATGCCTATACTCCGTTGGGGAATGTTGAGATCTTCTGGGGATACCCAACTTCCTTAAGGCTGACAGCAGGCTAACTCTGCTTGGGGAGAGTATCGCTGACTTGCTGGAGATACTGTGCCTTTTCAGGGCTGATGGGAGACCAACTCTGCCTGGGGAGAGTATTGTTGAATCTTGTCTTACTCAACGGGGAGTGAATGCATCCTGGTTACGTTCTTCAGCCGAACCTATTTTGGTACCTTGGTGGACAGAGCAACTAGATCGCTTAGATAATTCTTTATTGCCCCTGTTTCTGATGTCATCTGTAATTAGTCCTTTGTTTCGCATGCAAATATTCATGATTAGCAATTAATGTCAAATGCATATATCAAAAATGAACATTGGACGTTCTTTGCAAAACAAAAACAGAAAAAGGAAAAACGATGGGTAATTTGTCTGAAAAATTGAACTTGTATTGATTTTGAAATTTGCCTGTAAATAGGCGTTTTATGTACAGGAGGCTGACGTCCTAGTAAAAGAACGCCGCCGAGAAAAATAGAGTTTATACAATTTTGTGAAAAGGAAACAAAACAGCTATGTGAAAAATAATCCCACTGGGTTCCAACTCTGCTATCGCCTTTATGTCTTCAAGGTCTCATCACTTTGTTGTTTAGTTGAAGATGAAGCTGATTGATTGGCGACGTCTGAGCCCGATAGTTGATGCCGAATTCTGGATGCAAGGTGATCCAAAGAGACATAGTATTACGCTTTATCCCTAACTTTTTCCTGGACCGCCCTTTCGGGTTTTCAGTCCACCGGGATACCCATTTTTGCCCAAGCCGCCTTTTCAGGTTTTCGACTTGCCGGGTGTACAGATTTTTTTCATTTCATCCCTTATTTTTGCCCGAACCCTTTTGGTTCTCCGGGAAGCCCTTATTTTTGCCTAGGTGTGTCAACCTAGCGGGTCCTTAATTCATGCATAGTATCTTTTTACTATGTCTGCATTGGCGGGGTGAGGAAGTTCGTCACCATCCATGGTGGTTAGAATCATAGCTCCTCCTGAGAAGATATGTTTAACCACAAATGGCCCTTCGTACGTGGGGGTCCATTTGCCCCTGGGATCACTTTGAGGAAGAATGATGCGCTTGATTACCAGGTCTCCGACTTGATACTCTTGTCGTCTGACCTTCTTGTTAAATACCTTGATCATCCGTTTTTGGTACGTCTGACCATGACAAATAGCGGTGAGTCTCTTTTCGTCGATTAGGTTTAATTGATCAAGCCGAGTCTGGATCCAGTCATCTTCGCTCAAATCTGCATCTTTCATTATCCGGAGAGAGGGTATCTGGACTTCAATAGGCAAGACTGCCTCCATGCCATAGACCAAGGAAAAGGGAGTTGCCCCTGTTGACGTCCGTGCTGAGGTACGGTACCCATGAAGAGTAAACGGTAACATTTCGTGCCAATCTTTGTAGGTCACTGTCATCTTCTGCACAATCTTCTTGATGTTCTTATTCGCTGCTTCTACAGCTCCATTCATCTTCGGTCGGTAGGGAGAAGAGTTGTGGTGCTGTATCTTGAATTGCTCGCAGAGCTCAGTGATCATCTTGTTGTTAAGATTGGTACCATTATCCGTAATGATCCTCTCAGGTACACCGTATCGACAGATCAGGTTGTGCCGAATGAACCGTGCCACGACGTTCTTGGTTACGGTAGCGTAGGAAGCTGCTTCAACCCACTTTGTAAAGTAATCAATCGCTACCAAGATGAAGCGATGCCCGTTGGATGCCGTAGGTCTGATTTCGCTGATCATATCAATGCCCTACATTGCAAAAGGCCAAGGTGCTGTCAAGACGTTCAGAGGAACCGGAGGAATATGCACCTTATCAGCATAGATCTGGCATTTATGACAAGTTCGAAAATGCTGATAACAATCGGCTTCCATTGTGGACCAGAAATATCCTGCCCGAAGGATTTTCTTTGCCATGGTATGTCCAATGGAATGTGTTCCGAAGGTACCCTCATGCAGCTCTGCCATGATCCTTTCTGCTTCAGTCTTATCCACACAACGCAGTAAGGTTGAATCATGGTTTCGTTTGTACAGAATGCCATTATTGAGGAAGAACTTTGCCGCAAACCTTCTCAGGAACTTCTTGTCATTAACAGATGCGCCTTTGGGGTATTCTTGAGCTTCAAGGTACCTCTTTACTTCATGATACCAGGGTTTTTCAGTTACCTCTTCGGTCTCGAGATCGCAGCAATGTGCAGGTTCATCCAATTTCCAGATAATGATCCGGGGCGCCTCGTTGTCCCATTTGACTTTGAACATAGAAGACATCGTATCTAACGCGTCCGCAAACTGATTCTCCTCTCTTGGGAAGTGTTCAAAAGTTATTTCCCCGAAGTGGGGAATCAATGTCATCACATACTCTTTGTAAGGAAGAAGATTTGGGTGTTTCGTATCCCACTCGCCTTTGACCTGATTGATCACGAGAGCGGAATCTCCGAAGAAACTCAGAAACTTGATCCTTAAGTCAATTGCAGCTTGAAGACCCATGATGCATGCCTCATACTCTGCCATGTTGTTGGTGCAGTTGAAACATAGCCGGGCGGTGAGTGGAGTATGAGTGCCTTTAGGGGATATGATCACGGTGCCGATACCATTACCCAAAGCGTTCGAGGCTCCGTCAAAGTGCATAGACCATCGGGATCCTTCCTCAGGTCCTTCATCCGGTCCCGATACTTCACAATCAGTCACTACCATGATATCCTCGTCTGGAAATTCAAAGTTCATCGACTGGTAATCGTCCACTTCCTGGTGTGCCAAATGGTCTGCCAATACACTTCCCTTGATTGCTTTCTGAGTCGTGTACTGGATGTCGTATTCCGTCAAGATCATCTGCCATCTTGCTATTCTTCCGGACAAGGCAGGCTTTTCGAATATGTACTTGATTGGATCCATTTTTGAAATCAACAGAGTAGTGTGAGTCAACATATACTGTCTAAGCCGGCGAGCAGCCCATACCAAAGCGTAGCAAGTTTTCTCGAGCAGTGAGTATCGGGTCTCACAGTCGGTAAACTTTTTGCTAAGGTAATAAATGGCGTGTTCTTTTCGGCCAGACTCGTCATGCTGCCCCAACACACACCCCATTGAGTTGTCAAGTACTGTCAAGTATAGTATTAGAGGTCTCCCTTCAACCGGTGGCATAAGAATGGGTGGTTCTTGGAGATACTCTTTGATTCTTTTGAAAGCGGCCTGACATTCATCATTCCAACGTACTACTTGATCTTTCTTCAGCAGCTTGAAGATTGGTTCACAGGTAGCAGTTAGGTGCGAGATGAATCGGGCAATGTAGTTCAACCGTCCTAGAAAGCCTCTGACTTCTTTCTCTGTCTTGGGAGTTGGCATCTCTTGTATGTATTTCACTTTGGCAGGGTCCACTTGAATGCCTTTGTCTCTTACGACGAAGCCTAGCAATTTTCTAGATCTCACCCCAAAGGTGCACATGTTTGGGTTCAACCTCAGCTTGTACAACTTCAGACGATCAAACAGCTTTCGTAGATGGTCAAGGTGTTCCTCCTCAGTTTGGGACCTTGCAATCATATCTTCGACGTATACTTCTATCTCGTGATGGATCATGTCATGAAACAATGCAACCATGGCACGTTGGTAGGTTGCCCCAGCATTTTTCAACCCAAAAGGCATGACCTTGTAGCAAAAGGTGCCCCACTGAGTAACAAAAGTGGTTTTCTCCATGTCTTCAGGAGCCATCTTGATCTGATTATAACCGGAGAAGCCGTCCATGAAGGAGAATACTTTATGCTGGGCAGTGTTGTCAACCAGAACATCAATATGAGGCAGAGGAAAATCATCCTTAGGGCTTGCCCTGTTCAAATCCCTGTAATCAACACACATTCGTACCTTACCATCCTTCTTCGGCACTGGAACCACGTTGGTAACCCATTGAGGGTAAGAAGTCACTGCTAGAAACCCGACATCAAATTGTTTCATAACCTCAGCTTTGATTTTCTCGGACATTTCTGGACGCATACGGCGGACCTTCTGTTTTACCGGAGGGCATTCTTCCTTGGTAGGCAGGTGATGAACCACAATGTCGGTATCTAACCCAGGCATGTCTTCGTAAGACCAGGCAAAGATTTCCACATAGTCTTGCAGCATCTGAATCAACCGTTGTTTCACACTGAGCTCTAGATTGGCACCAATCTTGACTTCCTTTCTGTCTGTCTCTGTACCCAGATTTACCGTTTCCACTGGCTCTTCATGTAGCTGAATGGCCCTCTCTTCCTGGAGTAACAGTCTTGCGAGCTCACCAGGCACTTCGCAATCATCTTCACCTTCGTATTCAGCTAAGTTGATCGTATTTTCGAAGTCATAACTGGCAGTAGCAGAGTCGTTACCAGTGAGATCCAGAGTGGATTGGAACCTGTATAGGTGAGTGTGTGTAAATATAGATGTTTTGCAATATATAATAAAGAAAGACAAGGAGCGCAAGATTTTGAAATGCAACAAACGTCCAATGTTTTTATTAATGATATATGAAAATGACACACAAAAGCCCTCACAGATGAAGCCACGGTGCCCCGGGTAAGACACCGAGCTATAAAAGTTTCAAAATATTGTCTGTTACAAATTCAAAACAAAAGAGTTCATTACTGAGTGACAAAAGTAATAGGTGTGAAGTCTTTGGCAGTCCAGTTGCTTGGTCCACCGTCGGTTGTTGGGTAGATCCAACTGTTGAATTCAGATTCCTCCACGTCGTCTTCAATAGCATTTACTCCCGGGTTGGTGATGAACACAGGAGGTCTTCCAATCCTTGCCTTACGAACAGACCTCTGAGCTTCTGCAGTGAAACCCAAACCAAACTTGTCAGTCTTTGGGGTGAAATCAGGAAGTCGGCCCCAGTTTGCGCACTCACCCTTCTCAATCACAACCCGGACATCCTTTAAGGAAGCCATCTTCAACGGAGAACCCTCTTCAGTCACAGTCTCTGCTGACGCCAGTGTCTGAGGCACCTCTTCAAAGTGTTGAAAGGGGGTCTCAATGAACTCCCCATCCATCTCTATGTACCGGAACGAGTTGAGGTGGTTGACCATATATTCTTCTTCCCCCTGAATTGTCACAATCTTTCCTCTGACCGGGTACTTAAGCTTCTGATGTAGTGTGGAGGTCACAGCTCCAGCCTTATGGATCCATGGACGACCCAGCAAACAAGAATAGGATGGTCGGATGTCCATCACATAGAACGTTGAATCAAAGACCTGAGAACCAACCCTGATTGGAATGTCAACTTCCCCATGTACCATCCTTTTCGAACCATCAAAGGCCCGGACAACAATGTTACTAGGCTTGAGCTCTAAACCCTCACAATCCAACCTGTCTAAGGCCTTCTTGGGTAATACGTTCAATGAAGAACCAGTGTCTACCAACACATGGGCAAGAGTAGTGCCCCTGCATTTAATGGAGACATGCAGGGCGTCGTTATGGTTCTTTCCTTTGGCAGTCAGATCGGCGTCAGAGAAACCCAACCCATTATCGGCAGTCATGTTGGCCACACAATCGGTAAATTGATCAGCAGACGTTTCTTGTGGCACATGGGCCGTCTTCAGGAAGGAGATCAGAGCCTTGGCATGGGCCTCTGAACACAACAACAGTGATAGCATAGAAATTTTAGATGGGGTGTGCCCCAGCTGCTCAACTACATTGAAATCACTCTTCTTAATGATCTTGAGAATCTCTTCCATCTCTTGCTGGGAAGCTTCAACATTGGTTGTCTTTGGTGCCTCCATCAGGGCAGGCAAATCAGTAGCAATCCCTTTGCCCAGAGCGTCAGATGACTCGGCAGCAGGGGTAGAAACTTGATCAGGAGGGGAAACAGGCACACTGGCAGGTGTGATGACAAGAGGTCTTTGAATAACTGGTGGCGCAATATCAGGTGAGAAAAGCCTGCCACTGGGAGTGACTTTAGCAGGCCCGGTGATGTTGGTGACGCCGGTACTGGTATCAAACTCTTGTTTTACTCCGAGCACATAAACATCTGCCCCATAGTGCCACGGGACAGCTTTGTCAGACGTATAGGGGAGGGGCCCCGGAACAATGATGATGATAGGATCAATCTTCTGAGTAGGCATGATTTTGAAATGCTTCTTTGAGGGAGCCTTAGGAGGGTTGTTGAAAATAGTAACAATGGACACTTCTTCAGCAGGGACAGCAGGAACAACAATCTTCTCGAATAAGATCTCTTTGCTATCCATCAGGTTTTGGACGCCTGACTTCAGCAAGGGACAACCAGCAGGTGAAACAACACATAGATGGCAACCTTTATTACATCCCAGAAATAAACCGGCTAGCAACAGGTTCCTTTTGATGATCAATAACAGAGTAACAATCTCTTCCACGGAGGCTACATACCGGTCTTCTTCCACAGCATTCACTCCATGCTGGGGCATGGGAGCAGTCACAACATTGGGTCTTTCGGGCGCCTCAAACTGTATTTCTTTAGCATTAATAAGGTCCTGAACCTTATTCCTCAGAGCCCAGCAATCATCCGTATTATGCCACGGGCTATCAAAGTGATAAGCGCAACGGGCGTTGGGGTTATACTTTGGAGAAGCTGTGTTCACTACCTTCGGAGCTTCTTTGACAGTTACCAGATTGGTTGACAGTAGTTGCGGCAATATCTGAGACAGGGTCATACTGAGCCGAGTGTACTTCCTTTTGGGTCTCTCACCCCTTGGTTTGTTATACTGTTGAGGAGCAGCAGTAGGTTTTGAAATTACCAACGCATTGACAGCTTGGCGGCGTTCCGGTTTATTTTGTCTTCTGGGACCATAAACAACACTGGCTTCCTTCTTGAAGGGCTTCTTTTCAGTACTCGAGGAGGCACCTTTCTGTATCTTCCCCGACTTGATACCAGCTTCTACCCTCTCACCGGTTAAGATAAGGTCTGTGAACCCAGCAGAAGAATTACCAATCAGGTGGTTGAAGAACGGACCAGACAGGGTCCCCAGGAACATGTCAACAAGTTCACGGTCAGTCAGCGGTGGCTGCACCCTGCCAGCCAGGTCCCTCCACTTTTGCAGACACTCCTTGAATCCTTCGCCCGTCCCCAGTGACATACCCTGGAGTTGGGTACGCGTGGGAGCGAGGTCGGAATTGCACTGATACTGCTTATAAAATGCAGTAGCCAAGTCCTCCCAGTTTCGGATACTGGCTCCATCCAGCTGATAGAACCATTCGAGTTGAGCCCCTGAAAGGCTATCCTGGAAGAAATGGATCCATAGGTTCTTGTTTGCGGTGTAAGGTTGGATCTTCCTTACATATGATCTGAGATGCATCTTCGGGCAGGACAGCCCGTCATATCTTGCAAAAATTGGTACTTTAAACTTCGGGGGGATAACAATTCCAGCAACTAATCCCAAATCTTCGAAATCTAAGCCGGGAACTCTCTGCAGCTCCATAGCTTCCAACCTGTCTTCCAAGCTCTTGTACTTGTCGTCGGCGGGCGGGTATTGTTGCTCTGAGTAGTCTTCGTTTTCTTCAGCTTCGGATTCGGAAGGTACCGCAGCCCCTTTTCGTTTACTGGTTCCCTCTTTAGACGTAGGGGGAAATTCAAGAACTCTTCTGGCTTCACCCTCAAACCTTCTTCCCAGGGTAGCCACCCCGACTCTTTTCTTCTTCTTTTTCACTTGCTCTTTGTTCCCAAGCAGGGCCTTTAGATCCTCCTGCCTCTTTGCCAAGGTCATCAGGAGATGTTGAAACTGTGAGTTTTGAGACTGCAAATCCTTGACCGTTTGTTCGAGATCCATCTTACTGAAATAAACAACAGAAAGATAAGGAAACCTGGTGTGGAGACCTGCTTATGCGCATGATGAATGATATGTTTGTTTATGCAATGCATTCAAGGATTTAGAAAATTCAAAATTGTTGCAAACAAAAAGAACACACGTCATATTAATAAGAAGAAATTTTGTCAGTACATAAATGCCCCATGGGCCAAATATTACAAAAAACTTCTCAAGGTAAAAAGACGTTGCGCATCCTCTTTGGTGCGATGTAGGTGTTGAGGGTCTCTTCCTCATGGAGTCGGCGGGTAAGCTCCAAAACCTTCTTCTCACTGGCGTAGAAGCTGGCTTCAAAAGTATTCCGTTCCTCCTTAAGTTGGATCCAACTTTTCTGCATCTCCTCCCATGATGTTGGCATGTCAAGATATAGGATGGTGTAGGGGACCTCTCCTTCCTTAACGGGCTCTTTAATCACAGGGAGAACATGAGGGTAAGGCATCATTAGACTCTGGGCTCGGGTTCGTACCCACTTAAGATAAGGCTCAAGGGGGATGGAGTTCTTGTGCCCTAGTGTCTTGCTGTCTACCTTGTTAGGAATCCTCCAAGCTCTGATGAATCTTTGGCGAAGTCCTTGTGCATCGTTGTTGAAGTCAAAAACTAGGTTAGGAATCAACGAGTCGTGAGGGCCGTCCCTCCGTGCATATCCAAATTGTCTCAAAGCTAGACAAGGGTTGTAGGTAATGCCTCATCTAATGCCAAGCAATGGAACATTAGGGAACTCTCCACAACGATCGACAATGATGACATTTTCTCTGGACCGAGAACACCAATGTACATCAGAGTGAGTGAGGGTTATCAACCGTTGTGACCACCTTAAGCCTTGGTCATTCTTCAAGACAGATTGTGGAAGGTGCGAAATAAACCACCTTGCAAGGAGAGGAGTACAGCACATGATAACACCCCTCTTTCTCATTGTTCGTGTGTAAAATGAGTGGAGGATGTCCCCAAGCAATGTTGGTATTGGATTTCTGGATAAGAAGATCTTGACGGCGTTGACATCTATAAGCTGGTTAGGGTTTGGGAACAGGACCAACCCATAAACGAGGAGTGCCACAATTTCTTCAAAGGCTTGTAGATCCAATGAATTCCAACACTCTTGTGCATTCTCAAATAAGAATTTTGCCAAGAAGCCTTTGACACCGCTTCTAGTTTCCCAATGCCCCTTGATGTCAGATGGTTGCAAGTGTAGTGCTTGAGCAACATCTTCAGGCTTTGGTTCTTTTTCCGTACCGTTGTAGGGTAGTTGATTAAGAATAGGAATTCTCAAAAGTTGAGAAAATTCCTCCAAAGTGGGCACCAATTGATAGTCGGGGAATGTGAAACAGTGGTGAAGGGGGTCAAAGAACTGGAACAACACCTTTACCATGTCCTCTTCAATGCTGGTGTTGACTAGGATGAGCAGTCTACCATGTCTTTCACTGAAGGGAGAGATTTCCGGGATCCTGGATGTGAGCTCCTTGAGTTGAGGAGGGATTCTCACAAGGTTGACTTGGATAGTTTTCCTGCGAAGAATTTCCATGACCTACAAAACAAGAACAAAGATGAAGATCCAAACCCTTGAAATGGTTAGTGAATGCATATGATGCTTTATGATGTTCATTATGCATGCACAAACATATGTACAAGCAATTCACACAAAACCCTAGTTTCAGGCTTGCATGGGGTTTCATAGGTAAGTACCCTCTTGAGTGAAGTTGGCTTAAAAACCTGTCCTATAAATAGTAACCGGGTTCTAAGGAGCTCAATATCACTGGATTGTTTTCCATGTTCATTGTTTTGGTTTAGCCACTTAACTAGCGACTAAAATATTCCAATAAAACAACCCTTAATGAGTGTAGTATCGAGTATCTACCAACTTCGGACTGCACCAAAGCCGGTTATCTCACTACCCATAATGAAAGGCCAAGATGGTCAAGTAAGGTTCTAGGTCATTAGTGCTTAGTGACATCACTCAGCGGCCCCGTACTCTCCTTGATTGAACTCAAGGGTTACCGGTACTCACAAATATGTCGCACTAATATAGCTATTGCTTCAACCGTGTCGGTATACCCCGCACAGTTTCCACAACGTATTGCTATCTATGAATGTTCCCCAAATCCGGGTGTAGGATTTCAAACCCCAAACAAGGGAACCAAGATATAAAGCAATCAAAGCAAATAATTAGTCATGCAAGAGGGTGATCTAAGCCCTAAGGTTACTCCACTTTTAAAATGTATCCCCAGCAGAGTCGCCAGTTCTGTGATACGGTGGAAGAACTGACTTGGGTTTTGCGTTTGTATTCGCAAATGTTTCGGTTGAGCAAGAGTCGCCACCGACTTTTTATTTTATCCTAAGGAAAGGTTAAAAAGCACAGCAAAAACCTTTGAGATGTTTTCTTGGGTTCGGGGAGTAGATTATAGAAAGGGAAGGTATTAGCACCCTTTCTATCCATGGTTATCCATGGGCTCTTAGTTACTTGCTTAGATCACTTGCCTTGTGTTTTCAATTGTTTGAAATGGTGCTTTGTGTGTGGGTTTGAAAATGTTTTGAAAAGAGGCCATTTGTTGTGGCACCCTTTGTAATGATCCATGTTTGAATGTATACAAAGGTGTACTTATCTTTTGAAAAGTTTTCAATGTTTTTGAAAGTTGTTTTGAAAGTGTGTTGTGATGTGTGTTTTGAAAAATGGCAAGGATTGTTTTGCAAGGTTGGTCAAGTAACCAAGAGCTATCTACCCTAAATTTCTCAAAGATCTTTCCTATGTTTTAACCCTTTTAACAATTTTGTTCCACCATTGTATTTGGTGGACAATCTTGTGTTAGGATGTTAACGGGACGGGCGCGGGTCATCGTTTAGACCATGATTACAATGGTGCCAAGTGTCTTTGGCAATTTTTCCTTTAAGGGACTTGATCATTTTTAGGCAACTTTCGAAAGCGTCATCGAGGGACTATGATCATTTGATTTGTTTTGATTTGCCAAAGAAACTCAACATGCAACATGGCCCTTTATTGAAGGCAACAAGTGGAGTAACCCTAGGGGTGCAAGTGTGATTGGTGTTGTCCATTTTCATGCTTTTTTGTCTTTGAATTAGGTCAAGCTATTTGTTATTTTTGATTTTTGCATACAAAACCCTAAATCTATCATGGCATTTTTAGAAAGCTTTAAAGTGCGGAAAATAAAATCCTAAATTATTACAACATAATTATAGGATGGGGGGTACAAATGTTCAAATGGGGATATTTAGCAAAAAATTTAAATCTAAGCTATTACAATCCAAATTGAATATACAAGTTATTTAATTGTACAATAATTGAATAAATACAAATAAAATGTAAAATGTATTATGCACAAAAATGTTTTTATGTGTATGTGAAAAGTATTTTTCATGTGACAAATAAACAAAAATAAAAAAGGGTTAATTTTTGGGTATTTTCATGGTTTAGGGCAAAACCCTAATTTTGCTAAATAAAAATTATTATTATTTATTATATACAATATTTATTAATTATATACAGAAATAAATAAAAGAGAAGTATATTTGTAAAAAAAAAGTAATTTTTGAGGTCAAATATTAATAAAATGAAAAATGTATTATTTTTGTATTTTTATCCTTAATATTCTAATAAATATATAAGTATTTATATTATGTATTAAATATATTAAATATATACAAAAAATAAAATATTTATATTTATATAAAAAAAGTATATTTTAAGGAAATGTTTTCAAAAAGGTAAATAAAAAATAAGGACCAAAAAAGAATATTTGGTATTATTTTCTAGGCTTTAAATAAAAATTATATACCTATTTATTTACATACATATAAAAACAAATAAATGTCTAATAAATACAAAAAAAAGGTGAAAAAATATGTTTAATGTTTTTTATATTTTAACAAAAAATAACAAGTCAGAATCAAAAAGAAAAAGTCAAAAATGATTAAAAAATCACACAATGGGCCAAAGGGGTGCAAGATGAAATAAGGGGTGCAAAAAGCAGGTTGACTCAGGCCCAGCCCAAGTCAACTCTGTCTTCAACCTCTAGCCAGATTCAAACAAAAAACGCGCGCCCTTCCTCCATCTCTGCAATCTCTTGATTCCTTGACTTTTAACAAAAACTCACAACACAAACATTATAGAGCATCATGTCACGATTTCAAACATATAAAAAAAGTTGTTCTAACTCTCAGAAATGAGAGAGAATTTCTTCTCCCCCAATTTCTGACCTAACTTTTCTTCCATGTTCAGGTTCAAAATTCTCTTAGCACACACAATATAAATGAAAAGTAATTATATGGGTAGCTTCAGGGCCATGAGTAGAACATGCTTTCTTCACAAACTTAAGCCTAAATATGCTTGGATAAAGAGATGGAAGTTCAAACTTTTACCTGTTCAGCTTGAATCGTGTACACCAATGGAGGTACTTTCAATGGAATTTGAGGACTTGTACAACTTGCTTGAAGTTCAGGGATGCTTCTCCAACCTCTAGCTTGCTTTAAAACTAACTGAATCGAGCTATGGAAGTTCACCTGCAAAACTGAAAAATGAAAATGGAAGATGGGGTTAGGAGTGTTACAGTTGGTGTTTAGGGCTTGGAACAGTTTCAATGGATGGTATGGAATGTGTTTGCAAGGTTATTAGCCAAAGTGCACGAGTGGATTGAGTTGTGGACCTCAATCTGCAGCAGGTGCCCTGTTTTTGCAAGAGGATGGTGTTTTTGTGTTTGAGGAGGTATGAGGGAGGGTTTAATCGTGCCTTAGGTCAATTATGATGTATGGAAAGTGTTTACAAACTTTGCTTTGGCTAGTTGTTACAGGAATGAGAGATGATGTTCAAAATGCAAGTTTCTTCTTTGATAAGTAAGAAAATGTGTATTCACAATGCAGGCCCCTACTCCCTCAATCTATGCTGCATAAAATCACTCTTGATCAGTGGAATTTGTTCATGAACTTGTGCCCAAAAGATCTGCTTTGGTACTTCTTTGATTTGCTTTTGACATAAAGCACTTCTTTTCAAAAATGGCTAAAATGCTTTTTCCATTTTAAGACTAAACCTTTGTGTAATGACTTAATGAACAAGATAATATTAAGACACAAAGGTTTTGCATTAAATTATTGAGTAAGAATGGGATTAGAGGCCTGTAATCTAGCTTGGATCATGCTGAGTTCAAAATGCCAATGTTGTGTACATGAATTTGGCCATGAACAAAGTGACTTTTGCCCATCTTGACAAATTCGATTCTCCCTAACTACAAGGGTGTTTGATGAGTTCTTGGACAATTTGGAAAGCTTGGAATGTGTACTACAATCCCTATTTGTAATGAAAGTTGAAATTCCAAGTGGAAGCATGTGAAAAGTGGTCATGAAGTTGGGCAAAAATCCTGCCTAAAATAGGTCAAAAAATTTCTAAGTTAAGAATGTTTTGCACCCCTATTCCAAAAATCATAACTTGAGCTACAAGCTTCTTTTGAGGAAACTTTGTGAATCAAAGTTGTAGATTTTTCAATGGACTATAAGTTTCATGTTTTGATTTTTGTTTGAATCCAAATATATCTTGATGAAAAGATGGGACAAAGTTAGGAAAAAATTAGGAAATTTCATAACTTAGAAAATTTCGAAGTTATGAAATTTCTTCATTTCAAACCCTAATTTGTAATTCTTGGTTTCTTGATGAACAAGTTTCATACTTTGACATTTCTTGATGAAAAATGAATCTTGGCACTTGATTTTGACCAAAAAGTCAAAGTTTGACTTTTCAGTATACAGTCAAATTTTGCTCAGTTGACTGGAAAATTCATCTGTCAATCTTGTGAATTTGGGATCTTTTGAACGTGTTGAACATGTCAAGACAATTCCATTGAGTCCTTGAGTCTATATGTGAGTTTGGTTTGCCATTGGTCAGGTGAAACAGTCAAAAATTGCCTTTGTGCAGTCAAACCCCTAAAAATGACCATTTTGCCCTTTTGGTGATCTGATCAAATTTCTTGTGGATTTGTGGTCCAAACTTGATCAAATGGTACATATGAGTTTATAATGTTGATGTGGGTCAAAAATCATGAGGTTTGACTGTCAATTGACCACAGTAGACTTTTTCCCCAATACAGCTGATTTCTAGGTCAACTGCCCAATTGACTGGGCAAAGATTGGAATCAAGGCTTGAAACTTGGTATGGATAAACTTGTGAGTCCAACATGAAGCATGAAAGTCACTTTGGGATTTTTAGGTCAAAACATCTTTGTGCAAACTCAAACCCTAATTTGGGTCAACAATGCAAGGAGGGGTCTTGAGCAGAGTAAACCCTAACTTGATCTTGAGCTCCAAGGGTCTTGTGATGAGAAAATGTTGAGGAAATTGGAGGGAAAATTTTGGGGTACAACATTCTTCAATACCCAATGGTTCAAAATCTACTAACATGGCACACTGAATGACTTCTCCCTCAGAATCTACTTCATTGTCTTGTAACATGTCACTCTGTAAACCGTCTTAGTATTTGTCTAATTATTTTTGGAATCTAAACTTGTTTTGAATCTTCTATAAAACCTGGAACTGTGTTAGCTTCTTGACCTCGTCAAGAACCACCACCTTCAAAAGTACAACCTTCAGAAGTACCACCTTCAGAAACATGATCACCTTCTAAAGCTTGACCTCTAGAACCTACTATTATTCCCCAATTTTCTCCCTTAATATCTCTCATTTCATATTATCAATACATCAAGATCACAAGTTAGAGTTAGTTCTCCCTTCTACTTCATCATATCCTTAAGTTTGCTCTTGAGGGATCACCAAGCACCTTAAATCGTGTATCTTGTACATGTGTTTTTTTAGGTGGATTAATTTTTAACTAACATCAAAATATGTATATATGTTTCTTTGGATGTTCATATTCTAGGTGATGACACAACTGCATCCATATCACTATCTAACCTAGGTTTTTGAGGGATAGTCCTCAGTCAAATGGTTCTTCAATGGAATGCAAGAGCTTAAGATTCAAGGCTATGTCTATGATATCAATTTTTTTTGGTTCAAAGAGCTCTCTCACTTTATTTAGGTCAAGTTTTTCTCAAGGTTTGTGGTGTTATTCATCAAGAAAATTCATAGGCTTGTGTGTTTATTTTCATGCCTTCTTCAACAAGTTTCATTGAGACTTAAGCTCCATATTTGAGTGTGATATAATATAACTTCATTTCAAGGTCTAATGTGATCTATCATGCTCTATTTTTCAAATAAAGCTCAAAATGTTCAAGGTTGACTCTACAAGTTTGACCTAATTGAGCAAGTGCTTGATTCAGTGATCCCAAGTGCATAACTCTCTCAATTTTCGATATTTTGAGTTTGTTATTTTTATATGGGTTCTTATCATCATCTACAACAACTTTTCTTAACATGACTAGATCCAATTGTGCAAGAAAAATCATCAAAAGTTGAAAGTGGTTCCAAGTACTTTTGGCACTCTCTATGTAAGGGTTTTCTCACTTCCAAGGACCATATCTTGCTCATTTTTTGAGATTTTTTATTGATTCCAAAGCCATGATTATCTTTGAAGAATCCTTAAAAAATTCTTTACAAGGGTTTAAGGATAATTTTTAATGTAAAGTCACTAATGATTGGGAAAGATTACAAGTCCTTTGGGAAGGCCATCGGATTCTCTTTCGTGACTTCAAAGGATCATAACTTGGTCATATTTTATCTCCTTGAGTTCATTATTTTTCTATAATAATCTTTGGGATGTCTATTACATTTTTGCAGGTGCTAGACTTGAAAATATTTGGAAAGTCATTAAAGAATTGAAAAGATTATAGGTATTTTGTGAATTTCCCCAAATTTGTTCATTATCTTCCAAAGACCATAACTCTTTAATTATTTATGGTTTTTGAATGATCTCAATTCCACAATTCAATTTGATAGTCTACTTCATTTCATCTTCAAGGATCAAGATCAAATATTGAGTGGAAGGTCATGTAGCTTTGAAGAACATTATAGGTCATTTTGAAGCTCAACACTTGGAATTTTTTCTAAGTACAAAGAATTTTGGTGTTTTCCATGATTTCAAATGGGTATAAGTTTCTGCTCAAGCATCTAAATGAAAACATTCAAAGCAAATTGTCAAGCTTGATCATATAGCTTTCTAAAGAATCCAAGATTGCATCATAAAGGTCCCTGAGTATTAAGCTATGCATTATTGAAGTTGGCTCCATGGGATCTATTTTTTGCTTCGAGTCAGAATTTTTACTATGAGTAAACTTGGATTACAGGTCGAATTAGTTAAAGTTTAGTTGTTAAACATGTTTAAATAATTTTTCCAGTGCGTTTTGATGATAATTGCACTTGGTGTGAGGTCATTTTGATGCATTTCAATCACACATTTGACATGATCACAACCGGCTTGCTTTGCACGAATCGATCAACATTTTTCTCAAGCCTAATCACCATTCACTTTTCCTATAAATAGAGACCCTCTCTACATCATTATGCCAAGCTTTGATAGCCAAAGAAGCTCTGCCAACCTTCTTCCATCTCTCTCTTTTCTGAGTTTTTGATTTCTCATTTCCTTTACTTCCAGCTCTTATTTCTTGATTGATTCTTCATCACTGAACTCTACTGAAGCTAACATAAGAAGAACCAAGCCTTGAAATGCTCTAAATCATGCTAGCTAAGTCAAGTTTCATAGAAAAATTCCCAGACTTTGTTCAGGTATTTTAAGGCATCAAATTTTCTAACTCAAATTACTGGAGTGATCTATGTCATTCACTGATGTTTGTTGTTAGCTTAATTTTGAACAATCGATGCATTTGATGCATCTGCTTTGAGTTTTAATTTTTTTCAAGTTTCTCTGGTTTTCCTTAAATCGACTAAGTTACAGTTAATATAAATTGGGAACAATTACATGATTGAATTCTTCTTGAAAATACGAATCCAATGATACCAATGTGTAAGCCTAATTTTACAGTTTGTTAAATCACGATTTCTGGGAAAATCTGGAGGTTGAAGATGATGCTTTGTCATCCTTCACACAACAGAATCGTGACACATCCTTTCCCACGATATGTTTGAATTTCAAAGAATTATGTGTGGTGCTTTAACTTATCCCTGTCGTGCGTGCTTGTTATGGATCATTAGATTGACCACGTCAATTAATGAAATGAATTCAACGAATCATGTTATTTACGATTTTCTTTTGTTTTAATAATTGATTGGATGTATTAAATCCAGAAAACCCCAGTGTACACTGACACGTTGAACCTTGGATCTGATTACTTTCCATTGGTCAGATCCATCTAACGCACCACATTATTAAGTATTTTATTTTAGTTTTCTGATTTTTATTTTAATTGTTTTTAACTTTAAAAATTCATAAAAAATTCATTTCAACTTCTAAAATTATGAAATAATTATCAAAAATACTTTTGATTTTTCTCTTTCTGATTTCTACTTTTTCAAAATTTTATTTTATGATTTGATATTTTTTATGGTTTATCTCTTTCTTTTAATTTGTTTAACTGTTTAAAAATACTATTTGATCTTTTTAAATTCTAAAAAAATTATGGAAGGATCCAATGACATCTTATGAAATATTGGTGACCTTGTTTAATTTTTATTTCTGATTTTACTATTTTTTGTGATTTTTGGTTTATTTTGATTAAGTTTTGTATTTTAAAAAATAGTTCCTGACTTTTAAATATTTTAAAATTTTTTTCAACACTTGTTGACTCATGTTTGACCTCTAATATTTTTTTAGGATTTTTATTTGGTATTTTAATACACTTTGTGTATTTTACCAATTATTTCCTTTTTATTAGTCATTTAAATATTGCTTTTTATCAATTATATTTTATTATTTTCATTGGTCCTGATTTGGATACTTGAGTATTACTTTGGGACAAGTTCCTCAACCTCATTGGATCTTGGGTGTTGATTGGTTAAAAAATCAAATCCATCAAAATTGATGAATGATGTTGACGATATTTGAAACCCTAAATTCATCTGTTACATGGGTTACATTATCATTCCCCTCCCTCTTCATCTTATCCCTTTCTTGTTTTTACTTGTGCTACATGTGTTTTGGAGAATGATATATATATATATATATATCATTTCTCTAACATGTATGGTGTTGTACCCCAAAATTTTCCCTCTCATTTCTCAAGACATTTCTCACAAAGATCTTCAATGGCTTAAGCTTGCACAAGTATTGACTAGGTCAAACTATCTCCTAAAAACTAAGACCACAAATTAGGGTTTTGACTAAGAAGGACTGATCATTGACTTTTTGACCTAATACAGGACCTAATGGCTTGAAGCATAATCTCAAAAACTCAAAGATAACATGTTGACCCAATTCCATGGCTTAAAACATTTCTCAAGATCAGTGGATTGATAGTTGAAATTTGGTCAACTGTTGAAAAGTCAACTGATACACCAAAAGTTAAACTTTGACTTTTTGGTTAGCATTAAATTTCAAAGATCACAATTCATCAAGACATTTAAAAATATGAAGCTTGATCATCAAGAAACCAAGAAGGTCAAAAGTCAATGTGAAAAGTCAAACTTTTCAAGACATAAATTTTCCTAAGTGTTTTTTATACATGATAATTTCATTACTTCATGCCATTCTTTAGCCAAGATGCAAGATGATTCAAAGATAACTTTAAACATGAAATTTGTAGATCTTGGTGATATCTAAAACTTTTCTTTTCTGATCAAGTCCTAGAAGTGCTTGGATTTGGAGTTATATATTCATGAAGTCAGAGAATTTTCATTTAACACAGAAATTTTCAACAGATTTTAGTCAGGATTTTATCCCAACTTCTTGGCATTTTATCATATAGTTCCAAGATGATTTTGTCAAAATGGCTAACATGAAAGTTGTAGAGGATGTTTCAATCTTTCCAAAACATCCAAGAGCATGAATTTATCATCCTTGATCTAGGAGATTCAAGGGCCTGAAGTTGGGCATCCATTCTTGAATTGCAAGTCATTTTGTTGAAGAACAAATAATCCAATTTGCATGATGTGCTGCATAATCTTACTTTGCAGGCCTTGTGACTTGCATATCTATCCATAATCAGATGTTTACACAATTAATTGAACCATTATCCAAGTGATTCAAGTATTATCCATTGCATCATTTCATTTATGGCACAAAGGCACCATTGTCATTCACATAAAGCATGCTTAATACAAAGTCAGCTCTCCTTGAGCCTCTCAACTGTTTTTTCTGCAGACACAATTTCAAAGAAAGAAGCAACATGCCTAGAAGCTCCTAGCAACTTAAGACCATGCTTGTACCATGCATTGAAACACCAATTTTCAAAATAACTTGGTTGTTTCATCTCAACTAAACCAGAATTTAGACAGCTTGTAAAACAAACTCTCTCATTCCCTCAAACCTCCTCTATAAATAGAGAGGCCATTTGCAAGCTAATGGGGCCAGAAGTTTTTGTTGTGTAGACAACCCTCAAAATCTCATACTCTCAAAAAGCCATAACTGTCCATAAAACCTCCACTCTTGAGCTTTGAAGTCCAAGTCTTTGAACCTCTCACACCTTGCAAACTCTATCCAAACAAACCATCCAAACACTCTACATACATCATATAGAAGTTGTTCAAACTCAAGAACAACTTCTGTAACATCGCTATTTTCCAAACTCAAAAACAACCACCTCTAACTTGACTAAACAACCAACACAACAATTCAAACTCAAAACACAAATTTCAGCTTCAAGGTAACTTTTCTTGACTTTGAACTCTTCATATAAAGCATCATTAATGATTCATTCGTGAAGATAAAATGTAGATATCATTGCCTTAAAGCTAACCATATACTTGTTCTCCATTTTCATTAATCTTGTGTTGAGAGCTAACCATATATGTAGCAGAACAATGATAGAACAAGAAAAATAGCAGTATGAGTCGACACCAAACACTATGAGTCAACACATATTATGTATAAAATAGGTTATGAGTCAACACAAAATGTGTATGTGTCGATACAAAGTAGTATGATTCGATACAAAACCCTTATGTGTCGACTCATACTGAGTTGTTTTGACTTCCAGGAGCTAGAAATGAGCATGAGTCAATACAAAAAGTGCAGGTGTCGATACAAAACAATATGAGTCGATACAAAACCCTTATGTGTCGACTCATACTGAGTTGATTTTGATTTCTAGGGGCAAAGAGATGATATGAGCCAACACAAAACAGATATGAGCCAATGCATGCGTCAATACATAAAATTTTTGTATCAATGCATAAGCTCATGTGTCAATACATAAAAATTTCTTAAATAATTTTTTCCTTTTTACATTATCTTTTCATATTTGTATTGTTATTCATTATTCAATGTGGTTGTAATAGTAATTAGGATTTATTTGCTTTCATCCCCCATTCATAAACTTGTATCCCCATCCCTAAAAAAAAATTTAATAGTTTAGGACTTTAAAATTCTGCAATTTATCGCTTTCAATATTATTGCTAGTAATTAGGGTGTGTATGGAAAGATTTAAAATCTACAAATAGAGAACCCTAATTCAAGACAAAAATGCATGAAATCAATACACTCGCACACTCGCACCTCTAGGGTAATCTACACTTGTTGCCTTTAGAAAAATAGTCATGTCCCTCGAACGTGGGAAACTTTAGCAATGACCCTCGAATACAAGATCGTAGTCCCTCGATGACCCTCCAATGTTGCCTTCGATAAACGATCTTAGACCCTTACAAAAAATTGCTAAGGTATCCTACATTGTTGCCTTCCATGACTACACGACGACCCACGCCTGTCCCTTGGCATCAAATAATAGGGATTTTATCAATCAATGGTAAGACAACGTTATCTAAAGTATGAGGAAAACAACTAAGACTTTTTGAGTAGGTAGAATGCTCGTAGTTTCTTTCTCACAACATTTCAAAACATCTTTCAAAAACACCAACACTTTTCCATGAAATAGTTTCAAAAGTCAACACTTTGTATGCATTCTTATAGAGGCGAGAATCATTACAAAGTTCGCTGAAACGGAGGCACTTTTCAAAAATACTTTCAAAAACCCATCACAAACACATTTCAAACAAAGCATTTTCAAAGTGATCAAGCAACTAAGAGCCCGTAGATAACTATGGATGAAAAGGGTGTTAACACCTTCTGTTTTCATAACCTATCCCCCGAACTCACAAAAATTCTCAAAAGGTCTTTCTTGTTCTTTTCACCCTTTCCTTTATTGGATAAAAGAAAATTCGGTGGTGACTCTTGCTATCCACAACAATTGTGATAAAGCATACCCAAGTTAGTTCTCCCACCGTATTACAGAACTGGCGACTCTACTGGGGAATGTTAAACTTAAAAGTGGGGTTACCTTAGAGACTAGATCACCTTTAAAATGCTTTTATTGTTTGACTTTTTTGCACTACACTTATGGGTCCTCGTTTGGGTTTGTATTGATCCTCTACCCGGATCAGGGAACATCATTAGGTAAGTAGCAAAAGATTGTGGAAACTGTATGATATAGACCGATATGGTTGAAACAATGGCTACGTTAGTGTGACACATGAACTTCACAAAGTCACAACTCTCTCATTTTTTGGAGTTTTTGAACGATTCAAGTTTCACAATGCTCTTTCAGAAGTCTACTTTATACCATCTTCATTTACCAAAACCTAATTTTGAGTGGGAGGCCATGTAAAAAGGCAAAAGATTATAGGTCACTTTTGAGCTTAAAACTTAGAAATTCTTCTAAGTACACAAATCCGTGTGTTTTTTCCAATTTAAATTGATCATAAATTTCAAATTAGATTACCAAATGGAAACTCTCAAAGCAAATTGTCAAGCTTGATTATTTAGAATCCAAGATTGTATCATAAAGGTCCCTGAGTAGTAAGTTATACATTGTTGAAGTTGGCTCCATGGAATATGTTTTTGCTTCAAGTCAGAATTTTTAACCACGAGTAAACTTGGATTATAGGTCAAATTACTCAAGGATTAGTTGCTAAACATGTATAACTAATTTTCCAGATGCGTTTTGATGAGAATTGCACTTGATATGAGGTTGTTTTGAGGCATTTTAAGTCGCACGTTTGGCATGATCAGAGCAGGCTTGGTTTGCACAATTTACCCATAATTCCTCTCGTTTCTCATCATCATTTAATTCCCTATAAATAGAGGATGATATCCTACTCATTTGACCTGATTTAGAGAGCCAAAGAACCTCTCTTAAACTCCCTCCATAACTCATAATTCTGCAACTTCGAATTTGGTTCTACAACATTTTTCAATCCAATTTCTTTGCTCATTCTTCATCCTTGAACTTCACTGAAGCTAATAGAAGAATAACCAAGCCTTGAATTGCCCTAAATTATGATATCCAAGTCAAGTTTCAGAGGTCTGAATTTGGACTTCAACAGGTAGATTCCTCCATCAATTCTCTCCAAACTTGTTGCTACAATGTAGCTCTCATCACTCTGATACTTATAGCATCGTTTATTTCTAACTAGATGTGAGTTTTGCTCATGAATTTTCAAATCCCTTTCAAACTTTTTTCTTCTAATTTTCATCAAATCGTCTGAGCTACAATTTATATAAATTTATTGCGAGGGTACTATTGAAATCATCTTGAAGAGACGAAGCGAATGACACCGGTCTGATCTTCTAATTTTATAGTTTGTGAAACTTGTATTTCGCGCGTTGTCATACCCCAAATTTGTCCGCCTATTTTTCGCGTTATCTATAGTTGAATATCCAGTCATTTAAAATTCATTAGGTCTAGAAATTTAATATGTCTCTTTGATATAATAAATAAAATTATTATTTAAAAACAATAAATTTATTTATTTATCATCTTTGTTCACTTTGTATCTATGCATTGTTTTTTCCAACGTTGATTTATTTAGTTTTGCTTATTTAAAACGTATACAATAGTTTATTTTGAATTATTTATATATTTCTTTTAAAACATCAAATATTATACCATCCTTTTAAATTTTAAATGTTACTTTCATTTCAAATAATGAAGATGGCACAGTTGGTAAGGGAGCATCGGTAAGAATGTTGAGCATAAGATCGCGAGTTTGATTCTCATTGTGCTAGCTTTTATATTTTATTGTTCTTTTGTGTTTTTTTATTTAAAAAGGATAAAAAGATTATTTTTAGATTATTTTAATATTATTTTCGTTTTCTATTTTAAGGTTATTTTAAATTTATTTTTTATTTTTCAAATATTTGATTTATGCACTTAATAGTTAAATTTGGAAAATAAATAAAATATTTTCAACTCAGTCTCAATATTTGGAATAGTCATAATCAAGGCTAGATTCATAAGCTTGTTCACCAAGTTATGGATCAAATTTCAATCAATTTCCAATCTTCAAAATCATGCCAAAATAGATCAATCTCACTTAGTGCACTTTCGATATTTTTCGTTACTAACTATTTCTATTTTCTAATTATTTTCAAAATCACAAAAAACATTTTTTTATTATTTAAATATTATTTTAGTGTTTTTAATTAATGCTTTTTTAAAAATAATTATTTGATTTGATTTGATGTACTTTTTATCAAAATTGAGTGCAAAAATTATAATAATTACCAAAAATATTATTAATTGTTTCTTATTGGTCATGGTGTGTCAATTTATGTCATAACTCACTTTTGATTGATCAACTAACTGACCAAGATAAAATTATAAACTTTGGATTTTTCTTGGTGTAGACTATTTCCTTTTTGGGTGTCTTTAACCTAATTTAAAATCTATAAATAGGGCTCTCTTCACCCTAAATTTTTCATTAGCAACCATTTGGAGAATCAATAATCATTTGCATATCAACAACTCACTAGAGTTCTCCTAAAAGTTATTACTCTTCACATCGAAGAAAAACAACAACTAAACTCTAATGTCTCCATTCCATTATCAATCTGAAAAAAGAGGGATCTTATACCGAAGGAAAAAAAGGGAATCTTGCACCGAAGGAGAAAGGAGAAAAGCACAAAGAAAAGGAAAAGAAGGATGGATGGAGCAGCTTAATTTGGTCATGGTATTCCAGGTTGGTATTTTTTTTATATCTTTAAGCATGTGTATAAATATTATATTTGATGTAGATTAGAATTTATTCTTGTGTGAGTTTTGGTTTGATTGTTTGATTGTATTTGTTTTGTTTATGGTTTATGATATTCTTGTTTTTTATTATTATTATTTTCACTTTTTTTATTATCAAAACCCCTTTTCTCTAATCCTAAAAAGACATTCTTTAACCTTAAGCTTTTTTATTACTATTATAGGAAAATCCTTTTTTTCTAAACCTAAAAATTCTCTTTTCTAACTTTAACTTTACTTCTTATTATTAGTATTAAAAAATGTACTTTTTTTATCTTAACTTTTATTCATTATGAAAAATACAAAAAACAATAGAAAAATACAAAAAACTATAAAACGACTTTAGTTTCTTTTGAATAACAAAATACACTCCAGATTTAACTTTTACACCCCTCCTTTAATTAAATAATTTATTGATTTAATTTTTTAATTAATTTATTCTGTTTTCTTCATTTAATTAGCATATATCATATTTTTAGTAATTTGTATTAAATTATAATTTTTCATATTGATAAATTATTATTGGATACTTTATAAAAAAATACTTAATATATTTTTAATAATTAGGAAAAAATAGTTATTTATTAATTAAATATTTTCTAAAACACTAACATTATTTCTTTATTGCGTTAAATCTTTTTCTCATTCAATTTTTTTTTTTACATATTGCATAACATACACTAAAATAGCTAACCAATCAAATTCTAACCCTTTTTCTACTAACATACTACATGTCGTTTCTTAGCTTTCCTGACCTCAGAAATCCCTTCACCAGTCTTTTTGAGCTTATGAACCAAATCCAACTTGTCTGCTCTGGCCGCAAAAATTTTCATGTTCAACTCCCGATCTTTCTGACAAAGTTCTCTATTCTCAACTCGAACCAGATCATACTTTTCAGTAGGCACTGATGCCGACAAGATAACTGGTGGTTGCTTGCATAACGGAGCTCTTCTTTTGAAAGGAAACAAAATATTCTTAACTCTGTCTTTGACCCACTCGACATAAGGAGGTATGGAAAGAGCAAGTTTTCTTCCCATGGACTCTTTGGTTCTCCTACGAATATGTGTCCTTGTAAATATCTCAAATTTCGTTTTTAGTCCCTTAAATATTTACCTTCAAGGTTTGGTCCCTTCAAAATTTTCAGTCTGGACAATTGGAAGCTAACGTCAAGTTCCACTAAGGGTTTCCTATGTGGCAAGATAGGTGGGTTAAATAATCTGTTTTATATATTTTCATGCAATACAGCATGTACACCTTCTTAAAGTTGAGTCACATGCATTTTGACTTAATTCATTTCCTTTCATTTTCGTTCATAATCTTCGTGAAATTCCTTTTTCTTCTTCAGTTGGTTTGGTGGTTCACCTTCCAATCTTCTTTCTTCTTTAGTTGGTTTGGTGGTTCACCTTCTTTCTTCTTTTATCTTTTCCATCCTTTAGCTGCATAACCCTAATGTCTATTACTTTTGCGAAATCGGGAGTTGGGAAGTTTTGTGGTTGTCAGGTTCGAATGGTATCGTATTGTTGCAAGAATGGACCAAATAAGAGTAGGTTGTTTTGGAGATGTCCTTATTGGCTGAGTTCTTATACGTGTAATCTATTCATATGGGATGAAGATCTTGGTGTAAAATCTAGAAATGAAGATGTTACCATTAGGAACTCAGAGTTGGAAGCCATGGCATCTGTGGGATATATGAAGTTGTTGTATGAAGAATCAATGAAGAAGAATAAGAACTTGAATACCAAATGGAAAACTGAAAAATTTCATGGAAGATTGAAGATGTTGTGTCTTGTTGTATCATTTATGATAAATGTGTATTTTGTTATCAATTTTAGTTGTTGAATCGTTCATCTGTAATGAGAATGTATTGTGATTTTAGGTCTTGCTTCAATGTTCATTTTGTTATCAATTGTAGGTGTTGAATTGTTATCAATATTGTTTGTTATGATTAACTTGACATAATTTGCAATATTGGTATAAAAAACTTGTAATTTGACTGTTAAGTGCATAACTAAGCACATATTAAGACATGAGTACAAATTACATTAAAGGTTCAAAGTGCATAACAAAGCACATTACAATGTGCATAACAATTCACATTACAAAGTGCATAACAAAACACAATACAAAACACATAAAAAAGTACATAACAAAACACATTACAAATTGCATAATAATACATCATTCATTTGTTTCATAAGACACAAGGTACAACAAAACTACATTTGTGTCACTCTTGAGCTTTCACTAAGTCATGCTCTTCTGGATGTCATCCCATTTCTTCTTTCACTTTCCCCTAGAACTGCCAATAGTTGAGTCTTCTTCAGGTATTACAAATGGATCATTTGGATTCCTTCCAGGTCCCTCTATATTCTTTGTCATCAAAGTCCTAAGTTTGTCACTCTTTCTAATTGTAGATACAACAATCTTTGACTTTTTCCTTGGTGATATCATGATTTTCACCTATTATGAAAAGAGTGTTATCAAGGTAAAAAAAATAGAACATGCCAAACAAGTCTATCAAAACAAGTTACAAAATTACAAGGTTACTCATAGTTGGGTTAACAGTAGGTTTAGTAGGTTTTGATAACTTAGGACATTTACCAATAAAAGTTTTGAGTCCAAGCATATTATTCTTTGCAGGACTAGTATCAATTCTTAATGGTAGAATATCTAGTATGTCATCATCATTCACAATGCCTCTAGTTCATCAGGATCTATACCACAATACATTCTCATTACCTCAGATGAGGTAACTGCATTTTATGAAAGGTGTACCCCAGGTTGAGTAGGTGTCACATCAGTTGGTGCAGGGTTTTCTTAAAGTTGAGTAGCATGAATCATATTTGTTGTTGGTGGTGCTTGAGCCTCATTTCCTGCAGTAGCATGACTCCCATTTCCTGCAGTAGCATGACTCCTATTTCCTGAAGTAGCACGACTCCCATTTCCTGCATTAGCATGACTCCCATGTCCTGCAGTAGTCTGACGCCCATTTCCAGTGTTTGATTTCTTATATGTGCTTCCTTTTTTGGTTTTGGTTGTACCTTTTGGCCCACCTTGCATCCACCATAATTGTAACAAGATATTGAAAATTATATATGAATTTCTAATGTAAATTTTTTGTTCAGTTTGAGTTACTAACCCTTTTTTGGGATCCTGCAGTAGCCACGTTTTGTGTTTGGCTTCCTTTGGTGGGTGCAACATCTCTTGGCAGTTCACCTTCCACAATAGCCAATTGTTTGTTTTTCTTACATGTCCTTGCATTGTGTCTATATTCCAAGCAAGTCTTGCACATGTGGCTTGTGTTTTTCCTTTTCCACCTTGTTTGACTTGTCTCATATGGATCTCTTCTTCTGAGTTTCTTTGGTCTAACAGGACCTTTCTTGTAACTTGGTGGTAAGATTTCAGGGTCAGCAGCCCTTGGCCATTTGTTTTGGCCGTTAATGGGACTGATAACTTCATTGTAACATGAGACATAGGTAGACCTATGGTAAAACTTGTGTATATACTTAGTGGGATTATCTACCTTCCTATGTATGGCTGCAACAGTATGTCTACATGGGATCCCAACCAAGTCCCAAAAGTTACAAGAACAAGTATGTTTTTCCAAGTCTACAACATAACTTTTTGTGAACATTACATGACTTACTTGAAATGTTAGTCTACCTCCATATGTGGGCAGCCAATTATCACTTTTTTCTATCTCCCTATCTAACCTTCTAAGTGGTTTAGACATGATATCTCCTTTGTAATTTTCAATCTTCTCCCTAAGAGTGGCAAACCTAGCCATAAGATAGTTCCTAATCCACTCAAACATGGTAATTATAGGTTTATCCCTTTGCATCAAAATTGTAGCATTGAATGATTCACTTAGGTTGTTCATAAGGACATCACACTTAGAGTACAAGGGAAAGGCACGTTTACACCATTTATTCTTGGAAATAGCATTTAGCCATCCAAAAGCATCTAGACTTACCTCCTTAGTTTGATTCATCTTATCCTCGTGAGATTCAAAATAGGTTGCCTTTGCTGCAGCCATTATGAGATCTCTATATAGTGTTCCACCCCTAAACTTCTTCTTAAAGTTAGCATATAAATGCCTTAAGAAAAACCTGTGTTTAAACTCAGCATATTCTTTCTCAAATACATTCACCAGTCCCTGCATATACATGACCACCATATCAATAAGTAAAATTAAACACTAAATAAACAAGTGACATTAAGCATACATTTTGTTGATCAGACATGAAACACCATCTATTATCAGAACCAATATCTTCCAGAAATAACTTAACAAACCAACTCCAAGAGTCCATATTTCATTCTCCACAACCTCAAAGGCAAGTGGAAGATACTAGTCATTTGCATCCCTAGTGACAGCTATCAATTACATGTTCCATTTTCATCTCAGCTTTAGCTAACCCTTTAGGTATCCCTTTACCATTATCCATTTGACATGTACCATCACCATTACCCACTCCACGTGTACCAGCATCTTCACCCATTTCTTCATCAAAATCATGCATCCTCTCTTCTTAATTATCTTCAAAGTGTATACCATTCAATGAGTCTTCAGATGATTCACTGTCCTCGCCATCTTCATTTTACTCAACATTAATTTGGCCTTTTTCTTTCTCTTTTAACGTCTCCATATAATTATTCTCACCACTAGATAATCTTGCCTCTGTATATATTTCAAAATCACACTTACTCTCCTCGGCACACTTAGTTAACATTGTTGCATCCTCATCATAAACAAGGGGTTTTAGATCATTTTCAAGTGAGCCATGTTCAGACTTCCACCATATTTTCACATCTTTAGTTTTAAATGATGAATTCGTACCCTTAATTAAGTCACATGCTTCAAAGTATGACAAAAAATCAGGATCTTGCCCACATACAGCGTAAACATCACCCCCTTCGTATTTTAACCCTTTATCCTTTACAAATGACCCTTTGGTATAAAAGACAACCTTAAATGACCGTGTTTCCTGCATATTTCAAGAAAAAAAGGAGGGGTAACTCATACATTAACAACAGATAGATTAAAGATGAAAAACCCTAGAATTTGGGACCAGGCCATGGGGCATGCAAGTAATGCTCGGAATGAATAAACTATAGCAAGTGGGATTTACCTAATCGTTGTAGGGACCGCAACAACTAGGTGAAGTTTCTTCAATGTTTAGGACCACAAGAGGAAGATTCGTCAATGTTTTGTTATGTTGTTGAAGGAGAAGTTATGTAATGAATTCCACTTGGGAGAAGTTATGTAATGAGATATGGCACTTGGGAGAAGTTATGTAATCACTTCCACATCATAAAATAAAACAAATTATTTAATCCATCTGTCTTGCCACATAGAAAGCCGTTAGTGGAACTTGACATTGGGGATCAATTGTATAGACGGAAAATTTTGAAGGGACCAATACTAGAAGGAAAATATTTGAGGGACTAAAAATGAAATTTGAGATATTTACAGGGACCTAAAACTTATTTAATCCTTCTTTATTTGTAGAAGCAATTCTGGATTCTCTCTCCTCTCGAAATACACTGTCTCTACAACTTCAAAATAATTGGTTCGATCATTCATGATGTATCTTAATTGTTGGAATGCTAGAACAAGGTTATAGTTGATACACCATTGAACTCCTATGAGAGGTACATTGGGAAATTTGTCACAGCGAATGATGATATCTTGACCTCCGTCTGAGAGAAAATACCAGCGGATGTCATGGGAAGTGAGTGCAACCATCCTTTCTCCCCATTGCAGATAGTTCTTAGTATCCATAAATGGACCCTTCTTAGGAAGATGAAGCATGAACCAACAATACAACATTGGTGCACAGATATTAACAATCTCCTTTTTCATATGCCTTAAATGGATAACATAATAAGTATCTTCTAATAGTGTTGGCACCAGATTTTTGGTCATGAACACACAAATGGCAGTTAGATCAACAAACTCTTTCTTGTTTGGAAAAAGGATTAGACCATACATCATGATAGCTAGTTATGCATTGAAAGTGACTCAGTTCTTCTTATTAGCGTTTTAATACAGTGTGAGAACTGACTTGGGTTTTGCGTTTTATCGCAATTGTTGTGGATAGCAAGAGTCGCCACCTACTTTTCTTTTATCCAATAAAGGAAAGGGTGAAAAGAACAGAAAAGACATTTTGAGATATTTTCTTGAATTCGAAGGGTAGGTTATGAAAAGGGAAGGTGTTAGCACCCTTTTCATCCGTAGTTATCTACAGGCTTTTAGTTGCTAGCTCACTTTAAAAATTCTTTGTTTGAAATGTGTTTGTGATTTGGTTTTGAAAGTATTTTTGAAAAGTTCCTTCGTTTAGGCGAACTTTGTAATGATTCCCGTCTCTATAAGAATGCATACAAATTGTTGACTTTTGAAAATATTTCATTTGAAAGTGTTAGTGTGTTTGAAAGATGTTTTGAAAATGGTTGTCAGCAAGAAACTACGAGCGTTCTACCTACTCAAAAAGTCTTTGTTCATTTCCTCCTCCTTTAGATATTCATATCTTACCATTGATTGGTAAGAATCCCTATCATTGGATGTGAAAGGACATGCATGGGTCATCGTATAGTCATAAAAAGCAATGTTTTGAGATACCTTAGCAATTTGTCGTAAGGGTCTAAGATCATTTATGAAGGCAACTTTGAAGGGTCATCGAGGGACTATGATCTTGTATTCAATTGTTTTTTACTAAAGTATCCCACATGTGAGACATGACTATTTTATTCTCAAGGAAACAAGTGAGGTTAACCCTAGAGGTGCAAGTGTGTAAAGTGTTTGTTTTTCATGTATTTTCATCTTTGAATTAGGGTTTTCTATATGTCAATTTTAGTCTTTCGATACAAACCCTAATTACTAGCATTGATATCAAAAGCGATAAATTTCAGAAATGTAAAGCTCTATGCTATTACATCATTTGGGGATGGGGGTACAAATTTACAAATGGAGGAATGACAAGTAATTAAAACCTAATTACTATTTCAACCATATTGAATGAATAATAAAATGTACAAGGAGTATAGTGATAATGTACAAAGAAAGTAAATGGAAAAGATAAGAAAATGTTTTTGTTTTTATGAAAGGTCTTGATTTAATTAAACTAAATTAATCTAAGCTAATAAAAACCTAACCTAAATTAGATTTAAGAAAAGAAATAAAATTAATTAAGAAAACAAATTTTTTTAGGGTTTTTATGAAATGTTTTTAAACTAATTAGTCAAGCTAAAATGAATGAGAAAAAGGTTAATTAAAATCTTAAGTTCCAAATTAATTAAATTAAAATAAGACTAATTCTATATTAAACTAATTAAGAAAATAAATTTGTTTAAGAAAATCGTTTTAAGTCTTTTTGTTTTTTGAAAGAAAACAAAAAATAAAATATACCAAATTTTTAAATGATAAATATAGAATATTTTTTCTATTTTTAATTAATAAAAATAAATATCATAATAATAGTAATAATAAAGAAAAATAAAATGAAAATATAAAAATATAAGTCAGGGGGTGTAAAAGTAAAGAGGGTGGTAAACGAGTAAAAACAATTTTTGTTGTTAGGCCTAATGGTCTGTTTTTGAAATCAGAAAAGCAATAAAAAAACAAATATAGATAGGCTTAAGAGAAAATGGGGCGCAAGGACCAATAAGGTTTGTTGTTGTGAAATACAGAAAAGAGAGGTGTGTATGAGTGGAACTGATTGGGCTTGGGAATGTTTTTTAGAGATGGCCCAATAATGTCATTGTGTGAGAAAGAAATATAGGGGTGTGTGCTGAAGAGGAACATGGTTGGGCTTAGTGTGGTTTTGAGATATCCCAGGGTATTAATCAAAATAGAACAAACAAAAAATTATGTCAAACACACACACACACTCTCTCTCTCTCTCTCTCTCTCTCTCTCTCTCTCTCTCTCTCTCTCTCTCTCTCTCTCTCTCTCTCTCTCTCTCTCTCTCTCTCTCTCTCTCTCTCTCTTATCTCTTATTTCTCTCTCCTTCTCTCTGATAACTCTTCATTGGAGAAGAGAACAAGGTCGCACTAGAAATAGCCCTTGCAGCGGCGACGGCAGAGGCGATGCTTCGATCTTTATTTTTCTTAAATTTTTTGGTTCGTTTTCTCTTGCTGTTTTCTAATCTGCGGTCGGATTTTACAGATCGTGCGTGATTTGGAGTAAATCTCGAAGGGGGTGAACAAAATCCTAGGGGTTCCAGTTTGGCCCTTTTCATGTGATTTCCGGTGAGATCTTTATTTTTATTCTTCTTTGTTAAATTTTTGAAGGGCATTGGGCTTTTGAAAATGATGATAACTTAGGGTTTTTGTGTTTATATTACGATTTGGCTTCTTTCTCTCTGAGGGGTTTTGGTTTGCGAAAATGATGATGTAGTTTGGGCTTTTGTGGTTATGACTCTGTATCTGTATATTTTTTCCTATAGATTGGGAGAAGGTTTTTTGTGTTATAGTTTTTAAGGGTTTGAGGTGGCTTGGTTATGTATATTTATTTCTTGAACTCTGTTTGTGATGTTTTGGTGAACTATGGCCTTTTCTCCCGATTCTGTATATTTGTTAACTTTTTTGTTGTTTATGTAACAATAATTTTGTTGGGTTATTGATTACGTATTCTCTGGTAACGTCCATTTGTTAATTCTCTATTGTTGTTTTATACTGTGATTCTTTTACTTGTCTTTTTCATGAATTTGACTTTGATGGGAAAGAGCCAATTCACGTGTTCTGTAGTTGTTTATGTACCTAGCCTGAATTTAATTTGTAATACACAAATCTGATTTTTTATATATCCAATCTGTTGTACTTTTGCTAGTTTGTTGACTTTGCTTGTTGGCCTTGCTGGACTTATCATATTTTTTCTGATTTTCTGAACCCTGTGGTACTTTTTCCATGCTAATTTTTGCCCTTTGCTTGCTGGATTGTGCTTGCTGGACTTTTGTACTTTGTGCTGACTTTGGAACTTTATTTTTAGCTTTTGTACTTTGTGGCTTGTGGCTTTGATAAAATTGTGATGCTTTTATAGCTGAGTTTGATAGCTCTTGTACTGTGATGAACATTTTTTGAGTTTTTTTTTCTCTTTACGATATGTCAAATGCTGACTTTTGCTGGATGTTTTTCTACTTCACTGCTTGTGGACTTTTTGCTATGAACCAAACAAATTTGTTTGTTTTGAGATTTGTAGCAAAGTTAGGCCTGTGATTTTGACATTACAATTCTGACTTTGATTGAAACAACAAATATGAGGATTTTCTTTCTGTTGCGTGAGAAAAATGATGTTAATTATGATTTTTGAACCTTTTGAAAAAGGGATGGAAATGTGATTGGAATTCTTTGAATTTGTTTATTGAGAACCAAGTTTTGTCTTGTGATTTGTAAAAGTTTTCCTTCTATCCAATGATATAATGCTTCTTTGTAAGGCTTGTACAATTCTATTTTGTCTTTTTTGTGAACCAAACCTAGATTTGTGATTTGCAATGGACAAAGCTAAACCCAAAAATCTGATTTCGTAAGCCAAACCCTAGTGATGAACTAAAACATTTATAATTCTTTTCTTATTTTCATGTTCAAGTTGCTAACAAATTTTCTTTTGTTTCATGTGAGTGCCAATGGAGGAAAAGGCAAGGGGAACTGTGGCATAGCTTGGAGAGATTTGGAAGATTAAAGATAAAAATTTGGACACACTTGAAGATGGATCAAGAATGATGAAAAATCACTTTCTTTGTATATAATAGAAAAAATAGGAAATTTGTAGTTTATGCATTTAAAATTGTAATTGAATTTTGTAAGGCTTTGTAGTTTCTTTGAAAATGTTTGGACGTGAAATTTGGAATATTATGATGAATATTTGGAAATTTTTGGAAATTGAATATTGAAAGAGTTATAGATGTAAATGAATAATGTAATGTGTTGAAAAATAATAATGTGATGCAATTTGTACTATTGAAAGAAGAATTCAAGAGTTCTATCTTGTGAATGAAATTAAATCCCAATTGAAGCTTCCTTAGTGAATGTTGAATGAAAATCAAAGTTTGAATGATCACGACACCAATTCGTCTCTAGATAGAATCTTTTTGAAAAATAATGAATATCCAGATTTAAAAGCTTGAACTCCTAAATGCCCAAAAAATGATGGATCATAAAAATCCCAAACAAACTATTGCATGATAGACTACAAAATCCATTCAATTGAAAGGGTTCAAAACCCTAACTTCAAATTCAACTTCAGTTAACTTTCTTCACAAGAAAATGATGTATTATCAAAGAGTCTTCACACTCACCATCATGAATCAAAACCCTTAATTCGATATAACCTCAAATATAGGCCTTAATATTGTGCAACCATTGAAACATGAACCTTAATCTCAACAGGTGTCACACCTTCAAAAGACAAAACCATAGCTTAATACCAATGGACTGGAGAAATTTTGAACACCTGCAGACTTAAACCCTTGATGAACCAATTGACATGTCTTGAAGCTTGAGAAGCCTCAAACAGTTGAAAAACCCTAGAAGAATATCTTAAAGGAAAGGTAGGGCAAATTTTTGCGGTACAACAAGCGCTATCTTGAGCCTTTCTCTTCAAGAATGTTAAGTAAAAACCATAAACATCCTCATTCGGCTTCCAATTATACTTTACATCCTTCAAGCTCAAATAAAGAGCACCGGCAATGAAACTCTCCTTTATCTTCTTAGGAATAAAGACAAATGGCATACGATCATTAACTATCAAACGTAACAAATGGGCGTATTCTTCTAGAGTGGGAGTTAAATGATAATCTTGAAATGTAAAACATCTCAAGATTGAATCATAGAGCTGAAAGAGTGTCACCAAAGCCTTCTGATCAACATCAACATCGAGTAACCATAATAGACTTCCATAAACTATAATGAACCCGCTTTGATTATCATCAACCAGCAGTGTACTCAACCCCTTCAAAAGTGAAGCTTGGGAACTAGAGAACTTGTAACCATGGGTATTCTTGATGGCTTCTTTATCGTTATCACTGATGTCATCCATTTGGCGAAGATAAAAACTCTTGAAATATCCTGGAATGATCATGCAAATGATAGTTACATACTTTTTTTTCATTTCTTTTGGAAAAATAAATATGCTATGATGCGAGTGTGACTGTCATGGGATCAAGGCTTTCATGATACTACTGATGTGCTATACGGTCTCTTGAACACACCAAGAAAACCAAGATCAATTGTCCAGAACATAACTAGAAATCCTCGTGAATGTCAAACCAAAAACTCAAATTTAATCTGATAGCCACATAGTAACAAACAAGATTACAACAGTCACCAACTGAACATAATCACCAACATTTACTTGTGAAATTAAACCATCCCGCCCACTCACAGGTATAACTAGGTCAAGGTAGGTCATGGATAATCAGATCATTGGTAACCTAAAAGTATTATCATCACGGACATCGGTGATGTTGATAATACCTCACTGAACCTTATTGATCGCGGCTTTCATGATCGGATGGTTATAGGGCATATGCCTATTGTCCCTCATGAATATACAGTCTATTCCTAGTGTTCCTAATGGAATACACTCTAGACTGGGTACTAGGCCTTTACCTCTTGTAACTCTCACCCACAAAAGAAACACAGATCCAACACTGCAGCAGTATATGGAAAGCGATAAAATACATGCAAAAACAAATGCAAGCAGTGTATATAAATCTGTAAATAAATGGAAGTAAATAAACACCCAAAGAAGTAAACAAACAAGAGCTAGGATCGACTCCGGGATGGACCAGCAATAGGTCTACCTGTCCCTAGTGAAGTCGCCAGCTGAAGGAACTGGACAAAACTCTTCGGATAAAGGTCAATGAAGTCTCCAGCAAACATCTATTTATCTCAAGAAGGAGAAAGGGAAATATCGAAGAAACCCTGAAAGGGATAAATCACAGTCTTTCGAACAAGAAATTGGGTAAGGGAGTCGATTACATGAGGGGAAGGTATTATCACCCCACACGTCCATAGTACTCTATGGTATCCACTCTTGCTGTTTAGCTAATGGGTGTATAAGAATCTATATTTAAGCTGTACAAGGTATGTATGCAAAAGAAAGAAGAAAAATTGTCGGGAAAAGAAAGAAGTATTTAAAAATTGTGCTCGATTAGGCCCCACAAAATCCTCCGCCTACGTATCCTTTTTAAGGAATCAGAGCAGTCGTAGTTTGACTCAATAGTTTTGGTAGGTTTGTATTTTTATGGGAAAACATCAATTTCGCATCCTACCTGCAACTCGACCTTTGGAGACTCATGCATCTAGAGTAGAAAGGAATTAATGTGCTCAAAAAGTACCCGGAGGCGAATAATTCTATAGTCACGACTCGTAGCAAGTAGACATAGTGCAACCCGACCCTTGGTGAATTACGCGTCGTATTGCATAGAGGGGAAAATAACACATCCAGGTTGAAATTAAAAAGCCAAGAGGACAGAAAAAGAAGTTTGAATTTGTTTGTGTTTTTTACCTTTACAAAAGGATTTTGAGTTTATTAGAGGCGTTTTAAAGATTTGCCAAGAAAGAGTGTATTTTATGCACATGCAAAGTGGGGAAAAAAAGAAGAGTCTATGGGAGACTAACCTATTTTTTAAGCCTAAAGTTATCATACAAAGATTGCCTTAAGGTTCAGATCAACAAATTCTACATCAAGAATTAGAAATTAGTTGTTAATGTAACAAGAAATTAAGATCTCAAACTAAACCTAAAATTAGTATCTAAACTAACCTAAGTGTTAGTGTTAACAAGTTTTCTACATCTAATTCCACATAAATTTAAGAATCTAAGACATTCCTAAATTCAATACTCAAACTAATTTCTAATATAATTCTTGAATCAACCTAAACTATGAAATCAATTCCTATTAGGTTCAATTCACACTCTAATTGTAAGAATCAACAAAATCAAAGTACAAAAACTCAAAAATCAATGGAGGTTTATGTTTTTACTTATTGAAGACTTTAAGGAGATGAAGAGGTGAGGTGTTGATGATGATGGTGATGTTGTGGTGATGAGAGTAGCCAGAGAAAGAGCACGGCGGCGGAGGGAGAGGACGACCAGGAGGTGTACGCTAGAGGAAGAGAAGAAGAAAGGCCCTAATCGCGGCTAGGAGATAGGCTGAGGGAGATCGCGTGTCCGATTGGAGAAGGAGGGAGAATTGACCCGAGCGTGACCAGTATGGCGGCGGGGGCTGGCCAGAGCTGGGAGGACCGGCGGTAGTCCGACGAGGGTGAGGGAGTTGTGTTGATGGTGAAAGGTTGTTGAGCCTCTTTAGAGTGAGAGAGAATAGAGAGGGAAAGTGTGATTTTGAAAATATGAGAGCTCCCCCTTGATTTTGGTAGCAAAGTTCAATATATAGTGTTGCTAAAAAAACACAAATTTTCTGCTTAAATGAAAATAGCATTGTGATCCGCAAAACTTTCCAAACACTGGCCTCCTAAGAAATTGTACGACTCTGAGTCACGGACGTCACCCAAAAATAACGGATATTTTCTGATAAAAATTCAGTGAGTTCGATACGTTTAAGCGGCGAGACGTCACTGTCAAAAATTAATTAAGTCAAAATATCAGCTTATTTGACCTCTGTCACTCGAACAAGCCACAAGCTCGTGCCAGAAAAATTAGAATCTCGTCTCGACTTTTCTAGAAGAAATATAGATCTCTGCATCCCTGACATCATGTCAAAAAATAAGAACCGTCTGATAAGCGAAGAATTTATTATGCATTTCCCAGTGGAGCAACGTCCAATCTGTTTTACTGGTCAGAAAATTCTATTTTGCAGAATAACCTAATAACGGAGGTCCTCGGGCTACCGTTTGATTTTAAGATATGAATCAAATTTGAAGTAGATGAAAGTTTTAAGCCAATGCTTTGAGAACTGGCATGATACAATAAAAATTAGGCGAGTTATAAATTTTTGAATATTGGAAGTCAGCTTGACATATTCCTGATTTTGCTCAATTATTTTTCAGGAACTCGAAATTCCCACCGCTTTTCATGTAGAATCAGCTCTTGGTCATAACAGACGATGTCAAGAAAACATCAAAATGAAATTTTGGGCACCAGAATCACGCTCATACAGCACTCCAACTGAGAGTTATACATTTTTTAATGTGCCTGAAACAGTGGTTCAACTAACTTTTACCAATATTTTGCACCGTGTAAATTTCTGACAGGTTTGTATATTCAGAGACCATCCCTCGAGAATTATCCTTTAACCTGAACATGGAAGTTTGGGTGAATATCAAGGTGGATTTAATAGTGAAAGAACCACCTTGAGGTGGTATACCAAATCAGAGCTATAAATTTCTAAATAGTAGAAATATCGTTGATCGGTAACCCGAGAACTCGGTAACAAAATTATTTACCCATCTTAAATGCACAATTGCCTCAGGGCCCAAACACGAAAAATGAAGGTAATATCCATACGGACCCGGTGATAAAATAATACTCTGGCTTGGAGTTAGAAAATTCTAAAGCTTGTCGCACCGAAACGGACTTTCAACTTGAACTGTCTCAAATCAGATGAAAACTTTGGATTACCTCTACCACTCGAGACATGATAGAATACATTGAAATAAGTCATGATAAGGAATTTTCATTCATCACCGGGGTGACTCGCATAAATGTCTGAGCGACTCTGGTAAACAGTCGAATAGAAATGACCTAATCTCATAACAAAACGGATAATGGGATGCATATATATGCAGGATAATGCAATATAAGCCAAAATAAAATCAAAATGAAGAGGGTAAATTTTGGGGTACAACAGCTGACTCAATTCAAACTTCTTAAACCTAAAGCGATATTGGCAACGACAACATTTCAAGCGATAAGGTGGAAGAAGATTGAATACAAAAATGAACTCAAAAATTTACACTCTAAATTGAGACGACGATGCATATCAACACGGGTATAGTCTTGATGGTTTCTTGGCACTAGACCAAAGAAACAGGTATATTGGGAGCAAAGGATAGAATACCATGGAACTTGATCCATAAATGCTAGTAATGACTAGACTTCACAAAATGCCACAATGTTGCATTCTGAGACAAAGTACGCGAGTAACAACTCGACTCCACAGAATTCCAGAACGTTGCATTTAGAGGAAGAAAAGTAACGGACAAAAGGTGCTAGTAAAAACTAGAATTTACAGAATGCCAGAACGCTGCATTCTGAGAAAGATGGTAAAGACCGAAAGATGCTAGTAATAACTAGACTTTACAGAATGCCAGAACATTGCATTCTGAAAAAAGATAAGGACCAAAAGATGCAAGTAACAACTAAACTTCACAGAATGCCAGAATACTGCATTCTAAGAAAGAATAACGTCCTTACACGGGAAGACTGGTAACAACCATACTTCCCAAAATACCAGTAGCAACTGGTCTGGATCAAACTGGAACAATGCCTTTCTGAACCAAAACCCATTGGCACATTAATCACAATGTTGGGGGGCCGAGTGAAGGTACGAGTTACGACTCGACCTTAGGAATACTTCAAAGAATGTGTCACAACTGGATCACAAACCAAAACCAAGAGTAACAAATCCTATTTTAAAAGGAACTAGTAACGACTAGACCTTGATCAGTATCCTTATGATACCAATAATGATTGGATACACAAAACAAGGTAAACACCTAATGATCTCGAACCCGGACAAAGAAGTAATGATTGACCCTAACCAAGGAATTACAGAGATGAAATGAGACAAATATTTATATGCCTCGATAGAACCAAGTAATGACTAGACTCAACCAATATGAAATGAATTCAAGAATGCTGCACTCAAAAATCAGGTGACAAGTCACAAACTTGACCTTGGTAGGAATTGTATCTACCAACCCACAACATTGCGCTAGGGCGAAGCTAATAGCAACAAGGCAAATAAGTAACGACTCGATAGGGGAAGACTAGTAACAACTAGACTCCTCATAATACCATAATGTTGTATTCAAACAAGACATACGAGTAACAACTCGACGTCAAAGGTGCTGATAAAGACCAGACCAAAAGAAACGCTACACCAGGATAGAACTGGATCGTAAGAAGTCCACTGAGTAGCGACTCGAAAAAGGACGACATCTAATAAGGACTAGAAATGCCTAGACCAAAAATGGATGTACATAAATAATGAATGAACGTGACCCACGAGAACCTTCACGGAGATAGGGAATTCCCTTAGGCGTGAGGCAATGAGGGGACTGACTTACACGAAGTAAGAGGACAACCAGGAGGTATCTTCTGAACTAAAGGAAACATTGGGGAAACATCCAAACCCTGAAACAAAAACATTGAGAAAAGAAAGCATTTAAAACCGAGACCATTGTGGCGCAAGACAATAATTTTGGCTTATACTTCAACGCATGTTTGAATTCACTTTCCTTATGGAGTAATGTCCCCAAAAGAAAATGGAAACACTACACATTTGAGGATACAATGCGATGATGCATGTTTAAATGTTCCATTGGGGAACGTCAAATGAAAAGATAACAACCACAGGTCACAGGCCTTGTAAGAATAAATTGCAAACTTCCCATGGGGTGAAAAGACAAAACATTGACTCCGCACCAGAGCTCTACTGGGAAGAACACTGTTGAGGTACCAGTAACCGCCAGATTTACAAGGAGGATGCCTTTCAATATCGCTAGGAAAAAGCAACAACTTCAACACGGATCCAAACTCCTAGCTTTCGGGATATAGCAACCCACAAACGAGAAAGTTGTTCCCACTAACGAGACCATATTGGGGATAAAGCAGACTTCGGCTTCGGCCAGAATGGAGAATCGGAGGGACTTCCCTATCATAGGAAATCCTTCACTAGGGAAGTCAGACATTGCTGAGGAACAACCCCCGCGCTTCACAAGGGAATGACAGACCTCTGCCAGGCTTCTCAAAATACCATCTATAAAGAAGAAAACTTCATTGAGGAACAAGGCGATTCATTGGGAAAGCAAGGCGGACTCCAGAAAATTTTTACCAACGCCAACCTTGAGGGTGAAAATATTCACTTAGGGATACAAGACACTTCATCGAAGATAATCAACTTGCAATATGCCTTGTCAGGGATCACAAATCTATTTTGGTTAACTGAAAATATCAACCTCACTGGGAATACATCACCTTTAGAATATGCATAACCAAACCTGCAAGATAGAGAAGCACAAAATGCCCCAGGTATAGCATGCGACTTTTTCTGACAAACGGGTACACAGGTTTTCAAAGCAACTTTAAAATATATCCTACCATGTGTAAGGCCCCTAATTTTTAGATGCAGTATTTATCATAAATTGGACGTCTTTAATGCAAGAAAAATAGTAAAACATAAAAAGAAGCTTTTGAATAAAAGACACTTTTATTGATTAAAAATAGGCTTGTAAATAGGCAAGTACATTAAGATACAATTCCTAGAAAGACGTAATTGCAAAACAACAAATTGAATTCAAAGAACAACAGACACGTGGCAATGCGATAACGGATTCCCTCCAGGTTCCAATCCTGCTATCAACCTTATAACCTCAACTACCTCATCACCTTGTTTCTCGTTGAAGATGATTGGACCGATTCCTACCCTTCGGAATTACCAACTGTAGCACCAAAATCAAAGATCCGACGCTGGACGCAGTCATTAGCTTTAATCCCTCTTTTGCCTGGATTTCCCTTTCGGGTTTTTAATCCACTAGGATACCCCTTTTTTCCTAAGCCGCCCCTTCTGGTTTTCAACTTTGCGGGTGTAGTTATTTTCTTTTTCATTCTTTTTCTCTTTGTCCCTAATTTTTTCCCAAACCTTTTATTTTTGTTTCTTGTTCGCCGGGATCGCCCCTTTTTTCCTGAGCCAGTCAACTCAGCGGGTCTTTTTATGCAAAGTGTTTTTTTACTATGCCTGCGTTCACAAGGAGTGGGAAGTCTTCACCATCCATCGTCGTAAGCATCATGGCACCACCAGAGAAAACCTTCTTTATGATAAATGGCCCTTCATAATTGGGAGTCCACTTGCCCCTGGGATCACCTTGAGGAATAATTATCCTTTTCAACATGAGGTCACCATCCTTATAGTACTAAGGCTGAACCATTATATCATACGATTTCCTCATCCTCTTCTGGTACACATGACCATGAAAAATAGCTGCAAGCCTTTTCTCGTAAATGAGGTTCAACTGACTTAGACGATTCTGAATCCACTCATCCTCATCAAGTTCTTCCTCTCTCATTATCCTTAACGAAGGAATCTCCACTTCCATAGGCAGAACTGCTTCCATGTTGTAAACAATTGAAAATGGGGTTGCCCCGATCAAAGTGCGAGTTATGGTGTGATAACCATGCAAGAGAAAGGCAAAATCTCATGCCAATACTTATAGGTCACTACCATCTTATGCACAATCATCTTAATGTTCTTATTGGCCGCTTCAACAGCGCCATTCATCTTCGGTCGATACAGAGAAGAATTATGATGCTTGATTTTGAAGGACTCACAAAGCTCCTTCATCATTTTGTTATTGAGACTAGATCCATTATCAGTAATGATATTTTCAAGAACTCTGTAATGACATATGATATTGTGCTTGATAAACCGATTCACCACTTACTTGGTAACATTTGCATATGATGCAGCTTCGACCCACTTGGTGAAATAATCAATAGAAACCAAAATAAAATGATGACCATTGGACACAATCGGCTTGATCTTTCCAATCGTATTGATGCCCCACATTGCAACAGCCAGTGAGAAGTCAAGACATTCAACGATACTGGTGGTACATGCACTTTTTCAGCATACACTTGACACATGTAGTAGATTTTGGCGTGGTTGTAATAATCATTTTTCATGGTGGACCAATAGTATCCAGCTTGCAAGATCTTCTTAGCCATAGTGTGCCCACTGGAATGCATCCCGAAGGAACCTTCATGCATTTCTTCAATGATTTTCACCGCTTCATTCTTATCAACACATCCCAATAGCAAACCATCATGGTTTCTTCTATATAACACACCATTGCCGAGGAAGAACTTGGCAGAATACTTTCTCAAGAACTTCTTATCCATAACTTATGCCTCTTTGGATACCCCCTGAGTTTCAAGATACCTCTTGATATCATGGAACCATATATTGTCGTCCTGATCCACCTCGGATTTATAACAAAATGCCAGTTCATCCAACCGCATAATTGTAATCAAAGGTGTGTCGCTAGCCCACTTGACTTTGAACTTGGATACCAAAGTGGCTAAAGCATCGACCAGATTGTTCTCTTTTCTAGAGATATTCTCGAATGTAATCTCCTCGAAGTATGGAATCAACTCATGACATGTTCTTGATACGGGATCAAGTTCTGATGACGAGTTTCCCAATCTCCGTTAACCAGATTTATAACAAGATTAGAATCCCAAAAAACTTTCAAGCGCTTGATTCGCAAATCAATTGCAGCTTCAATATCGTATATACGGGCTTCGTATTCCGCCATGTTGTTAGCACAATTGAAACAAATTTTGGTGGTGAACGGGATATGAAAACATGTAGGAGAAGTAATAATGGCTCTGACACCATGTCCCAATGCATTCGAGGCACCATCAAACACAATATTTCATTACGAACCTGGTTCGGGTCCTTCTTCTGGGACAAGAATGTTGCAATCCCTGATATACATGATGTCCTCGTCTGGAAATTCAAATCTCATTGGTTGATAATCATCCTTGGGTTGATGAGCAAGATAATCAGCTAACACACTACCCTTGATGGATTTTTAAGTAGTGTAATGGATATCGTATTTAGTAAATATCATATGCCACCTAGCCACTCGGACTGTAAGAGCTGGCTTTTCAAAAACGTACTTGATAGGATCCATTTTGGATATCAAGTAGGTGGTATGTGTCAACATATATTGCCTTAGGCGCTTAGCAGCCCAAGTCAATGCATAACAATTTTTCTCGAGCAACGTGTACCTTGACTCACATTCAATGAACTTCTTGTTCAGGTAATAAATTGCTTGTTCTTTCTTTCCAGACTCATCATGCTGACCTAGAATGCAACCCATGAAACTTTCGAGAACCCTGGAACCCTTGGTCGAACCCAATTATCAATATCACAATCATTTTTGATATCTTCAACAATATTGACCTGCCCATTCTTGACGACGTCAGCGTTGGCAAACCTTATGGGAGTCGATAAACTTGGAGCTTGGGGAGCCATACCTTAATTATCGAGTTTGAATCCCATACCGAACTTGTTAAACTTTGAGATAACCTCCACTAAGTTTCCCCGGCCTTCGGGGCTACCTGCTTCAACCATGGTTTGAGCATCTTTCAAAGATGACATTGATGTTTTTGGCTTCTTCATCTCCTCAAAATGAGGAGTCTTGATCATTTAAACAGTTTCTAAGCCCTAAAAAGGTGTCTCATGCACCTCACCCTCTATTTTGACATACCGGAAAGACAACAAGTGACTCACAACATACTCCTTTTCACCACACATAGTAATGGTCTTGCCATTAACAAGATACTTAATCTTCTGATGGAGGGTGGACATTACTGCCCCGACCTTGTGAATCCACAGAAGACCTAGCAAAGAACAAAAGGTGGGTTGAATATCCATTACGAAAAATTTAGAGGTGAAGATATAAGGACCAATCTTGACAGAAAGATCCACCTCACCAAATATTATGGGCCTTGACTCGTTAAATACCTTAACCACCAAATCACTTGGACACAACTCGAGTCCAGCATACTCAATCTTCATCAAAGCAGTTTTTGGAATAACATTCAGAGAGGAACCAATATCAACCAAGACGCAGGACAAAGTAGTCCCCTTGCATTCCATAGAAACATGCAAAGCTTTGTTATGATTCCTTCCTTCTTGAGGAAGATTGAAATATGTAAAACCATGACTGTTGCTGGAAGTTATACTCGCACATACACTTTCAAACTGGTTGACTGAGATCTCTTGCGGGACGAATGCCATATTCAACAATTTCATCAGCGCATTCCTATGTGCCTAACAATCATGAAGTAGAGATAAGATAGAGATCTTTGCTAGAGTTTGACCAAGCTGATCAATAACTCGGTAATAACTCTTCCATATATACCCCATAATCTCTTCAACATCCATTGTCATATCACCATCCAAGTCTTGGATCGGGGCATCGGCCACCACTTGTTGCTTACCTTTATCTCTATTTAAGGCATCTTCCTTATCTTGCACGTCCTGTGGTGAGATTACTCTCCCACTTCTTGTTACCCTTCTAATGTCAACAATGTAATTAACATCTTATTGATCCTGCCCCAAGGATTTCTCTTCTAAATATCCACTCTCTTATTTCACTCCTTGGCAATACACATCTACTCCATGATGCCACCCTATAGACCTATCACTCGTATAAGGGATATGATCAGGCGTAGTAATTAGAAGAGGTGTCGGTTTGGCTAGAGCATACCTATTAGTAGGGGTAAATAAGATAGAAATCACATCAATATCCTTTGTGCTTTTCCTCCCTTTGACAATCTTATAAAAATGGAGCTCACCTTCATTAATCAATTTCTGAATACCCACTTTCAACTTAGCACAACCCTCAGGTTGAAACACACAATCCAAACAATATGAATTGCTTCTCGGATAAACACTTCTCTTGAACATCTGTTCTTTGACAACAGGCAAAGGAGTAACCACCATATTCACATCCAAAACCAAATCAACTTCCTGAACTTCAGAGATAACACTGACGGTCGCTCCAGCATGAGGCGGCATTGGATTCTGGAGAATATTAGGCCCTAGCAGTGGATCAAACTGAATGGCCTTTGTATCTAGCAAATCTTGCACTTTATACTTCAATGCCAAACAGTTTTCCACCGTGTGCTACACTCCTCCCAAATTGAATTCGCATCTAGCATTGGCATCATAATTGTAAGGAAGTTTCCTGATATAAGTAGGCATAACCCTTTTCTACACCAACTTATTGTCGAGAAGCGCTGGAGTATTTCAGAATAAGGCATTGGTACAGAGTCAAACTGTCTCGATTTCCTAGGAGCATTCTGCTACCTTTGATACTAACCCCAACGCTATTGCTGGGGAGCTGGTTGAGCATCCGATATGGTTACAGCATTGACATATCGTTCCTCTTTTCTCTGGTCCCTTCGACCGTACACATCATTGGTCTCCCCTTCTTTTCTCTTAGGGCAGACGCCAAATATTTTCTTTTTGTTACTACTAGTAGAAGCACCAGTATTAATAGATTGAATCTTCCCGAACTTCAATCCACTTTCTATACGCTCACCAAAAGTTACCATCTCAGCAAAGCTAGCAGACGAACTACAAGTTACATAATAATGGTCTTGAAGAGTATTGGTGAAAAGGTCAATCATCTCCCTCTCCATCATAGGTGGATGAACCCTAGCGGAGAGTTCACCCCACTTCTGAGCATATTCTTTGAAACTTTCACCAGGATTTTGTATCAAACTCAGCAATTGAGTCCTATTTGACGCCAGATCGACATTGAATTGATGTTGTTCAAGGAAAGCTTCCACCAAATCTATCTAGTGTCCAATACGAGAACTTTCTAATTCCATATACCATTCCAAAGGTGCCCCAGCACTACGCCAAAAATAAGCTTTAGCAGCACACATACGAAAGCACTTTTAGGAAAAAGCGCTGCTATAGGTATTAAAAAAAATTCGCTTAAAAAAAGCGCTTTCAAAGGGTACCTTAAGAAAGCGCTTTTCAAAAGCGCTGCTAAAGGTCACCCTTAGAAAGCGCTTTTTGAGAAGCGCTGCTAAAGGGTGCCTTTCAGAGGGAACCTAAGAAAGCGCTTTTCAAAAGCGCTGCTAAATCTGGCCTTTAGAAAGCGCTTTTAAAAGCGCTGCTATAGGGTATGCTACGAAAGCGCTTTTTTATGGAAAAGCGTTGTTATACATGACCATTAGAAAGCGCTTTTAAAAGCGCTTTCGTAGGTTGTTTTATAATAAATTTTATTGTTTTTGATTAAAGATGTGTGTTCGTACTGTACGTGGCTCTTGTGTTTCCTCCTCTCTTCCAACGTCCCAAACCCTTTCGTTCCTGTTCCTTCTTCGTCCAAAGCACTTTTTCACAGTATCTCTTTCTGTTCAATCGCCACCATCATCAACTCTCATCGCCGCCGCACAAGGCTCGTACTGTGGTTTTCGTTGATTATTATTTTCTTCTCATTTACAGTGTATTGGTTGTTGTTGTTGTTTGATGATTTTTGAAAGTTTCCTAAAACCCTTTGATGATTTTCTAATGATGTTATTAATATGTTATTTCATTTTGAGTTAATCTTGAATGAATTAAACTTGGTGTTGATTTTGATTGTTCCTAATTTTGTTTTAAAACATGTTGGCTTTGAATTTGTGATGACATTGTGTGATTTGGTTTTGAATGATGAACTCGGTTATGGTATTGTTGTTTATCGTGTGCACATGGAACACTTGTTTGAGATGAGTTTTATTGAGCATTATTAGGATTACATAGTTGTTTCCCGGAATTTGGTTCGGTTGATTTTAGCTTACTTTGAGCTTGATTTTTCATATCATGAACTTGAATTGGATAAGAGCTTGAATTTTTGGTTCCCGTTAGGTGATTATGTTTTAAAAGTTATTGAGCGTTTATTGAATAATCGGGCACAAAATATATTCTTGGAAGCCATAGTGACATACAAAATTCTTGTTTCATTGATTAGCAGGCACAATTAGTGTTTCTCATTCACACTAGTTGGACGGCAGGTAATTGTGATTCCCGATTAAGGCTCTCTGTCTTTTGATGTTTGTTTAATGTGTTTTGGAAATTAATCGGTTTCTTTAACTTCTTCAGGACCTTCCGATTCAGAGCAACATATCTCATCGGAGAACTCAAACGTGTCAAATCATCAGAAAACAAGAGAACCGTCAGGTGCTTGTTTCTTCTTTTCAATCTATACAAAATATTTTGTCCTTTTTGTTTATTACAAAATTTCATATCAGAAAACATATCTTAGACTAAAATGAGGCCATGCCATATATAAGAAACAAATGAAGTTTGGTATAGGGTAGCCCTTGAGTTTGATGAAACAAGGGTGTACTAGTATACAAGAAACGGACATGTAGAGGGTTGTGCTAATGATGTTGTGTTGTGTTGTGTTAGTGAATGGTGGTGGAAATTATGATTCATTAACAAATGGGGTTACCCATTTCACATTACCATTCATTATTATGTATCTATATATCTATATCTATATGTATATTTAATTAGAGATAATGTAAAGTGATTAATTAACTTGTTAATGAGATGGATAAAGAAACAAAAACAACTTTTTAAGGTAACAGAATGCATGCTTATATAAAATTGTGAGAGTTAAGAATTGTGATTAGTGATGTAATCATAAAATGTGATTAGTTGATAGAATAAAATGAATTTAGTGAAAAGTATTGAGTATTGGTTTTGTTATATGGTTGTGCAAGAGCAAGTGCAAGTTTTGAGTATTGGTTTTGTTTTCTAACTTATCATTTAGCTCAGATTGAGTCAGAAACTGTAAACCATGGATAAGACATGGATGTATTCCAATCGATTGTCGAAAGAGTACGAGAACGGGGTATCGGAATTCGTTAAGTTTGCTGTTGCGCACGCCGAAGACCCCGGTCGAATGACATGTCCTTGTTTGTGTTGCTGTTATGGGAATCGGGTTGACGCGGTTCAGTTGGCATCGCATCTAATACGGTATGGAATTGATAGAAGTTATACATGTTGGAATATGCATGGTGAGAAAAGTGACGGGAATGATGAATCGGGGGATAATAGGACCCATGCTTCAAACGACAATGGCACAGATACATACGATTATGATCGAGTTGAAGAGATTGCAGAAGCACTTGAAGAAGATCTTAATGATTGTCCCAAAATGTTTGAGAGGTTGGTAAGCGATGCAGAGAAACCGTTGTATAATGGTTGTACAAAATTCACAAGATTGTCTGCGGTATTAAAGTTGTACAACTTAAAGGCGGACAATGGATGGTCGGATAAAAGTTTCACAGAGTTATTAGCCCTTATGAAAGATATGCTACCAGAGGATAATGTTCTCCCCAATCGAACGTATGAGGCCAAAAAGATGTTGTACTCTATTAGCATGAGCTATGACAAGATACATGCCTGTCCAAAAGATTGCGTTTTGTTTCGAAACGAGTATGCATCGTTAAATGAGTGTCCTAAATGCGGTGCCCCTCGATATAAGAAAAAGTTTTCTTCGACAAAAGTCTTATGGTATTTTCCTATAATTCCGAGATTTAGACGGATGTATCGTAGTGAAACCGATTCAAGACATTTAACTTGGCATGCAGATGAAAGAATTGTTGATGGAAAGTTTCGACATCCGGCAGATTCACCACAGTGGATGAAAATTGATAATGATTATCCTGAATTTGGAAAAGACGCAAGAAACCTTCGCTTGGCATTGTCTACTGATGGAATGAACCCACACGGTATTCAAAGTATCTCGCATAGCACATGGCCTGTAATTCTTATGATTTATAATCTACCTCAGTGGCTATGTATGAAGCGTAAGTACATGATGTTATCTATGTTAATTTCTGGGCCTAAACAACCAGGAAATGACATAGACGTATATTTGGAACCTTTAATCGAAGATTTGAAGATTTTGTGGGAGAACGGTGTGGAGGTTTATGATGGGTATAGGAAAGAAAGTTTCAACTTGAAAGCGATGTTGTTTGGAACAATTAACGATTTTCCAGCCTACGGAAATCTATCAGGGTATAGCATTAAAGGTGAAAAAGCGTGTCCTATCTGTGAAGATGGAACCGATACGATGCGATTGAAACTTTGTCAGAAGAATGTCTTTCTCGGTCATCGTAGATTCTTAAATTCTAAACATCAATATCGTGGATGGAGAAAAGCGTTCAACGGAGATACCGAACAACGTAGAGCTCCGCCTGGATTGACAGGTGATCAATTATTTGAAAAGGTGAAAGATGTGAGTATTCAGTTTGGCAAGCCTTTTGCACATAAAGTTATTACAGGTGGGTGGAAGAAGAGGTCGATTTTTTTTGAATTGCCATATTGGAAATCTTTATACGAAAGATATTTTCTTGATGTTATGCATATTGAAAAAAATGTATTTGATAGTGTTATTAGTACGTTACTCAATATAAAAGGGAAGTCTAAGGATGGTCTTAAAGCAAGGGAGGACATGGTAGAGATGGGAATAAGAACTGAATTGGGACTCGTGAAAAAAGGAACACGAACATATCTACCACCTGCTGTTTACACTCTATCCAGAAAGGAGAAAAAAATATTGTGTAAGTTCCTAAGTGAGGTTAAAGTTCTAGAAGGCTACTCATCAGATATTAGAAGACTTGTGTCTATGCAAGACCTCAAGTTAAAGAGTTTAAAGACGCATGATTGCCATGTGTGATCGGTGGATCTGGAACTGACTGTTTAACGCTGGTTCGCGAAATGTCGCGGTAAGCAAGAGTCGCCACCGTCTTTTATTTTCTCCAAATGGAAAGGACAAAAGCACAGAAAAATTCCTTAAAGAGATTGCTCTCGGTTCGGGAGGTAGATTATAGAAAGGGAAGGTGTTAGCACCCTTTCTATCCATGGTTATCCATGGGCTCTTAGATACTTGCTCACTTGTGTTTTCAAAATGGTTTGTTTGCTTTTCAACTGTGGGTTTTAAAAAGTTTCTTTGAAAATTCCAGTTCGACTCTTGTATCGGTCCTCAAGAGTGTTTGAAAAGTTGCTTTCGAAAGCTTTTGAAAAGGTGTTGGTGTGAAAAGTATTTTTGATTTGTTTTGAAATTAGAGCAAGTATCTAGAGTCGTCTACCTACCCTAAGGAATTCGTCTGTGTAAATTTCCTTTAAAGTAGTGCCATCCCACCATTGAGAGGTAGGTAGCACCACCGTTGGAGGTGTTCGGGTCAATTCAAAGTTCGGGACATGGTGATCACCAGAGCAATGGGAAGATACCTTAGAAGCTACCCTCATGCCAGGTTCCCGGATCATGAGGACTTACTAAGACATCCTCTACTCGACGATCACCTTTCGAGGCAAGGCAACAGTGAGGCGTACCCTAGGGGTGGTGTGTGATTTGTGTGTCGTTTTCAGATATTTTGTCTTATCATATCATGGGTGATCTACGCGTTTGTTTTTATTTTGGACATTCATTCTTGCATGCAATTATTAGCGGTTTAAAAGGTTGCGAGAAATATAAAATTCCTAAACTATTACAAAGGCGCGGGTCCACATCGCCAAATTTAATCCAGGACCCGATTTGACAGAAAATAAAGAAGTAAAGTGCGAGAAATATAAATTTACACGACTTTGGAAGAGTTACATAAATATTATAAGAAATAAAATAAAATGCGCGAATTAAATTAAAATTGAAAGCGAGGGCGTTGGACCCTTTTTAATGAAATTAAATTATTATTAACAAATTAATTAAAATAAAATAAAAAGAAATTATTTTTGAGGGTTTTTGGTATTTATGATTTTTTATGTGAATTAAATGAAATTTAAACCTAATTCTAGCTATTTTTTAATTTATTAAGAAAATATGAAAATTACCTAAAATTAAACCTAATTAATTAATGCAATTTGATTTATAAAAATAAATAATTAATTATTAGTGATGAGAAAATAAAAGAAAAAAGTAATAAAATTGATTAAAACCTAATTCTACAAGTTTTTAATTTATTAAGAAAAACATGTTAAAATTAAACCTAATTAATCTAATTATTTACACGGTAATTTATTTACAAAAATAATATTTAATAATTAATTATGGTGAAAGAAAAGAAAAAGAATAAAAAATACTTAAAACCCTAATTCTACACTTTTTTAATTTATTAAGAAAAATATTTGAATTAGACCTAAATTTAAAAAGCTAAATTAAATTAATGAGATTTATTTACAAAAATATTAGTTAAATAAAATATATTTTGAATTTTGTCTTTTCTGATTTTTTTGTTATTTTATATTTGATGAAAATAAATTAATTGAAAGAATTTAAGGGAAATTAATTAAAATAAATAAAACTAGAAAATATAAAAAGGAATAAAAGGAGCAAACCATGGGGGGTTCTGTCCCCAATTGGAGGTATATTTTAGCATTGTTGGCCCAATTTTGGAGGCCTTTGTTGACTTTTCCTGGAAGAGTGCACGTATATTGACTGAGGCCTATCATGTTCTTCAAATCTCCACCTTTTGATTGGGATCATGAGATGCGTGGCATGCCTGGATTGTGAGTTGCATGGTGGACGCTGAAGCTTGAACTGCATAGGATCATTATTAGAAAAATAATATGGAATAGAAAGGGGGACCTGGGATCGAACCCAGGTCCTAGAGATTACCAATACACATGCCTGCCACTGAGCTACCAACGCGTTTTGATTATATAATGGCCAATGAATAATATAAGATAAAACAAAAGTTAGTGGAACGTTTAGCGCGAAATTCAAATACTCCAACCAGATGGTGCCACATAGTCTTCTTCTTCGTTGGCTTGCTGCATCTGAAAAATAAAAGAGAATTAGCGGGGGTTTTAAACCCCCCAAAAATATGCCTTTTTCAAGAATAGCGAATAGCTCGTCTTGGGTCAGAAATTGGGCGCGATAGGATGGTTAAGTTCGTCCAAGCTTCCTCGTTTCAACCATGGCACTGAGATGTCTTGATTTTTCCATATGTGTAAACGCCCAATTTCACAGTTTGGTAACCCTAATAATCGTCCATGGTGAAATCGCGTATGGGTGTGGAAAACTTAATTGAACAACACAGTTAGCTTCAGAATGATAAGAGCATTACAAAACAAGCATTAAAATTGAAAATTATGGCATGAATGATCAGATGCGATTTATGCAAAAAAGTGAAACAGTTGAACTGCCATATACCAATCCTGGGTGTTAGGGATGATGCTTTTGATTCAAAAACGTCCCTGGAGACTTTTGCAAGCTAATGGAATCAAAGTTTTCCTCTGAATCGTCCTCTAAGGCCACTTTCAGTTTTGGACTTTTTTGATAAAATTGCAAGTTTGATTCTTGAGATGCGGCGCAGCATTCATGTTCTTGGCATTAGGGTTATCATGTATATATATGTGTGAGTGTTTTAGGTCAACAAAATAAGCCAAATATCCATGGAATCAATGCTTTTGATTTTGTGATTTTGCCTAATCTTTTCAAATATTTTTTCATGCAAATTTGATACAAATCATGTTCAATTACCTTGATTCTTTCCAAATCTGATCATGCACGAAATATTGAGTGTATTTTATGCATAGAAAGATTTAAAAACTTAGGTTTGGTATTTTTCATATATTTTAATTAATTAAATGAATTATTAGCAATTAAAAATTCAAATAAATAAATAAAAATGATGAAAAACTTCCCTTTGGGCCAAATGGTCGTGCACATGCCTTGGATGATGAATCTTGGAAGAAAAAGAGGCCCATTAGCATTTTTAAGACTTTTGAAGCAAAGTTGACTTTTCAAAATATCCAAAAATTTCCCAACTTCCACAAGGCATATCTTGCTCAATTTTTAAGCTTTGATCATGTTCTTGGACATTTTGGAAAGGTCTTGAAATCCTCTAACCAATGCCTTTGGTCCCATGTCATTTTGATTTACCAATCTCAAGTTATGGCCTTTGACTTAAAGTCCCTTTTTGTTGACTTTTGAAAATGACCTATAATGTTTAAATTGATAACTTTTTGTGAGAGCATTTCTTGGACTTAAAGTGTGAAGAGGAGTTGTAGGAAATGTCTTTATCTTCAAAATGAGCTTTGGATGGAATTTTTCTGATAATCCATGTGAAAGTTATGCCTTGGTCAAGTTACAGTTGACTTTTTCAACTATTCAAATATGGAAACTTTTGCATCTTGAGACTTTTTGAGCCAAGCTTTGAGAATCATGATCAAGCATTGATCAAATGATGTTTGTGGCTTCAAAATGAGATGTTGACCAAAAATTTGAACTTTTGACTGTCAAATGACCATTTTGCCCCTACAGTTGACTGTAGTGCAATTAGGGTTTTTGACTGTGCAATTTTGTGTTGTAAGTCTTGAAACTTGGTATGAGGATGCTTGACCATGTTTGTAGGCATGTGGGACTTGATTGGACCCTTGGAAACTACATTTACTTGGCCAGAACCAAAACCCTAGTTTTTGACTGTTAGGAGGCCCTTGAACTGTGCAACCCTTGGGGAATTTTGAAGCATGCTCTTTGCAAATTTTGAAGAATATGGGAGGGAAAATTTTGGGGTACAACAGTTTCCCCTGTTCAATCTTCTTAGACCTGAGGATGCAGATTGGCTGACGTGCCTTTCGTAATCCGAAGGTGGAAGATGATTGAACACTAGAGTGCCCAGAAATTTGCGCTCACATAGTAGTGTGATGATGGGAATGGGCTTATAGATGCCATTTGGAGATTGATGGATAGGATGATGGGCTTATAGATGCCATGCTAAGAGATGATGGATATGTGGATGGGCTTATAGATGCCATCTGGGCGTCGATCGCGTAAGAGATTCCTTAGCGAGAATTGGCGTACCTGCAAAAGAAAATGATTACCTGACTTGTTACGGGAGCTGGTTTTCCAACTCTTTGTGTAGATGTGTCCTGACTGGTTACAGGAGCTGGATCTGGAGCTTCAAACGGTGATGAATGAACCAGGGGTAGTTACTACCTCAACAGGAACGGTGAGGGAACCTTAGGCGACTTCAACCTCAACAGTAATCAATGAGAGAATCTTGGACGACTTCAACCTCAACAGTAATCATTGAGAGAATCTTGGACGACTTCAATCTCAACAGTAACGCTGAGAGAATCTAGGGACGATTACTACCTCCGCAGTAACGGGGAGAGAACCATAGGTGACTTCAACCTCAACAGTAATCATTGAGGGAATCTTGGATATCTTCTACTGAGTCTTCATCAGGAAAATCTGTTAGGGGTCGATTTAGCTGGACTAGAGAAGGCCTTTGACTGGATAAGAAACAAAAAAATCTTAGGGTCGATTTAACTGAACCGGTCTAGGTCTTGAAATCTTCAACTGGATAAGAAACAGGGAGATCTTAGGGTCGATCTGACTGAACCAGAGAAGGCCTTGGACTGGATAAGAAACAGAAAAATCTTAGGGTCGATTTAACTGAACCGGTCTAGGTCTTGAAATCTTCAACTGGATAAGAAACAGGGAGATCTTAGGGTCGATCTGACTGAACCAGAGAAGGCCTTGGACTGGATAAGAAACAGAAAAATCTTAGGGTCGATTTAATTGAACCGGTCTAGGTCTTGAAACGTAGCTGAGAACTTAACTGGATCTTTCCTGAAAGGTAAAGGTCATTCAGATGCAATGCATGATATGGATCAAGCAATGATGTTCTCAACATAACTGAGATTTGTAAGATATGATGCGTATATGCATGCTATAATGATGTATGTGATATTTATGAATGTATCTTTTTCGTCTAGGAAAGTAAATCCTTGACGGGTGCCGGGAAGTCATATCCTGGGCTGATGTTGGAGCATAGATTTTTGCCTCCGCTGGGGATGATAGTTGCAAGAATACCGGTAGGAGAAGATGACTCCGTTGGGGAATAAACTTGGCGGATGGATAACTCTGCGGGGAGAAAAGTACTCTAATGACCTAGCTGGGAGGCAATACTCTGTGGGGAGAGAGATACTTTGCTGGAATGTTGATAATAACTTGCTGGGGATACCCTTGTTGTGTTGGAAGTGTTAATAGACTTCGCTGGGGGTAAGAAGACTTCGTCGAGGACGCTCTTTCCGCGGCTTTTGGCTGAGGATAACCCAGTGATATCCTGGTAAGGAAATAACTCTTTGAATAAAGCCGGGAGTCGTGTTCGTGTTCTGCGAGGATAAGCTTCCAGAATCTACTGGGGATAAGCTTACTGCTTGGGGAGATGAATTCCAACTTTCCTGGGGAACTAGATTGGACTCTCTTGGGGAAGTTTTGAACTATAATCTTTTTAAGCTGAAAGAGGGAACCTATATAGGGTTGTCTGATGATGAGCTCGTGTAAAACCGCATCTTGGAAGGAAGGACACCTGTGTAGGGTTACTTCTGAGGTTGGGCTCGTGTGAAGCTGTATATGGAGTTGAAGGAAACCTGTGTAGGGTTTACTGACGATGAGCCCGTATAAGACTATATCTAGCGCTGAGAAGGAAACCTGTGTAGGGTTTACTGATGACGAGTCCATGTAAAACTACGTCTGGAGTTTTGAGAAGGAAACCTGTGTGGGGTTTACTGATGACAAGTCCGTGTAAAACTACGTCTGGGAAGAGATAACCAGTGTAGGGTTACTTCGGGATGAGTTCGTGTAAAACTTCTTGATGAACCGGGGTAAGGTTATCTTGAGATAAGTCCATGTGAGACTTCTGGAGGAACCGGGGTAAGGTAACTGCCGGATAAGTTCGTGTAAAACTTCTTGATGAACCGGGGTAAGGTTATCTTTGAGGGAAGTCCGTGTAAGACTTCTGGAGGAACCGGGGTAAGGTTACTACAGGGTAAGTTTGTGTAAAACTTGGGATAGATCCGTGTAAGACTTCAGGGGGAACCGGTGTAGGGTCACTTTGATGATAAGTCCGTGTAAGACTTCTGGAGGAACCGAGGTAAGGTTACTTGAGATGGGTCCGTGTGAGACCTCGTCTGAAAGTTGAGAAGGAACTGGTGTAGGGTTACCTGATGATGATTAAGTGAATGATTGTCCTGTTTGGTTTCGGATGTTAACCCACGATCTGGAACTTGTAAAGGTAGATGGTAATCATCTTTGTATTGACCTTTCCTTTGTACTTTGGTTGATAGAGCAATTGGATCGCCTGGACGACTCATTATTGCCCCTGTTTCTGAGGTGGGAGAGGATATCTTATGGATGTAGTTGACAAATCTTCTGGTAGACAGGTGACGAGATGCCAGGACATAGTCGTACGCTTTGATCCCTAACTTTTGCCTGGACCGCCCTTTCGGGTTTTCAGTCCACCGGGATACCCTTTTTTGCCCAAGCCGCCTTTTCAGGTTTTTGACTTGCCGGGTGTACATTTTTTTTTTATTTCATCCCTTATTTTTGCCCGAACCCTTTTGGTTCGCCGGGAAGCCCTAATTTTTGCCTAGGTATGTCAACCTAGCGGGTCTTTTATCGTGCGTAGTATCTTTTCGACTATGTCCGCGCTCTTAGACTATAGGGAGGTGCCCCTGGCTGCTTGTTGTTGCCATGTCACCAGAAGATCTTTGTTTGATCGTCCAATGCCCTAAATGATGGAGATTTGCCCCAGGTAATAGACACTGATCATGCCATGCCCCTTGCTTGGAAGTGTTTCTTCCATTTGAGGTGACTCCTTTGTTGAGAAGACTTTCGTTCATCGGATATTCGTTGCGCAAAGTTCACTGCTGTTCAAACAAATAATCATATGTAAACAATGTCATCTTAAGAATGCAAAACTTATGTTTGTCTTGAAATTTTTGAGAATGCATTTTTCAATAAAAGCAAGAGAGTTTTTCTTTGTAAACTGTGATGTCAACTCGTTATTTTACAGCAAGCCTTAAGGAGTCAGGATACCTTTCGTAACAGTATGCTTTCGAACTAACCCATGCTTCAGCTAGGACTTTTGAGGGTTATAACGTGGCTTGGTTCACGGTTTAAGAAACAAAGGATAAAGGCTCAAATTATTTGTACCCACCCGTTCTTCGTGATGTTCTTTAGACCTAAGCTCAGTTGATCGTGCATTAGTCCTTGATTGAATCTTTGCTCTGATTTTCCAGTGATGGTTCGGATGTTGATAACTTATTGTGAATAGGCAGTCATTCCTTTTTGTTATTGTTGAGGGTTTGTATGACCTCTTTTCTCTTTTTTTTTTTTGATTTTACTATCCCTGTTTTTTTTTCCTGAGTTGTTTCCTTTTTGGAATTACAGTCAGCGGGATGCCCCAGTTTTCGTAAGTCTCCTTCATAGGTTTTGACTTATTGGGCTTTCATTTCTGAGAGATATAATGACTCCCTGTCCTTATTGATTATTCGGAACCATCACTGTCTTTTTTGTTTTGTAAGGACCTCTTTGGTGCCATTTGTTATGCACCTGGATCAACTGAGAGAACTACCCTGCCCCAGGTTATGATTAAGGGTTTTAATTTTCGAAAAGAAAAACTCCTACTTCTTTGGCTCAGAGGGGTTGACGAGGGATTATCTTCCTTATAACTCCAGTGTTTAGGGATTGAAACAATGCCTGTACCTCATTAGCGGGGTCTGTTCAAAAGCATACTGTAGATTGTGGTATCGTTTTCGTCATCCTCCCTCAAGAGGCTTAGAATTTTAGATCAAGAGTTGACATCAGAAAAATATGAAAACAGTTTGCATATAGTGATTATAATTAATTCAAGACAGACACGTGTAATGCATTCATGAAATAAAAGAGTTTAACATGACAATTGTTTATTTGAACAGGAAAAGAAAAATACAACTTGAATTCAAATGAACAAAAATCTCTCAATCCTAGCCATGTTTTGGTAAAGGGGCAGTGGTCACATTCGGAGTCTCAGCAGGCTCGAACTCGATCTCCTTAGCGTCGATCATATTCTGAATCTTATATTTCAGCGCCCAACAGTCCTCGGTATCGTGCCCCGGGCTATCAAAATGATAAGCACACCTCGCTTCTGGGTTGTAGCTTGGAGAGGAGGTTTTGGGATTTGCAGGAGGGTTGATCACCGTAATCAGATTCATCTTCAACATATGCTGCAATGCTTGTGACCACGACATGTTGATGTTGGTGAACTGTCTTTTAGGCTCATCTGGCCTTCGCTGATTTCCCTTTTGTGGTTGTCGGCGTGGTGCAGCACCAGAGATCATGACTGCCCCTGCTTGTTGGTCACGATGACTCTTTTGACCGTATGCAACATTAGACTCTTTCCTGCCCGTGTAAGGCCTTTTGTGAGTATCAGAAGGTGTGGCCTCTTGAATCTTCCCACTTTTGATGCCCGCTTCAATTCTTTCCCCAGTCAGAATGAGGTCGGTAAATCCCGTAGATGAATTACCAATGAGATGATTGAAGAACGGCCCGGATAGGGTCCCCAAGAACATATCAATGAGTTCCCGGTCAGTTAATGGAGGCTGCACCCTGCCAGCCAGGTCCCTCCACTTCTGTGCGTACTCTTTAAAACCTTCACTTGACCCTAGCGACATACCCTGGGGTTGGGTACGTGTAGGAGCAAGGTCGGCATTATATTGATACTTCTTGTAAAAAGCAGTAGCCAACTCCTCCCAGTTACGAACTTTGGTCCCATCCAGCTGATAGAACCATTCGAGGTGAGTCCCTGAAAGACTCTCCTGGAAGAAGTGGATCCACAAGTTCTTGTCCATAGTGTATGGTTGAATCTTCCGCACATAAGATCTGAGATGCAGCTTGGGACAGGATGCCCCATCATACTTGGCAAAAGGAGGAACCTTGAATTTGTGTGGGATCACCACACCAGAAGATAGACCCAGGTCTCCGAAATCTAAACCAGGCACTTGTTGAGTTTCCATGGCATTCAGACAATCCTCTAGTTGTTTGTACCGGTCCTCAGCTGGAGGGTACTGCTCATCATTGAATTCCGTCTCGTTGTCAGAGACCACTGGACTAGGCACCTCTCTCTCATGGTGACTGCCTTCCCCCACAGATGGAGTGGTCCTCTCAGCTTCATTCTGTAGTGTGTTCCCAGATCTGCGTCTAGGGTTGAACAAAATAGCCCTCTTGTTCCTCTTCTTCTGAATCAGAGTCTTTAATTCCTTTTGTCCCTGGGCTAGACTCATAATCAACTCCTGGAACTGGGCATTCTGGGCCTGGAGGGCCTTGATAGTTTGTCCCTCGGATGATTCAGGATTCATGACGATTGGCTGAAATAAACAGCAGAGGGGGTAAGCAACCTATAAAAGGAATACCTGCAATGCAATGATATGTATGATATGCATGCGATGTTTTCAAGGATCTCGCGGGGTAAACAAGAAAATTATTAGAGTTGGGTCCGGTAGCTTGATTGAAGGAACGTCCTATTGTTGAGAGTCCTTCTTCAAGGGTCAAGGCTCACCATATCTAGTGGGTCATAGCCCCTGACAACCTTGGCTAGGGCAACCTTCTTCAAGTGTCAAAGCTCACCATATCAAGTGGGTCATAGCCCCTGACAACTTTGTCTAGAGGAAAATAAATCCTCTTTGCCCCTTGCTGGGATAGTTGATTCACTATGACCTGCATCACAAGCCCTTGAGATCCTTGAAATGGGTTAGGATGTATGCAATGGTATGATGTTATGGTATGCATGGGGTAATGTGAGTAAACCCTGTTATGAGTCCTAGTTAAGGACTAAAAAACAAAACCTGCAAGGAACTCAATAAACCCTGTTATAAGTCCTAATTAAGGACTATAAACAAAACCTGCAAGAAACTCAAGTGTCAGATAACAAGTATACAAGTAGTCAAGTTGGAAGGCACACAAGTCACACAAGAGAAGCCCTTAGAGTTTAGGCCAGCATGGGGTCTGGGTATTACCCTCTTGAAGTTGGTGGGCTCAACCTGTCCTATTAGAAGTAACCGGGTTCTAAGGGTCTCAATATCACGGGATTGCTTTCATTATTCATCGTTTCGATTTAGCCACTGAACTGGCGACCGAAATATTCCAGGAAAGCAACCCTCAATTGAGTGTAGTATCGAGTATCAACCAACCTCGGACTGCACCATAGTCAGTTATCCCACTACCCTAAAGAGGCAAAGATAGTTCGATTAAGGTTCCTAAGGTCTGTTGATGCTTCACGACACCACGCGGCGGCCCTGTACTCTCCTTGACTGAACTCAAGGGTTACCGGTACACACCAAAGTGCCACATCAACGTAGCAGACTGTTTCAACCATGTCGGTATACCCCGCACAGTTCCCTCACAGCCTTGTTGCTACTTTCTAAGAAGGTATCCCCAGATCTGGGTTAGGATCTATAGAACTCCCAAGACAGTCCCACAATTTAAAGCAAGCAAAGAAAGCAATTGAAAACACAATTATGAACTAACCCTAAGGTACACCTCACTTTATAAAGATGTCCCCAGCAGAGTCGCCAGTTCTGTGATCGGTGGATCTGGAACTGACTGTTTAATGCTGGTTCACGAAATGTCGCGGTAAGCAAGAATCGCAACCGTCTTTTATTTTCTCCAAATGGAAAGGACAAAAGCACAGAAAAATTCCTTAAAGAGATTGCTCTCGGTTCGGGAGGTAGATTATAGAAAGGGAAGGTGTTAGCACCCTTTCTATCCATGGTTATCCATGGGCTCTTAGATACTTGCTCACTTGTGTTTTCAAAATGGTTTGTTTGCTTTTCAACTGTGGGTTTTAAAAAGTTTCTTTGAAAATTCCAGTTCGACTCTTGTATCGGTCCTCAAGAGTGTTTGAAAAGTTGCTTTCGAAAGCTTTTGAAAAGGTGTTGGTGTGAAAAGTATTTTTGATTTGTTTTGAAATTAGAGCAAGTATCTAGAGTCGTCTACCTACCCTAAGGAATTCGTCTGTGTAAATGTCCTTTAAAGTAGTGCCATCCCACCATTGAGAGGTAGGTAGCACCACTATTGGAGGTGTTCGGGTCAATTCGAAGTTCGGGACATGGTGATCACCAGAGCAATGGGAAGATACCTTAGAAGATACCCTCATGCCAGGTTCCCGGATCATGAGGACTTACTAAGACATCCTCTACTCGACGATCACCTTTCGAGGCAAGGCAACAGTGAGGCGTACCCTAGGGGTGGTGTGTGATTTGTGTGTCGTTTTCAGATATTTTGTCTTATCATGTCATGGGTGATCTACACGTTTGTTTTTATTTTGGACATTCATTCTTGCATGCAATTATTAGCGGTTTAAAAGGTTGCGAGAAATATAAAATTCCTAAACTATTACAAAGGCGCGGGTCCACATCGCCAAATTTAATCCAGGACCCGATTTGACAGAAAATAAAGAAGTAAAGTGCGAGAAATATAAATTTACACGACTTTGGGAGAGTTACATAAATATTATAAGAAATAAAATAAAATGCGCGAATTAAATTAAAATTGAAAGCGAGGGCGTTGGACCCTTTTTAATGAAATTAAATTATTATTAACAAATTAATTAAAATAAAATAAAAAGAAATTATTTTTGAGGGTTTTTGGTTTTTATGATTTTTTATGTGAATTAAATGAAATTTAAACCTAATTCTAGCTATTTTTTAATTTATTAAGAAAATATGAAAATTACCTAAAATTAAACCTAATTAATTAATGCAATTTGATTTATAAAAATAAATAATTAATTATTAGTGATGAGAAAATAAAAGAAAAAAGTAATAAAATTGATTAAAACCTAATTCTACAAGTTTTTAATTTATTAAGAAAAACATGTCAAAATTAAACCTAATTAATCTAATTATTTACACGGTAATTTATTTACAAAAATAATATTTAATAATTAATTATGGTGAAAGAAAAGAAAAAGAATAAAAAATACTTAAAACCCTAATTCTACACTTTTTTAATTTATTAAGAAAAATATTTGAATTAGACCTAAATTTAAAAAGCTAAATTAAATTAATGAGATTTATTTACAAAAATATTAGTTAAATAAAATATATTTTGAATTTTGTCTTTTCTGATTTTTTTGTTATTTTATATTTGATGAAAATAAATTAATTGAAAGAATTTAAGGGAAATTAATTAAAATAAATAAAACTAGAAAATATAAAAAGGAATAAAAGGAGCAAACCATGGGGGGTTCTGTCCCCAATTGGAGGTATATTTTAGCATTGTTGGCCCAATTTTGGAGGCCTTTGTTGACTTTTCCTGGAAGCGTGCACGTATATTGACTGAGGCCTATCATGTTCTTCAAATCTCCACCTTTTGATTGGGATCATGAGATGCGTGGCATGCCTGGATTGTGAGTTGCATGGTGGACGCTGAAGCTTGAACTGCATAGGATCATTATTAGAAAAATAATATGGAATAGAAAGGGGGACCTGGGATCGAACCCAGGTCCTAGAGATTACCAATACACATGCCTGCCACTGAGCTACCAACGCGTTTTGATTATATAATGGCCAATGAATAATATAAGATAAAACAAAAGTTAGTGGAACGTTTAGCGCGAAATTCAAATACTCCAACCAGATGGTGCCACATAGTCTTCTTCTTCGCTGGCTTGCTGCATCTGAAAAATAAAAGAGAATTAGCGGGGGTTTTAAACCCCCTCAAAATATGCCTTTTTCAAGAATAGCGAATAGCTCGTCTTCGTCCAAGCTTCCTCGTTTCAACCATGGCACTGAGATGTCTTGATTTTTCCATATGTGTAAACGCCCAATTTCACAGTTTGGTAACCCTAATAATCGTCCATGGTGAAATCGCGTATGGGTGTGGAAAACTTAATTGAACAACACAGTTAGCTTCAGAATGATAAGAGCATTACAAAACAAGCATTAGAATTGAAAATTACGGCATGAATGATCAGATGCGATTTATGCAAAAAAGTGAAACAGTTGAACTGCCATATACCAATCCTGGGTGTTAGGGATGATGCTTTTGATTCAGAAACGTCCCTGGAGACTTTTGCAAGCTAATGGAATCAAAGTTTTCCTCTGAATCGTCCTCTAAGGCCACTTTCAGTTTTGGACTTTTTTGATAAAATTGCAAGTTTGATTCTTGAGATGGGGCGCAACATTCATGTTCTTGGCATTAGGGTTATCATGTATATATATGTGTGAGTGTTTTAGGTCAACAAAATAAGCCAAATATCCATGGAATCAATGCTTTTGATTTTGTGATTTTGCCTAATCTTTTCAAATCTTTTTTCATGCAAATTTGATACAAATCATGTTCAATTACCTTGATTCTTTCCAAATCTGATCATGCACGAAATATTGAGTGTATTTTATGCATAGAAAGATTTAAAAACTTAGGTTTGGTATTTTTCATATATTTTAATTAATTAAATGAATTATTAGCAATTAAAAATTCAAATAAATAAATAAAAATGATGAAAAACTTCCCTTTGGGCCAAATGGTCGTGCACATGCCTTGGATGATGAATCTTGGAAGAAAAAGAGGCCCATTAGCATTTTTAAGACTTTTGAAGCAAAGTTGACTTTTCAAAATATCCAAAAATTTCCCAACTTCCACAAGGCATATCTTGCTCAATTTTTAAGCTTTGATCATGTTCTTTGACATTTTGGAAAGGTATTGAAATCCTCTAACCAATTCCTTTGGTCCCATGTCATTTTGATTTACCAATCTCAAGTTATGGCCTTTGACTTAAAATCCCTTTTTGTTGACTTTTGAAAATGACCTATAATGTTGAAATTGATAACTCTTTGTGAGAGCATTTCTTGGACTTGAAGTGTGAAGAGGAGTTGTAGGAAATGTCTTTCTCTTCAAAATGAGCTTTGGATGGAATTTTTCTGATAATCCATGTGAAAGTTATGCCTTGGTCAAGTTACAGTTGACTTTTTCAACTGTCCAAATATGGAAACTTTTGCATCTTGAGACTTTTTGAGCCAAGCTTTGAGAATCATGATCAAGCATTGATCAAATGATACTTGTGGCTTCAAAATGAGATGTTGACCAAAATTTTGAACTTTTGACTGTCAAATGACCATTTTGCCCCTACAGTTGACTGTAGTGCAATTAGGGTTTTTGACTGTGCAATTTTGTGCTGTAAGTCTTGAAACTTGGTATGAGGATGCTTGACCATGTTTGTAGGCATGTGGGACTTGATTGGACCCTTGGAAACTTCATTTACTTGGCCTGAACCAAAACCCTAGTTTTTGACTATTAGGAGGCCCTTGAACTGTGCAACCCTTGGGGAATTTTGAAGCATGCTCTTTGCAAATTTTGAAGAATATGGGAGGGCAAATTTTGGGGTACAACACCATGTTATAATGGAACATTTTCTACCGATAGGTATACGTTCTATTCTTCCAGAAAAAGTAAGAAGCGCAATAACTAAACTGTGTTTTTTCTTCAAGTCAATTTGCAGCAAGGTGATCGATCCTGAGATCTTACCAACATTGCAAAAAGAAATAGTTGTTACTTTGTGTGATCTTGAAATGTATTTCCCTCCCTCGTTTTTTGACATAATGGTTCATCTTGTCGTTCATCTTGTCAAAGAGACACAACTGTGCGGACCATCTTATATGAGATGGATGTACCCTACCGAACGTTATATGAAAATATTAAAAGGGTATGTGAAAAACCGAAGTCGACCAGAGGGTTGTATTGCTGAACGATATATTGTTGAAGAAGCGATTGAGTTTTGTACTGAATATCTGTCAAATGTTCAATCAATTGGACTCCCCAAATCTCACATTGTTGAAAAAAAAGAAGGTAAAAAGCTAATTGGAAATAAAGTTGTGACAGTATCAATGGTCGAACGGGATCAAGTGCATTTGTATGTTCTGCATAATGAGCCTGGAAGTTGAGCCGTATGTTGAAATTCACAAGGGTGTTCTTCGAGGTTTAAATCCGAATAGAAATGAGAATTAGATTGTACGAGAGCACAATCTAAGTTTCATACCATGGTTTAAGGAACATATTTATTCAAAGTATCGTTCAGATCATGCTTCAGTAACAGAAAGATTGAGATGTTTAGCATACGGTCCAAGTTTAATTGTGTTTTCTTATAGTGCATATGCAATTAATGGATACACATTTTATACCAAAGAACAGGATGACAAAAGTACTATGCAAAATAGTGGTGTCACCTTGATCGCTGAAGCAATGCATATATCAAGTGTGAAGGACTTAAACCCAAAATTTGCAAACCTGTCATATTTTGGGGTTATCGAGCGCATTTGGATGTTTGATTACGAGAAGTTTCAGATTCCTATATTTGGTTGCAAGTGGGTTGAAAATAATAATGGCATACGAATGGATAAGTCAGGTTTTTTGCAAGTGGATCTTAATAGGGTGGGGTACAAAGATGAGCCTTTCATTCTAGCCTCTCAAGCTAAACAAGTGTTCTATGTCAATGATCCGACAAGTACGAAATGGTCTATAGTGCTACTATCTAACAAAGTAATTGATGAAAGCATTGGAGATCAAAGTGATATTGCTGTTGACATTGAATCTTTAACCATAAATGATCAAAATGATAATGAATCATGTATTAGAAACGATCATAATGAGGGTATTTGGATCAATCCAACTGTCCGCGTTGTTAAGAGACGAGTAGAACACATTCCTACCAAGAAAAGAAAGAGACCTTAGTGAAAAGGGTAATAGTATATATAACTTGCCATTTCATTTTTATATTTGTCATTTCATTTTAATTTGCCATTTCATTTTTATTTGTCATTTCATTTTTATATTTGTCATTTCATTTATATTTGCTATTTCATTTATATTTGTCATTTCATTTTAATTTGCCATTTCATTTTTATTTGTCATTTCATTTTTATATTTGTCATTTCATTTTAATTTGCCATTTCATTTTTATTTTTCATTTCATTTTTATATTTGTCATTTCATTTTTATTTGACATTTCATGTTTATTTTTTTTTCATTATTACAGGTCAAATGGCTAGTAATCAAGATAATGCAAATGCTCCTGAAAATGCTCCTGAAAATACTCAAGAAAATACTTCAGAAAAAGATATTACACGAGGTATAACTATTATGACGGGAATCATACGTGATAGAGATAGAGGAGTAACATATAATGTAGAATGGAATAATAATGACCAATTAATTGGGTCTAATGCTGCAAAGTTGACAAGCTACATTGGTACGCTTGTTCGTATACACATTCCGATCACCACTCCTAGATGGAAAAGAGGAGAGTTGGATGAGGCTAAGGAGAAAGTTTGGACTGAGATAAAGGTACATATATGGTTTTTGTTATTTGCTTTATCTTGATGATAATATGTGTTTAAATTTCTTTTACTAACACACTTTATGCGTATGTTTTTTTGTAGAGGTCTTTTAACATTGAAGATACACGTAAAAAGTATATAATGGGTTTGGCTGGAAAAAGATACAGAGGGTGGAGAACATTTTTAACCAACAAGTATCTTAAAGATGATGAAGGAAATTTTCTTGAAGATGATCCGGAACGTCCAAAGAAATATGAGAACTTCATTACACCTGAAGAATGGGTTGGTTTTGTAGGCCAAAGAAGAGATGAGAATTTCAAGAAAGTGAGTGCTATAAATCGCGAGAGAGCGTCAAAACCCGCATATCCATACAAAAAAGGGCGTTTGGGATATGCTCGCTTAGAAGAAAAAATTGTAAGTAAATATAAACTCTACGATCTTATTAATTTTCTCAATGTGTTATATAGTTGATGATCTTAAGACCTTCGTCATTGCGTAGTTAGAAGAGACGAAAAGTGACGCAACATCACTACCGGCACATTTGTTGTGGAAGGAAGCCCGTGTGGGCAAGGATCAAGCTGTTAATCCCGATATTCAACATGTGTATGATGAATGTGTAAGTATAAGATTGTGTCTTTAGTTAAATCAATTAATGTTTATTAATATTTAAGTAATTTTTTATCTCCACTAATAATTTTTTATATGTAATTGAATTACAGGAGACCTTGTCCCAATCGGTATCCCCAGGTGAGGATCCTCACGATACCAGGAGCGTACTTAGTCGAGCACTAAATATTGCTGAGTATCCGGGTCGGGTGAGGGGTAAAGGTCATGGTGTGACTCCAACCTCTTTGTATAAGCATCCAAGGAGAAGAAATCCTAGCAATGCAGAAGTGATGTAAATATTGCAGGATTTACAAGCTCAAGTTCGTGAATTGCAGAAGGATAAAGAGAGATATATGGCAGAAAAGAGCAGTTCACACTTGAAAGAAACTAGTGACAAAGCTAGTATCAACTTTCAGCATAAATTTCCCGAGGTAATTTCAATATATATCCGTTATTCCTATAGAATATTTTTAGTCACTTCTAACGGTTATTATTGGTTTAGGGCATTTCATCTTGCCAGCTATACCTATCGTCACCGACTTATCGACTAGTTGGCAAGGGAAAAGTCCATAACAGTTTGGGAGATTTACTTCATAATAGACCGCTTCCGGATGGTCACATGAAAGTATCAGTTGACATTGCTTTAGATATGGATGCATTGCTGCCGGTACCTGACATTGTTGCTGAGACCACATTGCTGCGAGATGCAATTGGATCTTTTGTTGCATGGCCATCCCACCTCATTTTCATAGATGATCAGGTATGTAGTTGTTTAGTTATTGGCTTGCATTTTTGGTAAATCCCAAGTGTATGTGTGAATGTCATGACTGATGTCATAACATTCTAGTTTAGTTTGTACTGATTCATTAGGTACCTTTGCAGAAAAATATTGTCATACAGGTACTGATGTTTATGAGTGTGTATCTGAGCATTTTGCCAAATGATCACATTTACCAAAATCAGTAAACAGGAATTCTGATGTCATAACAAATGTTAAGACATCCTGTTCTGAACTAACAGGTTTGCAGTTTGGTTAATTCTGAGTTTTTTCAGGAAAATGACTCAGTCTTTCTAGAACAGAATCCTGCATTTTCTTTGGGTTAACCTAGCTCAAACCTAACCTGGTTGATAAAGTATTGTGACCTAGTCTTAAGGTCAAATGGAATTAACCCTAGCTTTTTGTGGAAACCCTAACTGAAGATGCAGCTGTTATATATTCAACAGAGCTGCTGTTTTGAAAGCAATCCCTTTTTGGACAGAAGATCATTTGTAAGCTGTATAGTTTTAACTATTGTAATCCAAGCAATTATCATTGTGATAAGTGACTTGGAATAGGTTTTTAATTGTAAGGGTTGTGTAGCACTCAAAGCTTTGAAGCAAGAGTGTTTGTATGTCTCTTGACTAAAGCTGTGAAGCAGAGTCAAGTTAGGTGTGTGTATCACTCAAAGCTGTGAAGCAAGAGTGGTTGTGTTGCTTGATTAAAAAGCTGTGAAGCTTAATCAAGTGTATGTTTTTGAAGAGTGTCTTCATCAATTCATTAGTCAAATTGTTTTATGTATCACTGCTGTGATTGAGGGGGAGTGAGTAGGAACTCAGGTTAAGTTGTACTTAGATTGAAATTGCATTGGGTAGGTCTTAAGTGAAGGAGATAAACTGGTTGGTTTATTCCTGAATTAACATCTCTTATAGTGGATTTTGAAGTGGTGAAAAACACAAGAAGGGGGGGTTGAATTGTAAAACTGAAATCTAAAGCAATTGACAAGATATTTTTATCCTGGTTCGTTTGATCTCAAACTACTCCAGTCCACCCGTCAAGGTGATTTCGCCTCTCTCCAACGAGGTCTTAATCCACTATATTCAACTGAATATTACAGACTGCTTTAACAACTGCTAAAGCCTTCTTGATTCAAACCACAACCCGGTTTGTCAAGGTAACACTTTCTTACAAAGAGATAAAACTATGTGTGTGGATGTTTTCTACAAAACTGTATCACAACTGTGATGTATACACAAAATGAAGCTTAAAAACTAGATTGCTAAACAGTAATAGAATATCAGAGTGTGGTTTAGCAAAACTGGTAGAACGAAGATTATGGTTCAGCTTTTGTGCGTGTAGAGATTTGGAGAGCATTAACCATTTCAATCTTCAAAGCCTTGTTTATATAGCACTGAGATGATGAACGTTGGATGCAATATTCTTGATTCAATGCTAATAACAAGCTTTCCTTATTGAGCAGATCTTGTCTGGAATGAGGCCGTTGGAATTAATTAGCTTTCAATGCACAGTACCGTTGCTTACTTAATGCAAGTTCTGGCTAGGCTCATTCTGACTCTACTTCGCTGCTGATGAACTATTGTTTCTGTATCAGAGTGTTGAGCGCAGTCTTGTTCATCAGGCTTCAGCATGTACGTGAGTTGATCATCTGATTTATACGTTCTGATGTAGCAACTTCTGATGCTGGTGTCTGAAATCAAGTTCTGATGCTGAATAAATGTGATCTTGCTTATATCAATCAGAGTATCTGCAAGTCAGAACATAATAATTTTAGGCAGCAGATAGTTCATTCATGAAACTTATAAATACTATATCTTTTCACTTTGTTATCATCAAAACTTAAATATAGGGTAGTAGATTCAAACATTGTTCTAACAATCTCCCCCTTTTTGATGATGACAAAAACTAGATATTTTAAATGAAAATAACGTGAAAAGGTATCTGGAATATGTATCAGAATAAGAAGTAAAAGAATAAGGAGTAAGGAAATACTCCCCCTGAGTTTATTACTTCCCTTTGATTATACGTAATCTTCAGGATCAGATTTGTTTGCCTTTCTTTGAACATCAGAGTATCAGAGTCTTTGACTTATCAGAAGCTTTATGTCAGAGCAGAGCTTCAGAGCTTTTCTTGTCAGAGCTTTGCTTTGGATCAGAATATTAGGGTAGATCAGAACTTCATAGTGATCAGAGCAACTTCATATTGATCAGAGCTTCTAGTCTTCAAAGTGTCCAGGAGCTTCCTTGTGCCTGTAGACTTTAAGCAAAACAGAAAAAACATTTCAAGTAGTAGAGTTAGAATGTTTGAGAATTTCTGTCTAGTTAGCCGTTATTGATTTAAATATCATTCTTATTCTCCCCCTTTTTGTCAGCAATCAAAAAGTGTTGGTGATGTGCTAAAACAATTAAGATCAGAAAAACTAATCATATTAATATAGTTCAGAATCAAAACACGAAAATATTACAAAACATAATCAAAACAGTACATCAGAAAATCAAGAAAACATGAAAAAGGTCATGCATGAAAGAAGATTTAAGGTTGAGGAGGCAAGCGTGTGAACAGGCTCTCCAGCATGGCTTGAATCTTTTCAGAAGTCTCATTCTGCTTATGCACCATGCTGACAACAGTGTCAATCTTGCTGTCCTGCACATCCATTCTCTCTTTCATCTTCTGATCGTTTTCATCCATCCGCTGCTGCAGACGCATGTCATTCAGCCTTAGTTCTTCCAGAGTCTGCCTGTCCAAGGCAGCTTGAGAAGCATCAGAAGGAGGAGGCTTCTCAGAACTTTCAGCAACATCCTCTGCTTGATTTTCTTCAGCCTGAATGGTCTTGTCTTCTTCTGATTGAATGGTCTTGTCCTGCACCTTTGCAGCTTGCTGTTTCTCAGACCAAGGTTCACTGTCCAGAGGGAGCACGTCCTCTTTCAGAAGCATACTTCCAACTTCATTCAGAAGCTTGCTGAAATTTTGTTGTGCCTGCTCATAGTTGATATCCTGCAACTTGAGGGCTTCAGCACGTACCCAAAGTCTGAACTGTGACCAGAGCTGATCAGAAGCAGCTGGGTCAATCATCCCAGGACAGACTTGCTTCAAAGAAGCAATCCATTGCAGCACACCTGTTTCAAAATTCAAAATACCAGAGCCAACATCTGGTTGCTTTGGTTTTGGGATGGCAATTTTGTGTTTTAGATCAGCAAGACGGTCAAGACTGGTTAAGTCAATGAAAGTCCTGCTGGGGTTTTCAGAGGTTTTCTGAGAGGCTGTTTGTTTTGGAGAAGGGGTATCAGAATCAGAGATTACAATTGGACTGGGTGGTGTTTTGGGAGTATTTGGAGGTGTCGATTCTGATGAGGATGGTAACTGGGGCATGACAACAGTTGTTCCACATGGCAACTGAATTGCCAGCGGTGATGGTTGAGGTGAATGAGGTTCAGATTGATGAGGGGAAGGAGTTTCAGAGTGGTGAAACTCTGTTTGTGGTGAAGGTGGATTAATTTCTGGTTGGGGAGAGGGAGTTGGAATCTCTGATTGCTCAGGGATCAGAGGTTCTTCTGTGAGTGGTTGTTGTTGTTGTTCTGGTTCTGGTTCTGGTTGTGGAGGAGGAACATTTTGTGGTTCAGAGTTTGGTTGATCAGAGGCATGTTGATCAATATCAGACAGCACTTGGTCAAGTGCTGATGTTGTTGAAATTGTTGGTTGTTTGGGGTGTTTGGTTCTAGGTCTTCTGAGTTTTAATGCCTCAGAAGGGTCTTCTTCTTGTACGGTTTCATCTATGGTAGGGATTGGGATTGATATTCTATGAGAGGTTTGAGGAGGGATAGATGCTGGAATAGTAAAAGAATTTGAAATAGGGGCAGCAGATGAAATACCTCTTTTCTTTGGAGTCTGCTGAGATGATCCTTCTGATGGCGCCTTCCTCTTCTTTGTCTTCTTCAGAGTCACTTCTGGTTGGGGTTGATGCAGATCTCTGATATCCAGCTTTGGATCTGTATCATCTGCCTTGTACGCATCCAAGTACCTGAGAATCATCTCTGGTTTGGATTCAGTTTCAGAAAATAACGGAAAATCACTCAGAGGCACTCTTCTGCTGGAGATATCAGCAGTGGAAGTAGCTCTGGGTTCTTTCTGAATATTTTCTATCAGCTTCATCTTTTTCAGGTTCTTTGCGTTCAGAGGTTTCCCAATAGTTGGTTCAATAGTGCTCAGCTCTTGAGCTTCTATCAGATGTTCAATCAGCCTATTCTCTGTCAGAATATCTGATATTAGCCTTCCAACAGGTATCCAGTCCCTCTTGGTTCTTTCTTCTTCCCTTGTTTCTTTCACACTGGTTTTGAGATGGTTGAACAGGAAGTGAGCCAGATTGATCTTTATCTTCTGATCAATAAAGTAGATCAGAAACTGCTGATCCACATTTATGTAATCAGGAGAACTTGTTGGTTTCCTGTGGTTGAAGCACCCCAGAATAATCTTAGCCCATACTCTGAACTGATCCTTCAGATCCTTAATCTTGCTGCTGGGCAACCCAAGAGTGAAAATCCTTTTAGCTACCACACCTATATCAGCACATCTTTCAGCCATGTCCACACAACAGACGCCACCACCACTTTGACCGATTAGCCTTGCAATGAGATCTTCAGTAATCACAATCTTCTTTCCCATAACAGAAGAGATGACTAGATGTGTTGAAACCTTGGCGTGAATCCAAAATTCCTTGACCAGCGCTGGGAATGTTGGTCCAACCAACCTATCGAAATACCTTTCCCACTTTTGAGCCCTAACTTCTTCAGTTAGGTCAAAACCATTCTCCTTCAAGCTTTCAAAGTCAATGATTAACTCAGAAAGCACTTCAAGATTCTTCACCGGAGTGAGGAGAGTTCTGAGTGGCACTTGATATTGCTCAGATGATGCTTTCTTCTGATTACCTGCAGAAACGCTGCTGGAGGATGCCATTGTTCACACTAAAAAGGGTTTTGAGAATGAATTGAGGAAAAAGGTTTGCAAGAGATGAACTCAGAAATATGCAGAAAATGCTTGAGTGTTAGTGAGAAAGCGTAAAGAATAAGAATGAGAGATTAATGTGCTTAAATAGGGTTTTCAAAACTATTTTGAAAAGATAAACGTTTTTAAGAGAGAGAAAAATCATGATTGCCATTTAAAAGCATGATTACTTTTCATTAAATGCTTGCTGATTTTGGGGGATTTGAGAAAGATATTTAAAAACGGTTACCAGACATATGTCTCAATGCACCCAATCAGCGCTTTGCCTTCTCAGAAGCGTGCACGCGTTCTGCTTCAGAGATATGCTGATGATTGGATGACACTTGTTTGATGTAGTGATCAGCACGTCTGTCTTTTGAGCTTAGACTCTCAGATCTTTAGACTTGCATCTGATACAATCTGCATGTTCTATCTTTCTGAAAGGAGATTGATCAGAAGTTCACAGTAAAATAATTACATTCTGAAGGTAAATATATGTAATTAAAACATTTTCACTCTGGGCACACTTTCATGCTGAGATGTTTCAGAATGAAATTAAGCCTATCTTCTGAAAGGGGTTTAGTAAAGATATCAGCCCATTGATGGTCTGTATCTATAAATTTTAAGTTCAAAATACCTTTCTGAATATATTCCCTAATGAAGTGATGTTTTATTTCTATATGCTTAGCTCTAGAATGTAAAATGAGATTCTTACTTAAGCAAAAAGCAGAAGTATTATCACAAAGTATAGGAATGTTACTCTCAAAAATCTGGAAGTCTTCAAGCTGACTTTTCATCCAGAGCATTTGTGTGCTACATCCTGCTGCTGCTATGTACTCAGCTTCTGCTGTTGACAGAGCAATTGTTGATTGCCTTTTGCTGGACCAAGAGATCAGATTTTCTCCCAGAAACTGGCAGCTTCCAGAAGTACTTTTACGTTCCAATCTGTCTCCAGCAAAATCAGCATCACAGTAGCCTACTAAGCTGTAATCACTAGATTTTCTATAAAACAAACCCAGATTAGTAGTACCTTTCAGATACTTGAAAATTCGCTTAACAGCTGTTAAGTGAGATTCTCTAGGATCTGATTGGAATCTAGCACAGATACAAACACTGAATAATATGTCAGGTCTTGAAGCAGTCAGATAGAGGAGAGAACCAATCATACCTCTGTAGACTTTCTGTTCAACATTTTTGCTTACCTCTTCTCTTTCCAGAATGCACGTGGGATGCATTGGAATCTTTGATGGCTTACATTCTGAGAGGTCAAATTTCTTCAGAAGATCTCTGATGTATTTGCTATGATGAATGTAAGTACCTTCTGGAGTTTGATTGATCTGAATTCCTAGAAAGAATTTCAGTTCCCCCATGAGGCTCATCTCAAATTCTGCCTGCATACACTTAGCAAATTTTCTTCCAAGAGAAGGATTAGTAGAACCAAAAATAATATCATCAACATAAATTTGACAGACTAAGATGTCACTCTTAACTGTTTTACAGAATAGAGTAGTGTCCACTTTCCCTCTGGTGAATTCATTTTCAAGCAGAAAGTTACTTAGCCTTTCATACCAAGCTCTGGGAGCTTGTTTCAGACCATACAGTGACTTCTTTAGTTTGAAAACATGTTCTGGATGTTTTGTATTTTCAAAACCTGGGGGTTGGTGTACATAAACTTCTTCTTCTATATAACCATTTAAGAATGCACTTTTGACATCCATCTGATACAGAGTGATGCCTCTATTAACAGCAAATGAAATTAAAAGTCTGATAGATTCTAACCTGGCGACTGGGGCAAAGGTTTCTGTATAGTCTATCCCCTCTTGCTGACTATAACCTTGTGCAACCAGTCGTGCCTTGTTTCTGATGACTTCACCTTGTTCATTTAGCTTGTTTCTGAACACCCATCTTGTTCCAATGACGTTGAATCCTTTTGGTCTGGGAACGAGATCCCATACGTCGTTTCTGGTGAATTGATTCAGCTCTTCTTGCATTGCCAGAATCCAGTCATTATCCAGAAGTGCTTCATCAATTGAAGAAGGTTCAATCAGAGACACAAGTCCCATAAGAGTTTCTTCAGAGTTTCTGAAGCTTGCTCTTGTTCTGATTGGATCTTCCTTTCTTCCTAGGATAGTCTCTTCTGGGTGATCCAAGCTGCTTCTGGGTAATCTCTTCTGAGGTTGATCAGCAGCTGTTGTAGGATTTCTAGCAGTGCTCCTTTCAGACGTTGAAGGAATGTCTGTGTTGAGAGCTTCTGATGACTTGTCTTCAGAACCTGCAAATTCAATTTCTATACCTGCAAAAACTTCATTCTGCTTTGACTTTTCAGAGTCAAGCTTGTCATCAAAACGAACACTGATTGATTCTTCCACAATCTGTGTTTCTGTATTGTATACTCTGTACCCTCTTGAGCGTTCAGAGTATCCTAACATAATACACTTCTGTGCTTTAGAGTCAAACTTGTTCAAATAATTCTTTGTATTTAATATAAAGCAAGTACATCCAAATGGATGAAAGTATGAAATGTTGGGCTTTCTGTTCTTCCACAATTCATATGGAGTCTTTTCCAGAATAGGTCTTATTGAGATTCTATTCTGAATGTAGCACGCTGTGTTTATTGCCTCTGCCCAGAAAGTCTTAGCAACGTTTGTCTCATTGATCATGGTTCTGGCCATTTCTTGCAATGTTTTGTTCTTTCGTTCTACAACTCCATTTTGTTGGGGAGTTCTAGGACAAGAGAAATCATGCAGAATGCCTCTGTCATTAAAGAATGACTCAAAATCTTTATTTTCAAATTCTCCACCATGATCACTTCTGACTTTAACGACTCTAAGATCCTTTTCATTCTGAACTTGGTTACAGAAGGTAACAAACACAGAGTGTGACTCGTCCTTGTGTCTTAAGAACTTTACCCATGTCCATCTGCTATAGTCATCTACGATTACTAACCCATACTTCTTACCACTGACTGAAGCAGTTTTAACAGGTCCAAATAAGTCAATGTGCAGAAGTTCTAATGGCTTAGAGGTGGAAACAACATTTTTGGATTTAAAAGAAGGTTTTGCAAATTTGCCTTTCTGACATGCTTCACACAGAGCATCTGAATTGAACTTCAAATTAGGAAGTCCTCTGACCAGATTGAGTTTGTTAATCTCAGATATTCTTCTCATACTAACATGCCCCAATCTTCTGTGCCAGATCCACTGCTCGTTGTTAACAGACAGAAGACATTTTACATTCTGACTCTTTAGTTCAGAAAGTTTGATTTTGTAAATGTTGTTTTTCCTCTTACCATTAAACAGGATAGTCCCATCTTTCTGACTAACAGCTTTACATGATTTTTGATTAAAGATTATATCATAACCGTTATCACTTAATTGACTTATGGATAACAGATTATGCATCAATCCATCTACTAGCAGAACATTATTAATAGAGGGAAGATTTCCATTACCTACAGTTCCAGAGCCAATTATCTTTCCCCTCTGATTGCCTCCAAAGCCAACGTGGCCTCCAGGCTTAAGTTCCAGGCTTTGGAACATATGCCTTCTTCCCGTCATGTGTCGTGAGCAGCCAGAGTCCAGGTACCATGACTGGTGTTTCTGACTTGCTGCTAAAGATATCTGCAACATGTATTATTTTATCCTTAGGTACCCAGATTTTCTTGGGTCCTGATTTGTTAGTTTTACCAAAACTCTGGTTGAATTTTGGTTTCACAGAGTGCTTACTGCTAGTATATTTGATATCATGTGTGTGACCATACACAAAGTGTGAATTCAGAGGAGTGTGTTTAATGGTTAAGTCCATGACATTCTTTGGTGTAGGAACCTTACCTTGGTATCCTATTCCTTTCCTGCCGTTTCTGCTAACTCCATAGATCATTGAAGCCATTCTGCTTCTATCTATGCTTTTAGCTAGGAACTTCTGGAAACTGTGATCATACTCCTTGATGATCTCATCAGCGTTGCTGGGAGTTTCAGAAATTGGTTCCTTCTGAGAGTTTTGTAAAGTGTTTTCTAATTTTGAAATCTTATTTCTCAGCTCAGAATTTTCCAATTTGAGACTCTCAGACTTATTAGAGTCAGATTCAAGATTCCTTTTCAGGTCTCTGAATTTAGCTCTAATTTGCTGATAACGTTCCAGAATCTCATTAAGGCTTTCAGCAAGTTCAGCCTTTGTAAAGTTAACAGAGAAGTTAGGAAATACCTCTTCAGTGTCTGATTCTGAGTCTGATTCAGAAGCTTCACTATCTTCTGAAATGTTAGCCATGAGAGTTATGTTTGCCCTTTCATCATCTGATTCTGAGTCAGCTTCAGACGAGTCAGAGTCATCCCATGTGGCCATGAGACTTTTCTTCTTCTCTCTTCCAAACTTCTTTTTGGGCTTTTCCCTCTGAAGCTTTGGGCAGTCACTCTTGTAGTGTCCTTTCTCATTGCACTCATAGCAGATGATGTCTTTGGTGTTTGGCTTCTTGCTACTGGAGGAGCCTTCAGATCTTCTGTATCCAGAGGAAGAATCTGTCCTTCTGTATCTGGAAGAAGACTCGTTCTGATCAGATCTTCTGGGATTCCTGAACTTCCTTTGTCTTTGCTTCCACAGTTGATTTACTCTTCTGGAGAGAAGGGAAAGTTCGTCTTCTTCTGATGAGGATCCATCAGATGTTTCTTCAACTGCCTGCAAAACTTTAGACTCAAATTTTCTGTTAGATTTTAATGCTAAAGGCTTACCTTGCTTCTGAGGCTCATCAGCTTCTAGCTCTATCTCATGACTTCTGAGGGAGCTGATAAGTTCCTCCAGAGTGATTTTGTTGAGATCTTTAGCTAGCTTCAGAGTAATAACCATAGGCCTCCACTGCTTGGGTAAAATTCTGATGATTTTCTTGACATGGTCAGCAGTAGAGTATCCTTTGTCCAATACTTTGAGACCAGCTACCAGAATCTGGAATCTAGAGAACATAGTTTCAATGGATTCAGATTCTTCCATTTTGAACGCCTCATACTTCTGAATGAGCGCCAGAGCTTTTGTTTCTTTGACCTGAACGTTGCCCTCATGCGTCATTCTGAGAGAATCAAAAATATTCTTTGTTGTGTCTCTGTTGGAGATCTTTTCATACTCAGTATAGGAGATGGCACTGAGGAGGATGGTTCTGGCCTTGTGGTGATTTTTGAAGTCACGCTTTTGTTGATCAGACATTGTTTTTCTATCAATCTTCTGACCACTTGCATTCACAGGGTGCGTGTATCCATCTGTCACCATATCCCACGGATCAGCATCATGTGCTAGAAAGAAGCTTTCAATTCTGTCTTTCCAGTAATCAAAGTTTTCTCCATCAAAGACTGGAGGTTTGCCACTGAATCTGTCTCTGTCCTCATTGTTGTCATTGCTGATGTGAGAATTGTTTCCTGCCATTGTGTTTTTCTGACGCTGGATCTTGTACTGACACGGTTAAGTGTTTTAGCTCAGAACCAGGCGCTCTGATGCCAATTGAAGTGGTGAAAAACACAAGAAGGGGGGGTTGAATTGTAAAACTGAAATCTAAAGCAATTGACAAGATATTTTTATCCTGGTTCGTTTGATCTCAAACTACTCCAGTCCACCCGTCAAGGTGATTTCGCCTCTCTCCAACGAGGTCTTAATCCACTATATTCAACTGAATATTACAGACTGCTTTAACAACTGCTAAAGCCTTCTTGATTCAAACCACAACCCGGTTTGTCAAGGTAACACTTTCTTACAAAGAGATAAAACTATGTGTGTGGATGTTTTCTACAAAACTGTATCACAACTGTGATGTATACACAAAATGAAGCTTAAAAACTAGATTGCTAAACAGTAATAGAATATCAGAGTGTGGTTTAGCAAAACTGGTAGAACGAAGATTATGGTTCAGCTTTTGTGCGTGTAGAGATTTGGAGAGCATTAACCATTTCAATCTTCAAAGCCTTGTTTATATAGCACTGAGATGATGAACGTTGGATGCAATATTCTTGATTCAATGCTAATAACAAGCTTTCCTTATTGAGCAGATCTTGTCTGGAATGAGGCCGTTGGAATTAATTAGCTTTCAATGCACAGTACCGTTGCTTACTTAACGCAAGTTCTGGCTAGGCTCATTCTGACTCTGCTTCGCTGCTGATGAACTATTGTTTCTGTATCAGAGTGTTGAGCGCAGTCTTGTTCATCAGGCTTCAGCATGTACGTGAGTTGATCATCTGATTTATACGTTCTGATGTAGCAACTTCTGATGCTGGTGTCTGAAATCAAGTTCTGATGCTGAATAAATGTGATCTTGCTTATATCAATCAGAGTATCTGCAAGTCAGAACATAATAATTTTAGGCAGCAGATAGTTCATTCATGAAACTTATAAATACTATATCTTTTCACTTTGTTATCATCAAAACTTAAATATAGGGTAGTAGATTCAAACATTGTTCTAACAGATTTCCTCCCTGGCTTGGTAGCCCCCAGAGTAGGTGTTGTTGCACACTGAACTGGGTAAACAATTGACTGTGTTCTTTACTGTTTTTGTATTTACTATCTTATAGAAAGTCAGATACGGTGTCATAACATTGAACGTGACATTGAGTATCTGCAGCCAGAATTTCAATTGGTATCAGAGCAGACACCCTGCCTGTATTACTGGGTGAGATCTAGGGATATTACTTTCTGGCACTATGGACAAAGAAGGAGTTTTTGGAAATAGACCACCCATTCTGGATGGAACTAATTATGACTACTGGAAACCTCGTATGATTGCCTTCTTAAAATCTCTGGACAAAAAGGCTTGGAGAGCTGCTGACAAAGGATGGAACCATCCCACCATAACTGAGAAAGATGGGACAATCAGTCTGAAGCCTGAGGAAGATTGGAGTAAAGAAGAAGATGAGTTAGCCCTGGGAAATTCCAAAGCTTTAAATGCCTTGTTCAATGGAATTGATAGAAACATTTTCAGACTAGTACATCAATATGAACTGGCCAAGGAAGTTTGGGACACTCTCAAAACTACTCATGAGGGCACTTCCAAAGTAAAAATGTCAAGGCTTCAGATGTTGACTACCAAGTTTGAGAATCTAAAAATGATGGAAGATGAAACCATTCATGAGTTTCACATGAACATCTTGGAGATTGCCAACACCTCAGGAGCACTGGGAGAAAAGATGTCAGAAGAAAAACTGGTGAGAAAGATTCTCAGATCCTTGCCTAAAAGATTTGCAATGAAGGTAACTGCCATAGAGGAAGCCCAGGACATCAGCAAGTTGAAAGTGGATGAACTTATTGGGTCTCTTCAGACTTTTGAGATGGGGATCACTGATAATGGTGACAAGAAGAACAAGAGCATAGCACTTGTATCCAACACTGATGTTGAAAACAAGGAGGATGAAGAAGAAAATATTTCAGAAGCTATAGCCATGCTTGGAAGACAGTTCAACAAACTCATCAAAAGAATGGATCCAAAGTCAAGGTCTAATGTTCATAACATTCCCTCTGACATTGACAGTTCCAGCAGAAGACCAAGGTCAGAAGAGAAGGGAAACCAAGGCAGAGGAATTCAATGCCATGGTTGTGAAGGATATGGGCATATTCGAGCTGAATGTCCAACCTTTCTTAAGAAACAAAAGAAAGGAATGACTGCGACTTGGTCTGACTGTGATTCAGAAAGTAATTCTGAAGAAGAATCTGCCAAACTAGTTACTGCTCTAACTGGTGTTTGTACATCTGAATGTGACACCAGTGATGAAGAAGTGACATTTGAAGAACTGGCTGATACCTACAAGAAATTGTGTATCAGAAGTGCTGAAGTCTGTGTGTAGAATGAGAAACAATCAAAACTCATTATAAAGCTGGAGGCTGAAAAAAGGGCAGATCTTGAAACTATAAGTCATCTAGAAGGGGAAGTTCAATTGTTGAACTCACAACTGAACCAAATGACCAAATCTGTCAAGATGCTGACCAATGGAACAGATAAATTGGAAGTGATTCTTAAAGTTGGACAAAATATGGAAAACAAATCTGGACTAGGATTTGTGGAAGCTAAGAAATCTGGTGCAGACAAGAAGATCAAGCCTGTTAAACAATTGTCGAAGCAGATGTCTCAACACAACTCTCAACATCAAAAACAAAGACATATGAAGAAAAGGTACCAAAGATGGAGATGTCATCATTGTGGGAGATATGGCCACATAAAGCCCTTCTGCTTCAGATTGCATGGATACCCCAATCAAAACTCTGGTGTAAAACCTAAGTCTAAAAAGGTACCACATACTCCTCAATGGAAGAAAAAGGCTACTGCCCTGATAGCCCATACTTCCCTGAGAGTGTCTGCAAAGGAAGGCTGGTACTTTGACAGTGGGTGTTCTAAACACATGACTGGAATAAAGAACATTCTCAATCATGTTAAACCTTACAACACTAGTTATGTGACCTTTGGAGATGGTGCTAAAGGTGAAATCAAAGGAGTTGGTAATTTGGACTGCCCTGAAGGTCCAAGTCTGAGTGAAGTCTTGCTGGTAAAAGGGCTGACTGCTAATCTCATTAGTATCAGTCAATTATGTGATCTAGGATTCAAGGTCAACTTCTCAAAATCTGAATGTCTAGTAATTAATGAAAAACTAGAAGTTGTAATGAAAGGAATCAGATCCAAAGATAACTGTTACTTGTGGAAGCCTGAGAACACTAATAACTCCACTATGTGTCCAATTACCAAAGAAGAAAAAGAGATGAAACTGTGGCATCATAAGCTTGGTCATCTTCATCTAAGAAGAATGAAAAGAGCTATCTCTATGGAAGCAGTCAGAAGGACTCCAAAACTACAGATTGATAAAAGAAGGGTTTGTGGTGAACTTAAAATTGAAAGGCTTGGTAAAAAGAAACATGTCTATGATGTGGTGAATAAACTTGAAGAAAGATGTGTTGTCAGAACCAGAAGTAATCATGACAAGGATGTTGGAAACAACAAGTCTAATAAATTCTGTTTCCCTGAAGAAATGAGTCGTGAAGTCTCTTCTCCTATAACTCTCCATCAAAATGGAGTGGACAAAAAGAAAATCATTCAAGAATCAACCAGAACTATGATTCATGTCAAAAGAATGCCTTCCCAACTCTGTGCTGAAATGGTTGCAGCTAGGAATAACTGTTCTCAAAATATCTGGACAAAACAGATGCTCACTGAGTATAATGTCTCACAAGATGTTGTGACATTATATTGTGACAATCTGAATACAATCAATATTTCCATGAACCCTATTCAGCATAGCAGGACCAAGCACATTGACTTTGTAGAGAAGAAGTCAATTAAACTGGAACATGGTTTCATTAAGCTTCAGTTGGCTGATTCTTCTACCAAGGCTCTTGTTGGAAATAAACTTGAAAACTTGAGGGGCAGGTTGGGTATTTGCCAACATGAGAAATTATAGCAATTAATTTTGCTTAAAACAAGGGTTGAAGGAGTTAATTTTGTTAAGTCTATTTTTAGTGGGTTAATCATATGTTTTCCAAATTCTTTCAAAATACTTAAGAAGTTGAAAAGACTCTCTTTTGCCTCCTACCTCTCTCGACTTTGCAACCTGTTCCCTTCTCTCAATCAAAATTTTCTCTCAAATTGCTACTGGTGCTATAAGTCAATCAAAATGTCTCAGACATCATCTTCAACCAAGGCGACTTCATCATCCTCATCATCTTTATCATCTGACCAAGACTCTAGAGCAATCACCATATGCATAGAATCTGAAGTTCTTGAGGTCACTCCTCTCAGAGAGATGGCAATTGACCCCTCCAAAGTCAAAAAGCTGAGAACTAGACATGCAGGAAGAGCTCAAGCTGCAGCCTCTGGTAATCCTTCTCATCCTTCTTCTTCTGTACCAAATAGAGAAGGATCAGTTTAAGTTCATCAAGTTATTGCTAGGCTTGTTACTAGTATACTAAGCGGAAACCAACCTGTACCGGGGATTTCTGTCCCTTTAAATCAATCAGGAAGCCCAAATGTGGACGTCTCTGAGAATGTAGATGTCTCTGAGAATGTTGTGACACAAAATGACAACATTCAGGACCCTTCAGAAAAGACTGTTGATCCACCTATCATTGATGTGGATGAGGATTGCTCAGATAATGATCTGATTGCCAATGTAAACCCTAGCATAGCTAGGAGATTGATGAAAAGAAAGGGTAATCAGAATGATGCAAAATGTGTGTCCAAAGATAAACCTGCTGTTAAGAAATCCAAGGCTGAAGGCATGGCTGGGGTAGAATCTGTGAAAACTATTCAGTCCAAAGGGAAGGTGAAAGCCCAGGTGCATACTGCTAGACAACCAATTTCAAAGAAGAGAAAAGAACCTGAATCTTCTGATTCTGATGAGGAATCAGAGTTTGAGATTGATGCTGAAGAAATTCCTATCAGAAGGAAGCTCCCCTCCAGCAAAATTGCTAGAGTTCCTGAAGTCCCAACAGACAACATCTCTTTTCATCATCCTGACAATGCAAACAGATGGAAGTATGTTTGCTTAAAGAGAATAGCTTTAGAAAGAGAACTCAACAATGATGCCATGGAGTACAAAGACATCATGGACCTGATCAAGAATGCTGGACTGATGAAGACACTGATAAAATTTAACAAGTGTTATGAAAATCTGGTCAAGGAGTTCATAGTTAACTTGTCTAATGACTGTGCTGATGGAAGGTCAGCTGACTTTGAAAGTGTTTTTGTTAGAGGAAGAAGGGTTAATTTCTCTCCATCAGAAATTAACAAATTTCTTGGAAGAACAAATGAGGATTGTCCTGATCTGGAAGTCCTTGACAATGAAGTTTGTCAAACCATCACAGCAAGGCAAGTGAAGTGCTGGCCCTTGAAAGGCAAGCTGAATGCCAGCAAACTTAGCATGAAATTTGCCATCCTGCACAAGATTGGTGCAGCCAACTGGGTGCCTACAAACCATAAATCAACTATCTCCACAGGATTGGGGAGATTTATTTATGCTAAGGGAACCAAGACTGCTTTTGACTATGGCAGGTATATTTTTGAACAAACTTTAAAACATGCTGGTAGTTATGCTGTCAAAGGACCAATTGCCTTTCCCTCCCTCCTTTGTGGAATTATCCTTGCACAATACCCTGATATCCTGGTGGCAAGAGATACTGCTTGCAAAAGAGCTCCTGCCCTTGGGTTGCACTACAAACTGTTTCAGAGATCTCATGCTCCTGATATTGTCATAACATCAGCTGAGACATCGTCTGTGAAGACCCAGTCCAAGACATCTGATGTCATAGCTGTATTAAAAGAGACCTGCAAAGAACTGGAAGCTAGGAAAAAGACCCTAGAAATCCTAATTGCCAGGTTAGAAAAGGAGGAAGCTGAAGGAAACAGAAGGGAAGAGGGTGTAGAAGCTGAAGGTCATCTCAATACTGAAGAAACTAGCTCCTCTGAGTCTGATGACAGTGCTTAAAGGCTGGTTGCTGTTTGGTGGAGTTGATGCTGGTCCCTGGTGGAGTTTGGAAGTGTGTTCAGTTTTTAGCTGCTGCTCTTATTACTTTTTCTGGATGACTGTATAATTTTTATGAACATGTATCTTTGCCCATTTGTGGCTAAAGAGGGGGAGATATATTTTGGTACTTACTTAATTAGACATTCTATTTTTCTGCAGTCATTTCTTTCTGCTGCTAACTATCTCTGATTGCTTAGGGTCTTTAGCCAAAAATCTTCCAAAGGGGGAGTTTGTAGTTGTTTAGTTATTGGCTTGCATTTTTGGTAAATCCCAAGTGTATGTGTGAATGTCATGACTGATGTCATAACATTCTAGTTTAGTTTGTACTGATTCATTAGGTACCTTTGCAGAAAAATATTGTCATACAGGTACTGATGTTTATGAGTGTGTATCTGAGCATTTTGCAAAATGATCACATTTACCAAAATCAGTAAACAGGAATTCAGATGTCATAACAAATGTTAAGACATCCTGTTCTGAACTAACAGGTTTGCAGTTTGGTTAATTCTGAGTTTTTTCAGGAAAATGACTCAGTCTTTCCAGAACAGAATCCTGCGTTTTCTTTGGGTTAACCTAGCTCAACCCTAACCTGGTTGATAAAGTCCTATGACCTAGTCTTAAGGTCAAATGGAATTAACCCTAGCTTTTTGTGGAAACCCTAACTGAAGATGCAGCTGCTATATATTCAACAGAGCTGCTGTTTTGAAAGCAATCCCTTTTTGGACAGAAGATCATTTGTAAGCTGTATAGTTTTAACTATTGTAATCCAAGCAATTATCATTGTGATAAGTGACTTGGAATAGATTTTTAATTGTAAGGGTTGTGTAGCACTCAAAGCTTTGAAGCAAGAGTGTTTGTATGTCTCTTGATTAAAGCTGTGAAGCAGATTCAAGTTAGGTGTGTGTATCACTCAAAGCTGTGAAGCAAGAGTGGTTGTGTTGCTTGATTAAAAAGCTGTGAAGCTTAATCAAGTGTATGTTTTTGAAGAGTGTCTTCATCAATTCATTAGTCAAATTGTTTTATGTATCACTGCTGTGATTGAGGGGGAGTGAGTAGGAACTCAGGTTTAAGTTGTACTTAGATTGAAATTGCATTGGGTAGGTCTTAAGTGAAGGAGATAAACTGGTTGGTTTATTCCTGAATTAACATCTCTTATAGTGGATTTCCTCCCTGGCTTGGTAGCCCCCAGAGTAGGTGTTGTTGCACACTGAACTGGGTAAACAATTGACTGTGTTCTTTACTGTTTTTGTATTTACTGTCTTATAGAAAGTCAGATACGGTGTCATAACATTGAACGTGACATTGAGTATCTGCAGCCAGAATTTCAAGGTATGTTGAAAACAATTATGAATCTTTAAGTCTTCAACTTTCAGTTCTGACCTCAGTTATTTCCACGGTAATTATAGACTCCTACAACACCCGCATCTAAGGGTAAAGGGATTTTGCGGCACGACGAGTCTGACGTATCACCAAAAGAGGTACGTTTAAAGTGTTAATTATATGATCCGAATAAAAAACTGCATAATTTTATAATTTAACCGAGTTTATATGATTTTTAGGTACCTTTTCATGGGTCACAACAAGTGAGCCCGAAAATCGTTGGCGTACCACCCAAGAAAAGGGTGCCTACTAGATTTTTCCCTCGATACCGGCAGTGTCTTGAAACAATAATGGGAACAACAAATTTGATGGATGGTGGTATTCGTCAAATTGATATGGGTCAAGGTATTTTTGGTTTTCCTTGCACAGAAATAATTGGACATGAGGACGTGGAACAGATTTTCCGTCATAAAGAATTGGGCGTCAGTATTATGCACGCATACATCCGATAACCCCATCTTTATATTATGTAATTAGCTGAAATCTTTTTTAAACATTTTTAATGAATATACTATAATATTAATTATGTTTCTATTTAAGGCTGTTATATGACAAATTGATGCGCGGGAATCAATTGTCAAACAGATTCCATTTTGTGTCTTCCTCCCTTGTCAGCGGAGCGACAATTGGTAGGGAACCGGATTCAGTAAGAGAGCACTTAGTCGAAAGATTCATGGCAACTGGCAGTACAGAAAGCTTATATCTTTGGGCGTATAATACTATTCCTACAGGGTTAGATTTTCATTCTAAATTCATTTTAATATTTGTAATTTTTGCATAGAAAAATTTCTTCTAAACTGTTGTTTTAATTTATAGACGTCACTGGTTGTTGGTTGCTATCGATCCTATAAAAGAAGTGGTCTATTATCTGAATTCGGTTGACGGTGATTGGACAAATTATCCGGATATGAAGTTAATGATTGATACGTAAGTGAGATTATTCTAAATATTTATGTGTATTTATGTATTTAATTATTTCTGTGACATTGTTCTAAATATATATTTTTAATTTTGTTAGAGCGATACAAGTATTCCGGTGTCAAAGAGAATCTCAGGTACGACGTTCTAAATCAAACAACATTAATTGGATCAAAGTGCAGGTATATTAATTTCCACTATTTTGCTTATAATATTTACGCTATTTGATAAAACAATACAACTATATACTCTTATTTGTTTTTCTATGTAGTGTCCTCAACAACAAAACGGTATAGATTGCGGATACTTCGTTATGCGGTTTATCAAAGAAATCATTCAACTGAATCAAATAGAGATTCCAGTCACGGTATGAATTTATAACTTAGAATTTGTTTTATTATTTCTCGGATATTCCATATAATTTTTTACTTTTAACTAAATCATGCATATTATGTTTTCTTATGTAGTACTTCGATGAGTACAAATGTGCATATTACACGAAACTTCAGTTGGAAGAAACCAAAGAGGAGTTGTGTCAATATTTTATTGAGCAGAGAATAATATAAGGACTGGTTTAGTTGTTGTTAGAGTTGATTTTGTAAGACTGACTTTGAGTTAGAATACAGATAACAATGGTTTATATATAATTTGAGATACAAACATAATTTATGATTGATTTTGAGCAATGATAGTTTCTTGTTTATGGTTTCTTGTGTTATACTTGTGTACTAAAGTAGTTGATAGAATAAAATGAATTTAGTGAAAAGTATTGAGTATTGGTTTTGTTATATTGAGTATTGGTTTTGACTCAGAAACCGTAAACCATGGATAAGACATGGATGTATTCCAATCGATTGTCGAAAGAGTATGAGAACGGGGTATCGGAATTACAATGCATTACCGCTATTTATGAATTACAGGTTATGGCAAACAATGCAGGTATATGAATGATATAAATAATACCTCTAAAAAAAACACCCTATGAAAGCGCTTTTTGGAGAAAAGCGCTTTCATAGGTAGACCTATGACAACGCTTTTTCACATAAAGCGCTTTCATAGGTAGACCTATGACAGCGCTTTTCCAAGAAAAAGCGCTGCTAAAAGACAACCTATGAAAGCTTTTTTCCAAAAAAAGCGCCACCAATGAAAGCGCTTTTTCATAAAAAAGCGTTGCCAAAAGCCTACTTAAGAGAGCGCTTTTTAGAAAAAGCGCTGCCAAAAGCCTACTTAAGAGAGCGCTTTTTAGAAAAAGCGCTGCCATAAGGGTACTAAAGAGAGCGCTTTAAAGAAAAAGCGCTGCCATAAGGGTACTTCAGAGAGCGCTTTTTAGAAAAAGCGCTGTCATAAGTAGACCTATGAGAGCGCTTTTCATTAAACAAAAAGCGCTGCTAAAACCTTTAGCAGCGCCACCTTAGAAAGCGCTTTTAAGCGCTTTTAAAGGCCAAAAAAAGCGCTTTCGTAGGTCTTTTTTGGTGTAGTGCAGACAAGTTGTCCTAGAAGAAATGCATCAACAACCTCTCATACTCTAAATACAGAGACATCTTCCTGTAGTAGGATTTGACATGTGTTTTAGGGCAAGTGGCACCAGTATACTTGTCAAAAACCGGAACTCTAAATTTTGGGGGAACCCTCACCCCGGGAAATAGACCCAGATCATTGATATCCAGACAAAATATATTTACTCCTTCAACATCCTTCAACCTTTCTTAAAGTAGACAAAACTTCTGATCATCACCCAAGAAATTAGCCTCACTACCATGCACAGACATCATTTCATCATGAAAACCCATATCTGGACCCTTTCCATGAGGATTACCATCAAGGAGATGAGTTGGAGGAATCGGCGGAAGACAGCCCTGATTGAACTGCATACCCTAGTCACGAGCGTTGCCATTAACATTCAAGTTCACAACTGACTAGGGATGTGGCTTCCCCACTGAGAAGTCTTCAAATTACGGACGTTCCACTTTAACACGAGGTCTCTCCATAAGAGACCTCAACTCTTGTTGTTCGTGGCTCATGTTGGCGATTTCCTCCATGAACTGAGTCATCTGGGTAGCCATATAAGCCCTGACTTCTGCAAGCTCTGCTTGTACGAGTTCCATCTGACGTGGAAAGTTAATTTTAGTAGAATATTGGTGAGAAACTGGATTTTCAATTTCTGCTAAATAAAAGCAGAAATAAGATAAGAATTTCGGCCTGAAAAACCTGTAATGCATTATATATTATGACATGCATGATACGTTAATAATTTCCAGGGTATTCCATAGTATTGTTAGGCCACCTAAAATAACAAGCCATGATAACATAAATCAATAAAATAGGCATGAGAAGTATAACTAAAATAGTGTTTCATTAAATGGAAAACTTCAAATCAAAGAGTTCATACAAAAAAACAGCAACAAAAAACATCATGAGATATAAATACCCCAACCAACAAGTCTGGTGGTGATCATAAAAATGAAAGGAAATATAATAACCAAACAGGAGGATCTTTCATCTTTGCACCAAACAACAACCCTGAACACCTGAAATATCCAGCACTCCAATTTTTAGGTTCTTCAAACAATTCATTGGTCTTTTCCCAATATTGTCCTTCCACAAAGCTTTTGATGAGAGTATCTTTCTTGTACAGAGCCTTCTGGAGGTTTTGGAATTCAACGATAAACATGTCACATTCTTTACAATCCGACAGTGGAATTGGCAGGGGAGCACTCTCCACTTCTTCTAACTGAGCTCGGTCTGAACTGGCACTTCTAAGTTGTCTTTTCAACTCTTTGATTTGCTCTTTGTATTTATCTTCAGTTGCTTGAAGCTTCACACATTCTCACTGACTCTTCTCGGTGTATTTGACAACTTTTATATGAACCCTTCAGAAATAAAGACATCCTCTTATACTCCAGGTTATTTCTTAGCTTTCTTGACCTTAGGAATCCCTTCACCAATCTTTTTGAGCTTATGAACCAAATCCAACTTGTCTGCTCTGGACAATAAAAGTTTCATGTTCAACTCCCGATCTTTCTGAAGAAGTTTTATGTTCTCAACTTGAACTAAGATCATACTCTTCGGTAGGAAATGATGCTGACAAGATAACTGGTGGTTGCTCGCATAACAGAGCTCTCCTTTTGAAAGGAAACAAAATAGTCTTAAATTTGTCTTTGACCCACTCGACATAAGGAGGTCTGGCAAGAGAAAGTTTTCTTCCCATGGACTCTTTGGTTCTCCTACGAATCTGTTTCCATGCTTTCTTTATTTCTAACAGCAATTCTGGATTCGCTCCTCTCTCGAAATACACCGTCTCTGCAACTTCCAAATCATTGGTTCGATCATTCATGATGTATCCCAATTTTATGAATGATAGAACAGGGTTATAGTTGATACACCCTCGAATTCCTATGAGAGGTACATTGGGAAATTTCCCACAGTGAATGATGACATCTGGACCTCCATCCGAGAGAAAACACCAGTGGATGTCATGGGAATTGAGTGCAACCATCCTTTCTCCACATTGAAGAGAGTTCTTAGTATCCATAAATGGACCCTTCTTAGGAAGATGTAGCATGAACCAACAATACAACATTGGTATAGAGATGTTAACAATCCCCTTTTTCGTATTACTTGAATGGATAGCATAATAAGTATCTGCTAACAGTGTTGGCACCGGAGTTTTGGCCATGAAGACACAAATGGAAGCTAGATCAACAAACTCCTTCTTGTTCGAAAAAAGGATTAGAGCATAGATCATGACAGCTAGTTGTGCATTGAAAGCGACCCAATTCTTCTTATCAGCGCTATCTTGAGCCTTTCTCTTCAATACTGTCAAGTCAAAACCATAAACATTCTCAATTGGCTTCTAGGTGTCCTTTACTTCCTTCAATATCAAATAGAGAGAACCGCCAATGAAACTCTCTTTTATCTTCTCATGAATAAAGAAAAAAGGCATACAATCATTAACTTTCGGATGCAACAGATAGTCGTATTCTTCTAGAGTGGGAGCTAACTGATAATATTGAAATGTAAAACATCTCAAGCTTGAATCGTAGAGTTGCAATAGTGTCACCAAATCCTTCTAATCAACATTAACATCGAGTAACCACAACAAACTTCCATAAACTCTAATGAACTTGCTTCGATTATCATCAACCAACAGTGTACTCAACCCCTTCGGAAGTGAAGCTTGGGAACCAGAGAACTTGTAACCATGGGAATGCCTAATGGATTCTTTGCCATTATCACTGGTATCATCCATTTGGAGAAGACAAAAACTCTTGAAATACCCTGGAATGATCATGCACATGATAGTTACATACTTATTTTTTGCATTTCTTTTAGAAAAATAAATGTGCTATGATGTGAGTGCGACAGTCATGGGATCAAAGCTTCCATGATACTGTTGTTGTGCTATACGGTCTCTTGAACACACCGAGAAAACCAAGATCAAAGGTCCGAACATAACCATAAATCCTCGTGAATGTCAAACCAGAAACTCAAAAAATAAATATGAGAGCCACATTGCCACCAACAAGATCACAAAGGTCACCAGCTGAACATAGTCACCTACATGTACCTGTGAAAATAAATCACCCCACCCACTTACGGGTATAACTAGGTTAAGGTAGGTCATGGATAATCAGATCATTGGTCACCTGAAAGTATTATCATCATGCACATCTGTGATGTTGATAATACCTCATTGAACCTTATTGACCGTCGCTTTCATGAATAGATGGTGATAGGGCATACACCTCTTGTCCGTCATGACTCTCCATTCCATTCCCAGTGTTCCTAATGACATACATTCCGACCTTGGTACTGGGCCTTTTACATCTTGTAACACGCATCCACCAAAGAAGCACAAATCTAGCACAACAACAGTATATGTAAAGCTATAAAATGCATGCAAAACATATGCAACATGTGTATATAAATCTATAAATAACTAGAAGCAAATAAAAACCCAATCAGTAAACAAACAAGAGCTAGGATCGACTCTGAGATTGACCAGCAATAGGTCTACCTGTTCCGAGTGAATTCGCCAACTGAAGGAACTGGACAAAACTCATCGGATAAAGGTCAATGAAGTTTCCACCGAACATCTATTTATCTCACAAAGAAGAAAGAGAAATATCGAAGAATAACTAAAAGGGAGAAATCACGGTCTTTCGACTAAGAAACCGGGTAAGAGAGTTGGTTACATGAGGGGAAGGTATTAGCACCCCACATGTTCGTAGTACTCTACGATATCCACTCTTTTTGTTTAGCTAATGGGTGTATAAGAATCTATATCTAATCTATACAAGGTATGTATACAAAAGAAAGAATAAGGGGTGTGGGGAAAAGAAATAAGTATTTACAAATTGCTCTCGATTAGGCCCCACAAAATCCTCCACCTACGTATCCCTTTTAAGGAATCAGAGCAGCCGTAGTTCGGCTCAATAGTTTTGGTAGGTTTGTTTTTTTATGGAAAAACGTCAATTTCGTATTCTACCTGCAGCTCGGCCTTTGGAGACTCACTCATCTGGAGTAGAAAGGAATTAATATGCTCAAAATGTGCCTGGAGCCGAATAATGCTATAGTCACGACTCGTAGCAAGTAGACATAGTGAAACCTGAACCTTGGGGAATTACGCGTTGTATTTTGTAGAGGGGAAAATAACACATCCAGGTTGAAATTAAAAAGCCAAGAGGCGAGAAAAAGAAGTTTGAATTTGTTTGTTTCTTTTACCTTTACGAAATGATTTTGAGTTTATTAGAGGCGTTTTAAAGATTTGCCAAGAAATAGTGTATTTTATACACATGCAAAGTGGGGAAAAAAAGAAGAGTCTATGGGAGACTAACCTATTTTTTAATCCTAGAGTTATCATACAAAGATTCCCTTAATGTTCAGACCAAGGTTTTTTAGGAACCATCTCATCCGAGAAAGAATCATCCTAGTTGTTATTCGAAATAAACTCATCATCGAAAGTAAACCACAAGTCCTAAGGGAGCATGGCCAATGGAAGAAACAAGTACAAAAGGTAAAAAGAGATAAGCGCATAGGAAAAAACAAACAAATAGAACAAACTCATCATCGAGAGTGAACCAGCACAAAAGAGGGAACAAAACTCATCATCGAGAGTGAACCACGAAAAATAATATCTAAGTATTTATTTATTTTTATGCTTGTGAAATAAGTAAAATAAAGAGGGAGCAAACTCATCATCAAGAGTGAACCAAACCAAGCCTCAAAGAGAACATCCCATCCGGGTATGAACCAGGTGCACATCATTATTATTCCTTTCTTTATATTTTTTGACATAATTGTAAATGATAAAAAGTCATGTAAAAGGAGCACACTCATCCGAGTATGAACCAAATCCAAATCCACTTGGAACAAACTCATCATCGAGTATTAAAAGAAAGATCATTCTTGTATTTTCTTGTACGACTTCATTCTTGTACGACTTCAATCTTCAAACAACTGAGACATAGATTAATTCTCCTAGGCCAAACATTCATTTGGATTTTCTTTGTAACTTAGAAAGATCATTCTTGTATTTTGATGTATTGTATCCAATAGTTGTAACAATTTATCTTTTAAATACAATAAGTTGTAAAACATAAAGTATTAAAAGAAATAAATTGTTTTTTGTAACAATCTTGGACGGTGTGTTTGAAATTGGAGAAAATCCTGAGTTGTAGCATGAAGTATTCTGGTGTCATTTTATAACTTGAAATCCTTTATCAACAATAATTTGTAATTTCTCTTCGCATCCTAATTGATTTTTTTTAAATTCCCAATCAGGATATTTGAAATAAAATGCTCCAGTCTGGTAACTTAAATTCTAAATAATCCTAATAACTTTGTAACTGCATTTCAAACAAACACGCATTGTGTACTCCATTTCTTAACAAAACAAATGTTTTAAGGACATAAATCATCTAGTCAACCTAGATCCCAAAATCATGATTGTCCTAAATGACAGTCTTGACCTCCATCTCTTGTCCCAAACAAATCATGCTCTGAGAACGAACATTATCCTTTCAGTAAACTTTATTTAAGAAAATTCAAAATCAATCAAATGCCTTGCGATGATTTGATAATTTTAAAGTTTTCCGAACTCAAATTTCTTCCGATTTTTTGAAGATAAACCCGTGAGCGACATCACGTGTGACCATGAACAGACATAATCGTCTCAAAATCTTGTAGCTTGAAGAAATCATAAATACAACCTTGAGGAAGCATGAAGACCTATGAAGGCCAACTGGATCTTTGAAAACTCATTTTCTTTTGAGAATTGCAAAAAGAACCCTAATTGTTGGTTTACTTCCCCAGAAGAGAATCTGTCTGGTCGATTTCTGAGCCAACTTAAATATCCGAGAAACCCTAGGGTTGTGTCTTATATGAAAAATGGGAGGGCAAATTTTGGGGTACAACAACTGCCCCTGTTCAATCTTCTTAAACTTGAAAAGCGAGATCGACATTTTTGTCGTTTGTAGCTTGAAAGTAGAAGATGATTGAACACTAGAGTGCCCAGAAATTTGCACTTGATGACGGGCTGGTGTGATTGTGTATGGAAATAGGCTTAAAGATGCCATTGGGAGAAACATAGGTGAATTGTCGGAGATGGGCTTATAAATGCCATCCAAAGGTGATTGTTGACAGAAAGTTTGAACTGGATCTGAACAGAGAACTAATTAGAATAAACCGTTGAGAGATTTATCTGAAACAATGAAATAATCTGGAGACGAATAAGAAAAAACCATTGATAGATTTATCTAAAACAGTAAAATCTGGAAATGAATCAGAATAAACTGTTGAGAGATTTATCTGAGCCAATGAAATCTGGAAATGAATACGAATAAACTGTTGAGAGATTTATCTGAGCCAGTGAAACCTTGAAATGAATCAGAATAAACCGTTGAGAGATTTATCTGAAACAGTGAAAATCTGGAGACGAATCAGAATAAACCACTGAGAGATTTATCTGAACCAGTGAAAATCTGGAGACGAATCATAATAAACCGTTAAGAGATTTATCTTAACCAGTAAAAAATCTGGAGATGAATCAGAATAAACCGTTGAGAGATTTATCTGAACCAGTAAAAAATCTGGAGATGAATCAGAATAAACCGTTGAGAGATTTATCTGAACTAGTGAAAATCTGGAGATGAATCAGAATAAACCATTGAGAGATTTATCTGAACCAGTGAAAATCTGGAGACGAATCAGAATAAACCGTTGAGAGATTTATTTGAAACAGCGAGATAATCTGGAGTCGAATCAGAATAAACCGTTGAGAGATTTATCTGAACTAGTGAAAATCTGGAAATGAATCAAAATAAACCGTTGAGAGATTTATCTGAAACAGTGAAAATCTGGAGACGAATCAGAATAAACCGTTGAGAGATTTATATGAACCAGTGAAAATCTGGAGACGAATCATAATAAACCGTTGAGAGATTTATTTGAACCAGTAAAAAATCTGGAGATGAATCAGAATAAACCGTTGAGAGATTTATCTGAACCAGTAAAAAATCTGGAGATGAATCAGAATAAACCATTGAGAGATTTATCTGAACCAATAAAAAATCTGGAGATTAATCAGAATAAACCGTTGAGAGATTTATCTGAACCAGTAAAAAATCTGGAGATGAATCAGAATAAACCGTTGAGAGATTTATCTGAACCAGTAAAAAATCTGGAGATGAATCTGAATAAACGGTTGAGAGATTTGTCTGAACCAGTAAAAAAATCTGGAGATGAATCAGAATAAACCATTGAGAGATTTATCTGAACCAGTGAAAATCTGGAGACGAATCAAAATAAACCGTTGAGAGATTTATCTGAAATAGTAAAATCTGGAAATGAATCAGAATAAATCGTTGAGAGATTTATCTGAACCAGTGAGATAATCTAGAGACGAATTAGAATAAACTGTTGAGAGATTTATCTGAACCAGTGAAATACTCTGGAGACGAATCAGAATAAACCGTTGAGAGATTTATCTGAACCAGTAAAAACCAGCCTTTACTCGGAAATTGATATGCATTTGACTTGTTGAAAATTTGTGTCTTTCGGAAGTTTGTTGATAGTAACTGTCCAATGGCTCTTTCCTGTAAAAGGTGAAGAGTTAATTATATGCAATGCTATGATGTATGCGATGCATGGTGTGATTTTTGCCTTTCAAAATAAATGAGAATGCACTGTATGCACTTTGAGTTGTCAATGTTATGACGTATGGATGCAAATGTATGTAAATAAAAGATTGTTTGTGCCGTAGCGTTGCTGGAAGTGGAGAGAATAAATCCCCTTTGAATCACTGATGGGTGAGTTTCCAAGTAAAAACTCTGTTGCGGAAGGGAAAAGCCAGACATTGCTTGTGATATCCTGCTGGGGAAATCTGAGAAGCTGGGCAACTTGCTGGGGACACTTTGGACCAGTGGTTGGAAATTTTTGCTCTGGCTGGAGAAAGTACCTACGGGGGGTTTTATGGAATGGCTTACAGATGTTATTCTATTTCTTAAAGTCATTAGTGATTGTCTTTCCGTTTATTTATTTATTTATTTATTTGTAACAGTAATCACGTTCAAATGCATATGTTCAAAAATAAATCATTGGATGTTTTTGTAAATAAAATAAAAAAACAGATGGTTTTGCACTTTCAAAAGGGATATCTTTGTATTAACTTGAACAAGTGTTTTTGTACAATGAGACAAACATTCTGGCAAGAGAATGTCGTCGTAAAAAATGAAAATTTGATACAAAGAAAAGATAGCTATGTGAAATAATCCCATGGGGTTCCCACTCTATTATAGCCTTCATGTCTCTGAATGTCTTGTCCGCTGGTCGCCTCGGCGAAGTTGATTGGATTGATTTAGAGCCAATTGAGTTGATTGGTTGCCGCTGAAGATTGTTTGCCAGATAATCCAACGGGACATAGTCATACTGTGATCGGTGGAAATAGAACTGACTGTTTTTTAAGCTGGTTCGCGAAATGTCGCGGTAAGCAAGAGTCGCCACCGTCTTTTATGTTCTCCAACATGGAAAGGACAAAAGCACAGCAAATTCCTTATTCGAGAATGTTTCTCGGTTCGGGAGGTAGATTTATAGAAAGGGAAGGTGTTAGCATCCTTTTTATCCGTGGTTATCCACAGGCTCTTAGGTACTTGCTCACTCTATGTTTTCAAAAATTGTTTGCTTTTCAAGTGTGTGGGGGTTTTGAAAAAGTTTCGTTTGAAAAATTTCTAAGTAACTCTTGTATCAGTCCTCAATAGTGTATGAAAAATTTGTTTGAAAACTTTTAGAAAGTGTGAGTGCGAAAAGTTATTTTGTTTGTTTGAAAAGAGCAAGTACCCAGGAGAATCTACCTACTCTAAGGAATTAGGTTGTGTAAGAGTCCTTTAGATAGTGCTATCCCACCATTGAGGGGTAGGTAGCACCATCGTTGGAGGTGTTCGGGTCAATTCAATTATCGGGACAGTGTGGTCACCGAAGCAATGGTAGGACACCTTAGAAGTAACCCTAATGTCCTAGATCCTTTGTATCCGAGGCAACCGTTCGAGGCAACTGGATCTTTTGGACAGGAGGGGGACCTCTAAGACACCCTATACTTGATGACCACGTTTGAGGCAACCAGTGAGGCGTACCCTAGGAGTGGCATGTGCTTGTGTGTTGTTTTTCAGTTATATTTATCTTGTATATGTTATTTTGTGAGCTACAGATTGGTTTTATTATTCATACATTCTTTCATGCATTTTTTAACAGTTAAGAGTGCGGAAAATAAATTGCGGAAATGTAAATCTAACTATTACAAGGCGCGGGTCTATACATCGCCAAAAGACAAAAACCCGTTTTGGTAAATAAGTGCGAGAATTTAAATAAAGCGGTAAAAATCCCTAATTAACTATTACATACTATGTACAGATACATAAATATAAAATAAGAAAATAAATACGCGCGAAAGAAAGAATCGGGAACGTCCTAAGGGTGTTGACCCTTTTTTAAGAAATAATTGAATTTTTGTCCTTTTTTGTAATTAATGAAATTAAAACTAATAACTAATTAATTAATTAATTAATTAATTAAGAAAATGTTTTTTGTATTTTTGTGTTTTTAATGAAAATAAAGAGAAAATAAATAGAAATTAAAAGTTAGCAAAAACCTAATTCTAAATTGGTTTTATTTATTGTAAAAAGTATTAAAGTTACTTAATTAAGCTAATTTAATTTACATTTATTTACAAAATAAGTTAATAAATAATAAAATGTTTTTTTTTTGTTTTTCTGAATTTTATGGGAAAAATTAGTTTGGGTTAATTAAACAATTAATAAAACTAATAATTAATAAAAGGGAAATTATAAAAGAAAAGAAAATAACAAGAGAAAAAAGAAAAGAAAATAAGAACCCAGGGGGTGTTGGACCCTTAGGGAGGTGAATCAGGAATTTAGGCCCATTGTCTCAAGCCCTTTTGACTTTTGAATCGTCCAGAGGCCTGTTGACCAGGGATCATGGTGTGGAGCACCCTTTGTCCTTTGGATTGATCTTTTGAGACACTTGGCGCGCATCTGTATGAGGCCTATGGTGGAACGCGTCTAGGAAGCTGCATGGGAATTTGTTAGAAAAAATAATATTGAGACTTGGGGGGACCTGGGAAAACTTACAACGCGGTATGATGGACCTTAGGACGTGGCAAGGGTTGCTTTAGCTTCAGAGTGTGGCAAAGAAGAGAGTCACGTTCTCCTTTTGGCCTGAAAATGCTTGCAACACTCCTTTTGATCTCACACTTTTTTTTGACACTTTTTGGATTTTGCTCTGGCCGTTTGTGCACACTCTCGGTTGTGAATGAGGCTTGCAAGGCTTGCATATATAGTAATGAGTGAGAATAAGTCACATTTAGGAGCCTTTAACCATTGCAATTAAGCTTTGGATTTTGTCTTAACCACCATTAAAGGCCTTTCAAAGCTTGTTCAAAATTTGAATTTTCATGCCTAAATGAGCTTAGCACGAAATTGGTAGGTTACAAATGCTTCATGAAGGCTATTCAAACCATAAGATACCATTTAATTAATTTTTTTAGATTTACTTGAATTATTATGGATTAAAATGAATTAAATCCATAAAAATTAAATAAAAATAGAAAAATAATTATTTGGTCTTGAAATTGATAATGGGACACGTGGGTGGCATGACAAGGCTGAATCAAGTGGAAAAAAGTGGGCCCTTTTGTCAAAAATTGAAGTTTCAAGGATAGTTGACTTTTGCCATTTCACAAAAATTTCCCAACTTCTCCAATGCATATCTTGCTCAATTTTGATCATATGAACATGTTCTTGGACATTTTGGAAAGGTCTTGAAGTCCTCTAACCAATGCCTTTGGTACCATGTCATTTTGAGTTACCAATCTCAAGTTATGGTCTTTGACTTAAAATGCCTTTTTGTCGACTTTTGAAAATGACCTATAATGTTGAAATTGGTAACTTTTTGTGAGAGCATTTCTTGGACTTGGAATGTGAAGATGAGTTGTAGGAAATGTCCTCCCCTTCAAAATGAGCATTGGATGGGATTTTTTTGATGAACCATGAAAAAGTTATGCTTTGGTCAAGTTACAGTTGACTTTTCAACTGTCCAAAAATGGAAACTTTTGCATCTTGATGATTTTTGAGCCATTCTTGTAGAATCATGATCAAGACTTGATAAAATGATGATTGTGGCTTCAAAATAAGATGTTGACCAAAAAATTTGACTTTTGACTGCCAAATGACAATTTTACCCCTACAGTTGATTGTAGAGCAAATAGGGTTTTTGATTGTGCAACTTGACCTTGTGAGCCTTGAAACTTGGCATATGGATGCTTGGCAATGTATATAGGCATATGGGACTTGATTGGGCCCTTGAAAACCTCAACTTCCTTTCAAGAACCAAAACCCTAATTTGACAGGCTTAGGAGGGTGGTTGAACTGTGCAACCCTTGAGTAGACTTGAGCAAATTGAGATGATGCTTGTCAAAACTTTGAAGAATATGGGAGGGCAAATTTTGGGGTACAGCAGTTGCCCCTGTTCAATCTTCTTAGATCTGAGGATGTAGATTGGCTTGCGTTCCTTTCGTGATCCGAAGGTGGAAGATGATTGAACACTAGAGTGCCCAGAAATTTGCACTCACATAGTAGAATATCATCAGTGTGATGTCGGGAATGGGCTTACAGATGCCATTTGGAGAGATGGTGGATAGGAGGATGGGCTTATAGATGCCATCTGGAGATGTGACAGAACCTTGTCGGGAATGGGCTTATAGATGCCATTTGGAGACTGTTGATAGGTGGATGGGCTTATAGATGCCATCTGGAGATGGTCTGTTGAATTGTAATTTTTGTAAGTTGAAAGAGGGAACCTGTGTAGGGTTGCCTGATGTTGAGCTCATGTAAAGATGCATCTTGGAAAGAAGGACACCTGTGTAGGGTTGAATGATGATGAGCTCGTGTAAAACTGCATCTGAAATGGAGAAGGAACCTGTGTAGGGTTACTTTGATGACGAGTCCGTGTAAAACCGCATCTAGAGCTGAGAAGGAAACCTGTGCAGGGTTTACTGATGACGAGTCCGTGTAAAACTACGTCTGGAGTTTGAGAAGGGAACCTGTGTGGGGTTACTGATGACGAGTCCGTGTAAAACTGCATCTTTGGGAAGAGAGAACCTGTGTAGGGTTTCTTTGACGACGAGCCCGTGTAAAACTACGTCTAGAGAGAGAGAACCCGTGTAGGGTTTCTTCGGGATAAGTTCGTGTAAAACTTCTGGATGAACCGGGGTAAGGTCATCTTGAGATAAGTCCGTGTAAGACTTTTGGAGGAACCGGGGTAAGGTTACTGCAGGATAAGTTCGTGTAAAACTTCTTGATGAACCGGGGTAAGTTCATCTTGAGATAAGTCCGTGTAAGACTTCTGGAGGAACCGGGGTAAGGTTACTGCAGGATAAGTTCGTGTAAAACTTCTTGATGAACCGGGGTAAGGTCATCTTGAGATAAGTCCGTGTAAGACTTCTGGAGGAACCGGGGTAAGGTTACTGCAGGATAAGTTCGTGTAAAACTTCTTGATGAACCGGGGTAAGGTCATATTGAGATAAGTCCGTGTAAGACTTCTGATGGAACCGGGGTAAGGTTACTGCAGGATAAGTTCGTGTAAAACTTCTGGATGAACCGGGGTAAGGTCATCTTGAGATAAGTCCGTGTAAGACTTCTGGAGGAACCGGGGTAAGGTTACTGCAGGATAAGTTCGTGTAAAACTTCTTGATGAACCGGGGTAAGGTCATCTTGAGATAAGTCCGTGTAAGACTTCTGGAGGAACCGGGGTAAGGTTACTGCAGGATAAGTTCGTGTAAAACTTCTTGATGAACCGGGGTAAGGTCATCTTGAGATAAGTCCGTGTAAGACTTCTTCTGAAAGAAAAGGAACCGGTGTAGGGTTACTTTGATGATAAGTCTGTGTAAGACTTCGTTTGAAAATTGAGAAGGAACCGGTGTAGGGTTGCCTGATGATGAGTTCGTGTAAAACTACATCTGAGGTTGAGAAGGAACCGGTGTAGGGTTGCCTGTTGATGAGCCCGTGTAAGACTTCTTCTGAAAGAAAAGGAACCGGTGTAGGGTTGCCTGAGGATGATCAATTAGATAATTGTCCTGTTTAGTTTCGGATATTAACCCATGATCAGTCGTCCATAGAGTTTTCCTGGCTTGTTACCGGTGTTGATCTGGAACTGTAAAGGTAGATGGTAATCATCTTTTGATTGACTTTTTTCTGAAAAGGAAAAGTATTAGTCGTATGCAATGTCATGATGCATGAACTGCATGATTTTAAGATGTTCTCAAAAATAAATGAGATTTGTGTTGTATGATGCGTATGTATGCTATAATGTATGGAGATGTGATGTTTATGAATGTATTCTCGTCTGGGAAAATAGATCCTTGACGAATGCCGGGAGTTTGTTGAATCCTGGGCTGATGTTGAAGAGTAGAGTTCTTCGTTTTCGCTGGGGATGATGATTGCAAGAACGAACTGGTAGGAGAAGATGACTCCGTTGGGGAATAATCCTGGTGAAGATATTACTCTGAGGAGAATCTACTATGTGGGAAGAGATACTTCGCTGAGGTTTTGATGATAACTCCACTGGGGATTCCGTTGATATGTTTTGTTGAGGATTCTGATGAACTCCGCTGGGGGGTAGGAAGAGCTTCGCCGAGGACGATCTTTCCGTGGTAATTAGCTGAGGATAACCCATTTATGAGCTCTGGTGGAGAATAACCGTCTGAATAAAGCCGGGGAGATGCGTTCGTACTCTGCAGGGTAAGCTTCCAGAATCTACTGGGGATAAGCTTCCAGAATCTACTGGGGAGATTGATCCAACTTTCCTGGGGAAACTTTTGGACTGCACTGGGGTGTCTGTATTCTGCCGGGGAACAATCTTATATTTCTGTCGAGGAATATTAAGACTGTCGGGGATGCTTGTTGAGGAACATCTGCATACTTCTGGAGAATATTGAGATTTTCTGGGGGTACCCAACTTCCTTAAGGCTGACAGTAGACTAACTCTGCTCGGGGAGAATGTTGCTGACTTGCTGGAGATACTGTGCCCTTTTTCGGGTTGATGGGAGACCAACTCTGCTCGGGGGGAGTGTTGTTGATTCTTGTCTTACTCTGTGGGGAGTGAAGATGTCTTGGTTACATTCTTCAGCTGAACATACCTTGGCACCTCGGTGGACAAAGCAACCAGATCGCTTAGACAATTTGTATTGCCCCTGTTTCTGTGGGAGAAGATACCTCTGGAGGCGCTTGATGACTGTCGGTTGATAAATCTTCTTTTGGTAGGCAAGTGACGAGATGACGGAACATAGTCATATGCTTTTGATCCCTAACTTTTGCCTGGACCGCCCTTTCGGGTTTTCAGTCCACCGGGATACCCATTTTTGTCCAAGCCGCCTTTTCAGGTTTTCGACTTGCCGGGTGTACAGATTTTTTTCATTTCATCCCTTATTTTTGTCCGAACCCTTTTGGTTCGCCGGGAAGCCCTTATTTTTGCCTAGGTGTGTCAACCTAGCGGGTCTTTGATTATGCGCAGTATTTTTTTGACTATGTCCACGCTCTTAGGATACAGGAAGTTGTCACTATCAGTAGTGCAATGTTACCATACCAGCAGAAGATCTTCGTTTGATCGTCCAATGCCCCAAGTGATCCAGATGGAGATTTGCCCCAAGCTGGTTGGCCTTTTGAGAGATTCTCCGAATCTTGACTTAACTGCCCCAGATGATGGACGATGATCATGCCATGCCCCTTGATTGGAAGTGCTTTTGTTCATTAGATATTCTTCGTGCGAATTTCTCTGTTGTTCGAACAAAAGGTCATATGCAAACAATGTTATATTAAAAATGCAAAGCTTATGTCTGTCCTGAAGTTTTTGAAAATGCAGTTTTTTCATAAAAACAAGTGAAATTTTTTGTAAACTGTGATGTCAACTCGTTATTTTACCGCAAGCCTTAAGGAGTCAGGATACCTTTTGGTAACAGTATGCTTTCGAACTAACCCATGCTTCAGCTAGGACTTTTAGGGGTTGTAGCGTGGCTTGGTTCACGGTTTAAGAAACAAAGGATAAAGGCTCAAATTTTATTTGTACCCACCCGTTCTTCGTGATGTTCTTCAAACCTAAACTCAGCTGATCGTGCGTTAGACCTTGTTTGAGTCTTCGTCCTGATATACCGGTGATGGTTCGGATGTTGACAATTTATTTAGAATAGGCAGTCATTCCTTTTTTGGTTGAGGGTTTGTAGAACCTCTTTCTTTTTTGATTTCGTTATCCCTGTTTTTTGCCTGAACTGTTTCTTTCATGATCACAGTCAGCGGGATGCCCCAGTTTTGTAAGTCTCCTTCATAGGTTTTGAATTAATGGGCTTTTATTATATTTTTTTTGGTAATGACTGCCTATCTTTATGATTATTCGGAAGCATCATTGTCTTTGATTTTGACAGGACTCCTTTGGTGCCATTCGTTGTGCACTTGGATCAACTGAGAAGACTACCCTGCCCCAGGTTATGATTAAGGGTTTTAATTTTCGAAAAGAAAAACTCCTACTTCTTTGTCTCAAAGGGGTTGACGAGGGATTATCTTCCTTATAACTCTAGTGTTTAGGAATTGAAACAATGCCTGTACCTCATCAGCGGGGTCTGTTCAAAAGCATATTGTAGATCGTGGTATCGTTTTCGTCATCCTCCCTCAAGAGGCTTAGAATTATTAATTGAGAGTTGACATCAAAAAATGAAAGCAGTTTAAATATAGCGAATGCGAATATATTGATTCAAAACAGACATATGCGATTCATTGATAAACTAAAAGAGTTTGACATGAACAAATGTTTGAACAATCAAAGAAAAATACAACTTGAACATTCGAATGAACAAAAGCTTCTTAGTTTACACTAGTCATCTCAGATGGAAGATTCTCAGCAGAAGATTTTCATTTTGCCACCCGACATGAACTCCAGCACCCTTCCGTCGATCAAGTCCTGGATCTTGTTCCTCAAGCTCTAATAGTCGTCAGTGTCATTACCAGGACTGTCAGAATGGTAGGCACACCTTTCATCAGGATTGTACTTTAGGGAGGTTATGTTGAGCTTCTTAGGAGGATCCTTTAAAGCAATCAGCTTGGGCTCCAACAGGCATTTCAGTATTAGTGAGGATGGCACACCAGTCTCTGAGAAATGTCTTCCATACGTATTTCGCTTACGCCGATTACCCTGTTGACGCTGATGAGGTTGATGTTGGGCTTGTGACCCCGAAGCAAACTGAGGAGCTTTTCCCTTGTCTTCTTGCCCCACAGGTGGTTGAATGATGGCTTGCTCTTCAACCTTAGATGTTTGCCCCAGTTGGTTATCCTGGAGCAGTTGGTTAACGAGAACCCTGAGCTCTCCTTGTCTTTGAGATAAGTCTTGGATAAGAGCCATTTGCCACAGCATCTGGGTTCTCATTGTATCCACCTCAGCTTGTAGACGTTTTAGCCGTTCGTCCCTATCGTCTTCAGGACTGTTCCTGAGCAAAGTCCCCATGAGGAGTGTTCTCAGCTCTTCCTGCCCCTTGGATAGGTTTAAGAGGATTGCATTGAACCGAGTCTCTTGAGCATAAAGATCCTGATTGTCTTGTTGGGAAGCCATTGCTGAAATAAACAGCGAAGAAGGTAAGTGACCTGTCAAAAGGGTACCTGCAATGCAATGATTTGTATGTATGCATGCAATGCATTCAAGGATCTCGCGGGGTAAACAAGAAAATTGTTAGAATTTGAATCCGGTTGCTTGATTGAAGGAACTTCATGTTGCTGAGAGTCCTTCTTCAAGAGTCAAGGCTCACCATATCGAGTGGGTCATAGCCCCTGTGATCGGTGGAAATAGAACTGATTGTTTTTAGCTAGTTTCGCGAAATGTCGCCGTAAGCAAGAGTCGCCATCGTCTTTTATGTTCTCCAACATGGAAAGGACAAAAGCACAGCAAAATTCCTTATTCGAGAATGTTTCTCAGTTCGGGAGGTAGATTTATAGAAAGGGAAGGTGTTAGCACCCTTTCTATCCGTGGTTATCCACGGGCTCTTAGGTACTTGCTCATATGTTTTCAAAAATTGTTTGCTTTTCAAGTGTATGTGGGTTTTGAAAAAGTTTCGTTTGAAAAATTTCTAAGTAACTCTTGTATCTGTCCTCAAGAGTGTATGAAAAATTTGTTTGAAAACCTTTTGAAAGTGTCAGTGCGAAAAGTATTTTTGTTTATTTTGAAAAGAGCAAGTACCCATGAGATCTACCTACTCTAAGGAATTAAGCTGTGTAAGAATCCTTTAGACAGTACTATCCCACTATTGAGAAGTAGGTAGCACCGTCGTTGGAGTTATTCGGGTCAATTCGATTATAGGGACATGTGTGGTCACCAAAGCAATAGTAGGACGCCTTAGCGGTAACCCTAATGTCCTAGATCCTTGTTATCCAAGGCAACCGTTTCGAGGCAAATGGATCTTTAGACAGGAGGGCGACCTCTAAAACACCCTATACTTGACGACCACCTCGAGGCAACCAGTGAGGCGTACCCTAGGAGTGGCATGTGCGAGTGTGTCAGGATTCAGTTAAGTTATCTTTGCACATGTTATGGTGAGCTATGGGTTGATTTTAATTTCAGAGATAAGTCTTGTCATGCATAGCCTAATTAGCATACATCTAACAGTTAATAGTTGCGGAATTTAAATTGCGGAAATTAAATCTAAACTATTACAAGGCGTCGGGTATTTACATCGCCAAAAACAAACCCTTTAATTTAAATTGCGGAAAGTAAAATAAAGCAATAAATAAATAAAGTCCTAATTAAAGTTATTACATTCCGGAAGCAAGTACAATAATATGGAAAAATGGATCGCGTGCGGGAAATTAAATTGGATGCGAGTTTTTTGGGTTTTGACCCTTTTTTGAAAGAAAGTTATTTTTTTGGTTATTTTTGAATTAAATGGAATTAAATTAAATGAACAATTAAATTAAATTAAATAATGAACATATTTTTGGATTTTTGAGTTTTTAAAGAAATAAAGTAAATTGAATTAATGCTAATAAAAATATAATATTCTAAATTGATTTTAAATATTACAAAAAATATTAAAAGTTAAATCTAATTAAAGCTAAATTGATTAAATTAATTTATTTACAAAAATAAAAGTGATGAAGTTAATTTTAATAAATAAAATATTTTTTGTGTTTTTGATTTTATTAGGAAAAAATGTTAATTGGTTAGTGATTAATAAAAATAATAACGATTAATTAATTAAAGGAACATAATACAAATAGAGAGAGAGTTTAGGAGTATACGAGCCTGATTGGAGGGGTGAAACAGTTATTGGCGTCATGTGTAAACTGTTTTGTTTTGGCCATTTGTGTTTTGACTTTTGGTCATTTGTATTCTGGCCTCAACGTTCCTTAACCTTCTCAAGATGTCTGCCTCGCCATGTATTGGTGTCATGTGTAAGCTGTTCTATTTTGGCCATTTGGCTTTTGGCCATTTATGTTCTGGCCTCAACGTTCCTTAATGAACCTGCATGAGATCCTGTCTAAAATCTTCAGTGTTGAATCTCATGAACACATTAAATAAAATCATAAAATGCAAATAAAGCCAATATATGAAGAAATTTAATGTTTAGGCACAATATGGCATGTATGAATGATTATACCCTTTTGATCATGGAGATCAAATCAATCTTACCCTTACTGGAAAATTAGTGACATGAATGCTTTTATGCCCTTTTGATCATGGAGATCAAGCCAGCCTTACCCTTACTGAAGAAGTAGTGAGGTGTTGGTTTGTAACTGAGATGACTTGTTTGTAGTGAGATGTTGGTTTGTAACTAGGATGGATTGTTTGTAGTGAGAGAGGAATTTGTAATAAGGATTTCAAGGTTTTAGGGTTTTTGAAAGAATTTGATATTCTAACAGTGTTGTGACAAAGTTTTTTTTTCTTTTTTCTCCTCCCTGGTTTGTGTGAAAAGAAGGTGATTATATAATGGAAATTAGGGTAAAGAAAATGGGCTTTGAATGTGCAATTAGGCCTCCAATGTTCACTTGAGTTCGTCACTTTCCAGGCTAAATCGCAGGGACTTAAGTGCAATTTTTGAAGTTGAAATGTGAACACAAAATGTAGCTGATATCGAGAACTAACTCCTGTCCGAAAATCAGATCAATCGGATAAATGGTGATTTAGTTATGAATTTTTGAAGTTTCAGCTCAGACAAACTTATTTTGGGCTCCAGTGTCGACTCTGACACGTTCTTCAATAAAAACTGGTATTGATCGGTGCATAATTTGGTCTCGACTTTTGAAGAAAAGTTGTAGATCTCTGAGTCAGTGACCTTGTGTAAAAATATGAGCCCAATCTGATAAAAATTGACCGAGTTATGAATTTTCGAAGTTTCGACCCAGATGAAATATTCAGCATTCAGGATTTTCGGCGCGTCGCGAACTCTGAGCAAAAAATGAAGGCCTTTTGGATACTGTTTGAACTTAATACCTTCTGTGAAAATGTAGCCAACTCAATTTTTGAAATTTTGGCGCCAGAACCAGCTCGATACGATGAAAATCGACCAAGTTATGATTTTCTGAACATGACGCAAATAAACTTTTGTCACAAATTTTCTGTACGAAAATACTTGATAAATCCATATTTTTGAAGACTTTCTGATTGAAATTGGCTTCTAGTCGTGAGAGATGAAAATGTAGATAATATCAAGACGGAATTTTGGCCACCGGAACAGGTTCAAAACGGGCCACGATCTTCAAGTTATGAATTTTTTAGCGCGTAAAATTTGCACTTTCAGCACACTTTTTTCACCATATTTCTTCGAGAAAACTCATACAGTCGGATACCTTCTGAATTTGAGCATACGTTATCAGAGATATCTTGATGAAAGAACACCTGAATATGACGCGCCGGGTTGGACTTGTGAATTTTTCTTTAAATGTTTTGGGAAATATGGGAGGACAAATTTTGGGGTACAACAGTTGCCCCTGTTCAATCTTCTTAAACCTGAGGATATAGATTGGCTTTCGGGCCTTTCGTGATCCGAAGGTGGAAGATGATTGAACACTAAAGTTCCCAGAAATTTGCACTCGCATGGTGTAGTATCAGCATGGTGATGTCGGGAATGGGCTTACAGATGCCATTTGGAGATATGATGGATAGGAGGATGGGCTTATAAATGTCATCTGGAGATGTGACAGAACCTTGTCGGGAATGGGCTTATAGATGCCATTTGGAAATGTAATGGATAGTTGAATCTGAATAAGAAATAGAATAACTTCCGTGTTTGGAGCATATATAGTCTATATCTAATTGCTTACGTCTGAATAAATAGTAGACTGACCGTCGCGTCTGGGGTATATCCATACTGTGTTTGAATGAGTGACAGAATGTCATCCGAATGGATCTGGACTGTCTTTTGAATGAATCTGGACTAAACAATAGAATGGCATCCGGGTCTGGAGCATCTCTAAGTTGTCTTTAGAGGTTTGAATCTGAATAAGCAGTAGAAAAGCATCCGGATCTGGAGCATCTCTAAGCTATCTCTGAAGAGAAGTCTAAATGAGCAATAGAACATCATCCGCGTCGGGAGCATCTCTAAGCTATTTCTGAAAGGAAATCTGGAATAAGTATCAGAATGTCTCCATGCCTGGGTCACATCTGAACTATCTCTAGGAGGAGTCTGGAATAGGTATCGGAATGTTGCCATGCCTGGGTCACATCTGAACTATCTCTAGAAGGAGTCTTGAATAAGCAAAAGAACAACATCCATATCTGGAGCATTTCCACGCTATCTCTGAATAAGCAAAAGAACAGCATCCATATCTGGAGCATCTCTCAGCTATCTCTGGAAGGAAACTCTTGAATAAGCAAAAGAATAACATCCATATCTGGAGCATTTCTAAGCCATCTCTGAAGAGAAAATCTGAATAAGCAAAAGAACAACATCCATCTTTGGAGCATTTCCAAGCTATATCTGAAAGGAAACTCTTGAATAAGCAAAAGAATAACATCCATATCTGGAGCATTTCTAAGCCATCTCTGAAGAGAAAATCTGAATAAGCAAAAGAACAACATCCATCTCTGGAGCATTTCCAAGCTATATCTGAAAGGAAACTCTTGAGTAAGCAAAAGAATAACATCCATATCTGGAGCATTTCTAAGCCATCTCTGAAGAGAAAATCTGAATAAGCAAAAGAGCAGCATCCATCTCTGGAGCATTTCCAAGCTATATCTGAAAGGAAACTCTTGAATAAGCAAAAGAATAACATCCATATCTGGAGCATTTCTAAGCCATCTCTGAAGAGAAAATCTGAATAAGCAAAAGAACAGCATCCATCTCTGGAGCATTTCCAAGCTATATCTGAAAGGAAACTCTTGAATAAGCAAAAGAATAACATCCATATCTGGAATGTTTCTAAGCTATCTCTGAATCTCTTTAATGTAGATATGCCCTGGCCAGATACAGGTATCGAATCCACAATTAATCGCTCACAGATATGCCCTGGCTAGATACAGGTATTGAATCCGGAACTGCGACAGTTGATAGTAATCATCTTTGGATTGACCTTTTTCCTGAAAAGGCAAAACATCAGTTGTATGCAATGTCATGATGCATGAGGTCATGATGTTCAAACATAAATGAGATAGTGTCGTATGCACTTTATCATGTATGTAAGCAGGATGTATAAAATGTGATATGTTTATGAATGTGTTTTCGTCTAGGAAAATAAATCCTTGACGAATGCTGGGAGCTTGTTAAATCCTGGGCTGATGTTGAAGAGTGGAGTTCTTCGTCTCCGCTGGGGACGGATGATGACAAGAATAAACTGGTAGGAGAAGATGACTCTGTTGGGGGATAAACTTGGTGGAGAGATTACTCTGCGGGGAATTATTCTGTGGGAAGAGAGATACTTTGCTGAAATTTTAATGAGAACTCCGCTGGGGATTCCGTTGATAAGTTCTGCTGAGGATTTGATGAACTCCGTTGGGGGATAGGAAGAACTTCGTCGAGAACGATCCTTTCGTGGTAATTAGCTGAAGATAACCCAGTTATAGGCTCTGGTGGGGAATAATCTTATGAATAAAGTCGGGGAGAGATATTTGTACTCTGCAGGTGATAAGCTTCCAGAATCTACTGGGGAGGATGATTCAACTCTCCTGGGGAAACTTTTGGACTGTACTGGGGGAATGGCTCCACTGGGGCGTCTTGTATTATGTCGGGGAACAATCTTATATTAAGATTGCCGGGGATGCTTGCTTAGGAACATCTGTATACTCCGCTGGGGAATATTGAGATTTACTGGGGATACCCACTTCCTTAAGGCTGACAGTAGGCGAACTCTGCTTGGAGAGAGTGTCGCTGACTTGTTGGAGATATTGTGCCTTTTCAGGGCTGATTGGGAGACCAACTCTACTTGGGGAGAGTATTGCTGAATCCTGCCTGACTCTGCGGGGAGTGGAGGTAACTTGGTCATATTCTTCGGCTGAACTTACCTTGGCACCTTGGTGAACAGAGCAGCTTGTACGGTTCGGCCAATTCTTACTTCCCCAGTTCCCGCGGGAGAAGATACCTGTGGAGGTGATTGACAAATCTTCTGGTAGACAGGTGACGAGATGATAGGACATAGTCGTACGCTTTGATCCCTAATTTTTGCCTGGACCGCCCTTTCGAGTTTTCAGTCCACCGGGATACCCATTTTTGCCCAAGCCGACTTTTCAGGTTTTCGACTTGCCGGGTGTACAGATTTTTTCATTTTCATCCCTTATTTTTGCCCGAACCCTTTTGGTTCGCCGGGAAGCCCTTATTTTTGCCTAGGTGTGTCAACCTAGCAGGTCTTTAATTATGCGCAGTATTTTTTCGACTATGTCCACGTTCTCAGAATGCAGGGAGTTGTCATTGTCAGTAGTGTGGAGTTGTCAGACCACCAGAAGATCTTCGTTTGATCGTCCAATGCCCCAAGTGATCCAGATGGAGATTTGCCCCAAGCTGGTTGGCCTTTCGAGAGATTCTCCGAATCTTGACTTAACTGCCCCAGATGACGGATAATGATCATGTCGTGCCCCTTGATTGAAAGTGTTTCTTCCATTTGAGATGACCTTTTTGTTGAGAAGATTCTTGTTCACTAGATATTCATCGTGCAAATTTCTCTGCTGTTTGAACAAATAGTCATATGCAAACAATGTTATTTAAAAATGCAAAGCTTATGTCTGTCTTGAAGTTTTTGAAAATGCATTTTTCAGTAAAACAAGCAAGTTTTGTAAAATGTGATGTCAACTTAAGATTTTACAGCGAACCCTATAGGAGTCAGGATACCTTTGGTAACAGTATGCTTTCGAACTAACCCATGCTTCAGCTAGGACTTTTAAGGGTTATAACGTGGCCTGGTTCACGGTTTAAGAAACAAAGGATAAAGGCTCAAATTTTATTTCTACCCACCTGCTCTTCGTGATGTTCTTCAAACCTAAACTCAGCTGATCGTGCGTTAGACCTTGTTTGAATCTTTGCTCTGATATTCCAGTGATGGTTCGGATGTTGAAAGTTTATTTTGAATAGGCAGTCATTTCCTTTTTGTTGAGGGTTTTGTAGGACCTCTTTCTTTTTGATTTTATCATCCCTGTCTTTTTGCCTGAACTGTTTCTTTTGTGATTACAGTCAGCGGGATGCCCCAGTTTTGTAAGTCTCCTTCATAGGTTTTGACTTAATGGGCTTTTAGTTTGAGAGATTATGACTGCCAGTCTTTATGATTATTCGGAACCATCATCGTCTTTTGTTTTGTAAGGACTTCTTTGGTGCCATTCGTTGTGCACTTGGATCAACTGAGAGAACTACCCTGCCCCAGGTTGTGATTTAAGGGTTTTAATTTTTGAAAAGAAAAACTCCAACTTACTTGGCTCATAGGGGTTGACGAGGGATTATCTTCCTTATAACTCCAGTGTTTAGGATTTGAAACAATGCATGTACCTCATCAGCAGGGTCTGTTCAAAAGCATACTGTAAATATCGTGGTATCGTTTTCGTCATCCTCCCTCAAGAGGCTTAGAATTTAATCGAGAGTTGACATCAAAAATGAAAGCAGTTTGAATATAGAGAATGCGATCATATTGATTCAAAACAGACATATGCGATGCATTGATAAAGTAAAAGAGTTTAACATGAACAAATGTTTGAACAATTAAAAGGAAATTACAAATCGAAAATTCCAATGAACAAAAAGTCTTCTCGTCTAGGGATAGTAGAAGAACTTGACTTGACCATCTTGGGTGAATTCCACTGCTCCTTCATCAATCAGGTCCTGGATCTTGTTCTTCAGAGTCCAACAGTCGTTGGTGTCGTGTCCAGGACTGTCAGAATGGTACGCACATCTCACACTCGGGTTATACCTAGAAGAGGAAGTATTGGGATTCTTAGGAGGGTCCCTTAATGTGATCAGATTCAATCTCAACAGGCGTTGTAAGGCTTGAAACAGCGACATGTTGAGCTGGGTGAATTGCCTCCTAGGCTTGTCTGGCTTGCTCTGATCAACCCGTTGTTCTTGGAGAGGTCGTTGTTGGACCTGTGAAGTAGCAGCAGCTTGGAGAGGCCTATTTATTAAACAAAACCTTTGACTTCTTGGAGGCTGATTACCGGTTTGGTCCCCAACCTTGACTACTTGCTTCATACTGTCTCGCTGAAGCTGGTGAGGTTGATGCTGAATTTGTGACCCTGAAGCAAGTTGAGGAGCTTTTCCCTTGTCTTCTTGTCTCAAAGGGAATTTAATGATGACTGGCTCTTCAACCTTAGATGTTTGCCCCAGTTGGTTATCCCGAAGCAGTTGGTTGACGAGAGCCCTGAGCTCTTCTTGTCTTTGAGCTAAGTCTTGAATGAGAGTCATCTGCCCCAACATCTGGGTTCTCATTGTATCCACCTCAGCTTGCAGATGTTTCAGCTGTTCATCCTTACTGTCTTCTGGGCTGTTTCTGACCAAAGTCCCCGTGAGGAGTGTTCTCAGCTCTTCCTGTCCCTTGGATAGATTTAGGAGGATTTCCCCGAACTGAGTCTCTTGAGTACGAAGCTCCTGATTATCTTGTTGGCAAGCCATTGCTGAAATAAACAGCAAGGAAGGTAAGTGACCTGTAAAAAGGGGTACCTGTAATGCAATGATATGTATGTATGCAATGTTTTCAAGGATCTCGTGGGGTAAACAAGAAAATTTGTTAGAATTTGAATTTCGTAGCTTGATTGAAGGAACTTCATGTTGTTGAGAGTCCTTCTTCAAGAGTCAAGGCTCACCATATCGAGTGGGTCATAGCCCCTAACTCAAGTTATCAACCTTGGCTAGAGGAAAATAAATCCCCTTTGCCCCTTGCTAGACGTTTGATTCATCATGACCTGTATCACAGACCCTTGAGATCCTTGAAACGGGTTAGTCCTTATGCAGGATGTATGCAATGGTTTGATGTTATGCTATGCATGGAGTGATGTAGGTAGGCCCTATAATGAGCCCAGATTAAGGACTGTAAACAAACCCTGCAAGAGACTCATGTGTCAGATAACAAGAACATGCAAGTGATTAGGTTTGAAGGCACACAAGTCACACAAGACAGCCCTTAGAGTTTAGGCCAGCATGAAGTTTAGGTACTACCCTCTTTTAGTTTTGTTGGTTAAGACCTGTCCTAGAAAATAGTAACTGGGTTCTAGAGGATCTCAATATCACTGACTACCCTCAATCAGTCATAACTCCAGCTTCGCAATCTTTTCTTGCGGCCAGAACCATCGCGAGAGTTTAGCCTCAATGGGTGTAGCATACTGCTACTGTTCTGTGGCCAAGTTGGGTCAAATTAGGGTTCTAAGGTCGGTTGGTGCTTAATGACTCCTCAGAAGACCCATATTCTCCTTGTTGCAACACAAGGGATATCGGTACAGACCAAGGTGTCACACCAATGTAGCCACTGCTTCACCCGTGTCGGTCTACGCCGGACAGGTCCCTCACAACTTATGCTACCTAAAAGGGTGTCCCCAGATCCGGGTTAGGATCAATGAAACTCTGATGCAATGCCCACAAATATAAAGCAATCAAGACATACAATTGAAAACATAAGAGTGGTTTAATCCTAAGGTACACCTCACTTTTATAGTGTCCCCAGCAGAGTCGCCAATTCTGTGATCGGTGGAAATAGAACTGACTGTTTTTAGCTGGTTTCGCGAAATATCGTGGTAAGAAAGAGTCGCCACCGTCTTTTATGTTCTCCAACATGGAAAGTACAAAAGCACAGCAAAATTCCTTATTCGAGAATGTTTCTCGGTTCGGGAGGTAGATTTATAGAAAGGGAAGGTGTTAGCACCCTTTCTATCCGTGGTTATCCACAGGCTCTTAGGTACTTGCTCTTATGTTTTCAAAAATTGTTTGCTTTTCAAGTGTATGTGGGTTTTGAAAAAGTTTCGTTTGAAAAATTTCTAAGTAACTCTTGTATCTGTCCTCAAGAGTGTATGAAAAATTTGTTTGAAAACCTTTTGAAAGTGTCAGTGCGAAAAGTATTTTTGTTTATTTTGAAAAGAGCAAGTACCCATGAGATCTACCTACTCTAAGGAATTAAGCTGTGTAAGAGTCCTTTAAACAGTACTATCCCACTATTGAGAAGTAGGTAGCATCATCGTTGGAGTTATTCGGGTCAATTCGATTATATGGACATGTGTGGTCACCAAAGTAATAGTAGGACGCCTTAGCGGTAACCCTAATGTCCTAGATCCTTTTTATCCGAGGCAACCGTTTCGAGGCAAATGGATCTTTAGACAGGAGGGCGACCTCTAAAACACCCTATACTTGACGACCACCTCGAGGCAACCAGTGAGGCGTACCCTAGGAGTGGCATGTGCGAGTGTGTCAGGATTCAGTTAAGTTATCTTTGCACATGTTATGGTGAGCTACGGGTTGATTTTAATTTCAGAGATAAGTCTTGTCATGCATAGCCTAATTAGCATACATCTAACAGTTAATAGTTGCGGAATTTAAATTGCGGAAATTAAATCTAAACTATTACAAGGCGTCGGGTATTTACATCGCCAAAAACAAACCCTTTAATTTAAATTGCGGAAAGTAAAATAAAGCAATAAATAAATAAAGTCCTAATTAAAGTTATTACATTCCGGAAGCAAGTACAATAATATAGAAAAATGGATCGCTTGCGGGAAATTAAATTGAATGCGAGTTTTTTGGGTTTTGACCCTTTTTTGAAAGAAAGTGATTTTTTTGGTTATTTTTGAATTAAATGGAATTAAATTAAATGAACAATTAAATTAAATTAAATAATGAACATATTTTTGGATTTTTGAGTTTTTAAAGAAATAAAGTAAATTGAATTAATGCTAATAAAAATCTAATATTCTAAATTGATTTTAAATATTGCAAAAAATATTAAAAGTTAAATCTAATTAAAGCTAAATTGATTAAATTAATTTATTTACAAAAATAAAAGTGATGAAGTTAATTTTAATAAATAAAATATTTTTTGTGTTTTTGATTTTATTAGGAAAAAATGTTAATTGGTTAGTGATTAATAAAAATAATAACGATTAATTAATTAAAGGAACATAATACAAATAGAGAGAGAGAGTTTAAGAGTATACGAGCCTGATTGGAGGGGTGAAACAGTTATTGCCGTCATGTGTAAACTGTTTTGTTTTGGCCATTTGTGTTTTGGCTTTTGGCCATTTGTATTCTGGCCTCAACGTTCCTTAACCTTCTCAAGATGTCTGCCTCGCCATGTATTGGTGTCATGTGTAAGCTGTTCTATTTTGGCCATTTGGCTTTTGGCCAATTGTGTTCTGGCCTCAACGTTCCTTAATGAACCTGCATGAGATCCTGTCTAAAATCTGCAGTGTTGAATCTCATGAACACATTAAATAAAATCATAAAATGCTAATAAAACCAATATATGAAGAAATTTAATGTTTAGGCACAATATGGCATGTATGAATGATTATACCCTTTTGATCATGGAGATCAAATCAATCTTACCCTTACTGGAAAATTAGTGACATGAATGCTTTTATGTTCTTTTGATCATGGAGATCAAGTCAGCCTTACCCTTACTGAAGAAGTAGTGAGGTGTTGGTTTGTAACTGAGATAACTTGTTTGTAGTGAGATGTTGGTTTGTAACTGGGATGGCTTGTTTGTAGTGAGAGAGGGATTTGTAATAAGGATTTCAAGGTTTTAGGGTTCTTGAAAGAATTTGATATTCTAACAATGTTGTGACAAAGTTTTTTTTTCTTTTTTCTCCTCCCTGGTTTGTGTGAAAAGAAGGTGATTATATAATGAAAATTATGTTAAAGAAAATGGGCTTTGAATGTGCAATTAGGTCTCCAATGTTCACTTGAGTTCGTCACTTTCCAGGCTAAATCGCAGGGACTTAAGTGCAATTTTTGAAGTTGAAATGTGAAAACAAAATGTAGCCGACATCGAGAACTAACTCCTGTCCGAAAATCGGCTCAATCGGATAAAAGGTGAATTAGTTATGAATTTTTGAAGATTCAGCTCAGACAAACTTATTTTGGGCTCCAGTGTCGACTCTGACACGTTCTTTAATAAAAAACTGGTATTGTTCGGTGCATAATTTGGTCTCGACTTTTGAAGAAAAGTTGTAGATATCTGAGTCAGTGACCTTGTGTAAAAATATGAGCCTAATTTGATAAAAATTGACCGAGTTATGAATTTTCTAAGTTTCGGCCCAGATGAAATAATATTCAGCATTCAGGATTTTCGGCGCGTCGCGCACTCTGAGCAAAAAATTAAGGCCTTTTGAATACTGTTTGAACTCAATACCTTCTGTGAAAATGTATCAAACTCAATTTGTGAAATTTAGGCGCCAGAACCAGCTCGATACGATGAAAATCGACCAAGTTATGATTTTCTGAACATGACGCAAATAAACTTCTGTCACAAATTTTCTGTACGAAAATACTTGATAAATCCATATTTTTGAAGACTTTCTGATTGAAATTGGCTTCCAGCCGTGAGAGATGAAAATGTAGATAATATCAAGACGGAATTTTGGCCACCGGAACGGGTTCAAAAAGGGCCACGATCTTCAAGTTATGAATTTTTTAGCGCGTAAAAACTGCACTTTCAGCACACTTTTTTCACCATATTTCTTCGAGAAAACTCATACAGTCGGATACCTTCTGAATTTGAGCATACGTTATCAGAGATATCTTGGTGAAAGAACACCTGAATATGACGCGCCGGGTTGGACTTGTGAATTTTTCTTGAAATGTTTTGGGAAATATGGGAGGGCAAATTTTGGGGTACAACAGCCCCTGACTCAAGTCATCAACCTTGGCTAGAGGAAAGTAAATCCCCTTTGCCCCTTGCTAGACATCATAACCTGCATCACAAACCCTTGAGATCCTTGAAATGGATTAGTCTTTATGTAGGATGATGGCATGATGTTATGCTATGCGTGGAGTGATGTACGTAAACCCTGTTATGAGCCCAGATTAAGGACTGTAAATAAAACCTGCAAGGAACTCATGTTGTTAGATTACAAGTATGCAAGTAGTTCAAGTTTGAAGGCACACAAGTCACACAAGACAGCCCTTAGAGTTTAGGCCAGCATGAAGTTTGGGGTACTACCCTCTTGAAGTTGGTGGGATCAAAAACCTGTCCTATCAAAAGTAACCGGGTTCTAAGGAGCTCAATATCATAGGGTTGTTTTCTATGTTCATTGTTTTGATTTAGCCACTGAACTGGCAATCAAAATATTCCAAGAAAACAACCCTCAATGAGTGTAGTATCGAGTATCTACCAACTTCGGACTGCACCGAAGTCGGTCATCTCACTACCCCTAAAGAGGCCAGGAGGGTCAAGTAAGGTTCCTAAGGTCAATTGATGCTTCACGATACCACGCGGCGGCCCCGTACTCTCCTTGACTTGACTCAAGGGTTACCGGTACTCACCAAAGTTCCACATCAACGTAGCAAACTGCTTCAACCGTGTCGGTATACCCCGCACAGTTCCCTCACAGTTTTGTTGCTACTTTCTAAAAGGTATCCCCCAGATCCGAGTTAGGATCTATGAAACTCCCAAAACAGGCCCACAATATTAAAGCAAACAGAGCAAGCAATTGAAAACATAAGAGTGGTCTAATTCCTAAGGTACACCTCACTTATTAGTGTCCCCAGCAGAGTCGCCAGTTCTGTGATCGGTGGAAATAGAACTGACTATTTTTTAAGTTGGTTCGCGAAATGTCGCGGTAAGCAAGAGTCGCCACCGTCTTTTATGTTCTACAACATGGAAAAGACAAAAGCACAGCAAAATTCCTTATTCGAGAATGTTTCTCGGTTCGGGAGGTAGATTTATAGAAAGGGAAGGTGTTAGCACCCTTTCTATCCGTGGTTATCCACAGGCTCTTAGGTACTTGCTCACTCTATATTTTCAAAAATTGTTTGCTTTTCAAGTGTGTGTGGGTTTTGAAAAAGTTTCGTTTGAAAAATTTCTAAGTAACTCTTGTATCAGTCCTCAAGAGTGTATGAAAAATTTGTTTAAAAACTTTTAGAAAGTGTGAGTGCGAAAAGTTGTTTTGTTTGTTTGAAAAGAGCAAGTACCCAGGAGAATCTACCTACTCTAAGGAATTAGGCTGTGTAAGAGTCCTTTAGATAGTGCTATCCCACCATTGAGGGGTAGGTAGCACCATCGTTGGAGGTGTTCGGGTCAATTCGATTATCGGGACAGTGTGGTCACCGAAGCAATGGTAGGACACCTTAGAAGTAACCCTAATGTCCTAGATCCTTTGTATCCGAGGCAACCGTTCGAGGCAACTGGATCTTTTGGACAGGAGGGGGACCTCTAAGACACCCTATACTTGATGACCACGTTCGAGGCAACCAGTGAGGCGTACCCTAGGAGTGGCATGTGCTTGTGTGTTGTTTTTCAGTTATATTTATCTTGTATATGTTATTTTGTGAGCTACGGATTGGTTTTATTATTCATACATTCTTTCATGCATTTTTTAACAGTTAGGAGTGCGGAAAAATAAATTGCGGAAATGTAAATCTAACTATTACAAGGCGCGGGTCTATACATCGCCAAAAGACAAAAACCCGTTTTGGTAAATAAGTGCGAGAATTTAAATAAAGCGGTAAAAATCCCTAATTAACTATTACATACTATGTACAGATACATAAATATAAAATAAGAAAATAAATACGCGCGAAAGAAAGAATCGGGAACGTCCTAAGGGTGTTGACCCTTTTTTAAGAAATAATTGAATTTTTGTCCTTTTTTGTAATTAATGAAATTAAAACTAATAACTAATTAATTAATTAATTAAGAAAATGTTTTTTATATTTTTGTGTTTTTAATGAAAATAAATAGAAATTAAAAGTTATCAAAAACCTAATTCTAAATTGTTTTTATTTATTGTAAAAAGTATTAAAGTTAATTAATTAAGCTAATTTAATTTAATTTACATTTATTTACAAAATAAGTTAATAAATAATAAAATGTTTTTTTTTTGGTTTTTCTGAATTTTATGGGAAAAATTAGTTTGGGTTAATTAAACAATTAATAAAACTAATAATTAATAAAAGGGAAATTATAAAAGAAAAGAAAATAAAAAGAGAAAAAAGAAAAGAAAATAAGAACCCAGGGGGTGTTGGACCCTTAGGGAGGTGAATCAGGAATTTAGGCCCATTGTCTCAAGCCTTTTTGACTTTTGAATCGTCCAGAGACGTGTTGACCAGGGAGCATGGTGTGGAGCACCCTTTGGCCTTTGGATTGATCTTTTGAGACACTTGGCGCGCATCTGTATGAGGCCTATGGTGGAACGCATCTAGGAAGCTGCATGGGAATTTGTTAGAAAAAATAATATTGAGACTTGGGGGGACCTGGGAAAACTTACAGCGCGGTATGATGGACCTTAGGACGTGGCAAGGGTTGCTTTAGCTTCAGAGTATGGAAAAGAAGAGAGTCACGTTCTCCTTTTGGCCTGAAAATGCTTGCAACACTCCTTTTGATCTCACACTTTTTTTTGACACTTTTTGGATTTTGCTCTGGCCGTTTGTGCACACTCTCGGTTGTGAATGAGGCTTGCAAGGCTTGCATATATAGTAATGAGTGAGAATAAGTCACATTTAGGAGCCTTTAACCATTGCAATTAAGCTTTGGATTTTGTCTTAACCACCATTAAAGGCCTTTCAAAGCTTGTTCAAAATTTGAATTTTCATGCCTAAATGAGCTTAGAACGAAATTGGTAGGTTGCAAATGCTTCATGAAGGCTATTCAAACCATAAGATACCATTTAATTAATTTTTTTAGATTTACTTGAATTATTATGGATTAAAATGAATTAAATCCATAAAAATTAAATAAAAATAGAAAAATAATTATTTGGTCTTGAAATTGATCATGGGACACGTGGGTGGCATGACAAGGCTGAATCAAGTGGAAAAAAGTGGGCCCTTTTGTCAAAAATTGAAGTTTCAAGGATAGTTGACTTTTGCCATTTCACAAAAATTTCCCAACTTCTCCAATGCATATCTTGCTCAATTTTGATCATATGAACATATTCTCGGACATTTTGGAAGGGTCTTGAAGTCCTCTAACGAATGCCTTTGGTCCCATGTCATTTTGAGTTACCAATCTCAAGTTTGGTCTTTGACTTAAAATGCCTTTTTGTTGACTTTTGAAAATGACCTATAATGTTGAAATTGGTAACTTTTTGTGAGAGCATTTCTTGGACTTGGAATGTGAAGATGAGTTGTAGGAAATTTCCTCCCCTTCAAAATGAGCATTGGATGGGATTTTTCTGATGAACCATGAAAAAGTTATGCTTTGGTCAAGTTACAGTTGACTTTTCAGCTGTCCAAAAATGGAAACTTTTGCATCTTGATGATTTTTGAGCCATTCTTGTAGAATCATGATCAAGACTTGATCAAAAGATGATTGTGGCTTCAAAATAAGATGTTGACCAAAATTTTTGACTTTTGACTGCCAAATGACCATTTTACCCCTACAGTTGATTGTAGAGCAAATAGGGTTTTTGACTGTGCAACTTGACCTTGTGAGCCTTGAAACTTGGCATATGGATGCTTGGCAATGTATATTGGCATATGGGACTTGATTGGACCCTTGAAAACCTCAACCTCCTTGCAAGAACCAAAACCCTAATTTGACAGGCTTAGGAGGGTGTTTGAACTGTGCAACCCTTGAGTAGACTTGAGCAAATTGAGATGATGCTTGTCAAAAATTTGAAGAATATGGGAGGGAAAATTTTGGGGTACAACACATACGCTTTAATCCCTAACTTTTTCCTGGACCGTCCTCTCGGGTTTTCAGTCCACCGGGATACCCTTTTTTGCCCAAGCCGCCCTTTCGGGTTTTCGACTTGCCGGGTGTACAAATTTTTTATTTTCATCCCTTATTTTTGCCCGAACCCTTTTGGTTCACCGGGAAGCCCTTATTTTTGCCTAGGCCAGTCAACCTAGAGGGTCTTTGATCATGCGTAGTATCTTTTAACTATGTCCGTATTTACCGGGTGCGGGAGGTCGTCGCCATCCATAGTAGTCAAGATCATTGCTCCACCAGAGAAAATGCTTTTGATTACAAACGGCCCTTCATATGTAGGGGTCCATTTGCCCCTGGGATCACCTTGTGGCAAAATGATACGCTTTATTACCAAGTCACTGACCCGATATACCTGACGCTTGACCTTTTTATTAAAAGCTTTGATCATGCGTTTTTGGTACATCTGACCATGACAAATAGCTAAAAGCCTCTTCTCATCAATCAAGTTTAGTTGGTCAAACCGAGTCTGAATTTAATCTTCTTCATTCAAACCAGAATCCTTCATGATTCTTAGAGATGGGATTTGGACCTCATTAGGCAAGACAGCTTCCATGCCGTATACGAGAGAAAAAGGTGTTGCCCCAGTTGATGTGCAAGCTATGGTACGATACCCATGGAGAGAGAATGGTAGAATCTCATGCCAGTCTTTGTATGTGACTGTCATCTTCTGTATGATCTTCTTAATGTTTTTGTTAGCAGCTTCTACAACACCATTCATCTTTGGCCAGTAAGGGGAAGAATTATGATGCTGAATCTTGAATTGCTCGCACAAGGCGGTGATCATAGTATTATTCAGATTTGTACCATTATCAGTGAGGATTCTCTCTGGGATACTGTACCGACAGATGAGATTCTGCTTGATGAACCGGGCAACCACATTCGTAGTAACGGAAGCAAAGGAAGCTTCCTCAACCCACTTTGTAAAATAGTCGATGGACATTAAGATAAAGCGATGTCCATTGGAGGATATTGGCTTGATTTCCCCAATTATATCGATTCCCCACATAGCAAATGGACAAGGAGCCGTCAAGACATTCAGAGGAACCGGAGGTACATGCACTTTGTCAGCATAGATTTGACACTTATGGCAAGTTCGAGAGTGTTGATAGCAATCCGCTTCCATGGTAGACCAATAATAGCCTGCCCATAGGATTTTCTTTGCCATTGTATGCCCACTGGAATGTGTACCAAAAGTGTCTTTGTGTAGCTCACCAATGACCCTTTCAGCCTCAGCCTTGTCTACGCACCGAAGAAATACAGAGTCATGACTGCATTTGTACATAATGTTGTTAATAAGGAAGAATTTAGCTGAGAACCTTCTCAGGAATTTCTTGTCATTCACCGAAGCTCCTTCTGGATATTCCTGAGACTCGAGATACCTTTTGACTTCATGAAACCAAGGCTGATCCACTGCTTCTTCGGTATTAATCTCGTGACAGTAGGCTGGTTCATTCATCCGCTCAATGGATATTTGAGGAGCCTCGTTATCCCAATTAAGTTTAAACATAGATGACATTGTAGCTAATGCTTCTGCTAGCTAATTTTCTTCTCGCGGGAAATGCTCAAAGGTAATCTTCTCGAAATGCGGCAACAATGTCAACACATGTTCTTTATAAGGGATAAGATTGGGGTGCTTGGTATCCCATTCCCCTTTGACTTGACTGATGACAAAGGTTGAATCTCCAAATACATCCAAGTGCTTGATCCCCAAGTCTATGGAAGCCTTGAGACCAAAGATGCACACTTTGTATTCTGCCATGTTGTTTGTACAGTTGAAGCAAAGTCTGGAAGTAAAGGGAGTATGACATCCCTCTGGAGATATGAGTACGACGCCGATACCATTGCCAAGTGCGTTGGATGCCCCATCAAAGAACAGGGTCCATCGGGATCCTTGTTCAGTTCCGTCATATGGCCTGATCTCTTCATAGTTGTCTAACATCATGATGTCTTCATCCGGGAATTCAAACTTCATGGACTGATAGTCATCTACAGCTTGGTGAGCAAGATGATCAGCCAATACACTTCCCTTTATAACTTTCTGGGTAGTATACTGTATGTCATATTCTGTCAGGATCATCTGCCATCTTGCTATTCTCCCAGAAAGAGCAGACTTCTCAAAGATTTACTTTATCAGATCCATTTTAGATATCAACAAAGTTGTGTGGGTCAGCATATACTGTCTCAGCCGACGAGCAGCCCATGCCAGAGCGCGACAAGTTTTCTCGAGTAGTGAATATCTTATTTCACAGTTGATAAACTTTTTGCTCAGGTAATAAATAGCATGCTCTTTTCGTCCAGACTCGTCATGCTTCCCCAGCACACACCTCATTGAGTTTTCTAAAATAGTTAGATATAATATCAATGGCCTTCCTTCGACAGGTTGCAACAACACAGGAGGTTCTTGCAGATATTCCTTGATTTTGTCAAAAGCAACTTGACATTCGTTGTTCCATCTGACTACTTGATATTTCTTCAGGAATTTTAAGATTGGTTCACAAGTAGATGTCAGGTGAGAAATAAACCTGGCTATGAAATTCAGACATCCCAAGAATCCTCTGACTTCTTTCTCAGTACGAGGAGACGAAATTTCTTGTATCGCTTTAACCTTGGCAGGATCAACTTCGATACCCTTGTTGTTGACGACAAAACCCATGAGTTTACCAGACTGTACTCCGAATGTACACTTGTTTGGATTCAATCTCAACTTGTACTTCTTCAACCTTTCAAACAGCTTCTGTAGGTGATCGAGGTGTTCTTCTTCCGTCTGCGATCTGGCTATCATATCGTCTATGTAGACCTCTATCTTATGGTGTATCATGTCATGAAATAAAGCTACCATAGCGCGTTGATAGGTTGCCCCAGCATTCTTCAGTCCGAATGGCATGACCTTATAACAGAAAGTGCCTCACTGTGTAACAAAAGTCGTTTTCTCCATATCCTCAGGCGCTATTTTGATTTGGTTGTAGCCCGAGAAGCCATCCATGAAGGAAAACACTTTGTGTTGCACCGTATTGTCAACTAAGATGTCGATGTGGGGAAGTGGGAAATCATCTTTGGGGCTTGCCCTATTCAAATCTCTGTAGTCCACACACATCTGCACTTTACCGTCTTTCTTGGGTACATGGACAACATTGGCCACCCATTGGGGATAAGAGGTGACAGCCAAAAATCCAGCATTGAATTGCTTCATAACTTCTGCTTTGATCTTTTCAGACATATCAGGCCTCATACGGCGAACCTTTTGCTTTATTGGGGGACAAACTTCCTTTGTAGGCAGACGATGTACCACAATGTCTACATCCAGTCCTGGCATGTCTTTGTATGACCAGGCGAAGATCTCAACATAATCCTACAACAGCTGAAACAAACGTTCCTTGACACTCGGCTCTAGATTGGCACCCACCTTGATTTCCTTTTTATCTTCCTCGGTACCCAAGTTGATTGTATCCAACGGTTCCTCATGAGGCTGAATAGCTTTGTCTTCTTGTTGCAACAACCTGGCCAACTCTCCTGGCACTTCAAAATCTTCCTCACCTTCGTCATCGGCTTGGTAGATCGGATTTTCAAAGTCACAAATGGCCATAGCAGAATTGTTACCCCTGGGATCCTGAGTGGACGTAGATCTGCATTTTCAATATGTGAGTGTGTGTAAGAACACAACTACCTTTGAAAGAAATAAAAATGTAAGAAAGAAAAGACAAAGAAAACAAAATTTGATGCAAAAACGTCCATGATTCATTAATGATATATGAGAATGAAGTGACAACCCTTATAGATGGACCAATGTGCCTCGGGTAAGACACAAGGTTTAAAAAAGAGTCTGAATTGTTTAAATATTACAAGCCTGAAAATATTAAAAGACAATTACTCTTGAATAAAAGTAATAGGAATGAAATACTTCGCCTCCCAATTATTAAGCCCTCCGCCGATAGTTGGAAAAATCCATTCATCCATGTCACAGCTGTCGTCACTATCTTCTATTGCATTGACTCCTTGATTGCTGATACGCAGAGGTGGTCCCCCTGCGCGAGAACATCGGACAGTTTTCTGAGCCTCTGAAGTGAACCCCAACCCAAATTTTTCGGACTTGTAGGGAATATCCGGAAGCTGACCCCAGATAGTACATCCTCCCTCTTCAACTACTGCTCGAGCGTCTTTCAATGAAGCCATCTTTAGCGGAGGCCTGGTAATCTTCGGGACCTTTGAAGTAGACTTGGTTGCTGCGACCGTTGCTGAAACCTCCTCAAAGTTCTGACAGGGAGTCTCTATGAATTCACCATTCATTTCAACATACCTGAAAGAGTTCAAATGGCTAACCATGTTTCCTCTTCTCCGTGAACTGTGACAATCTTCCCTCTGATCGGGTATTTTAGAATTTGGTGTATGGTGGAAGTGACTGCACCAGCTCCATGGATCCAAGGTCGACCCAAGAAACAAGAGTACGAAGGGCGGATGTCCATCACATAGAAAATTGAGTCAAAGGTCTGAGTCCTAATTTTTATGGGGATACTAACTTCTCTGTGCACTGTCCTCTTGGAACCATCAAAGGCCCTTACTATGATGTTGCTAGGTTTCAAGATGATCCCCTCACAATCCAGTCGGTCGAGAGCATTTTTGGGCAATATATTCAATGATGAACCGGTATCCACCAAAACATGGGCAAGTGTGGTGCCCCTGTATTCAATGGAAATATGTAAGGCATCGTTGTGCTTCCTTCCTTTAGAGGTTAAATCAGCATCGGAAAAGACCAATCCGTTATCAGCAGTTAGACTGGCCACACAGTCTTCAAATTGGTCGATGGAGGTCTCCTGGGGCACGCGAGCGGTCTTAAGAAACTTTACCAAGGCTTTGGCGTGAGTTTCGGAGCACAAAAGTAAGGACAACAATGATATCTTCGAGGGGGTCTGCCCCAATTGTTCTACAATGTTGTAGTCACTTTTCTTGATTATCTTCAGGATTTCTTCTATTTCTTTTCTAAAAGCTTCAAGGATGACTTCGGGTCGTTCTCTTGCTTGGACAGGCTCAACCAAAGCCTTTTTGCCCCTGGTATCGGCAGTAGGGACAACAGCGGGAGTATCACTGGCGGTGTCGGTAGGAGTGGCAGTAGTGATGATCACAAGAGTAGCAACAGTCTCTGGAGAAATCTCAGGTGAGAAGACTCTTCCACTTCTTGTAATTTTGCTGGTTCCAGTGATGTTACCGATATCAGGATCAATATCTCGCAACTTCATTTGTGACAGCCAACTGATCTTGCTTGACACTGTAGTAATAAACGTCAGCCTCATAACTCCAGGGAACAACTTTATTTGAGGAGTATGGTATTGGTCTTGGCATAGTGATGATCAATGGTGCAGATCTGGGAGCAGATGTAATCCTGACGGGTCTTTTGGTGGAGACCCTGGGAGGATTATCGAAAATGGTGATTATCGAAACATCTTGATAAGAGCTTTTGATAAGAGGTAGATTTTCAAATAGGATTTCTTTACTAGTCATCAGGCGCTGGACGCCTATCTTTAGTAACAAACAACCGTTCGACAGAGATTTGCAAAGGTGGCAATTTTCATCGCAACCTGGGAACAAGCCGGCTTGCAGTAGATTTTGTTTAATGGTCAAAAGAGGAGTAACCAAGTCATTCACGGAGGAAACAAAATGATCATCATCAATGGCGTTAATACCTTGGCCATGTCTGGGAATTTGTTTCGTTATTACATTAGGCGTTTCTGGGGACTCAAATTCAAGCTCCTTCGCATCAATAAGGTCTTGCACCTTATTCTTTAAGGCCCAACAGTCATTTGTATCTTGCCCCGGGCTTCCAGAATGATAGGCACATCGGGCATTTGGGTTGTAGCAAGGAGAAGCAGTATTGGGGTTCTTGGGAGCTTCCTTTAAAATTTCTAGATTGGTCCTTAGAAGGTGTGGCAAAACTTGAGACATGGTCATGTTAATCCGGGTAAATCATCTCATGGGAGTTTCTGGTTTGCGCCGATGATTTCGCTGCTGATTTGGCGTAGGATTAGAGATCATGACAGCCCCTTTTGCTGGATGACGGTCGGTTTTGTTTTGATTCATATGGTTATACGCAGCACTGACCTCCTTCTTTCCAATAAAAGGTTTCTTCACTATACTTGAGGATGCATCTCTTTGAATTTTGTCGCTTTTAATACCGGCTTCGACCCGCTCACCAGTCATGATTAACTCGGTAAACCCAGATGAAGAACTCCCAATCAGGTGATTGAAAAATGGTCTTGACAAGGTGCCAAGGAACATATCCACTAGTTCTTTATCGAATAGAGGGGACTGGACTCTGCCTGCGAGATCCCTCCATTTTTGAGCATAGGTTTTGAAACCGTCATCTGTTCCCATAGACATATTTTGTAACTGTGTCCTAGTCGGGGCCAAATCATCATTATACTGATACTGTTTGTAGAAAGTGGCAGCCAACTCTTCCCAGTTACGAACATTGGACCCTTCTAATTGGTAGAACCAATCCAACTGAGTCCCCGATAAGCTCTCCTGGAAGAAATGCACCCACAGATTTTTGTCAGCCGTGTGGGGTTGAATCTTTCTGACATATGACCTCAGATGTAGTTTTGGGAAAGAGATACCATCATACTTGGCAAAAGTTGGGACCTTGAATTTCTGTGGGATGACAACCCTTGAGATGAGTCCTAATTCTTCAAAGTCCAAACCGGGTACCCTCTGAATCTCCATGGTATTCAAACGATCCTCTAGCTGTTTGTATTTATCATTAGCAGGAGGATATTGCTCCTCAGAGTAATCAGGCTCTTCCTCTCCTTCGGATACTGGGTCGTCATTCACTTCCTGGGTCTCGGCTCTTTGATTATCTCCTTCACCCGATGATGTGGCAAAGTCCAAAGTTTTCCTGGTCTATCCTTTAAACCTTCTTCCCATGATCACGACTCTGATTGGTTTCTTTCTTTTCTTCTTCTTATCTTTGGCTAGCAGAGTCTTCAACTCCTCTTGCCCTTTTGTCAGAGCCATGAACATTTGTTAAAACTGGGCATTCTGCGCCTGAAGATCTTTCACAATCTGTTCAACATCCATCTCACTGAAATAAACAGTAGAAGGATAAGGCGACCTGTTATGAGAAATCTGTATGATGTTATAATGAATGAAGTGCAATATGCAAATGATTTCAAGGAAATTTAGAAGATTTAAACTTGTCCAAACCAAAAAAGAACACACGTCATATTAAATAAAACCAAGTTTGAATACATCATGCCTCCTTGGGCTTACAAAGAAAGAAACAAAATACAACAAAAAATCTTAAGACAAAAAGACCGAGCGCATCCTCTTTGGAGCATTGTAGGTATTCAGATTTTTCTCTTCATGAAGCAATTTGGTGAGCTCTAGAACCTTCTTCTCACTGGCGTAGTACTGGGTTTCAAAGGTGTCTCATTCTTCCTTCAACTGAATCCAAGCTTTCTGCAGGTCTTCGAGAGAGGTAGGCATGTCCGTATGAAGAACGGTGTATGGGACGTCTCCTTCAATAACAGGTTCAATGATGACAGGAAGGATGGAACGGTAAGGCATCAAGAGATTCTGAGCACGAGCATGTACCCACTTAAGGTAAGGCTTGAGAGGGATAGAGTTTTTATGTCCCAAAGTCCTACTATCCACCTTGTTCACCATTCCCCAAGCACGTGCAAACCTCTGGCGATAACCTTAATCTTCTTTGTCGTAGTCGAAGACCAAACCCTGGACGAGTATCTCATGAGGGCCGTCTCTTCGGGCATACCCCAACTGCCGAAGAGCTAAACACGGGTTGTAAGTGATACCTACCCTAATACCTAGTAGATGTACATTAGGGAACTCCCCACAGCGGTCAATGATAGAAATATCTTCCAAGGATCTCGAGCACCAACGAATATCAGCGTGGGAGAGAGACATCATCCTTTGAGACCAAGTCAATCTTTGCTCGTTCTTCAATGCTGACTGAGGTAGGTGTGAAGTGAACCACTTAGCGAGTAGGGGTATACAACATAAAAGGGTACCTCTTTTCTTCATGGTACGGGTATGAAGGCAATGCAAGATGTCTCCTAGCAAGGTGGGTATAGGATTGCGGGAGAGAAAGATTTTGATGGCATTAACGTCTATGAATTGGTCCGAATTAGGAAACAGAACCAAACCATAAATGAGGAGAGCTAGCACGTCTTCTAAATCATGGAAATCCATGTCATCCCAGAATGAATGAGCTTTTTCCAATAGAAACTTATCTAGAAAGCCTTTAACCCCGCTTCTTGTCTCCCAATTGGCTATGACGTCGACCCTGTTCACATGTAAAGCTTCGGCGATGACTTCAAGTTTTGGAATCTCTTCTAGACCAGTGAACGGTATCTGATTAAGCACGAGCACTCCTAAGAGCAGAGAGAACTCTTCTAGTGTAGGTACCAACTGATAGTCCGGAAAAGTGAAACAATGATGTACGGGATCAAAGAATTGGAATAGTATACACATCATTTCTTCTTGGAAGTTGGATGTAGCCAAACTGAGGAGTCGACCATACTTCTTGGTAAAAGGAGAATCCCCAGGTACTCTTGAAGCTAGCTCTTGAAGTTGAGGATGTTCTTTAACAAAGCTGATTCATATGGTGTTTCTTCGGAGAGAATTCATATCCTACAAAACAAAAACAAGGATAAATTTCTAAATCCTTGAAATGGTTAGTGAGCATGCATATGATGTTGATGATGTTTATGATGTTTATGTACAAGCAAACATATACACACACCACAAACAGATCCCTATGTTTTAGGATTGCATGAGTTTGTAGGAAGGTACCCTCTTGAAGTTTTAATTGGCTCAACCTGTCCTAGAAATAATGTTCGGGTTCTAAAGGATCTTAATATTGCCGACCTTTCTCTTAGGCATTATCTCAGCACAACAATCTTTTCTTGCGGCCGAGATATCCCAAAAGTCTAGCCTCAATGAGTGTAGTATCGAGTATCAACCAATTTTCAGATTTACACCGAAACCGGCTACCTCACTACGTCCTAATGGCCAAGTTTGTTCAATTAGGGTTCTAAGGTTAATTAGTGCTTCACGACGCCACTCAGCATCCCCGTATTCTCCTCGATTCACCACGAGGGATACCGGTACTCACAAATGCGTCATACTAACATAACCATTGTCTCAACCATATCGGTCTATGTCTTAGAGTCTCCACAATCTATTGCTATTTACCTAAAAAGGTGCCCCAAATCCGGGTGGAGGATCAAAGCAAGCCCAATACAAAGAACTAAATATAAAGCACACAAATCAAATAATGAAAGCGAGTAAAGGTGATCTATCCCTAAGGTAACCCCACTTTTTTTATTAAATCCCTAGCAGAGTCGCCAGTTCTGTGATACGGTGGGAGAACTGACTTGATGTTTTGTGTTCCGATCGCATATGTGCAGATAGCAAGAGTCGCCACCGACTTTTCTTTTATCCAAAAGGAAAGGTAAAAAAGCACAGGAAAGACCTTTCGAGATTATTTCTCAGGTTCGGGGGGTAGATTATGAGAAGGGAAGGTATTAGCACCCTTTTCATCCATGGTTTTCCATGGGCTCTTAGTTACTCGTTTAGATCACTTGCTTTCATTTGACAGTGTGCTTGTGGTGTAGGCTTTGAAAGTATTTTGAAAAATCTCTTTGTAATGGTTCTCGTTTCTATAAGAACGCATACAAAGTTTTGTTTCGAAAAGTGGTTCAAAGATATGTTTGTGAATCGTGTTTCAAAAAGTGTTTTGAAAAGATGCTTTGTAATGGTTCTCGTCTCTATAAGAACGTATACAAAAAGTTTTTTCTTTTTGAAAATGTTTTGAAATGAAAGTGTAGATGTGAAAATGTTTTTATCGTGAGAAAGCGAGTAACTAGGAGCGAATCTATCTACTCAAAAGGTCTTAAATTGTTCTTTTCTTCCTCCTTTTAATGGTGCTATCTTACTATTGATTTGGTAAGAAGCCCCATCGTTGGATGTGAAAGGACATGCGCGGGTCAATTTTACAATCATCGAAAGCAACTTATGAGACGCTTTAGCAATTTTTGTAAGGGACGAGATCGTTTTAATCGAAGGCAACATCGAGGGTCATCGAGGGACTGCGATCTTTTTTATCGAAGGGTCATTTCTAAAGCGTCCCATATTCGAGGGATATGATTATATTTCCGAGGCAACGAGCGAGGTTACCCTAGAGGTGCACGTGTGAAAAAGTGTGTTGGTTTCAAGTTATTTTATTCTTCGATTAGGTTATCTAGCGATTGATTTTTGAATCTTGCCATACATGCCTAATTACTATACAGTATAAGGAAAATAGTAAATTTCGGGAATTTAAATTCTACGCTATTACAAAGTAATCGGGAATGGGGGTATAATTCTTACAAATGGGGATGAGTCAAATGCGATAAAAAAGGGTCCAAATAGCAAACAATACAACCAAATCGAATTTTGAGCGATTAATTGAAGCTACAATAATCTATGAGATAAAATCAATAAAATATGGAAATGAAATTTTAAGTATTTACTTGAAGGGAAGAAAGTAAAACCTATTCTAAAAATGAAATAATTGACTAAAAGAAATTAAAATCGTATGCATTATCTTTTTGTGTTTTTAATTAAGTAACAAAAAAAAATTAAAGAAGGATAAAACTAAATTCTATTATTATTTTTTGGTTTTTTATTATATGTAAATTAAATCTAAAACAAAGTTTATTAAAGAAAGAAAAAGAAATTGATAAAAATTATTCACAAAGTCTAAATCAAATTAATTATAAAAAAAAGTATATTTTAAGTTTAATAGTATTTTGTATAACAAAAAAAAGAAGAAAATAAACTAATAGTTAAATGGGCTTATGGAAGTGATTTGGGGCGGAGGCCCAAAGGAAAAGATTGCCTACTTGCTGTAACAAAAAACAAGCAAAAAGGGGGTGAAACTAGTAAAACAGCATGGGCTTATGGATCAAGGGGTTACCCAATACAGATCAAACAAAACAAAACCCAAGTTTCTAAACCAAGCTTAGTTACAGATTAAGGGACAAAACCAAAATTAGGGTTTAGGACATTTTCCTCACGCGGCGCTGTTCTTCATCTTTTATCGTTTGCTAAAATTTTCTACACATCCTCACTACCCCATCCCTGTACTACCTCACGACCGAATCGCCCTCTTCAGTAACATACTGCCTCTTTGTCTCTCAGCGATTTGCATCTTTTGAAAACCCTTCTCTTTGGATTCGGATTTAAACCGGAGGGACCTGAGATTGACTCATCCTTGACCTCCCTCAACCTCTCTGTTACCGGAATACAACCCTCTTGTCTCCCTAATCAAGCTCTAGCGATTTTTTTGAAAAGGTAAGATTTCTGTTATTTTTAAAGCTTACAAATTTCACTGATTTTTCTATTTTTATTGTGTCTTCTATTAACTAAGACTTGTTCTTTTAGATGCAAAAAATATGCTTATGGAAGTATGAGAAATAGGAAGAACTCATACCTGTTGGAGCTTTACAATTTCTCTCTTGCGAAATAGGAAGGGAGAGGCGAGACTGAGGACGATATTCAGTGGTGACAGAGGTTTTACGAGGGAAAGAGATGAGGACGAGAGCATGGCTTTTCTGGCTTGTTGGTAACTTTTCTATCTCCTTCGTGGAATGATGATTGTGTTATTTTTGTATTTTGGGGTGATGGCTTTTTGGTTCTGAGTTTGATGATGGTAAACAGTTCTGGGATTTTTGTGATGGTTATTGTGTTTGTTGTTCTTGATGATGGTTAATGTGTTTGTTGTTTTGATGAAAGTTAATAGGTTGTGGGATTTTTTGGTGATGGTTATGTTGTTTGTATGGTTAACGGTTTTGGGATTTTGGTGGTTTGTTACTGTGTTTGTTGTGAATGATGCTTTGTTATAGGTTTGGGATTTTGGTGATGGTTAACAGGCCTTGAGTTTCTTGGTTTGTTCTGGTTTTTGAGTTTTTTGTTTGTTAAGAGGTTTTTTTTTAGTTCTGATGATGGTTGCTGGTTTTTGAGTTTGAGGCTTGGTTCACAGTTTTGGGATTTTGAGGCTTGGTTCACAATTTTGGGATTTTGAGGCTTTTTTACTGTGTTTTTTGAGTTTGAAGCTTGTTACTGTGTTTTTGAGTTTGAGGCTTGTTGACTGTGTTTGTTCTCTTTGGTCCTCTTCTGTTGGTTTTCTGGATTGCTCACACTTCTGTTATATTGACCTCTTCTAATATTGTGGCCTATTGACCTTTGGTCTCCACAACAGGTTTTTGCTTACAGCAGGTTTTGCTTGGTTTTGTTTTTTAGCAGTTTTGATGATTCTGGGGTTTACAGCAGGTTTTGCTTGGTTTTGTTTTTAGCAGTTTTGATGATTATGGGGTTTACAGCAGGTCTTCCTTTTGCAACAGAGCTTTTGCAGGATGTGCATTGGGAAATTCTATAACCTAGGTGACCTCTTTCCTCTCTTATCTCTCAATGACAATAAAAAAGAAATTTGCTCTTTTGCCTTTTTCACTAATCTGAAAGGTTTTCAGTTTGGAAAATGATGATATCTCGTCTCTTGAGCAAGTTTTGTTTGATTTAGCATCTAGCTATTTGTCATACTTGCCACACTGCTGCCTCGTTTTAGCTTTTGTTGATGTTGTTGGTTTGGACTGTTGTAATGCTGCTGTTTGTTTAGTTTGTGATGATGCTTGTTTGGTTTATGATAATGCTGTTTGTTTGGTTTACGAGGTTGTTGTTTGTTCAGTTTGGTAATGTTGTTTGTTTGGTTTGTGAGGCTGCTGTTTGTTCAGTTTGGTAATGTTGTTTGTTTGGACTGTTGTAGCATTTTGTTAGCATGCTCGCGAATTTCTCTTCTTCTTTATTTTTGTGAACCAAGAAGGGTAACCTTCTTGTGATTTGCAATTAGGGGAAATAGATTGTGATTAATTAAATAGAAATCTGACTCCATATTGCAAACCTTAATGATGAATACCTTTTGGGAAATTTCTTGTTCATGCCCATATAATTTTGTACTAATCATGTTTTCTTTCTCTTGTTTTCATGTGAGCAAAATTGGAGATGACAAAGCAAAGAACGTAAGAAATCCGTGGCAAGCATGGAAGTCTTGGAGATAAACAAAGGAATCTGATACGATCTCAATCTTCAAACAACTTAGACATAGATTAATTCTCCTAGGCCAAACATTCATTTGGATTTTCTTTGTAACTTAGAAAGATCATTCTTGTATTTTGATGTATTGTATCCAATAGTTGTAACAATTTATCATTTAAATACAATAAGTTGTCAAACATAAAGTATTAAAAGAAATAAATTATTTTTTGTAACAATCTTGGACGGTGTGTTTGAAATTGGAGAAAATCATGGGTTGTAGCATGAAGTATTCTGGTGTCATTTTATAACTTGAAATCCTTTATCAACAACAATTTGTAATTTCTCTTCCCATCCTAATTGATTTTTTTTTAAATTCCCAATCAAGATATTTGAAATAAAATGCTCCAGTATGGTAACTTAAATTCCAAATAATCCCAATAACTTTGTAACTGCATTTCAAACAAACACGCACTGTGTACTCCATTTCCTAACAAAACAAATGTTTTAAGGACATAAATCATCTGGTCAACATGGATCCCAAAATCATGATTGTCCTAAATGACAGTCTTGACCTCCATCTCTTGTCCCAAACAAATCATGCTCTGAGAACGAACATTATCCTTTCAGTAAACTGTATTTAAGAAAATTCAAAATTAATCAAATGCCTTGCGATGATTTGATAATTTTAAAGTTTTCTGAACTCAAATTTCTTCTGATTCTTTGAAGATAAACCTGTGAGCGACATCACGTGTGACCATGAACAGACATAATCGTCTCAAAATCTTGTAGCTTGAAGAAATCATAAATACAACCTTGAGGAAGCATGAAGACCTATGAAGGCCAACTGGATCTTTGAAAACTCATTTTCTTTTGAAAATTGCAAAAAGAACCCTAATTGTTGGTTTACTTCCCCATAAGAGAATCTGTCTGGTCGATTTCTGAGCTAACTTGAATATCCGAGAAACCCTAGGGTTGTGTCTTCTACGAAAAATGGGATGGAAAATTTTGGGGTACAAGAAAATCTATGACTCTTTGTATAACCCTAAACCAAAATCTCATGGTGAGACTTTATACGACCTTAGAGATGAAAGTTTCAGTCTACAATGAGGCTCCGCTTAAGGGAGGCCCTTATACCTTTCCCTCTAGTGTTATCCATGATACCCTTAAGGAAGCCACCTTATGGGGAGGTTAGAATATACATAGGCCGAAACTAGGAACCTACGTACTAAGGAATCTATTGTCATCCCATCCTTCATAAGATGCCTTCCTGCGAGGGACATTCTATTGTAATTTTAAACCCACGTGGGGATATCATTATTATACCCTAAAATATTAGGGGTATTCTTTTGTTTATCTCGTAGGATTTTCTATTTAGACATAATCCCTAGACTGTAAGGATCCCCTTTTGTCTGTCATTATCCTTATAACCTTTATAAGATCTTGTTCCCCATATGGAACCTTCCCACGAAGGACATCCTCATTGATGCATGCCACGTGTCCTATATCAGGCCATGGGATTTGGTGATCATTGATCGCTCACCATGTGCTCTCTTCCACGCTACTCCTTCAAGTCCAATCTTCATCACAACTTTCTGTTGGTATATCATAATTCCTAGCTTGTACGAATTTATGTCCCTTTGTTACAATCCTTGGCTTGTAGGGATTCCTCTTCGTCTTTCACTATCCATAATCCTTAAGGAATTCTTGTCTATCTCAATCTCTGAGTTAGTGTAGGGTATCCTCATTTCCAAGTCTATCATTAAACCCGTATAGGGTATCCTTATGTTTACTTTCATACTACGTCTGCGTCGCATCGCATATCCATGAATCTTTTTTTGCATACCCTTAAAGCCAAAAATATTTTTACATACCATACATTCATACATACACATTTCCATCTCCGCCCTTGTCCAACTATCAATAGATTTCCCGATACTCAAAGAACAAGTTCCAAACATGCTTGACGAAACTCAAGAAATTCATAAGTTGTTGAAGGAGAAAGTCAACCAGTAAGCTTGGTCCTACAAATCTTCTTAAGGAGAGAAGGCAACCCTTCGTCATACAAGTTAAAAGCCTACAACGCCTCAAATGCAACTATCATTGGTGACTCCTCCACATCAAGAGCAACTGCCATATCGGCAGAATAGGTATGCCCAAGAAATGTCAAGGGTCACCCCCATGCTCTGACAAGTCAAAGAATATCCAGAAGCTCTCCTAAAGTCAAGAGGATCAACAAAGAAGCTCTTCCATAGGATCAATAGGCTTTATCAAATTCAAATTGTAACTTCTATGTTGCTAATTTGTATTTGGTGTAAATTTGTATCTTTTGACTAGTGATTCAAATAAATAATCATGCATGTTTTTGAAATCAATCCATTCGTATTAATTGTTCTATCACTTTCCATAAATAATCAACGAATTTCTCTTTTCACTATTCTTTTCTACTTTTATTTTTTAAATTTAACAAACTTTGAGGGAGAATGATGAAAATTAAATAACTGAATTTTTCTAAACATATTCTTTCAATGGTAAGACTGAGCTGACGATGTAAGGCATTGTTTCAATATCTAAATAGTGGAGAAATAAAGAGTTAATCTGTAGTCAACCCCCTCGAGCCAGGAGTTGGAGTTTTGTTCTATTTTCTAAAAATAAAAAACCTTAATTTTAACCAGGGGCAGGGTAGATTTCAATTAATTCGACGATGCATTCAAATCCCAAGAGAATTAAAACGATCTAAGCAAAGGTTCAAGCATATCTCATTCCTCGACACATCATTGAGGAAACGGTCTAAGCAAAGGTTCAAGCACATCCTTTTCCTCGCACAAATCAACAAAGGTTGAAAAAGCAGTCAATAAAGACAAAGTTCACGACATCTTCTTCCTCAGAACATCCTTCAAGATCTAGGAAACGATAAAGACGAAGCATACAATATCAGCATAGGCTGTCACAAATTGACAACATCAAAAAAAAATTCAAAAAAAAAGCTCACTAAGTCAAGTAACAATAAAGAAAACTTGACTTAGGCAAAAGTTAGGGCATCCCGATGGACCTGATTCAAATGAATCGGCCCATGCAAAAATAAGGGATTTGAAACAAAATTGGAGAACAATCTTATGACTGCAACCTCAAGAATCATCAAGGCTTATTATTAATGCTTGGATCTTGTCAATGCTTTTCATCGATGCTTGGATCTTTACCAATGCTTATCATCATCACCACGACTATGAAAATTCTCTTATAGACTGAACGCATCCGTTGGACTAATTAAACTTAGGAGTGGAGAACATCAAGGAGAATGGGGTGGGATAAATAGATTTTGAGCCTTATATCCTTTGTTTCTTAAACCACAAACCAAGTCCATGTTACAACATTCAAAAGTCCTAATTGAAGCAAGGTTAACTATGAAAGCATACTCAAAAAAAATTGCGTTAACCTGACTCCTATGTTAAAATTATTGCTAACCACTTCGCTTCTTCAAATCTCCCTCTCTAATCATCCATTTCTATTCCATAACAAACTTTTATTTCAAAACTTTCATGTACATTAAACCGAATTATATTTCAAAATTTACAATTTTATCTACGAATAAACACTTAGCATCAAAGGAGATTTCAAAAATTGGTTTAATCAAAAGCGATACATTTCAGGAAGCTAGAGCATCTAAGAAGAAACCATATGGTCATAGGAAAGACTAATGATCATAGGGGTATATCACATGAAGATAATATTGACAAAGGGCGATCATTCTGAGATTTAATAAACTTGGATCACATTTCAAAGCGTTGTTTAATAAGGGGCATACCTTTCGAAGGAGCATTCCTTAATCAAGTTATATCACAACATGGTATTGACTCGGTTTCCTCTGTTCAACAAACTTCTTAAGGCCCTAGTGATCAAGGGGAAACCTTTCAAGACTCAAATGTTGGGGTAGTGCATATCAGGTTCATCTTACAACACGTAGGGTTCAAGTTCCTTTCAAGCAATTCTAAGTACAAACTTTTCAAAGGTTCAAATCTTTGGGAAATCTATATCAAGTACATTGTGGGGACTAAGTTCTTTCTAAGGGTACTTCCTCCAGATCCTAGAGATTGGGGGGCATATCTTTCAAAAACTGCATGTTGGGGAAAACCACTATGAGACTCGATTAAAAAGGAGTTAGTTCAAAACAGTTCAAATCATCCAAGAGTACCTCCTCCAAATTATGGAGATTGAGGGAATAATATTTCAAAGTGAAAAATAGTGGGGTCATTCATACTATGATCAAACTATTTCCAAGCTCATATCAAGGAGAATCTCTTCCAATATCGGACATATTGGGGCAATATATCCCACGAAGAAGAAAGCTCTCTGCGATTCCCAGTGGATCATTCACCTACTTCAACAATCTTTGAGTTCAAAACAAGTAACGGGAAATCATGTTAGCATCACGCCCTGCGATCGTGAGACAAGCAACCTTAGAAACCCCTCTACACTTTAATCATATATAACCCATCATAAGGGCATCAGTCAAAAACATATGAGTCTGCATAAATCATTGCCATGCGTTCATTAGGTCACTTCAATCCAGAATCAAGCTATACCTATCATCTTATCCATCTGACGAATTCTGACAGCACGGATCTAACAAAGAGCCCAATCTCACTTGGCATCTTCCTTTAAGCCTAATTCTCATTGGCAAATCAAAATTCCAACATATCCAGGTCGCTCATTACATACATTGGTCAGTCATTATACGCATATCATAGACCAAGACTTAGGACCCCTCATAAACATCCAGAGTCAATTTCCAAGGGAATAACTATTCTCAATCCAAGTTCAATCTTTGGCTAAGTCAGTAACATCTAGTTTACTATCCCTCGCAGTGAGTCTGTCGTACAAGTGTTCTTTGTCAAACCAAATTGTAAGCAGCCTTACGTACAACTGTTCAAGATGTGAGCAGCCTCACGTGTTTCCCATTATTCTTAAGACGTGAGCAGCCTCACGCATTTCTCTTTTCATGTTTCATAAAAAGGCGTGATCAGCCTCACGTAACCTCATCCATTATTCATTCGTAGGAAGCCCTACGAAGTATGAGCAACCTCATGTGTCCATACGTAAGAAGCCTTATGTAAAAGTTGCGACCAGCCTCACACTTTCCAATCACCTGATCGATATCTCCCGGTGACCTTACCAATATTAGCAACCTTGTTGTCCATTTCACCTTTCCAAGTTGATATTATTCCAGTATCCCTACTGAATTTGGTGTAAAGCCCAGTTCTTGTCTGGCGTATCATTTTAAAACCCCAATTCTCATCTGGTATCTTGCCTTAAGCAATGGTTTCATAGTTCAAATAACATGGGTATTGCATTTATCAATCATCGCATCATTTAAATTCATGAAATTATCAAGCATACATACCATGCATCATGCATACATCAAGCATAATAATATCAAACATGCATACATACATTACATTCAATCATATACGCCCATGAAAAACTTCGGAAAACCTTAGGGCATTCTTACCAGCTAAGACACACTCAATTTCAAATCCAAGCTTAGCATTATCCATTCTTTGTACTATCACTATAACCCCATCGGTTGGGAGACACAACCGTCAAAGGTAATGTAATCAAAATTTCACTAGGCATCTTACCTACGATTCATATCCAAGGCCTAGTTATCACCAGCCTCTCGACATTATACTTTCAACTATCAAATTTCAACTTTTCAAATTCAAACCTTTCTAAAATTCAACTTCATTTTGTTATCAAGCCTTGATTGAGAACAGACACAATTGGCATCATCAGCGAAACTTCAGTTTCAATATTCAAACCTAGCATTCTTCATCCTAATTGAGTCTTGGTTGAGAATAAACACAACTGACGTCGTCATTTCGAGCTCAAAAAATTTGCGATATAACTTATTGCGTTAGTCTCAAAACAGCGATAAGCTATCTAACTCATATTATATATCCCCTAGGTTATGGTAGGTATGCGAAAATCAATAGTTCATTGGGTTAGTCTCTAAGCGATAATGAATTATCAGGTTTCTGGTATCTATCCTCTAGGTCATGATAAATACACAAGTCTATCCTCGTATTGTCTATCCCCTAGGTTGTGGTAGGTATGTGAAAATATATAGTTCATTGTGTCAGTCTTTAAGCGATAATGAATTATCAGGTTTGTGTTATTTATCCTCTAGGTTGTAATAAATACACAAGCCTATCCTCGTATTATCTATCCTCTAGGTTGTGGTTGGTATGAGAAAATATATAGTTCATTGTGTCAGTCTCTAAGCGATTAATGAATTATCAGGTTTGTGTTATTTATCCTCTAGATCTTGATAAATACACAAGCCTATCCTCATATTATATATCCCCTAGGTTATGGTAGGTATGCGAAAATCCATAGTTCCTTATGTCAGTCTCTAAGCGATAATTAATTATCAAGTTTGTGTTATTTATCCTCTTGGTCATGATGAATACACAAGCATATCCTCATATTATCTATCCTTTAGGTTGTGGTAGGTATGCCAAAATCTATAGTTCATTGTGTTAGTCTCTAAGCGATAATGAATTATTAGGTTTGTGTTATTTATCCTCTAGGTCATGAGAAATACATAAGCCAATCCTCGTATTATCTATCCTCTAAGTTATGGTAGGTATGCGAAAATCTATAGTTCATTGTGTCAGTCTCTAAGAGATAATGAATTATCAGGTTTGTGTTATTTATCCTCTAGGTCGTGATAAATACAAAAGCCTATACTCGTGTTATCTACCCCTTAGGTTGTGGTAGGTATGCAAAAATATATAGTTCATTGTGTTAGTCTCTAAGCGATAATGAATTATCAAGTTTATGTTAGTTATCCTCTAGGTCATGATAAATACACAATCATGTCCTCATATTATCTATCCTCTAGGTTGTGGTAGATATGCCAAAATATATAGTTCATTGTATTAGTCTCTAAGCGATAATGAATTATTAGGTTTGTGTTATTTATCCTCTAGATCGTGAGAAATACACAAGTCTTTCCTTGTATTATCTATCCTCTAGGTTGTGGTAGGTATGCAAAAATCTATAGTTCATTGTGTCAGTCTATAAACGATAATGAATTATCAAGTTTGTGCTATTTATCCTATAGGTCGTGATAGATACAGAAGCATGTACTCGTGTTATCTACCCTTTAGGTTGTGGTAGTTATGCGAAAATCTATAGTTCATTGTGTCATCCTCTATGCGATAATGATTTATTAGGTTTGTGTTATTTATCCTCTAGGTAGTAATAAATACACAAACATATATTTATATTATTTATTCCTTAGGTTCTAGTAAATATACAAAATTTGTGATATAACTCATTCCGTTAGTCTCGAAACAGCAATAGGTTATCTTTCTCTCTATGATATAATTCATTGTGTTAAGTCTCCATGTGGCAATGGATTATCAACTTTGTTTTATTCATCCCCTAGGTTGTGATGAATAGACATTGCATTATAAGCTTACTATATTAGTCTCAAAGCGTTAGTAAGTCAACTTTCAAACTTGTGTGATTTACCTCCCAGGTTACGGTAAATATGCAAAATCTATGATCTCTGGTAGGATGATACATCATCATCTTTGCCTATATTTTCGTACTCTTGATTATGATGTACAATGATTCCTTATCAAGGCAATCTTTGGTCAAATTTCAACGTCTTCGATTATTTAATAACCTTCAAATTCGAAGGTGTGAGACATGCGTATTCTTGCAGCATTTAATCACAAAGTAATTAAATAGGGGCAACTGTTATACACCAAATTAACCCGCCTATTGTTCTCGTTATCTATAGCCGAATATCCAGTCATTTAAATGTCATTAGGTCTAGAAATTTAAAATTTCTATTTGATATAATAAATAAAATTATTATTTAAAAACAATAAATTTATTTTATTTATCATCTTTGTTCATTTTGTATTTATGCTTAAATTTTTCCAATGTTGATTTATTTAGTTTTGCTTATTTAAAAGGTATACGATAGTTTATTTTGAATTATTTATATATTTCTTTTAAAATAGAAAATATTATACCATCCTTTTAAATTTTAAATTCTACTTTTATTTCAAATAATTAAGATAGCAATTTTTGTAACAGAGCATCAGTAAGAATATTGAGCATAAGATTACAGTTTTGATTCTCATTGCACTATCTTTTATATTTTATTGTTCTTTTGTGTTTTTTATTTAAAAAGGATAAAAAGGTTATTTTTAGATTATTTTTGTTTTTTTTTTAAGGCTATTTTAAACTTATTTTTTATTTTTCAAATATTTGATTTTTATGCACTTAATAGTTAAATTTGGAAAAAATAAATAAAATATTTTCAAATCAATCTCAATATTTGGAATAGTCATAAACAAGACTAGATTCATAATCTTATTCACCAAGTTTATGGACCAAATTTCAATCAATTTTCAATCTTCAAAATCATGCCAAAAATAGATCAATCTCACATGGTGCGCTTTGGATATTTTTTGTTACTAACTATTTATATTTTCTAATTATTTTCAAAATAACAAAAATCGTGTTTTTTTATTATTTAAGTATTATTTTTGTATTTTTAATTAATTCATTTTTAAAAATAATTATTTATTTGATTTGATGTACTTTTTATCAAAATTGAGTGCAAAAATTATAATAATTACCAAAAATATTATTAATTGTTTCTTATTGGTCAAGGTGTGTCAATTTGTGTCATAACTCACTTCTGATTGGTCAGCTTGCTGACCAATATAAAATCATAAATTTTGAACTTTTCTTGGTGTTGACTATTTTCTTTTTGGGGTGTCTTTAACCTAATTTTAAATCTATAAATAGGGCTCTCTTCATCCTAAATTTTTCATCAACAACCATTTGGAGAATAAAAAATCTTTTGCAGATCAATAACTCACTAGAGTTCTCCTAAAAGTTGTTGCTCTTCACATCGAAGAACAACAACAACAAAACCCTAAGGTCTCCTTTCCATCATCAATCTGAAAAAAGAGGGATCTTTTACCGAAGGAAAAAGTGGAATCTTGTACCGAAGGAGAAAGGATATTAGCACAAAGTAAAAGAAAAGAAGGATGGAGGGAGCAACTTAATTTGGTCACGACATTCCAGGTTGGTATTTTTTTATATCTTTAAGCATGTGTATGAATATTGTATTTGATGTACATTAGAATTTATTCTTGTTTAAATTTTGGTTTGATTGTTTGATTTCTATTTTTTTGTTTATAGTTTATGATATTCATGTTTTTTATTATTATTATTTTCCCCCTTTTTTATAAAAAAAATCCCTTTTCTCTAACCCTAAAAATACATTTTTTAACCTTAAGCTTTTTTATTATTATTATTATAGAAAACCCATTTTTTTCTAAACCTAAAAATTCTTTTTTCTAACTTTCACTTTTCTTCTTCTTAATATTATTATTTAAAAAAATAATTCTTTTTATCTTAACTTTTATTCATTATTAAAATTACAAAAAAAAAACAATAGAAAAATACAAAAAACTAAGAAATGACTTTAATTTTATTTGAATAACAAAATAGACTCCATATTAAACTTTTACATCCCTCATTTAATTAATTAATTTATTAATTTAATTCTTTAATTAACTTATTCTATTTTCTTCATTTAATTAGCATATATCATATTTTTGATAATTTGCATTAAAATATAATTTTGCATATTAATAAATAATTATTGGATATTTTATCAAAAATACTTAATATATTTTTAATAATTAGGAAAAATATTTATTTTTTAATTAAATATTTTATAAAACACTAACCCTATTTCTTAATTGCATTAAATCTTTTTCTCATTCAAATTTATTTTTTTACATATTGCATAACATACTCTAAAATAGCTAACCAATCAAATTCTAACCCTTTTCTACTAACATAATAAAATCAAGATATTTTCAAAAAGGATTGTGAATCTATTTTATATTAATTGCAAACTGCATCTATGATTCCGCTATTTTCAATCCAGACTTGGTTCAAGGATCAATTCAAAATATTTTAACAGTCCATAAAAAAAACTAACTAAACACTGTGAACTACGAAACGGGGCTCTGATTACTCATAAGAGGATACGTAGGCATACGACTTAAAAACTGTGGCGAGTCCCCTAACTAAAAATTAAAACCCTATTCCTAAACCTAAAACCTAAACCTTGGTATCATTGTGAACAAGGTAGACGAATGGTGCCTAACACCTTCCCTTCGTCTAAAGTGAGTCAAGAACTTAGGATCTATGTATCATCAATTAGGGTTATTCTATTATATTCTTGCCTTAGGATAAAAATTAATGGTGGCGACTCGTTATTTTTTGTCGGTTACGATACGTGTGGCTGGAGGTTAAAGACGATGACATGTCTTCCCTTCAGCCAATCATATTGCGCCACGCATTTTAAAAAAAATATGTTTTAAATAAATAATCTAGTGGTTTATTCAATAATCTCCATATCATGCAAAAAAAACTGGATTCATTGGATTTGATTACTAACATGTTTTGACATTGATCAAATGGTCTACATCTTTTTGGTTTTATTTTTTATTTTCTGATTTTATATTTTATTTGTTTTAAACTTCAAAAATTCATGAAACATTCATTTCAACTTATAAAATTCTGAAAAAAATTCTCAAAAGTACTTTTGATTTTACTCTTTCTGATTTTTAATTTTTCAAAATTTTATTTTCTGATTTGTTTTTTATTTTATTTTTCACTTTATTTGATTTGTTTTAATTGTTTAAAAATACTCTTCTTGATTTTTAAATTCTGGAAAAAATATGGATGGATCCAATGACCTCTTGACAAATATTGGTGACCTCACTTTATTTTTATTTTTGATTTTACTATTTTTTACAATTTTTGGTTTATTTTACTTATTTCTTTAAATTTTTAAAAATAGTTTCTAACTTTAAAAAATTCTGAAAATTTTTTGTCAACACTTATTAACTCATGTTTGACCTCAGACTATTTTTTAGGATGTTTATTTGGTGTTTTAATATACTTTGTGTGTTTTACCAATTATTTTTTTTATTAATCATTTAAATATTTTTTAGTATTATTTTATTATCTTTGTTTGGTCCTGATTTGAGTATTACTTTGAGGCAAATTCATCAACCTCATTGAATCTTGGGTGTTGATAGGTTGAAAAACCAAATCCACCAAAATGGATGAATGATATTGATGATATTTAAAACCCTAATTTAATTTGATACATCCCCTCCCTCTTCATCTTATCTCTTTCTTGTTTTTATTTGTGCTACATATTGTTGGAGAATAATCTACATATCATTTCTCTAACTTGTGGTACATAGATTTCTATTAATCAGCCTCAAAATAGGTGTGACTTCTACATAAGTCAACTTAAGATTGCTTAACATAGCGCTAAATTTGTCTAAATTTGAAAAACGATCAGTCATGGCCCAAACCTATGTTTTCAAGTCCAAGTTTGTTTAATTTGAAACCTTGGATCCAATAACTTTGATGTTCATTGTTAGGGGGCTTTGATCTTATGAATTCTCTAATGAACTTTCATGAATTTTGGTCTAAGTGAATCATTTAAAAATCGTTGATCATATATGCTTGCCTTGAGTACTTGAAATGTATGATATACTTGACAAAAAGCAAATGAAACTTATTTTTGAGAGGCTTTGATTTTATCAATCTTCTAATGAGTTTTCAAATGCAAGTTTCAAGATGGTCATTCAACTAACCTCTAACTTCTAATTCACTAACAATTGACAATACTTTATGATTTTATTTTATGCCTTTACTTTCATGTACCATTTATTTTAGTATTTACATTCCATGTCATTTTCAGCTTTTCTAACTTCAGCATTTATCTTTATGCCTTGTTATCTTTGCTCACTTGAGCATTTATCTTTATGTCATTTTTATTTTGCTCACTTGAGATTATGTTTCTTTTTGACGACACTTAATGATCAACTTGAACATTAAAATCCTTAAAGGTACTTGGACTATTTGGTTACTATCCTTGGCATTATGGAGTTATGGACCTGTTGGACTTAGGATTAGAAGCCTTAACTCTTTTGGACCTTGCGACTCTGTTGTTATTTTGTATGAAGTTATTGGGGTTTACTCTAAGACATTGGGTTGATTTTCTTTGTGTGCAGGTTATTCTGATTATGTGCTTTGTCTATGATTGGGAATTCCTATTTATACAGTCGTTACTCTGCCCAATTTTTGTGAAGACTAATTCATCTGAAGTTTGGTTTCTCAGAGGTTTAGTATCTTTACTTGCTTGGTTTCAATCCAAAGGATGAGAATTCTACATTGACTTCATATGTTAAGTCTTGGCTTCTTGTTGGTTAGATCTTTCTTTTCTTTGGATTTTACCTTATGCTTTAGGATAGTCCCTTCATCTCCTCCTATCTTCTTTAAGTTCAAAAATCTTTTCCTTCCTTTTCAAAACTCTTCTTGTTTTCTAACTTGAACCGCTTTCATAATAAACTTGGACTTAGATCCATGCATTTTCACAAATCCTTTCTTAATTAAACTTTAATCAATTTAATCATACTTTGACATTTTTATTTGTGAGAATACTAAAAGTCAATCAAACTCATTCACACCATTTTTCCACTTTGGCTCTTTTTTACTTTAAAACTTTTTTCTCAAAAGATTAGACTCTTGTTGATTCTTTTAGTGATGTGAGCTACTATACTTCTATGATATATAGTGAATTGGGATATTTTCCATTTGGGTGTTGAGTGAGGCTTTGTTGATTTTAAAATCCAAGCCTTATCCTCCACTTTTTAGATGATGCAAATTCTTCTTTCTCATAATCGTGGATAGTAAGTATGTTTTCCACTCGGATATGACAATGATGTATCTTCTCTTGAAATTAACCAACACACATGTGTTTTAAAACTTTTGAGGTGAAATACGAGTACCCTGATCCCCTATTGCACAGAAGGTGCTACATAGGCACTAAAGGTTCGCAACCGCGGCGGGTGCAAAAATTTTATAAAAATATACATTTTTTCTCATCTCCACCATCTATTTTTTTATACACCTTTTATAGCCAAAATAAATAAAAAATTCAAAGAGGTTCCTGTGGAGTACCATAGATGTGTAGGGTGTTAATACCTTCCCTTTGCATAACTAACCCCCGTACCTAGATTCTCTCCCCCTCTCTTTTGGGTTTATTCGCTATTTTCCCATTTCCTATGGAAATAATAAAGCACGGTGGTGATTTTTATTTAATTTGTGCAAGTTAAGTCAATCCAATGGCTTAGTCTCAATATTTCTACCACTACAGCGCGATGGAGATTTTTATTTGATTTATATGAGTTAAGTAAATCCAATGGCTTAGTCTCAATATTTCTACCGCTACAAAAAACTGGCGACTTCACTGGGGATAAATGTCTCTAAAGTGGGTTGAGCCTATATTTTTTTATCTGTGCATGTGCTTTTTTTTGTTGTATATTATTTGTTGTATATTGTAGGTCTGGATTTTTCTTATTTTTAAGGTGCTTGGTGATCTCTTCTAAGTCCTATACTCGGAATTGGGAAAACTTAAGATAGGATGGGTAGTACAGTTGTCTTAACTTTGAGGGAGCATTTCGAAAAAGGAGACATGAGATCCCTCACTCAATGAAGGCCCCTTTGACTGTAGTATTTATCTACCGAGCAATCAGAAAGACATTGCTGCTTTCTACCTGGGAGCCCGAGAAGCTGAGAAGCCATATCACCCTTAACCCATCTTGGCCATTAGGTGTAGTGTGAAGACTATAACAGAGCAATCCGGAAGTAGTTATCACGCGATGGTGCAATTAGACGAGTTTTTCCTGAGAATATTTCTAATTACCGAGCTAATCGGGACGCTGGTAATATCCGAAGAAAGAATATAGACTCTGGGATTTCCTTAGAACCTTTTTCAAAAGGTGATAAACCATTATCCCTTACCTTGTGGGTAGTACCTTTGACTTCATGCACGTGATGTTGAACCTATGAATTCCCATGTTTGTGATCTTGTGTGTAATTGTTGCATCATTATGCATTCATGCATCCATGAGCATTCTTTAAACGGTTTTTCAAGGAACTTAAGGTTGACTTTTTCAAATATCTCAGGTACTCGTTTGACCATGAATTTTGGAAGGAGAAAGACACAGAAGTACAGTTTCAAGGATCCTAAGATAAAGGAACTGATGAGTTTGATTCCTGAGATTGAGAGTCCTACAGATTTCTGGAAGAAGTATGGAGCCATTATGCCTCTTATGAAGCTCAAGATGAAGGAGGGTATTCTTTCTACATTGGTTCATTTCTATGATCTGTTATACACGTGTTTTAATTTTCTTGATTATCAGTTGATGCCCATATTGGAGGAGTATTCTTACTTACTTGGTTTACCTATTACTAATTGTGCTCCTTTCACTGGATTAGAAGGAGAGCCCAAATATCATGAGATTTACACCATAACTCACTTGAGGCAGTCTGAGATTTAGGCTAACATGACTACCAAAGGAGGAATCAGAGGTTTACCTGCTCTATTTCTATTGGAAAAAGCTCGTTACGTCGCCAAGATAAAGAAACCAGTTGCTTTTGTGGCTATCTTTGCTTTGTTGGCCTATGGGTTGTTCTTGTTTCCTAACATCGACAAATTTGTGGATATTAATACCATTAGGATCTTTCTGATTGGGAATTTAGTCCCTGCATTTCTAGGAGATACTTATTATTCCATCCCTCTTTGGAATTTCTATCAGGAAGGGATGATCATCTGTTGCACACTGTTGTTATATTAGTGTTCTATTTCTCACTTACCTCGGTCAACTACTTTTTGGGATATCAAGAAGGAACCACGTTGGGCACCAAAGATTATAGATCTCACTCATTCTGACATTGATTGGTATCATCAAGCTTATTATGATGTGAAGATTATTAATAGTTATGGTGTTTTTTCCCAATGTGCCTCTTCTTGGTACAAAGGGAGTAATTAACTACAATCTTGTTCTTGCACGCTGCCGACTTGGATATCCAATGAGAGACAAGCCAAACAACATTCATTTGAGTGTTTTCTTTCTCAAAGAAGGAGAAGATCGCAAGGAATCTAAGGAAGAGATTGAAAAGGCTTGGCGCTATATTCATAGGAAGGGTAGCAAATATTTGGGACCAAAAGGGGTTGTTTTCTTAGAGCCTCATCTCCATTGGGTATAAGCAAGGGAAATTTAGTTGAAGATGCCTTATTCTCGTGAAGAACCTTTAGCTGACATGTTTATAAGGACTAATCATCCTCTCTTAGATGATGTGGAAGAACTACAACTTGCCTTATTTAGGATGCAGCAAGAGAAGGATTCATGGAAGAACAAGTATCAGACTTTGGAGGTGTCATACTCAACCGAATTGATAGAGAATGATGACTTGATTGATATTATTGAGAGTCACACTATGGAGAGGATAGATAAGCAAGAGGATTTATTTTCCTCTAGAGTTCAGCCTGGTCCCGGTCACTTATTTTCTAATTCTGGTGGATGGAAAGAAGTCGCCAACAAGTATGGAGAAGAGAACAAGCATTTGAAGGCTCGGATTGTAAGACTCAAGGGAAAACGTCAGTGTGTGGAAATATCTACATTAGCTTTGGCTCCTTAGGATTTTTGAATTCTACCTTTATTCTCTTGTACTTAGGATTATTGAAACTTGTACTAAAAGTTATAATCCATTCCAAAGTTATTATTAAAATGAGAATTTTCAAAATTTCCAAATGTGTTAGTTCCTCAATATTTGCAATTGTTTATGGTTCTTTGAGTTCATTGAATAAACACAATAAATCATATGCATTTCATATCATGCATCATTTTCCACATATTTTTGCATTCCTATCTTTCACAGGTGTCTTACTTGTTTCTCTACTTCGTTCATTTGGCAAGCTGCCTCATTGCTATAATACTCAAGCCAATTTTAAGAGGAAGATTGAAAACCTTGAACAACAGAATCACGAGTTGCACGAAGAAGCTACTGCTTTGAGAGACGGTATGGCCAACCTAACTGCTTTGGTAGAGTCGCTGGTGGCTGCTCAGAATCAGCCACCACCTCCTTCTCCTCCGTCTTCTCATGTTACTCAACCATAGTAGACGGTTGTTATTTCAGAGGTTCTGTCAGTTCCCATCTCTGTTACTCCAGTTACTACTACTCAATACTGTATGCCTCATTGTTACCTGTGGGGAATGCCTGAGAATTTCATGCCAGAAGGTTAAAATCATGTTGCTCAAGTTGCTCTATTTGTCCAAAATGCTGAATTTTCTGCACCTCCTGTGGTGCATGTTGTCCCTTTTATTAATAATGAGATCCACCATGGTGCATCTCATGTGTTAAATGCATTCCCTGTTACTAGTGATGAGGTTTATCATCTTGCTCCTCCTTCAAGTTAAATTTAAGGCTTTTATGACCGAACAGATGACTTTCAAGATCAATTTAATGATATACAGAAAGAAGTGAAGGCTCTCCGAGGGAAACACCTATTCAGACAGAATGCAAATGACCTCTACTTGGTTCCTAATGTGAAACTTCCAGCAAAGTTTAAAGTACCAGAATTTGAGAAATAGAAGGGAACTCTTGTCCCTGTGACCACCTGGTGATGTATATCAGAAAGATGTCCACTCATAATGATGACCAATTATTTCTTATTCATTTCTTCCAAGATAGTTTAACTGGTGATGCCTTGAAATGGTATATGTGATTGGACAATAGCAACATCTATACATTCAATGACCTGGGTGAAGCATTCGTGTAGAAGTATAAGTACAACATGTTTATGGCACCTGACCGTGACAATTGAGAGCAATGGCTCAGAAAGATAAGGAATCAGTTAAAGAGTATATCCAGCATTGGCACGAGGTTGTTGCCCAAGTGCTACCCCTAATGGGAGAGCAATAAATGACTAAGGTCTTCCTAAAACCCTTGGTTAATTTTACTATGAAATAATGGTTGCAAGTGCACCAAGTGATTTCACGTAGATGGTAAGTATGGGTGTCCATCTAGAGGAAGCCGTCAGGGAAGGAATATTGTCAAAAGATGAAGGTTCTAGTGGAATAGAGAAATAATCACATGTTTTTGTTAAAATGTATTGAAAAATATGTTGTTGAAGGCTGAAATGTAGAAGATGGTGAGATCTCGGTTGTTATCTTTTAAAGATATGAGTCCAAACATGAAGGCTAATCCGCTACCAAAACACGAAGGTGGAGGTACTGTAAATATGGTTGCTGGTTGTCCTGGGGACTTCGGGATTTTTTATATCAACCTGGTTAGAGATGATTTAGGGAAGATGCATGTTGATCTGTGTGAGTTTAGCTATTATACACATGACCATGCCGCTTGTAGTGTTTGTAGTACGGACGTTCATGGATGTGATAAAGTGAGAAGTTACTTCTAAGAGATGATGGATGAAGGTCTTATCCGCATAATTAGACCAAGGGTTGAATATGAATATGTTAATATGATTGAAGACTATGATGTTAAGTATGAGACTCCTAATGAGTTATTTTCTTCAGATGGGTTTTTGTCTGATGATGAAGTTGCATTTGTTGTGGATTTCTTTTCTTCATATGAGTTTTTGTCAGACGATGAGTATGTTTCTGCTGATGAGTTTGATTTTGATGATGAGTTTGTGTCTTCTGATGATTTCTTTTCTAATGATGAGTTTTTGACTGTGGATGTAGGTGTTCAAATCCTTGTTAAAGAATATGCTAGGTATGTCAAGGAACCTACAATTGAAGATCTCAATATTGTGCCTCCTGGAGAGATAGATGAAAAATAGGTTCAAAGAGGACAAATTGATTTTAGTTGTTATTGTTGTCGAGAATATGCAAAGAAACCGTGGGGTTGCACTACTTTAAGGGGTGATCTCAAGATAATAAAAAGCTTGGCTTTGTTTAAAGAAGGAGCGATAGCTATTCTCGCTGATAGAAAGAAGATTGTTGAAAAGTTGTGTGCTCCTTTTCCAACCTTGGAAGGGACTTCTGATATAGAGAATGAGATCATTGTTTACAAAGGAGTAGTTAACTCGTTGCTTAAGCATGTATGAACTTTGGTGAGCTTAACTGAAGGATACCATGGAGTTTAAGGATGATTAGCCTTCTCAGTTTATTAGCATTTTTACTACTTTCTCATTTGTGATTTTATTGTTTATCATTGCACTGCTTGCATGTAAGAACTTATTTGTGTTTGAATGATGATCTTAATACAGTGAATATACCTGTCTTGAAGAAATCCATTTGTTTCACTCGTATTTGTTCTCAATTTTTAATTGCTTTTTGCATTGTGATACCAACTTGTTGAATATTCTCTTGCATTAGCAGAGATTGGAGGGAGGATGATGATATTAAAATGCAAAATTCCTGGTTGTATGCTTTTGGATAAAATCTTGTTGACGATGTACATGCATTGTTTCAAATTCCCAAACATTGGAGATACAAGGGAGCGAAACCCTCATTAACCCCTTTGAGCCTTGAAGTAGGAGTTTCTTTTTCTATTCAGAAAAAACCCTCATTTTTAATCCGGGGCAGGGTAGTGTTCAGTTAATTTGATTGAGAATTCAAAACTCATCAGAAGTGTGCATCTAAGGATCAATCACAATGGGTGTTATCCTTCAAAATGTTAAGGAAAGCCGAAACCACAATGATTAACATTCACATATCAGGAAATCAACAGTTGACAATACAATAATGGTTATCCCTCATCGATCATGGAGTGAGGCAGTCACAATTACTTTCAACAAATCAAAGACGAATCACGATCACACGACTTGTTCAAAAGGAGAATAAAAAAAAGGGAGAGAAAAGAGATAAAGCTCGCTAAGTCAGAGAAAAGAAAGAGAAGAAAAAGAGAAAAGAAAAAAATTAAGAAAAACAGGAAAAAACGACTTAGGAAAAAGAAAAGAAAAGAAAAAAGAGAATAGGATATTGCAAATTAAAGGACAATATTGTATGATCAGACACCAACACCAAAAAGTGAGTGACTGCCATGTCCGGAAAACTTTGTGTTGTTTCCCCGACCGTTTCAATTACTTTTGAGAGATGAATGCTCGTGTCAAGTTAGGTGAACTTAGGATTGGAGAACATCATGAAGAGGGGGTGGGCACCAAATAATTTTGAACCTTAAAATCTGTTTTTTCTAAAAACCGTGAACCAGGATATGTTACAACCTTTAAAAGTCCTAATTGAAGCAGAGTTTATTTCGAAAGCGTACTTCAACGAGATAGCGTTTCGTGACTCCCATGAGTTTTTATAAATTGTTTTATTGGTATCATATGCTTTTGTTGTTTTTCCTACAAAACTCAATTTTGCATCCTGGCTAGTGATTCTTTCACAAGGTTTTGCGACATGTTTCAAATAAAATCTTCAAGACTTACATAATTGTTGCATTATAATTATCATTCTTAGAATAAACATTTTTTGCCTATAAAAAAATTGCTTAATATCAAGGAAGCTTACATTTGAGTATCAGCAAAGGGCGTGCGACTTTGAAGAGTCATTAAGCAAAGAGTATGCAGCATTCAGTCAATCTAGGGCAATTACGTGGAGATTCAACAAATCTCTAGAAGTTCGTTGTCAGGAAGGTTATCTTAAATGCATGCAGGCTAGGGAAAGTTATGAGTGTTATCTTGATCAGCACAGTAAACTTAAGACACCAGGGTTGTTTCTAAGGGCATTTCTAGATTTTGGCAAGATAATTACTTTGTTTTTCTCCAAGTTGTGGTGTGGTGTTGGGTTTGTGGTCCCATTTTCCCAATTTAAGTCTTGATTCAGGTTTTCTCCGAGAAGTACTCTTTGTTTGCTCTTGTTGGCAGGTGCATGTTTTCCCTACGTTTATGTTCAGTGGTGTTGGGTTTGTAATCCTATGTTCCCTAGTTAAGTCTTAATGTGGATTTCTCCAGATAAGTGTGATTCCCCTTCCCCAGCTGGGTTGTGATCAAGCACATATTGTAAAATTATGAAGCCTTTTCTCATTTATTGGAGTCCTTCTCCCTTTGTGTTGATAATTGATGAAGAATCTCTTACAGAGCATTATTCTCTCCAGTTATAACAGTGTTGTTGTTGTGTACTCCCCAAGTAGCCAGACAAGGCATTATCTTTTCTAGGAAGTGTTGAGATAGTTGTCAACTTTTTGGATTTTCTCTCACCATGTGTTGAGTTTGATTTAAAATCCACATAATTTTTAATTCTTGATGTGATGTTAACTTCTTAACTCCACAGTTGAAGCCTCGACGATATGGCATTGTCTTTCATAGTGAATTCAGTACATCATCCCCAGTTGAAGTCTAGACAATATGGCATTATCTTCCCTAGCAAAGTTTGTATGATATTCCCCGGTGAAGCCTGGATGAGTGTATTATATCCCTGCAATTGTATTAGTTTATTGCTGACATATTTTGCTTTGATTATTTTCAAGCCATGTTTCTTCCCAGTGAAGTTAAGCCTTGAAGTTGGACTTTATTTCCTCAGTTGGTGCTTACTCTCTTATGGAATTTTCATCCTGAATGTGATTTAGCTGAGTGTTGTCTTTACCCAAGTTGGTTTTGTCTGGTTATCCTCAGTTCAGTATGTCTATTTTGTCAGCATATACTTAGAGTTTGGTATATACTTAGAGTCTGGTATGTGAGAACCATAATTTCTGACAGGACTCTAATAATTTGGCTTAATATCTATATGAAAATTCAATTTCGGTCTTTGTTTTTAAACTTAATTTAAATAGCTTTGTCACAAGAGTGAGAGGTTACTTAACACGATTTTTCCACGAGAGTGGGAAATTAACCAAGGTTTGAGCCGGAACTACAAGAGCGTGGGGGTCGAACTGGATAGTAGAAACTAGGAATTAATTCTAAACACAACGAGAGCTCTTTAGAATTAATTAGAACTTGTTCAGTTTTCAAAACACATTCCTTAATTAAAATGGGCAAGCGAGAGCCAAATCTCATGGTTAAGGAATGTGGCTTAATTCAAAACCACGAGAGTGTGAGGATCAATCTTTAAATTGATATTTTCTACTAAATACATTTTTAACATCAGTATAAGCCAACGAGTTATAGAGTCCCTTGTTGTACCCCAATTTTTCCCCTAAGATTCCTTTATCATCTCATATCAACTCAATCATATCAAGATCACACTAGGGTTTGGTTCCTCTCCCTATCTTTAGGTTTTCTCATGAGGAATCACCAAGCACCTTGATTTGTATGTTGTGATCATATATGTCTTGTGTTTATTAGCTTTTAACTAACAAATATAATGAATGTTTGTTCTAATTGATGATATTATAGTTGAAGGGACAACATATTTCATAAGGTTGATTCATAGGTTCATGAGTTTATTTCCATGCCTTCTTCAACAAAACATAATGGAGATTCAAGCTTCATCATTGAAGATGATTTAAAGTAATATCATGAAAAGGTATACCATGATTCATCATGCCTCAATTTGTCAAATAAAGTCAAAAGGTGCAAGGATTTATTGAAGAAGTTTGACCTAATTGGACAAGTTCATGATTCCTTGATCACAAGTGTATAACTCTTTCAATTCTCAATATTTTAAAGTGGTTATTATTTCTATGGGTTCTTATTGTCATCCACAACAACTTCTATTCACATGGAAAATATTATTGTGCAAGGAAGATTGTCAAAATTGAAAGGGGTTTCCAAGTCATTTTGGTGCTTGAGGAGCTAGGGTTTTAAACTTATAAGGGCTATATCTTGCTTATCTTTTGAGATTTTTAAGTAATTCTAAATACATACTTCTATTTGAAGGGTTATTAACTAATCACTTCTATAGTTTCAAGAAAATTGGGTGTGGAAGATGCTTAATGATGAAGAAAGATTACAACTCCTCTAGATAGGACATCAAATTCCCTTATGTGATTTCAAAAGATCATAACTTGTTCAATTTTTATCTCCTTGAGCCCATTATTTTTCCAAAATGATCTTAAGGAAGTGAACTTCAACTCATATTTTATGTGCAAAGCTTGAAAATGAGTAGAAGATGCCCTAACAATTCAAAACATTATAGGTTACCTCATGGATTTTCAACAATTTTACAAGGCCATAATTTTTTCAATACTTGTATTTTTAAGTGATTCAAGTTTCAAAATGCTATTTGAGATGTCTAATTCAAGCTAGAATCAATGATCAAAGCTCAATTTTTGATGAATTCCTTGTTTGAACTCAAAACATTATAGGTCACTTTTGAAGAAAAACTTAGAATTTTTCTAAGTACAAAAAGTCAGCATCTTTTTCTCAACTTTGACTCATCACAACTTTTATCTCAAGCATCTAATTGATCTCACTCTTTGCACATTGTAAATTTTGTGACCTTATCTTTCAAATGCTTCAAGAATCACGCCCTAAGACCCCTTGAGTTGTGAACACCATGGATTCAAAGATAGTACCTTGAAACTTATGTTTTCTCCAAAGTCAGAATTTAAAATTCATAATGTGGCTTCTAAACCCCAAATTAGCACGCATTTTTAATTTAAACATGTTTAAAAAAGTTCCCAAAGTTGAATTAAGGATTAAAACGCATGAATTGATTGAGTTTTTATGCACATGGGGTCACACTTTTTTTACTTTCGAGCTTGATCCAATTTCCCTCCAAACTTCAAATTTCCTCTTAATTCTTTGCACCATTCTCTTCCCTATAAATAGAGGACCTCACTCCTCTCATTTTCTCAAGCTTGAACAACCAAAATTACCCTGCCAAACTCCCTACATAACTCACTTTTCTGAGTTTTCGAATTCCTATTTTCTCCACTTTTCAATCCAATTTCTTTGTTGATTCTTTATCCTTGAACTTCACTGAAGATAACAAAAGAAGAACAAAACCTTGAGGTGTCCTAAATCGTGCTAACCAAGTCCTGTTTCAGAATAATTTTCAGCTACTTCGTTCAGGTAGAACTCTCAATCAAATTAAACCAAACAAAGCCCTATTCTACTCTATTTATCCTTCTGATTCTCACACTTCTTACGACTTGCATTTTCATTGAGAATTGAGAGAGATACTTGGGATTTTCATGCTCGCTATTTTTTCTGGTTTTCTTCAAATTCATCCTTGCATAGTTTATATAAATTTGGCACGTGGGTACCATTATAATCATCTTGAAGAGACTAATCTAATGGTACCGGTCTGGTTCTCCAATTTTATAGTTTTTTGGAACCTCAATTTAGGGCGTCTGGAGGTTGAAGACAACCTACGTGTTGTGCTTCAGCCAATGATAGTGTGACATGTGATTTTTTTAATTTTATCCAATGCATTTGTTTTACCATGCGCGCATCATAAGAACCCTTGGATCTGATTACTTTCATTAGTCAGACTTCATCCAATGCGCCACATTTTAAGTCACTTATAATTATTAAAAAATGATTTGGGGTGATTTCCAGAAAAGACTATGATATGCACAGCGCGCCAGATCCATTGGATCTGTTTACTAATGTGTTTTAACTCTCACCCAATGGTCCAAACTTTTATGACTTTATTTTTATTTTCTAATTTTTTATATTTAATTGTTTAAACTTCAAAAAATCATAGAAAATTCATTTATGACCCAAGAATCATGAAACAATTCCCATAAATATTTTTAAATATTCTCTTTCTGATTTTTATTTTTTCATGATTCTATTTTCAGATTTGATATTTTTTATGATTTTTACTTTGTTTTGACTTGTTCTTAATAGTTTAAAAAATCTTCTTGGTATTTTTATATTCTAAAAAAATTCATCAAGATCATTTTATTTATTTCTGACTTCCTGAAATTTTTTCAGGAATTTTATTTTGACTTCTACTATATTTGATCTTTTTTTCACTTAACTGAGTGATTTTAATTAGTTTAAAAATACTTTTTTGTTTTAAAAAATTACCAAAAATTTTATAATAATATTTGATATCATTTCTGACTTTTCTATGGGTTCTTATAATTTTTCTTTGGCACTTTGAATATAGTTTTTTATTTTGCCTTTTATTTCTATTAAAAACAATTAAAAAATCATTTTTCTTCTTTTTATTTTGTCCATTAAATGCAATTTATTTTTTAATATACTCTGACTATGTGATTGTTGATCATGAACTTCATTAACATCATTGGATCTTGGGTGTTGAGTTTGAATCCACCAAAATGGATGGATGATTTTAATGATAGTTTGATCAAAATATTTTATTCAAATACATCCCCTTCCTCTTCATGTTATCCCTTTCTTACTTGTACCACATGTTGTTAGAGAATGATCTACATATCATTTCTCTAAATATATGGTACATAGATTGCTATTGACCGGCCTCAAAATAGGTGTGACTTCTATATAAGTCCACTTAAGATTACTTAACATAGCACTAAATTTTGTCCCGATTCAAGAAATGATCATTCGTGGCCCCAAACCTATGTTTGCAAGCCCAAGTATGTTTAGTTTGAAACCTTTGATCCAATAACCTTGAGGTTCATTATTAGGAGGCTTTGGTCTTATCAATCCTCTAATGGACTTTCATAAAATTTGGTCTAAGTGAATCATTTTAACATCGTTGATCATTTGTTGTTGCCTTGAGAATTTGAAATGAATGATATACTTGACAAAAAGCAAATGAAACTTGTTGTTGAGAGGCTTTGATTTTATCAATCTTTTAATGATTTTTCAAATGCAAGATTCAAGATGGTCATTCAACTAACCTCTAATTTCTAACTATTTACCAATTTACTTTATTTTCATTCTTTTACTTTACGCCTTTACTTTTATGCACCATTTATTTTAGCATTTATATTTCATGTTATTTTCATCTTTGCTCACTTGAGCATTTATCTTTTATGTCATTTTTATTTTTCTCACTTGAGCTTTCATTTTCTTTTTGAAGATACCTAATAATAAACTTGAACAATAAAAAAGCTTTAATATTACTGGGACTAATTGGTTATTATCCTTGGCATTTTTGGAGTTATGTACTTTTTGGACTTAGGATTAGAGACCTTGACCTACCTAGAGACCTTGGTGACTTTTATTGCTATTTTGTCTAGAGTTCTTGGGGTTTACCCCAAGATATTGGGTTGTTTGTTTCTTTGTGTGTAGGTTATTCTGATTATGTACTTTGTCTGTAATTGGAATTTCATCTGTATATAGTCGTTACTCTGCCCAATTTATTCAAATACATAATACATTTGAAGATTGGTTTCTTAGGAGGCTTATTATCTTTGCTTGTTTGGTTTCAATCCAAAGGATGGGAATTCTACATTGACTCATTATGTCAAGTGTTGGCTTCTTGTTAGTTAGACGGTTCTTTTCCCAAGCTTTTATGTTATGCTTTTGGATAGTCCCTTCATCTCCTCTCATCTTCTTTAATTTCAAAAATCTTTTCCCGTCTTTTCAAAACTATTCTTGTTTTCTAAAATTGAACCGCTTTCACAATAAACTTGGACTTAGGTCCATGCATTTTTAAAAATATTTTCTTAATCAAACTTTAACCAATTTAATAATACTTCGACATTTTTGTGAGAAGACTAAAAGTCAATCAATCTCATTCAAACCATTTTGCGACTTTGGCTTTTTAACCTTAAACATTTCCTTAAAAGATTAGACTCTTATCAAACCTTGTAGTTATGCGAGCTACTATACTTCTACGATATGTAGTGAAGTGAGACATTTTTCACTTAGGTGTTGAGTGAAGCTTTATTTATTTTAAAATCCAAGTTATTTCCTCCACTTTTAGATTATGCAAATTCTCCTTTTCTCATAATCGTGGATAGTAAGTATGTTTTCCAATCTGATAAGACGAGGATGTCTTTTCTCTTAAAATTAACCAACACATCTGTGTTTTAAAATTTTTAAAGGTGAACTACGAGTACCCTGATCCCCATTACATGGAAGGTGGTATGTAGGCACTAAAGGTTCGCAACCGTGGCGGGTGCAAAAATTGTAAAATTTACTTCTTTTCTCATCTCCATAATCTATTTTTTGTATACAACTTTTATAGCCAAAATACACAAATTTTCAAAGAGGTTCCTGCGAAGTACCATATATGTTTAGGGTGCTAATACATTTCCTTTGCATAACCAACCCATGAACTTAGATTTCGGTCCCCTTCTTTTTGGGATATTCGCTCTTTTCCAATTCCTCTGGAAACAATAAAGCATAGTGGAGATTTTTATTTGATTTGTGCGAGTCAAGTCAATACAATGGCTTAGTCTCAACATTTCTACTGCTATAGAAAAAAATGGCGACTTCGCTGACGAAAGATTGACCAATTACTGGTCCATCGCTAAGTGGGTTGAACGTATCTTTGTTTATCTGTGTATGTGCTGTTATTTGTTGTATATTATATGTTGTATATATGTTTGTCTGGATTTTTCTGGTTTTAAGGGTGCTTGGCGATTTCTCATAAGTCCTCTACCCGAACTTGGACAAACTTAAGATAGAACGGATGATATAGTCATGTTAACTTTGAGGTAGTAATCCCAAAAAAGGATCCATGAGATCCCCCACTCAGTGGAGGCCCCTTTGACTGTAGCATCGTTTATCGAGTAATCAAGAAGACATGCTGCTTTCGACCTGGGAGTCTGCTGAAACAGAGGACTATAGAACCCTTAACCAATCTTGGCCTTTTAGGTGTAGTGCGGAAACTATAACGGAGTAATCTGGAAATGGTTGTCACGCGATGCTACACTCAGAAGAGTTTTTCCTGAGGATATTACTAATTACCGAGTCAATCGGGATGTTGGTAATATCCAAAGGAAGGATGTAGTCTCTGGGAACCTTTTAGAACCTTGTTCGGCAGGTGATAAACTATTTGAACATACCTTATGGGTAGTACCTTTGACCTCATACTAGTGACGTCAAACCTATGAACCCCAAGTTTGTGATCTTATGTGTGATTGTTGCATCATGCATTCATGCACCCATGAACATCCTTTAAAACATTTTATTTCAAGGGACTTAAAGTTGACTTTTTGCGAATATCTCTGGTACTATTTGGCCATGGATTCTGGAAAAAGAAAGACTCGGAAGTACAGTTTCAAGGATCCTAAGATAGATGAGTTAATGAGTCTGATTTCTGAGATCGAGAGTTCTACAGATTTTCAGAAGGAGTATGGATCCATCATGTCTCTTATGAAGCTCGGGATAAAGGAGGGTATTTTCTCGACTTTGGTCTAGTTCTATGATCTGATGTATTGATGTTTCACTTTCCTTGATTATCAGTCTATACCTACATTGGAGGAGTATTCTTACTTATTGGGTTTACCTATCACCAAATGTGTTCCTTTCACCGGTTTGGATGGAGAGCCTAAGTCCCATGAGATAATTGTTATGGTTCATTTGGGGAAGTCTGAGATTGAGGCCCACATGACTGTCAAAGGAGGAATCAGAGGCTTACCCACTCTATTTTTATTGGAGAAAGCTCGTTATTTTTCTAGGATGAAGAGTACAGTTGCTTTTGAAGCCATCTTTGCTTTACTTGCATATGGGTTATTATTACTTCTTAACAGCGACAAATTTGTGGATATCAATGCCATCAGGATCTTTTTGATCGGGAATCCAGTCCTCATATTATTAGGAGATGCTTATTACTCCATTCATCTTTGGGATTCTTATCATGGAGGGATGATCATTTGTTGCACGACTTTGTTGTATTAGTGGTATATTTCTCAGTTACCTCGGTCCGATGCTTTCTGAGATATCAAGAAGGAACCTAGTTGGGCTCTGAAGATTATGGCCCTCATTCATTCAGATGTTGATTTGTATCGTCAGTCTTACTATGATGTGGAGATTATCGATAGTTGTGGTAGTTTCCCCAATGTACCTCTTCTCGGTACAAAGGGAGGAATTAACTACAATCTCGTTCTTGAATAACGACAACTTGGATATCCGATGAGAGATAAGCCAAATAGTATTCATTTGAGTGGTTTCTTTCTCAAAGAGGGAGAGGATCATAAGAAATCCAAGGAGGAAATTCCAAAGGCTTGGCGCCATATTCACAAGAGTAGAAAGGACTTGGGACCTAGAGGAGCTATTTCTTTGGAGACTTACCTCCGGTGGATACAGGCAAGTGTAATTCAATTGAAGATTCCATATTCCCGTGAGGAACCTTTACCTGATATGTTTGTGAAGACCACTCCTCCCCTTTTAGATGACATGGAAGATCTTCAGCTTGCCCTAGTCAAGATGCAGCAAGAGAAGGAGGTTTGGAAGAACAAGTGTCAGACTTTAGAGATGTCCTACCGAGAAGACTTGAAAGAGAATTATGACCTAATTGAGATTCTTGAGAGTCTTTCCATAGAGATGATGGAGAGGCAAGATGATTTATTTTCCTCTAGAGCTCGATCAGAACTTAGTCATTCACTTCCTGACTCTTGTGATTGGAAAATGGTTACTGATGGGTATGCAGAAGAGAACAAGCAGTTGAAGGCTCATATTGTAAGACTCACGGGAAAGCGTCAGTGTGTAAAGATATCTTTATCAGCTTTGCCTTCTTAGGATTTTAGATTATATCTTCTCTTGTACCTAGGATTGTTGAAACTTGTACTATAAAGTTGTAATCCATTTTGAAGTTATGAGATTTTCAATATTTCAAAATGTGTTAGTACTTTAGTATTTGCAAATTGTCTATAATTCTTTGAGTCCCTTGAAATATTAATAATAATAAAATAAATCATCAGCATTGTATATCATGCATCATCTTGTACATATTTCTTGCATTTTTATTCATACCCAGGTTTCTTACTGAGTTTCTCTACTTCATTCAACAAGTTGTCTCACCGGTACAATACTCAGGCTAATTCCAAGAAGAAAATGGAGAATCTTGAACAGGAGAATCACGAGCTACGCAAAGAAGTTACTGCCTTGAAGGTCGGTATGGAAAATCTGACTGCTTTAGTGGAATCGTTGGTGGATGCTCAGAATAAGCCACTACTTATTCCTCCTTTTTCTCAGACACAACAAACAACGATTGCTTTTGAAGGACCATCAGTTCCTATTTCTGTTACCCCAGTTACTACTGCACAAAACCGTATGCCTCAAGGTTACCCGTGGGGGATGCTTGAAAATTTCATGCCAGAAGTTTACAATCTTGATGCTCAAGTTTCTCCAGTTGTTCAAGTTGCTACTACTCTCGCACCTCATGTGGTGCATGTTACTCCTATGGATAGAAATGAGATCCATTATATTGCACCTCCTTCGGTGAATGTTATATCGTTTGCTAATGATGAAGTTTATCGTCATGTTCCTCCACCAAGTGAAAGTGTGGGTTTTTATGACCGGTTGGATGACTTTCAAGAGTAATTCAATATGATGCAGAAGGAAACGAAAGCCCTTCGAGGAAAAAAAATTTTTGGACAGAACGTCAGTGAACTATGCCTAGTTCCCAACATGAAGGTGCCAACAAAGTTTAAAGTTCTGGAATTTGAAAGGTACAAGGCAAACTCTTGTCCTCGTGTCCACCTCGTTATGTATATCATAAATATGTCTACCCAAACTGATGATCAGCGTTTACTCATTCATTTCATCTAAGATAGTTTGACTGGTGCCACTCTGAAATGGTATATGAGTCTGGACAATAGTAGTATTCGTACCTTCAATGATCTAGGGGATGCCTTCATCAAATAGTATAAGTATAATATGTTCATGGCACCGGACCATGAGCAGTTGAGGGTAATGGCTCAAAGAGATAAGGAGTCGTTCAAAGAATATGCGCAACGTTGGTGCGAGATAGCTGCCCAGGTGGTACCACCTATGGGAGAACAAGAAATGACCAAGGTCTTTCTGAAAATCCTTGGACCATTTTATTATGAGAGGATGGTTGCCAGTGCACCAAGTCATTTCACCAAAATGGTGAGCATGGGTGTTCATTTAGAAGAGGCTGTTAGAGAAGGGCGCTTGACAAAAGATGAAGGGACAAAGAAGTCATCATACATGTTCTCTTAAAAGAAAGAAAGTGAAACGAGTTCTACTTTTGGCGAAAGGAAGAATAGGCCACCTAGAAGGCATCGACCTTACCAGCAACAGATTGCTTTTGTTACTCCAGTGGTCAATGTAGCTCCTACCATTGTTGCCTATCAAAGACCACCTCCTCAGGAAAATCAGGGGAAAATTCAGAAGAGATAGAGAGGCTTTTGACTCTATTCAAATGAGTTACGCAGAGTTGTTCCCGTCTTTGATTCAAAAGAAGTTGATTCAAACCAGGCCGCCCCCTGCTATACTTTCACCTCTACCCTGGTATTATAAGGCAGGCCAGACATGCGCTTTTCATCAAGAAGCGCCTGAGCATAGTGTTGTACCCCAAAATTTGCCCTCTCGTTTTTCAAAGGATCCTTCTAGACCCTCAGGTTTTCTTCTATCAAGTTTCAAGTCTTGGACTACAATTTCCCAAGAAAGACATTCACAAGGGAAAAATGGGCAAAATTAGGGTGGTGACTGAATTTGATCGAACTTTGATTTTTGACCTAATACATGGCTTATTGGTTGGAAGCATGATCTCAATGATCCAAGCGCGTCATTTTGACCTAATTTCACATTTCAATTCATCTCCTGAGATTAGTGGATTTATAGACAAAATTCGGTCAACTAGTGGGAAAAGTGAATTGTACACTAAAAAGTCAAACTTTGACTTTTTGACCAAAGTTGAATCCCAAAAATCATATTTCATCAAGACATCCAAAATCTGAAATTTGATCATCAAAAATCAAGAAAGTCAAAAGTCCAACTTATGCAAGACTTGGAAATTTTTCTAAGCTAAATTCATTGCTTCATGACATCTTGTCACTACAATTCAAAATGGTTCAAGATGTTATAAATAATTCAAGTGATTACAAAGTGACATTTTTGCAAGTTTACACTACGCCAAATAAGCTATTTAATAGCGTTTTTTTTTGTTTTTAATAGCGCTTAAAAGTGCTATTAACCGCGCCACTATTGTAAATATTTCTTATTTAATAGCACTTTAAAAGCGCTATTAAAGTACCAATTTATAATAGCGTTTTAATTAAAGTGCTATCAAAGTCAGTATTTTGCATGTTTTTTGTTTGTTTTTTTATAGCACTCTAAAAAAAAAGCACTAATATATAACATATGTTTGATAGCGCTTTCAAATAAAGTGCTAATAAATGGTACATATTTGGTACAATATTTTTAATAAGTACAGTACAATATTTTTTCTTACACAATCATTTTTTTTGGTGTAAATATAAAATAACTATATTCAATTCAACACAAATAACGCTTTAAGTTACTCATTGCATATATATTATGATCCATCAAATACCAAATAACATTTTAAATTACCAAATCCTATTGTTTCCAAATATCATAACATATAGAATATTAAGAGGGCGTTTGCATAGCCAAATTTGTAGATGCCCATCTATGAGTACTTCAATCCAAATCCAAAAACATACAATCAAATTCTCTAAACAAAGGAAGTCTAACACCTTGATTTTCATGATGTTGAGTCCTTTATATAAATAGATTAGTCGACATACAAAAGAAAAGAACGAGTAAATCTGTAATCTAGTCAATTTAAAAATCAAAGGAACTTCTCCTCATGTACATGCAGGCCATGACTTGTCTCACTTTTTATACATACAAGTTGAAGGTAACATGGACCAGAAGATGCATCTGATGCCATAGAGTCGTCATCACTCTCTTCATTGTCATCATTTTTTTCATCATCATCATCATCATCATCATGAAAATTTTCATCAGCATTCTTGAACTTGTTGACATATTCTTCCATGTTTACACTTCCCTCCTCGTGGTAAATTTCACTAGGGATAGGAGATCCAATGTAAGTTGTCCATCCAGACTCAGTGCCACTGAATTCTCCTTCTGATGCTAAATCTTGAGAAGGCTCCATAGGGAAGCTTTTTGCACAGGATAACAAAAGAAACAAAAAGGGAAATGAATTTGCAACAAATTTGGAACTTGGGTTTGTTCTTATAGCCTTATTCACTTGTTCCAAAGGGTAACACTGAGTTTAATAGACAGGACAAAACAACCAATCTCCACAGTGCACCTTCATTATTTATTTGACAGTGTACCTTTTTATTTACTTGCCAATTCTACCACCATAACTCCCACTCCTATCACTACAAGACAAGAATATTATTGTGAATTCAATATAGTAAGGAAATATTAGCCTATATTTTGTTGCAAATCCCATGAGTATCAGAAATATTTTTATAAGTTTTATACAAAGGAAAAATGAATGCATGATATTATATTCAATAATCTGTCAAAGAGGATAGCTCTTGTTAGAAAAGTTATTATATATAACACAGATATTTCTACTGTAATACTAGTCTATATAAGATGCGCGAATGAGTAGTGTTAGCAAAAAGCAATAAAATTAACACAAAATAGAAGTAATCAGTGCACTAATACTAGTTAATAATCCTAGATCACAAAAACAATGAAGTCGATGAACAAAAGAAAAAGGGTTCAAAATTTCAAACCAAGTACAAGAAGCCCTTATATCAGTGATGCACAAGGGAAAGGCTGCATATGAGCACAATAGCATAGACAGCACAATCCATGAAGACAGCATCAGCCACAGTCTTCAGCACCATTCCAATTTCCAATGTTTTTGCAAGCTGTGCATATTGATCAGAAGAATCAGCCAGAAGAATTATCCAAGAGGTTTCATAACCATGCAAATATCATCCATGATTATTTTCAAAATTAAAAATTGCAAGTCGTATTACCATTATATTTTGAAGAATTACAAAAGATGTGGGAATTACTTTGAAAATACAAAATACAACATTTGGCCAAGACTAGACTTTGACTTCTATACCTATTATTTTCCATCATCATATCCATCATGATTATTCACTTCCACCATTCATCATTCCCATCAATATCCTTCATGCACCATGAGTTTAAATCTTCAAGCATCATGCCATGTGTATATGTCAAACATCATGCCTGGAACTGCTTGCACAACCTGCATATAACCAGTAAAAAAACCAGTTCATCGGTTTCAATATCAACACATGGCATGCCTTTTGAGCTAGTAGTTGACAGATGAAACTCAATGCAAGTCATGAACAAGCTGCAACATATATGGTCAGATTAATGCATACAATATCCATTTTTGATATAAGTACTCAACATATGTAACAAGCATTATAATTAAATTGCAACAAAATTCAATATGTTCCATAACTTATCATGATCAACTTGCCACATGCTACTGCAGTAGTGTTACAAATCTGGTCCAAACTTGCTATAACACAACACAATTATCATACATTCACACATATAGGAAAACCATGTTCACTTCACACAAAATCATCAATCAACTAGATAGTGCAACTCATTCCAAGGGAAAACATTATATTACCTGCAAGTAAAATAATTCAATCCACAATCATAAAATTCAATCCACAAATTCCCATACTTCTAACTTATCTGTAGCTTCGACTGGTGCCCAAAATAAACGAAAAATCATTCATTTTCATATACGTCAAGTGTTTCTGAATTTCAATCATTTGTTCACTCTAAGTATGCAAATGTCTCGGGCACAAATATTGGGCGATGATAGTAGGATATCAGAGTGAAAAAGCTTCCTCTAAGTCCTTAAAAGAATAGGTCGTAAATGTTGTAGAAACTCAAAAAACCAGGTTAGACAAATGCTCAATCTCTCAAATATGATACAAGCCCCACCTACACAAAAGAAATAAGCTAGATCATATATTTTCATTCAAGTAAAAGCAAAACAATGTGATACAAGTGTGTCAACTGTGCAGGGTAAAACATCACACAAAAAGGTCCATTTCACCATAAAGAAAAAACATAAACATCTCACATTTAACCCACAATAAAACCGGTTTTTGAGTACCCACATCCAATTCACAAGACTAATTCACACATCAACAATACCAGCCTACATCAGAAAACAATTCAAAATCATTCAATAAAGACCATGTTCATAGTAGCCAAGATACACAATAGTTTAATGAAAGCCAAAGCAAACGACTAAACATTAACTAATGGAAAGTAGTTTAATGAGGATGTTGTGTCGACTAAACATTAACTAATGGAAAGTAGTTTAATGAGGATGTTGTGTCTACTAAAACATTAAGTGTAATACTAGTCTATATAAGATGCGCGAATGAGTAGTGTTAGCAAAAAGCAATAAAATTAACACAAAATAGAAGTAATCAGTGCACTAATACTAGTTAATAATCCTAGATCACAAAAACAATGAAGTCGATGAACAAAAGAAAAAGGGTTCAAAATTTCAAACCAAGTACAAGAAGCCCTTATATCAGTGATGCACAAGGGAAAGGCTGCATATGAGCACAATAGCATAGACAGCACAATCCATGAAGACAGCATCAGCCACAATCTTCAGCACCATTCCAATTTCCAATGTTTTTGCAAGCTGTGCATATTGATCAGAAGAATCAGCGTTGGCGCTGGCACTGGCGTTGTTCCGTCTCCTCCTCAACCTTTCATCAGAGCCTCTTTGTTTCCCAGAAATAATTTTCGCAACAACAAAAGACGAATTTATGAGGAGAACCAAGTAAAGTGGTCTAAAGCTTATAATAGTCTTAATCAAAGAGAATCCTAGACAAGAGGCAACAACCAATAAGGCAACTATAATCGAACAACAAAGACGCGTAAACCTTGAGGCATCAACGACATTCGTCACATCCCTAGGGCTTATGAAATCGAAACTTCTAGGTTCTTCGAGCTGGGAAATTTCATCAGATGAATCTTGATGTGTTGTTGGTGGTTGAGGTTGAAATAGAGGTTGTGATTCTTGTACATGTTCAGGTTCAATTTCAGAATTGGGGAAACTTAAAATCTCACTTTCACTGTGTTGTTTTTCAGGCAAAATTTCGGCATCAACGTGATTCTGCAAAACGGAATTCGGATACTCCTGCTCCTCGTCGTTGGCGTGAGGCAGATCTGAAGAAAAGCAGTTGTAAAATCAAAATTGAATTCTAGGGTTTGTAGATGGATGATTACAGAAGCAATAAGAAGAGAGAAAATTGAAATGAAAGAGAAGAGAAGAGGTAGTTACCGGGAGGAGGGAGGGTTTGGATCCGACCCTGGATGAAGGCAAGACGGTCGGATCCTTGTTGGAGGATTCTTCTTCTTCTCCGGGCGTCTCTCAGGTTGTTTGCTTCTGTCATTTTTTCCCCTTCCTCTTTACTTCAGCTCAGGCTTTGTATTGCCAACTGACTTAAATCCTTGAAATTTTTGTTTCTTTATGGTTTTGAGTTAACTCAATGCTGCTGCTAAAGAAATGTTAACTTTGATCTTAGTTCATTCATTTTTTATATAAATATAGTTTAAGGTTTTTTTAATATTATATATATAACATAGCGCTTTTTAATAAATGCTATTATATAGGTAGTCAAATAATAGCGTTTTATACAAAATGCTATCTTAAAGAAGTTTAATAATAGCGTTCTGGTACAAAGTGCTATCAAAATTACATAGTCTGTATTATATAATAGCGCCCGATTAAAAAGTGCTATTATAAATGTGTTTTTTCCATTTTAATAGCATTTTTTTTAAAAGTGCTATTAAATAAGGTGATACAAAAAATCATTTTTGGCGTAGTGTTACAAATCATAAGCTTTGTATTGCTTGGATTTTCTCCTTTGAATTAAAACCTTGTCACAATGCTTTGTCTTTGATACAATGTGCATAAATTACTCCACAAACCAAACTTGTTTCATGCTGCAAACTATGTTGTCCAAGTTATTGCTAAACAAAAAATGATATGCTACTTCTATACATTGCCACAACACTCCAAAAACCTGCTCATTTGTGTCCTACAAAACCTTGTGCTATGCTGCACCACAAACCTATCACAAAACCTGTATATGACGTCCTATACAGTCCAAAAAAAATAGTCCAAAATTTCTCTATGTTGTCTGCTCCAACCTGCATCATAACAGCCACAAAATTGCACCAAAATGGAAAAACAAAATTGTGTTGAAAAAGTATCAAAGCAGTAGGAAAAAAAGTTCAAAATAACTTATTTTGTTTCCCTCATAAACCTCAGTCAAGGATCTACAAAAGGAACTATTTCATAAGACTCAAGGGGGATTTTTTTAGAGAGAAAAAGAGAGAAGAAAAAATAGAACTTTTTCTAAACTATGTTCACTCATAAGACCCAGCTCATTCATAAAACTTAGTTCATCCATAAAACTCTGCTCATCTTCAACTCTATTTTCACTCACAAAACAGAAAAATCCTTAACCCATTATTGTACAACCTTGCAAACTTTCCCCTAAACCAACTATCCAAACACCTCATATACATCACAGAGAGATTGTTCTAACATAAGAACAATTTCTGCAACACCTTTATCATCACCTTCCAAGCATAAACAAAAAAACGGTACTTTGCACCTTTGACTAGGTTGGAGAGATTCTAGAACTTTGTCACACAAAGCAAGGATTGGAGTAGCTCCAAATAGGAGCTCGGTCATTCATAACTTTGCATCCGGAGATACCCATACGTATTCCAAAGTTTCCCTTCAAGAGGTATGCTTTTTTTCTAAATTGTAATATGTTTTTCCATACATCATTTTCTGTTTGTGTTCAAAAGATATGTAAAAGATAAATATAAAAAGGGGAAAACTCAGTAAAAAAGAGCCAAGACAGGGGCTGACACGGGTTCCCGTGTCACACGACATGACCGTGTTAGCTCATCTGTTTGAAAAAATATAACAAAAGTGCAGGTCAGGGGCTGACACAGGTGCCTGTGTCACAGGACACGGCCGTATCAGACATACTGGAACAATACGCTAACAAAAATGCAGGTCAGGGGCTAACACAGGTGCCAGTGTACCTGAACACAACCCGTGTCAGTTTAGCTGGTACAGAAAAGGAAAAATGTGCATGGACCATTACAGGAAGATGACACGGGTGCCCATGTCATAGGACACGGCCCGTGTTAGACCAGACAACATAAATTTTGATTTTCTTTTGACCTTTTGGTTTTATTTTCATTCAATTTGGTTGTAATAATTAGGACTTTTATTTTTTGCAACCCCCATTTGTACACTCGTATACCACATCCCTCAAAAAGCATGTAATTGCGTAGGACATTTATTTTCCTCATTCTTATTTCTTTCATAAATGTTAGTAATTAGGTTGCATGGCAAGACATAAAAACAATCTCTAGACCACCTTAATCAAAGACAAATTTACTTGAATCAAACACACTTTCACACATGCACCTCTAGGATAACTTCGCTTGTTGCCTCGGAAAAACAGTCATGTCCCTCGAATATGGGACGCTTTAGCGAAGACCCTTCGATAAAAATACCGTATTCCCTCGATGTCCCTTGATGTTGCCTTCCGTAAGACGATCTAGTCCCTTACAAAAAATTGCTAAAGAGTCTCACAAGTTGTCTTCTATGACTGTACGATTGACCCGCACCTGTCCTTTCACATCCAATGATGGGGCTTCTTACCAAAACAATGGTAAGATAGAAACATCTAAAGGATGAGGAAGATAACATTTAAGACATTTTAAGTAGGTGGGTTGCTCCTAGTTGCTCGCTTGCTCACAACAAAAACATTTTATACACCAACACTTTTATTTTGAAACATTTTCAAAATACAAACAATTTGTTCGCGTTCTTATAGAGACGAGAACCATTACAAAGACGTTTTTTTCAAAATACTTTCAAAACCCACACCACAAGCACATTTTTAAATAAAAAGCAAGGGATCTAGCAAGCAACTAAGAGCCCGTAGATAACTACGGATGAAAAGGATGCTAATACCTTCCCTTTTCATAATCTACCCCCCGAACTCAAGAAAATATCTTGAAAGTTCTTTCCTGTTCTTTTCAACCTTTCCTTATTGGGTAAAAGAAAATTTGGTGGCGACTCTTGCTATCTGTAACAATTGCAATCAAACACAAACCTCCCAAGTCAGTTCTCCCACCGTGTTAACGAACTGGCGACTCTACTGGGGACTACTTAAAAGTGGGGTTACCTTAGGGCTAGATCACCTTTAATTGCTTTTCATTTTTTAATTTGTTTGCTTTATATCATGGTTCTTTATTTGGGTTTTTTTAGATCCTCTACCCGGATCTGGGGAACTTTTGTAGGTAAGTAGAAATAAGTTATGGAAACTGTGCAGGGTATACCGACATGGACTAAGAAATAGCTACGTTAGTGTGACACATTTCTGGGTACCGATAGCCCTTGAGTAGTCAAGGAGAATACGGGGCCGCTGTGTGGTATCATGAAGCACTAACCGGATTTAGAACCTTACTTGGCCAACTTGACCATTAGGAAGTAGTGAGATAGCCGACTTTGGTGCAGTCCGAAGTTGGTTGATACTCGATACTACACTCATTGAGATCGTACTTTCGGGATAATTCGGTCGCCATTAAAGAGGTTTGTACTGAAATAATGCCCGATGAAGAAAAATCATTGATATTGAGATCCCCTAGAACCCGGTTACGATTACTAGGATAGGTTGAGCTAACCAAATTTCAAGAGGGTACTTACCTACAAACTCCATGCAAGCCTAAACCTAAGGACTTGTTTGATTTAACTTGTGCATATGCTTGTACATAACATCATAACATCATGCCATAGAATTTTAGACTAACCATTTCAAGGATTTTTAGATTCATCTTTATTCTGTTTTGTAGGATATGACTCCCACTCGTAAGAACACAATCCAAGTCAACTTTGTACGAGTACCTTTTCAGCTCAAAGAGTTAGCATCAAGGGTCCCTGAGAAATATCCGTTCACCAAAAGTCATGGACGACTTCTCAACTTAGTTACCTCAAGCTTTAATGAAGATATGATGAAGGTGCTTTTCCAGTTCTTTGACCCTTTGCACCATTGCTTCACCTTCCCCGATTACCAACTTGTACCAACTATGAAATAATTCTCTCAACTCTTTGGAATTCCTATTCTCGATCAACTACCTTTCAACGGTACTAAAAGGGATCCAAGCCATGAAGAGGTTTCCCGAGCTTTACACTTGCAACAATTCGACGTCACGGTTAATTGGAAACAAGAAGTGGTGTCAAAGGGTTCTTAGCCAAACTCTTATAGAAAAAGCTCAAGACTGTTGGGACAATCTGGATTTACAAGCTTTCGATGAAATTTTGGCTCTTCTCATCTATGGGTTGGTACTATTTCCAAATCCTGACCAACTTATAGATGTAAATGCTGTCAAAATCTTTTTATCTCATAATCCAGTGCCTACTTTGTTGGGAGATGTCTTGCATTCTCTCCACTCTCACACCATGAAGAGAAAAGGAACTCTCATGTGTTATACTCCTCTATTGGCTATATGGTTTGTTTCACATCTCCCCCGATCTGTTGTGAAGAAAGAGCAAGGTTTGAGGTGGTCCAATAGGCTGATGTCACCCAGGCATTCGGATATCCACTGGTGTTCTTGATCCTTGGAGGACATTACTATCATCGATCGATGTGGGGAATTCCCTAATGTGCCTCTTCTTGGTATTAGAGGAGGTATCACTTATAACCCTTGCTTGGCTTTTCGACAGTTCGGGTATGCCAGAAGAGATGGTCATCATGAGATGCTCATCTAAGGTTTGGTGTTCGGCTATGAAAGCGACAATCAAGGCTACCATCATAGGTTTATACGAGCTTGGAGGATGCTAAGAAAGGTGGAGAGTAGGGCATTAGGGCACAAAAATTTCATTCCCCTTGAGCCTTATCTTAGGTGGGTACGAGCTCGTGCTTAGAGTCTCACAATGCCTTACCCCTCCATCCTCCCTGTAATCATAGAGCCTGTTGTTGAAGGAGATGTCTCGTATACTGTCCTTCATCCCAACATTCCTACTTCTCTCGAAGACTTACAAAAGGATTGGATTCAGTTAAAGGAAGAATGAGACACTTTTGAAGCCTAATTCTACGCCAGTGAGAAGAAAGTCTTGGAACTCACCAAGAAACTTCATGAAGAGTGGAGTCTGAACACCTACATCGCGCCAAAGAGGATGCGCTCAGCCTTTTTGTCTTAGGAGTTTTTGTATTTTATTTTTTTCATTGTAAGCCCTCAGAGGCATGATGTACTCGAACTTGGATTTATTAATATAACGTGTGTTTCCCTTTTGCCTAAACAAATTTAAATCTCTAATTTCCTTGAAATCATGTGCATATGCATTTTCATTCATCATAACACAAGCAGGTTTCTTACTGCAGGTCTCCTTATCTTTCTACTGTTTATTTCAGTGAGATGGATATTGAATAGACAGTAAAGGACCTCCAAGCGCTGTGTAGCGGTAGAAATGTGCAAGACTAAGCCATTGGATTGACTAGACTTTATACAAATCAAAATAAAAATCGCCACCGCGCTTTATTGTTTCCAAAGGAATGGGAAAAGAGCGAATAACCCAAAAAGAGGGGGAAAGATTCAAGGTAAGGGGGTTGGTTATGCAAAGGGAAGGTATTAGCACCCTAAACATCAACGGTACTCCGCAGGAACCTCTTTGAAAAATCTGTATATTTTGGCTATAAAAATGTGTTGTATATAAAATGGATGGTGGAGGTGAGAAAAAGAAATATTTTTTATGATTTTTGCAACCGCCGCGGTTGCGAACCTTTAGTGCCTACGTACCACCTTTCGTGCAATAGGGGATCAGGGTACACGTAGTTCCTCTTTTAAAAATTTGAAACACAAGTGTGTTGGTTGATTTTATGAGATAAGACATCATCGCAATTGTCCGTGTGAAAAACATACTTACTACCCACAATCATGAGAAAGGAGAATTTGCATCATCTCAAAGTGGAGGATATGGCTTGGATTTTAAAATCAACAATGCCTCACTCAACACCCAAGTGGAAAATATCTCACTTCACTACATATTGTAGAAGTATAGTTGTTTGCATCACTACAAGGATTGACAAGAGTATAATCTTTTGAGAAAAGTTTAAAGATAAAAGCCAAAGTGGCAAAATGGTTTGAAATGAGATTGATTGACTTTTAGTATTCTCACAAAAAAAGGTCAAGGTATTATTGAATTGATTGAAATTTATTTATGAAAATGTTTCAAAGATGCATGGACCTAAGTCCAAGTTTATTATGAAAATGTTTCAAGTTTCAAAACAAGAAGAGTTTTTTTTTTTAAAGGAGGGAGAAGATTTTTGAAATTAAAGAAGATGGGAGGAGAAGAAGAGGCTATCCTAAAGCATAAGGTAAAAGCTAGGGATAAGAACCATCTAACCAATAAGAAGCCAATACTTGACATTATGAGTCAATATAGAATTCCCATTCTTTGGATTGAAACCAAGCAAGCAAAGATACTAGACCTCTTGAGAGAACCAAACTTCAAGTGTTTTAATTCTTCGAAAAAATTGGGCAGAGTAACAGCTGTATATGGGTGAATTCCAGATTACAAACAAACATCGTAATCTCAATAACCTGCACACAAAATAAACAAACAACCCAATGTCTTGAGGTAAACCTCAAGAACTCCAGACAAAATATCAAATAAAGTCACAAAGTCTCCAAGATAGGCCAAGGTCTCTAATCCTAAGTCCAAGAAGTCCATCACTCCATAATGCAAAGGATAGTAACCATGTAGTCCAAGTATCATTAATGATTTTTATGGTTCATGTTGATTATTAGGTATCTTTAAAAAGAAAGAAAATCTCAAGTGAGCAAAATAAAAATGACATAAAAGTAAATGCTCAAGTGAGCAAAGATGAAGATAGCATGAAATGTAAAATGCTAAAAGTAAATGGTACATAAAGCATGAAAATAAAAGCGTAAAGTAAAGTTAATTGATAGTAATTAGTGGTTAGTTGGATGACCATCTTGAAACTTGCAGTTGGAACTCATTAGAGGATTGGTAGAACCAAAGCCTCCACACAACAAGTTGCATTTGCTTTTTGTCAAGTATATCATCCATTTTAGAATTCTCACAAGGCAACATGTAATGATCAACGATGTTTAAGTGATTCGCGTTGACCAAAGGTGTTGTAGATCCATTAGAGGATTGGTAGAACCAAAGCCTCCACACAATGAATCTCAAGGTTATTGGATCAAAGAGATCAAATTAACATACTTGGGCTTGCAATCATAAGTTTGGGCCACGAATGATCATTTATTCGAATCGGGACAAAATTTAGCGCTATGTTAAGCAATCATAAGTGGACTTATGTAGAAGTCACACCTATTTTGAGGCCGGTCAATAGCAATCTATGTACTTCATGTTTGGATAAATGATATAGAGATCACCATCCCTTAACATGTAGCACAATTAAAAAAGAAAGGGATAAGATGAAGAGGGAGGGAAATGATAAGCTAATTTGGATCACCATTTCAAAATTCTTTCATCTTTAAATTCAACCACTCCTCTAGATGGATTAAACCACTAAACATATCATTAATCCAAAGCACCAAAAATGAATTAAATAATTCACTCTTAGGTAGATTTGAATTGATGAACATTTATCCAACTTCATCCACATCACAAAGTCCATTGAGTTTAAAGACAAATTGGACATTTAAAATTGCAATCCAAACCAACAATCAAAAGGAGTGAGTAGAAAAAGCATTTTGGATCAAAGCTGCCCCAAAACAAGGCAAAAAATGCATTATGTCCTGGTGTAAATCGATTTACACTACTATGTAAATCGATTTACACAGTACAGTTTTCAAAAATTCACGTGAAATTGCTTCTGTGCAATCGATTTACACTTAGTGCAAATCGATTGCACACAGTAACAATAGCAAAAACAGCATTTTAAAAGGGCAATTTCTTGTTCAAACTTTCCATCAAACACCTTATGATCATGGATCCACTTGAGCACTAAAATTCCATCAAATTATAAGCAAATAACACCATTGAAATCACAAAATAATGCTCAAAGAATCAATCCCAAAGATCACCAAGAGATCACATTGTGAAAGATGAATTATCCAACTTACCAAAGGTAGATCTAGAGAATTATCAAAACAACTTCAAGAATTTGCTTCAATTCAACCACAAGAATCAATTTACCAAGCTTGGAAGTAGAGAATTGATGGACAAAAAGTGTTTGGATGAAGGTTTAGCTCAAAGATTAGTAAGCTTCAATGCAAAGCTTACTAACTTTTTGAAAATGGAGCTTTGAGTGAATTTGGTAGATGGAGAGAATTGAGAGATTTTTTAGCAAGGTGGATTTGGCTATCAAAAGCTTGAAATTTGAATGAAATTAGAGCTCTATTTATAGAGTTTTAGGATTGGGATTAGTGGTAATTTGGTAATTGATTCTTGGAGCCAAAATTTGAATTAATGATAACTCTTTCAAAAATTAGAGCCAAAATTTAAATTAATGATATGTCTTTCAAATATTAGAGCCAAAATTTGAATTAATGATAATTCTTTTTAAAAATGAAAGATTGGCACTAAAATTTGAATTAATGATACATCTTTCAAAAGTGAAGGAAAATTGGAGCCAAAATTTGACAAGTTTAAAATGCTGATTTTTTTTAATTTTCACGCTGTGCAATCGATTGCACTATAGTGCAAATCGATTTGCACAGTGTATTTTTTCAAAAATGGCGCAAAATGCACTATGTGCAATCGATTGCACTCTAAGAGCAATCGATTGCATCAGTGACAAAAAATGAAAATTTTTAATTCTTTTTCTTTGCAAATAGAGATTTTAGGAAAATAATACCAGAAATCCTTATTTGTCAGATGCTTCGACTTAGTACCTACAAAACAAAAATATACAAAGACAAAGACAAATATTTTTTGTATTTTAATTAGAAGTTAGTCAACAACACATATACAAAATACACAACCAAGGTGCTTGGAGATTCCTCAAGAGAAAACTTAAGGATAGGAAAAAAGAGGAAGAACCAACCCTAATGTGATCTTGTTATGATCTAGTTGATATGATATGATAGAGGAATCTTAGGGGCAAAAATTGGGGTACAACATGCTGAACACTCAATTCCAACAAATGTTCTTGGCTCTAATAAAAGGACAAAAGGATTTGAAAATTCTGCTGATCAAAGAGAAGATGAAGAAAGCAAAGAAACCAACCGATGTTTTAAATCTAGGAAGAAGGTTCAAGGGACCAGCCAAATGAACTCTAGATTTTGCGACATTATTGGGTGAAGGAGATAATCAAGAAGGGAAAAACAAGGAAGTGAATGACCATCCAGAGTCTGAAGAAGAGGAAGAAGTGGACTACTCTAAGGAACAGTATCCCCCAGCTGACGATAAATACAAGCTGCTGGAGGATCGCCTCAATGCTATGGAGATCCAGAGGGTTCCTGGATTGGATTTTGAAGAGCTAGGACTTGTCTCAGGGGTTGTCATCCCGCAGAAATTCAAGGTCCCCACTTTTGTTAAATATGACAGTGTCTCTTGTCCAAAGCTGCATTTAAGGTCATACGTCAGGAAGATTCAACCCCATACTGATGATGGGAGCCTATGGGTGCATTTCTTCCAAGAAAGCTTGTCGGGGACGCAATTGGATTCGTTCTATCAGTTGGAAGGGACCAATATTCGCAATTGGGAAGATTTGGCTGCCGCTTTATACAAACAATACTAGTATAATGTTGACTTAGCTCCAACTCGAACACAGTTGCAAGGCATGTCTATAGGTGTTGGTGAAGGTTTCAAAACCTACGCTCAAAAATGGCGGGATTTCGCGGGAAGAGTCCAACCCCCTTTATCTGACAGAGAATTGGTGGATATGTTCTTAGGCTCTCTATCTGGTCCATTCTTCAACCACCTGATCGCAAGCTCCTCGGCTGGATTTACTGAACTAATCATGACCGGTGAACAGGTAGAAATTGGTATAAAAAGTGGCAAAATTCAAAGAGATGTATCCTCGAGTACAATGAAGAAACCCTTTACCGGAAAGAAAGAGGTCAGTGTTGCATATGACCATAGGAATCAAAACAAAACTGAACGTCGTCCGACAGTAGGGGCTGTTATTATTTCCAGTCCTGCACCAAATCCGTAGTGAAATTATTAGCGTATGCCAGAGGCACCCATGAGACGATTCACCCGAATCAACATGACCTTATCCTAATTTCTGTCACATCTTTTGAAATCCATTATGGTGACCCTAAAAGAAGCTCCCAAGAACCCCAATACAGCTTCTCCTCACTACAACCCGAATTCCCGGCGTGCCTATCATTTTGAAAGCCCAGGGCATGATACAAATGACTGTTGGGCCTTGAAGAATAAGATACAAGACCTTATCAAGGCGAAAGAGATTGATTTTGATCCCCCAGAAACACCTAATGTCATAATGGCGCCAATGCCCAAACACGGTTAAGGTGTCATTGTTGTTGATGATGAGTGTTTTGTTTCCTTTGTGAATGATTTAGCTACTCCTCTTTTGACCATTAAACAGAATCTATTGCGAGCCAGTCTGTTTCCGGGCTGTGATGAAAGTTGTCAATTATGTATGAATCTACCAAATGGATCTTTGTTACTGAATATGGACGTCCAACGCCTGATGGCTAACAGAGAAATCTTGTTTGAAAAAGTTCCTCTTATCAGAAATTCCTGTGAAGATATCTCAATAATCACCATTTTCGACAATCCTTCCTGGATCTCCACCAAAAGACCCGTCAGGATTACATCTGTTCCAAAATCTGCTCCCCTAATCATCACCATGCCAAGGCCAATACCATATTCTTCGGATAAAGTTGTTCCTGGAACTATGGGGCTGATGTCTATTACTATGGCATTAAGCAAGATCTGTTGGCTATCCAATACAATGTTGAGAAAGACACTGATCCTGACGTCGTCAATATCGTTGGGACCAGTAAGATAACGAGAAGTGGAAGGATCTTCTCACCTGAGATCTCTCCAAAGAGCATTGCTACAACTTTAATTATTCCCGCTACTGCTCCTACCAGCATTCCCAGTGACACTCCTATTGACAACGCTACTGTTATCCCTGCGACCAGGACAAGGGGCAAGGAGGTGTTATTTGAGCCTGTCCAGACAAAGGAGGATCTAGAGGATATTCTTGAAGCCTTTAGAAAGGAGATACAAGAGATACTAAAAATAATCAAGAAAAGTGACTACAACTTCGTGGAACAGTTGGGGGCAGACCCCCTCGAAAATATCAATGTTGGCCTTACTTTTGTGTTCTGAGGCCCATGCCAAAGCCTTGGTAAAGTTTCTTAAGATTGTCCACGTGCCCCAAGAGACTTCCATTGACCAGTTTGAGAATTGTGTGGCCAGTCTAACTGCTGGTAACAAATTGGGCTTTTCTGACACCGACTTGACTCCCAAAGGAAGGAAACACAATGATGCCTTGCATGTCTCCATTGAGTGCAGGGGTACTATGCTAGCCCACGTTCTGGTGGATACAGGCTCATCGCTGAATGTCTTGCCTAAAAATTATCTTGACCGACTAGATTACGAGGGACTAACTTTAAAGCCTAGCAACATTGTAGTGAGAGCCTTTGATGGTTCTAAGAAGACAGTGCATGAAAAGGTTGACATCCCTATAAAAGTTGGAACTCGGACTTTTCATTCAACTTTCTATGTGATGGATATTCGCCCTTCCTATTCCTGTCTTTTGGGCCGACCCTGGATTCATGGCGCTGGTGTCGTCACCTCTACATTAAATCAGATGTTAAAGTATCCAATCAAAGGGAAAATCATCACTCTCCATATGGAAGAGGAATATATGGTCAGCCACCTAAACTCTTCCAGGTATGTGGAAATGAATGGTGAGTTCATCAAAACTGCGTGTTAGCATTTCGAGGAGGTCCCATAAATAATTGTGACAACCAAGACTATTACCAAGACTCCAAAAGTTATCAGACCTCTATTGAAGATGGCCTCTCTAAAGGATGCTAGAGTAGCATCCGAGGAGGGTGGATGCAGCGTCTGGGGTAAACTTTTGGATATTCCCTACAAATCCAACAAATTTGGTTTGGGTTTTACTTTGGAGGCCCAGAGAACTGTTTGACAAGCTCGTGCTAGGGGGCCACCATTATGTATCAGCAATCAGGGAGTCAACATAATGGAAGACAGTGATGGCAGTTGTGATATGGACGAGTGGATCTTTCCAACCATCAGCGGAGGACTCAACAATTGGAAAGCCAAAGAATTTGTCCCTATTACTTTTCTTCAAGAGTAATTGTCTTTCAATTTTTGTCAGATTTGTAATAATTAAACAATTTAGACTTTAAAACCTTATGTCTTACCCGAGGAACAACGGTTCATTTGTGAGGGTTGTTGCTTCATCTTCATATGTCATCAATAAATAACGGACGTTTTTGCATGCAAATTTTTATGCTCTTTGTTCTTCTTGTTTCTACCTTTTTATTGTTTCAAAGATAGCTATGCTCTGACACACACTCACATATCAAAATGCAGATCCACATCCACTCAGGATCCCATGGGTAACGATTCTGCTATGGCCTATTGTGACTTTTAAAATTCGATCTACCAAGCCGAAGACGAAGGCGTGGAAGATTATGAGGTACCAGGGGAACTAGCCAGGTTATTGCAATAGGAATAAAGGACCATACAGCCCCATGAAGAGCCAATGGAAATAGTTAACTTAGGTACCGAAGAGGACAAGAAAGAAGTCAAGATAGGTGCCAACCTGGAGTTAGTGTCAAGAAGCGCTTAACTCAGGTACTACATGACTATGTTGAGGTCTTTGCCTGGTCATACGAAGACATGCCAGGACTCGACACCGATATCATGGTCCATCGTCTTCCTACAAAAGAAAGCTGCCCTCAGGTAAAACAGAAAGTCTTTTGCATGAGGTCGGAAATGTCAGAGAAAATCAAGATTGAAGTCATGAAGCAGTTCAATGCCAGATTCTTAGTTATCACCTCCTATCCACAGTGGGTCACCAATGTTGTTCCAGTGCCTAAAAAGGATGGTAAGGTACATATGTTTATGGACTACAGAGACTTGAATAGGGCAAGCCCCAAGGATGACTTCCCGCTTCCCCACATTGATATTCTGGTTGATAACACCACACATCATAAAGTAATTTCTTTCATGGATGGTTTCTCCGGATACAACCAGATCAAAATGGCACCTGAGGACATGGAAAAAATTACCTTCTTCACACAGTAGGGTATGTTCTGTTACAAAGTTATGCCATTCGGGTTGAAGAATGTTAGGGAAACCTATCAGCGTGCCATGGTAGCTTTGTTTAAAGACATGATCCATCACGAGATAGAATTCTACGTGGATGACATGATAGCCAGTTCTCAAATTGAAGAGGAAAACCATGACCATCTTCAGACACTATTTGAAAGACTGAAGAAATAAAAATTAAGGCTGAACCCGAATAAATTTACTTTTGGAGTAAGGTCCGGAAAACTCTTAGGCTTCATTTTCAGCGGCAAAGGTATCGAAGTGGACCCTGAAGGCAAAAGCAATACAAGAAATGCCTGCTCCTCGCACCGAGAAATAAGTTAGAGGATTCTTAGGATGGCTAAACTACATCGTCAGATTCATTTCTCCCTTAACCGCTACTTGTGAACCAATCTTCAAATTACTGAAGAAAGATCAAGTCGTGGAATGGAACGACGAATATCAGGCTGCCTTCGACAGGATCAAAGAGTACCTTCAAGAACCTCCCATTTTGATGCCGCTAGTCGAGGGAAGACCTTTGATCATGTATCTTCCATCTTGTTATTCTTCCAGAAAGGGCGGGCTTCTCGAATATGTACTTAATTGGATCCATCTTGGATATCAATAAGGTAGTATGGGTCAACATATACTGTCTTAGCCAGCGAGAAGCCCATGCCAGAGTGCAACAAGTTTTCTCGAGTAGTGAATATCTGGTCTCACAGTCGATAAACTTTTTGCTCTGGTAGTATATTGCATGCTCTTTTCGGCCAGACTCGTCATGCTTCCCCACCTGATTGTAATTACTGTATATTTTGAACATATGCATTTGAATGCAATTATTGTTTATAAATGAACGCATAAAAAGGGAAAACTAAACAGAAATACAATTACTAATGGTTTTAAGAAACAGGACAATATCTATGGGCCATTCCATAAAATCCTCGTAGATACTTTATATAAACAGAATAGAAGAAAGAACATCCTACTACATGGTCGTTGTCATATCTCCAGCATGCAGCTTAGTGGTATCTTTTGCCTTCGTATCCCCGACGCAGCAAAACTTCCAGTTACCACCTCAAAGATTCCCTAGTGAAAGTCGCCCAACTTCTCAGGATTTCCCAGCAGGATTTCCCAAAGCCCACAGGAAATGCACGACATTTCTTTTTCCCAACTGAGTTTATTTCTCTGATTTTGGAAACCCATCCATCAATGCTTCAACTTCAACAAAGCATGAAGACTTACACCCCTCATTCCCAACAACAGTCAGGGATTTATTTTCCCTAATCCAACAACATTGCAGCAGAACAGCTTACATGTGCATACATCGCATCCATACATCATAAACATCGATGACACAAATGCATATATCGCAATTTCATTGCATTATGCATTTCATGCATCATAGTATCACATACAACTAACTCTTTACCTTTTTCAGGAAAGATCAATCAACAGAAAATTATTATCAAATATTCAACAAGACAAGGAAAATATATATGAGTAAATCAATCGTAGATCAATTCCTGAAACAAGATGGGGTGGCTATCTACATGACAATTACTTCCTTCAGACTCCTGCCGGTTCATTTTAAATCTCAAAGATTTATCCTAATTCTTTCCTGCGGGCATCTTCTCTTGTTCAGATAAATCGCTCCAAGATTTATTTTGATTCTTTTCCAGACCACTACTGGTTTAGTTTAAATCTCTCAACGGTTTATCCTGATTCTTTCCCGCGTGCATCTTCTCTTGTTTAGAAAAATCACTCCAAGATTTATTCTGATTCTTTTCCAGACCCCTGCTAGTTCAGTTTAAATCTCTCAATGGTTCATCTTCTCTAGTTCAGATAAATCGCTCCAAAGATTTATTTTGATTCTTTCCAGTTAAAGAACATTCAGAATTCTGTTGGTTTAGTTTAAATCTCTCAACGATTTATCCTGATTCTTTCCTGCAGACATCTTCTCTAGTTTAGATAAATCATTCCAAGATTCATTCTGATGCTTTTCTAGATCCCTGTTGGTCTGGTTTAATTCTCAACGATTTATCCTGATTCTTTCTCAATGGAAACTTTCTCTGGTTCAGATAAGTCGCTCCAAGATTTATTCTAATTCTTTTCCGGATCCCTGCTGGTTCGGTTTAAATCTCAATGGTTTATCCTGATTCTTTCCCAGTGGACACTTTCTCTGGTTCAGATAAGTCGCTCTAAGATTTATTCTGATTCTTTTTTGGACCCCTGCTGGTTCAGTTTAAATCTCTCAACAGTTTATCCTGATTCTTTCCCAGTGGACACTTTCTCTGGTTTAGATAAGTCGCTCCAAGATTTATTCTGATTCTTTTCTGGACCCTTGTTGGTTCAGTTTAAATCTCTCAATGGTTTATCCGGATTCTTTCCCAGTGTACACTTTCTCTGGTTCAGATAAGTCGCTCCAAGATCTATTCTGATTCTTTTCCGGATCATTGTTGGTTCAGTTTAAATCTCTCAACGGTTTATCGTGATTCTTTCCCAGTGGACACTTTCTCTGGTTCAGATAAATTGCTCCAAAGATTTGTTCTGATTCTTTTCCAGTTAAAGTCAAGTTTATACTTAGTCTAATTTCTGTCAACAATCGCTTTTGGGTGGCATCTATAAGCCCATCTCCGACAACTCTTCATCATCTCTCCAAATGGCATCTTTAAGCCCATTCCCTACACAATCAACCACCAAATCATCAGAGTGCAAATTTCTAGGCACTCTAGTATTTAATCATCTTCCACCTTCAAGTCACGAATGGCAGATTCACCAATCTAACTCTCCAGGTTTACGAAGATTGAACAGGGGCAGCTGTTGTACCCCAAAAGTTTCCCTCCCATTTCTCAAAGGATCCTCCTAGACCCTCAGGTTTGCTTCTATCAAGTTTCAAGTTTGGACTGCAATTTCCCAAGAAAGACATTCACAAGGGCAAAATGGGAAAAATTAGGGTGGTGACTAAAAATGATCGAACTTTGATTTTTTACCTAATACCTGGCTTATTAGTTGGAAGCATGTTCTCAAGGATCCGAGCACGTCATTTTGACCTAATTTCACATTTCAATTCATCTCATGAGATCAGTGGATTGATAGCCAAATTTTGGTCAACTGGTGGAAAAAGTCAATTGTACACTAAAAAGTCAAACTTTGTCTTTTTGACCAAAGTGGAATCCCAAAAATCATATTTCATCAAGACATCCAAAATAAGAAATTTGATTATCAAAAATCAAGAAAGTCAAAAATCCAACTTTTACAAGACTTGGAAATCTTTCTAAGTTAAATTCATTGCTTCATGACATCTTGTCACTACAATTCAAAATGGTTCAAGATGTTATAAATAATTCAAGTTATTACAAAGTGACATTTTTGCAAGTTTACAAATCCTAAACTTTGTATTGCTTGGACTTTTTCCTTTGACTCAAAACCTTACCACAATTCTTTGTCTTTGATACAATATGCATAAATTGCTCCACAAACCAAACTTGTTTCATGTTGCAGACTATGTTGTCCAAGTTATTGCTGAACAAAAAATGATATGCTACTTATATAAATTGGGACAACACTCAAGAAACCTTCTCATTTGTTGTCCTACAAAACCTTATGCTATATTGCACCACAAACTTGTCACAAAACAATTATATGTTGTCCTATACAGTCCAAAACTACTTTATGCAGTCTGCTTCAACCTGCATCATAACAGCCACAAAATTGCACCAAAATGGAAAAAGAAAATTGTGTGGAAAAAGTATCAAAGAAGTAGGAAAAAACAGTCCAAAATAACTTATTTTGTTTCCCTCCTAAACCTCAGTCAAGGATCTAAAAAAGGGACTGTTTCATAAGACTTAAAGGGGATTTTTTAGAGAGAAAAAGAGAGAAGAAAAAAAGATAACTTTTGCTAAACTCTGCTCACTCATAAGACCTAGCTCAGTTCATCCATAAAAATCTGCTCATCTTCAACTCTGTTTTCACTCACAAAACAGAAAAATCCCCAACCCATTGTTGTACAACCTTGCAAACTTTCCCCTAAACCAACTACCCAAACACCTCATATACATCACATAGAGATTGTTCTAACATAAGAAAAAATTCTATAACACCTTTATCATCACCTTCCAAGCATAAAAAAAATGGTACTTTTCACCTTTGACTGGGTTGGAGCAATTCTGGAACTTTGTCACACAGAGCAAGGATTGGAGTAGCTCCAAAGACGAGCTCGGTCATTCATCACTTTGCATCCGGAGATATCCATACATATTTCAAAGTTTCACTTCAAGAAGTATACTTTTTTTCCAAACTATAATATCTTTTTCCATACATCATTTTTTGTTTGTGTTCAAAAGATATGTAAAAGATAAATAAAAAAAAGGGGAAAACTCAGTAAAAAAGAGCTGATACAGGGGCTGAAACGGGTGCTCGTGTCACACGACACGGTCGTATCAGCTCATCTGTTTGAAAAAATCTAACAAAAGTGTAGGTCAGGGGCTGACACGGGTGCCTGTGTCATAGGACACGGCCGTGTCAGACATACTAGAACTATAAGCTAACAAAAATGCAGGTCAGGGGCTAACACGGGTGCCCGTGTCACTGGACACGGCCCGTGTCAGTTTAGCTGGTAGAGAAAAGGAAAAACGCGCATGGACCATTACAAGAAGCTGACACGGGTGCCCGTGTCATAGGACACGACCCGTGTCAGACCAGACAACATAAATTCTGATTTTCTTTTGACCTTTTGGTTTTATTTTCATTCAATTAGTTGTAATAATTAGGACTTTTATTTTTTGCAATCCCCATTTGTACACTTGTATACCCCATCCCTCAAAAAGCATGTATAGCGTAGGACCTTTATTTTACGCATTTTTATTGCTTTCATATATGTTAGTAATTAGGGTGTATGGCAAGATATAAAAACAATCGCTAGACCACCCTAATCAAAGACAAATTTACTTGAATCAGACACACTTTCACACGCGCACCTCTCGGGTAACCTCACTTGTTGCCTCGGAAAAAATAGTCATGTCCCTCGAATATGGGATGCTTTAGAAAAGACCCTTCGATAAAAAGATCGTAGTCCCTCGAAGTCCCTTGATGTTGCCTTCGGTAAGACGATCCAGTCCCTTACGAAAAATTGCTAAAGTATCTCACAAGTTTCCATTTATGACTGTATGATTGACCTGCACCTGTCCCTTAACATCCAATGATAGGGCTTCTTACTAAAACAATGGTAAGATAGAAACATCTAAAGGAAGAGGAAGAGAACATTTGAGACCTTTTGAGTAGGTAGGTTTCTCCTAGTTGCTCACTTGCTCACAACAAAAACATTTTATACACCAACACTTTCATTTTGAAACATTTTCAAAAGACAAACACTTTGTACGCGTTCTTATAGAGACGAGAACCATTACAAAGACGTTTTTTCAAAATACTTTCAAAACCCACACAACAAGCACATTTTCAAACAAAAATCAAGCGATCTAGAAAGCAACTAAGAGCCCATAGATAACTACGGATGAAAAGGGTGCTAATGCCTTCCCTTTTCATAACCTACCCCCCGAACTCAAGAAATTATCTCAAAATGTCTTTCCTGTTCTTTTCAACCTTTCCTTATTGGATAAAAGAAAAGTCGGTGGCAACTCTTGCTATCTGCAACAACTGTGATCAAACGCAAACCTCCCAAGTCAGTTCTCCCACCGCGTTACACACAGTATTGAGAATTATTATCCTTTAAAATTTGAAGTACAAAAGATGGTGAGATGTGGCCTCCTATCCTTTACAGATATTGGCACTAATGTGAAAGATAATCCTTTTCCTAAGCATGGAGGAGAAAATTTTGTAAATATGGTTGCTGGTTGTCTTGGGGACTTCCGGATTTTTTATATCAACCTGGTTAGAGGGGATTTATTAAAGATGCATGCTGACCTCTACGAATTCAGCTACTATACACACGACCATGTTGGTTGTAGTGTTTGCAGTACAGATATCCAAGGATGTGATCAGATAAAAGTTGATCTTCAGGAAATGATGGATGAAGGTCTCATTCATATAATCAGGCCTAGGGCAGAGTACGAGGAAGATGTGAATATGGTATTTGGATGTCTTGGAGAATTCTGGATTTTTTACGTGAATCATAAGAATGACGATTTGATATAGTTACACACTACCTTTTGTCACATGGATGGTCAAGAAGAACATAATTATAGGTCTTGCTAGATTTGCTGCAGAGATTCTCGTGGTTGTTCCATTGTGAAAAAGAGCGTTCAGCTGTTATTGGACAATGGTACTATCAAAGTTTCGGGCAATAGAGATGATTACAATGGAATTAATGTGATTGAAGAATGCTCGACCGAGGTTGTGTCAGATGATGAGTATGTTTCCGCATATGAATTCTTTTCCTCAGATGAAGATATGTTATCCAGCAATGATTATGTGATGTCTAAGTATTCTTAAGAAGGGGTGAATGTTTTTTTTCCTTGTTTCGGTGTTCCCGTCCCTATAGAGATTGAATACCATAGCAAGTCAGTTGTTGCTCCAGTGGTGATTTGATTGTCGGGTCTTGTTCCTTATGAATCAGACAAAGTTGTGCTATATAAATACAATGCTAAAATCTTAGAGGAGGGTGTTGAGGTCCCCATCCAACCTTTGTATGATGTCAATAATATTTTCGAAGCCAGCCGAGTAACCCGCAGTGGAAGTGTTTTCGCACCTGTTATTCAGGGAATGTTAATGCTGATAAAAAGGTTGTTGAAAGTACTGAACCTAAGAAGCCAGTGGGGGAATCTAGCGGTACTACTCTAGAAAAGGATATGGATGATATATTGAAGATTATCAAGATGAGCAACTACATGATCGTAGACAAATTGTTGCAGAATCCATCAAAGATATCCATTCTAGTCTTGCTAATGAACTCTTCTTCCCACATGGAATATTTGATGAAAATATTGGATCAAGCTTTCATGGAAAGTGATATACCTTTGTACCAATTCAGTAGTGTTGTCGGGAATATTACATCATGTAATAACCTGAGTTTCTGTTATGACGAATTTCTCGATGAAGGAAGGTATCATAATCTGGCTCTTCATATCTCCATGAATTGTAAGAACGATTCATTGTCAAATGTGTTGATTGATAATGGTTCCATATTAAATGTCATACCGAGGAGCACGCTCATGAAGCTGAAATACATAGGAACTCCTATGCGCTCGAGTGGCATAATTGTGAAAGCTTTTGATGGATCGAGGAAATCCGTCATTGGAGAAGTAGATTTACCTATTCACATAGGCCCGCACTTATTTTAGATTAATTTCCAAGTTATGGATATTGTTCCCACTTACATTTGTTTACTGAGACGACCGTGGATCCACGAGGCAGGAGCTGTCACTTCAACTTTGCACCAGAAGTTGAAGTTTGTTCGTGAAGGAAAGATGGTCATCATAAATGGAGAACAAGCTTTGTTAATTCTCATTTATCCTCTTTCAATGTTGTGGAAGCAAATGAAGCTGATGTTGGAACTCAGTTCCAAGCTTTATCCATTGATAATGTAAGGGAAAATGAGAATTTTATAGCTTCATTTAAGGATGCTCAACAGGTAGTGCATAATGGCCCTAGCAATGTGTGGGGGAAGATTGTTGATCCACCTGTGAATAAAAATAGAGCTGGTTTGGGATTCTTTGCGAAGAATAGTAAAGGTGAGGTTATGAAGCTGAAGTCTTCTTTGGGCAAATATTGATACATCTTTCACAGTGGAGGTTATCTTCATCCAATTGTTCCTAGGATTAATGTTATTCTGGAAGGCAAAGCAGAGCAAGAGATGTTGAACTACATGACGTATGGAGTCAGTCCAAAATTGGATCACTATTTATGTTCCCTCTTGCATTCATATTTCAAAGTAATTTTTTTTTTAATCTTTTCAAAAATCTTTCACTTTGCCCAAGGTGAAATTATTGATATTATATGGGCATATCGGTTGCTTTGATCTTTAAAATCGATAATAAAAGTTATCTTTGATTACCAAATTATGTCTTTTTCTATGCTTTTTCTTGGAAAATGGTAAACAGAAAAATCCTTTTAAAATAAATAATAATTGTAACTAAATTTTCATAATCACTTGTTATGCGTGTCAGTTTCTAAAAGCAATCATAAATCATATGTGCAGATTAATTAAAAAACTCATTGAATACAATGACTCTACACCCTCTCCCAACTTTGAATATCCTGCGTATGTGGCTGAAGAAGAAGAATATGATGAAATCCTAGAAGAGGTTTCACGGTTTCTTGAGCGCGAGGAAAGTACCATTCAGCCATATAAAGAGTCGTTGGAGACAACTAATTTGGGTTCAGAGGAAGATCCAAAAGAAGTCAACATTGGAGCATTGCTTCATCCCAATGTGAAGAGCAAGTTGATTGAATTGTTTAAAGAGTATGTGGACATATTTGCTTGGCCATACCAATACATGCCGGAATTGGATACTGATATTGTGGAACATCATTTTCTGCTAAAGCCAGAATGCCCGCCAATCAAACAGAAGTTGTGAAGAACTCACCCTGATATGGCAGTGAAAATTAAAGAAGAAGTTTTAAAGCAAATTAATGTCGGTTTTCTTGTGACATCAGTGTACCCTTAGTGGATTGGCAATATTTCCCCAGTACCAAAGAAAGACGGAAAAATTTGCATGTGCGTGGACTATAGAGATTTAAACAAAGCTAGTCCAAAAGATGACTTTCCATTGCCACATATTGATATGTTGGTTGACAGTACAACAAAATTCAAAGTATTCTCGTTCATGGAAGAATTTTCCGGATATAATCAAATCAGAATGGCTCCTGAGGACATGGAAAAAACAACGTCTATCACACCCTGGAGAACATTCTGTTATAGAGTGATGCCCTTCAGGTTGAAGAACTCTGGTGCAACGTACCAGAGGGTTATGGCAACCTTATTCCATGATCTGATGCACAAGGAAATTGAGGTATATGTTGATAATATGACTGCCAAATCCTAAACTGAAGAAGGGCATATAGAAGATTTGTTGAAAGTGTTTCAGCGTTTGAGGAAGTATCGTCTCCGCTTGAATCCAAATAAATTCACCTTTGGTGTCCGATTAGAAAAATTGTTGGGTTTCATTGTCAGCTAGAAAGGGATTGAAGTTGATCCTGATAAATTTAAAGCAATTCAAGAAATTCCACCGCCGAGAACGGAAAATCAAGTTAGAGGCTTCCTTGGGCGTTTGAATTACATTTTCAGATTTATCTCCCATATGACTGCAAAGTGTGAACCGATCTTTAAGTTGTTAAAGAAAGATCAAGGTTGTGTGTGGACAGATGATTACCAAAGGGAATTTGAAAGCATTAAAAAGTATATGCTTGAACCTCCTATCTTGCTCCCTCTTGTTGAAGGAAGACCTTTGATTATATATCTAACATTGTTAGATAATTCTATGGGTTGTATTTTGGGACAACAAGATGAAACCGGGAGAAAAGAATATGCCATTTATTATCTCAGTCAAGAAGTTTACTGATTGTAATCACGATATTTTATGCTGGAAAAAACATGTTATGCTCTAGCTTGGGCGGCAATGCGGTTTTGGCAATATATGTTGAATCATACTACTTGGTTGATTTCCAAAATGGATCCAATTAAGTATATTTTTGAAAATCCTACCCTTACTGGAAGAATTTCCCATTGGCATATGATGTTGTCTGAATATGATATTGAATACCCTACTCAAAAGGCTATAAAAAGCAGTGTGTTGGCAAATTATCTTGCTCACCAACCGGTTAATGATTATCAGTCTGTTAAATATGGTTTCCCTGATGAGGATGTGATGTTTTTGAAAATAAAAAATTGTGATGAACCTTTGCCTGGGGAAGGTCTTGATCCTGAATCCTGGTGGGGTATGGTGTTTGATTGAGCTGTAAATGCTTATGGGAAAGGATTTGGTGCTATGATTATCAATCCTCATGGATCGTATATCCCTTTTACTGCAAGATTGGCATTTGATTGTACCAAAAATATTCAAGAGTACGAAGCTTGTATTATGGGTCTTGAGGAGGCTGTAGATCTCAGAATGAAAATTCTAGATGTATATGGCGATTCAGCTTTGGTAATAAATCAGATTAAAGGAGAATGGGATACTCATCAACCTGGCTTGATTCCCTACAAAGACTATGCTGAAAGATTATTACCTTTCTTTAACAAAGTTGAATTCCATCATATTCCCGGAGATGAGAATCAGATGGAAGTTTCTTTAGCCACTTTGGCTTCTATGTATCAAGTAAATACTTGGAACAATGTGCCTCGTATCATAGTTCAATGTTTGGCTAGACCAGCTCATTTGTTTGCAGTAGAGGGGACATCAAACGAAAAACATTGGTATTATGATATCAAGAATTTTCTCCAGACTCAGGAATACATGGCTGATGCGTCAAACAAAGATAAAAAGACATTGAGAAGGTTGGTGGGCAGCTTTTTCCTCAATGAAGATGTGATATACAAAAGAAACTATGATATGGTCTTGCTCAGACGCGTGGATAGACACGAAGCAAACATGTTGATGCATGAAATCCATGAAGGTTCCTTTGGAACTCATGCCAATGGACATTCTATGGCAAAGAAGATTCTTAGGGAAGGTTACTATTGGCTGACAATGGAATCCGACTGTTACAAATTTTCAAAGAAGTGCCATAAATGCCATATTTATGCTGACAAAATTCATGTGCCTCTGACACTTCTCAATGTTATTTCTTCCCCGTGGCTTTTGTCTATGTGGGTGTGATCGGTGGATCTGGAACTGACTGTTTAACGCTGGTTCGCGAAATGTCGCGGAAGCAAGAGTCGCCACCGTCTTTTATTTTCTCCAAATGGAAAGGACAAAAGCACAGAAAAATTCCTTAAAGAGATTGCTCTCGGTTCGGGAGGTAGGTTATAGAAAGGGAAGGTGTTAGCACCCTTCCTATCCATGGTTATCCATGGGCTCTTAGATACTTGCTCATTTGTGTTTTCAAAATGGTTTGTTTGCTTTTCAACTGTGGGTTTTAAAAAAGTTTCTTTGAAAATTCCAGTTCGACTCTTGTATCAGTCCTCAAGAGTGTTTGAAAAATTGCTTTCGAAAGCTTTTTGAAAATGTGTTGGTGTGAAAAGTATTTTTGAATTTTGTTTTGAAATTAGAGCAAGTATCTAGAGTCGTCTACCTACCCTAAGGAATTCGTCTGTGTAAATGTCCTTTAGAGTAGTGCCATTCCACCATTGAGAGGTAGGTAGCACCACCGTTGGAGGTGTTCGGGTCAATTCGAGTTTGTAGGGACATGATGATCACCAGAGCAATGGGAAGACACCTTAGAAGCTACCCTCATGCCAGGTTCCCGGATCATGAGGACTTACTAAAACATCCTCTACTCGACGATCACCTTTCGAGGCAAGGCAACAGTGAGGCGTACCCTAGGGGTGGTGTGTGATTTGTGTGTCGTTTTCATTTATTTTTGTCTTTTGTCGAAGTGATCTATGCGTTTGTTTTTATTTTTTTGTCATTCATTCTTGCATGCATTTATTTAATAGTTAAAAAAGATGCGGAAAAAGTAAATCTAAATCTATTACAAATGGCGCGGGTCCACATCGCCAAAATTAACCAGGACCCGATTTGACGGAAAAATAAATAAAGTAAAAGAACTAAAAGAATTAAAAAGTGTGAAAAGTAAATGTTACAAGGCTTCGGGAGAGGTACATAATTATTTAAGCAAAATAAGAATAATAATGCGAGTTAATAAGAAATTAAGAGCGAAACGAGGGCGTTGGACCCTTTTACAAAATTAAAATTAATAAGGAATTAAAATTAAAATTAAAAGAAAATGTTTTTGGTATTTTTATGTGTTTTATGATTTAATAATAAAAAAGAGAATTAATTAAAATCAAAATTGAATGTAAACCCTAATTCTAATGGCTTTTGAATTTATTATGAAAGTATTAAAATTTTACCTAAATCAAACCTAATTTTTTATATACAATTTTAATTGTGAAAATAAATAAAATAATGGTAAATATTTATGAAAGGAAAATAATAAAAAAAATGAAAAAATTGTTCAAACCCTAATTCTATATATTTTTAGATTTTTATTGAAAAGAGTTAAAATTAATCCTAATTCAAAACTAATTAATTAAAGTTAATTATTTTAAAAATACTTAAAATAAAATATTATTATATTTTTCCTTTTCTGATTTTTTTTGTGTGTTTTATATTTTTGTGAGAATAATTAATTAAATTAAACAAATAAAGAAAATAAAACAATAATAAGAAAAATATGAAAAATTGCAAACCAGGGGGGTGGAAGTCCCCAAAGTGGAGGTCTTGGCCTTAGTAATCTGGCCCATTTGACCTTGGCCTTATTGACTTTTTTATTCACATGCTAGCATGTTGACTCAAGCCTATAGCGTTCATCAATTTTCAGCCTTCAATCTGATCTCCAGGGACACGTGGATAGCTGGATCTTGAGGTGTATGGTGCGTCTGCAGTCTGGAAATTGCATATGAACATATATGGCAAAATAATAGGGGAAATTATACAGACCTGGGGTTCGAACCCAGGTCACTAGCATCACCAATCAACACCTGTGCCACTGAGCCATGTCAACGCGTTTTATAAATAAATAACTAACAATCATTATAAGGATAAAACAAAGGGTTAGTGGATTAAAGCGCGAAAGTTCAAACCGGCCTATCACGTTTTGACAACACATCATCTTCTTCGCGTATTTTGTTTTTTTTTCTGAAACAAGAATATAAGGCAACGGTTTTGGACGCGTTTTCTTAGGCCAGCTATGGGAAAATAGCGATTAGGCTATCCTTGAACATAAATTAGGCGCGAGGGTCCTTTCTTCTTCGTCCAGACGTGCTAAATCCAATTATGGTATTGAGGATGTCCAATTTTACAGCACCTGAAAACCCCTAATTTACAGTTCTACAAACCCTAAAAGTTATCAATGGCAAATCTCCAAATATGGCATGAAAACGAAATTAGACTACATGGTTAGCTTCAAAACATCACAATGAACATGAATCTACAATTAAATTTCACAAAGAATGCATGGAATATGATATACGATTATGAAATTTTCTCGATACAGCTTGCGTTTATGTTACCAATTCTTGGAGTTTGAATGGATGTTTGTGATTGTAATATGTTCAGGGAACCTTGAGGAAGCTGATGGAATAGTTTTTGTGCCTTGAATCGCCTTGTAACAATGATTTCATAATTGAGTTCTTTAGAGAAAAATTCAAGTTTGATTTTTATGTTTCTGAGCAGCTGCGCCTCTAGCATGATTAGGTTTATGATCAGGCATATGTAGTGAAGGCATTAGGTCAAAAAAACTCAATCAAATCTCTTGTAATCATGGATTTTGCAAATTGATTTTCTAAGGATCTTTTCATATCTTTTCCATGTGTTCTTGTGTCAATTAGGATCCAATCAAGCCAAATCTTTCCACATTTGTATATGCACGAAATATTGAGTCTAAAACATGTATAAAAAGATTGGTTAGGGTGAATTAAATATTTTTCATATATTTAAATGATTTAAATGAATTAATATACATAAAAATTCAAATAAATAAATAAAAAATGAGAAAATACTTCCCTTTGGGCCAAGTGGTCGTGCACATGCCATGGATGATGATTTGTGGAAGAAAAATGGGCCCATTAGCAATTTTAGGTCATTTGAACCAATGTTGACTTTTCAAAATATCCAAAAATTTCCCAACTTCCACAAGGCATAACTTGCTCAATTTGTAAGCTTTTCTCATGTTCTTGGACATTTTGGAAAGGTCTTTGAGTCCTCTAACAAATGCCTTTGGTCCCATGTCATTTTGATTTACCAATCTCAAGTTATGGCCTTTGACTTAAAGTCCCTTTTTGTTGACTTTTTGAAAATGACCTATAATGTTGGAATTGATAACTTTTTGTGAGAGCATTTCTTGGACTTGAAGTATGAAGATGAGTTGTAGGAAATGTCTTTCTCTTCAAAATGAGCTTTGGATGGGATTTTTCTGACAATCCATGTGAAAGTTATGCCCTGGTCAATTTCAGTTGACTTTTTCAGCTGTCCAAATAAGGAAACTTTTGCATCTTGGTGATTTCTGAGCCAAATTTTGAGAATCATGATCAAGCATTGATCAAATGATGTTTGTGGCTTCAAAATGATATGTTGACCAAAAATTTGAATTTTTGACTGTCAAATGACCATTTTGCCCCTACAGTTGACTGTAGTGCAATTTAGGGTTTTGACTGTGCAATTTTGAGCTGAATGTCTTGAAATTTGATATGAGGATACTTGAACATATTTGTAGGCATATGAGACTTGATTGAGCCCTTGAAAACTTCCTTTTCTTGATCAGACTCAAAACCCTAATCTTGACTGTATAGGAGACCTTTGCACTATGCAACCCTTGGGGAATTTTGCAGCTTGACTTGGCAATTTCTTGGAGAATATGGGAGGGCAAATTTTGGGGTACAACAGTTGCCCCTGTTCAATCTTCTTAAACCTGAGGATGCAGATTGGCTGACGTGCCTTTCGTAATCCGAGGGTGGAAGATGATTGAACACTAGAGTGCCCAGAAATTTGCGCTCACATAGTGGCAGTGTGGTGGGAATGGGCTTATAGATGCCATTTGGAGATTGCTGGATAAGATGATGGGCTTATAGATGCCATCTGGATGTTGATCGCGTAAGAGATTCCTTGGCGAGAACCTGCATACCTGCAAAGCAGAAAATGAGTACCTGACACGTTGCAGGAACTGGTTTTCAGATGTTTGGCATAGATATGTCCTGACTGGTTACAGGAGCTGTGTTTGGAGCTTCAAATGATGATGAATGAACCAGGGATGGTTATTAACTTGCATGAATGGTAAGAGAACCTTGGGTGATTTTAACTTCAACAACGCTCGTTGAGAAAAATCTTGGGTGTCTTCTACTGGGATAAGAATCAGGGAGATCTTAGGGTCGATCTGACTGAACCAGAGGAGGCCTTGGAATTTCTTCAACTGGATAAGCATCAGGGAGATCTTAGGGTCGATCTGACTGAACCAGAGAAGGTCTTGAAATATCTTCAACTGGATAAGCATCAGGGAGATCTTAGGGTCGATCTGACTGAACCAGAGAAGGCCTTTGACTGGATAAGCATCAGGAAAATCTTAGGGTCGATTTAACTGAACCGGACAAGGTCTTGGAATATCTTCAACTGGATAAGCATCAGGGAGATCTTAGGGTCGATCTGACTGAACCAGAGAAGTCCTTTGACTGGATAAGCATCAGGAAAATCTTAGGGTCGATTTAACTGAACCGGACAAGGTCTTGAAATATCTTCAACTGGATAAGCATCAGGGAGATCTTAGGGTCGATCTGACTGAACCAGAGAAGGCCTTTGACTGGATAAGCATCAGGAAAATCTTAGGGTCGATTTAACTGAACCGGACAAGGTCTTGAAATATCTTCAACTGGATAAGCATCAGGGAGATCTTAGGGTCGATCTGACTGAACCAGAGAAGGCCTTTGAATGGATAAGCATCAGGAAAATCTTAGGGTCGATTTAACTGAACCGAACAAGGTCTTGGAATATCTTCAACTGGATAAGCATCAGGGAGATCTTAGGGTCGATCTGACTGAACCAGAGAAGGCCTTTGACTGGATAAGCATCAGGAAAATCTTAGGGTCGATTTAACTGAACCGGTCTAGGTCTTGAAATATCTTCAACTGGATAAGCATCAGGGAGATCTTAGGGTCGATCTGACTGAACCAGAGAAGGCCTTTGACTGGATAAGCATCAGGAAAATCTTAGGGTCGATTTAACTGAACCGGTCTAGGTCTTGAAATATCTTCAACTGGATAAGAATCAGGGAGATCTTAGGGTCGATCTGACTAAACCAGAGAAGGCCTTTGACTGGATAAGCATCAGGAAAATCTTAAGGTCGATTTAACTGAACCAGGCTAGGTCTTGAAATATGATGGAGAATTTCAACTGCATCTTTCCTGAAAGGTAAAGGTCAGTCATATGCAATGCATGATATGGATCAGACAATGATGTTCTCAATATAAATGAGACTTGTATGATATGATGTGTCTATGCATGTTATAATGATGTATGTGATGTTTTATGTATGTTTTTGTCTAGGAAAGTGAATCCTTGACGGGTGCCGGGAAGTCGTATCCTGGGCTGATGTTGAAGAATAGATTTTGCTTCTGCTGGGGATGATAGCTGCAAGAATACCGGTAGGAGAAGATGACTCCGTTGCGGAATAAACTTGGCAAATGGAAGATTCTGCGGGGAGAAAAGATACTCTAGCGACCATGCTGGGAAGCAATACTCTGTGGGAAGAGGGATGCCTTGCTGAGTGTTGATAATAATTTGCTGGGGATACCCTTGTTGTTGGAAGTGTTGATGGACTTCGCTGGGGATAGGAAGCCTTTGTCGACGACGCTCTTTCTGTGGCTTTTGGCTGAGGATAACCCAGTTATATCCTGTTAAGGAAATAACTCTTTAAATAAAGTCGGGCGACGCGTTCGTGCTCTGCGAGGGGATAAGCTTCCAGAATCTACTGGGGATAGGCTTATTGCTTGGGGATACGAATTCCAACTTTCCTGGGGAAACTGGATTGGACTCTTCTGGGGAGTTTTGAATTGCGGGAGAGTGATTCCTTTGAATGTTGGTATACCGCCGGGGAACAATCTTTAGGCCAAGACTGCCGGGGATGCTTGTTAAGAATATATGCTGCTGGGGAAGTATTGAGATCTACTGGAGGATACTCAATTTCCTTGAGATTTATTAACTCTGCTTGGAGAAGAATGTATTGACCTGCTGATTTACTCTCTGGGGAATTAATATGTACTAATCATATTCTTTCGCTGAACCTACCTTGGTACCTTGGAGGATAGGACAATTAGACTGCTCAGACAACTCTTTATTGCCCCTGTTTCTAGTGTCACCTGTAATAAAATCCTTTGTTTCGTATGCAAATATTTATGAGTTAGCAAACTATTGTCAATGCATATATCACAAATTGAACCTTGGACGTTCTTCGCGAAACAAAACAGAAAAAAGGAAAACACTTGGCACGTTTAATTGAAAATATATTTGTATTGATTTTTTGAATGGCCTGAAAATAGGCGTTTTGTGTACAAGAGGCTGACGTCCTAGTAAGAGGGACGTCGCCGAACAAGAGAGTTTATACAAATTTTGTACAAAATAAAACAGCTGTGTGAAGTGAATGATCCCACTGGGTTTCAACTCTGCTATTGCCTTTATAACTCCGAGCGTCTCATCACTTGATGACCTTGGTTGAAGGTGAAGCTGACTGATCGATGCCGTCTGAACTTGATGTAGATACCGGATTCTGGATGCAAAGTGATCCAATGAGACATAGTATTACGCTTTTATCCCTAATTTTTGCATGGACCGCCCTTTCGGGTTTTCAGTCAACCGGGATACCCATTTTTTCCCAAGCCGCCTTTTCAGGTTTTCGACTTGCCGGGTGTACAGATTTTTTCATTTCATCCCTTCATTTTGCCCGAACCCTTTTGGTTCGACGGGAAGCCGTAATTTTTGCCTAGGCATGTCAGCCTAGCGGGTCTTTTTTCATGCGTAGTATTTTTTTACTATGTCTGCATTGGCGGGGTGAGGAAGGTCGTCACCATCCATATTGGTTAATATCATTGCTCCTCCTGAGAACACATGCTTAACCACAAATGGCCCTTCGTACGTAGGGGTCCATTTGCCCCTTGGATCACTCTGAGGAAGGATGATTCGCTTGATTACCAGATCCCCAACTTGATATTCCTGTGGTCTGACCTTTTTGTTAAATGCCCTGATCATCCGTTTCTGATACGTCTGACCATGACAGATAGCAGCGAGTCTCTTTTCATCAATGAGGTTGAGTTGATCAAGTCGTGTCTGGATCCAATCATCTTCGTTCAGATCTGCATCCTTCATTATCCGGAGAGAGGGTATTTGTACTTCGATCGGCAAGACTGCCTCCATGCCATAAACCAGAGAGAAAGGAGTTGCCCCGGTTGACGTCCTAGCTGAGGTACGGTACCCATGTAGAGCGAACGGTAACATCTCGTGCCAATCTTTATAAGTCACTGTTATTTTCTGCACGATTTTCTTGATGTTCTTATTTGCTGCTTCTACAGCCCCATTCATCTTCGGTCTGTAAGGAGAAGAATTATGGTGCTGTATTTTGAACTGTTCGCAGAGCTCAGTGATCATCTTGTTATTCAGATTGGTACCGTTGTCTGTAATAATCCGCTCAGGGACGCCGTACCGACAGATCAGGTTGTGCCGAATGAACCGTGCCACAACAGTCTTGGTTACCGTAGCATAGGATGCTGCCTCGACCCACTTCGTAAAATAATCAATCGCCACTAGGATGAAGCGATGCCCATTAGATGCTGTAGGTTTTATCTCACCGATCATGTCTATGCCCCACATTGCAAACGGCCAAGGCGCGGTCAGAACATTCAGGGGAACCGGAGGAACATGCACCCTGTCTGCATAAATCTGGCACTTGTGGCATGTCCTGGAATGTTGGTAACAATCAGCTTCCATTGTGGACCAGTAATATCCTGCCCGTAGGATCTTCTTAGCCATAGTATGTCCACTGGAATGTGTACCAAAGGTCCCTTCATGTAGCTCTTCCATGATTCTTTTTGCTTCAGTCTTATCCACACAACGCAGTAAGGTTGAATCATGGTTTCGTTTGTACAAGATGCCGTTGCTAAGGAAGAACTTGGCTGCGAACCTTCTCAGGAATTTATTATCATTGATAGAGGCACCTTCAGGGTACTCCTGGGTTTCCAGATATCTCTTCACCTCATGGTACCAAGGCTTCTCAGTCACCAATTCAGTCTCGAGATCACAACAGTATGCCGGTTCGTCCAGTTTCCAGATGATGATCCGGGGAGCCTCATTGTCCCATTTGACCTTGAACATTGAAGACATTGTAGCTAACGCGTCCGCTAACTGATTCTCTTCTCTCGGAAAGTGTTCAAAGGTTATCTCCGTGAAGTGGGGGATCAGGTTCAACACACATTCTCTGTAAGGAATCAAGTTTGGATGTTTCGTATCCCACTCTCCTTTGATCTGATTGATCACAAGAGCGGAATCTCCGAAGACACTTAGAAATTTGATCCTTAGGTCGATCGCAGCTTGAAGACCCATGATACATGCCTCATACTCCGCCATGTTGTTGGTACAGTTGAAACATAGCCGGGCAGTGAGTGGAGTATGAGTACCTTGAGGTGATATGATAATGGCGCCGATACCATTTCCCAAAGCATTGGAGGCTCCGTCAAAGTGCATAGACCATCGGGATCCTGGTTCAGGTCCTTCATCCGGTCCAGGTACTTCACAATCAGTTACTATCATGATGCTTTCATCCGGAAACTCGAAGTTCATGGACTGATAGTCATCTACGGCCTGATGTGCCAGATGGCCTGCCAATACACTTCCCTTGATGGCTTTCTGGGTTGTGTACTGAATGTCGTATTCCGTCAAGATCATTTGCCATCTTGCAATTCTCCCGGACAGAGCAGGCTTTTCGAATATGTACTTTATAGGATCCATTTTTGAGATCAACAAGGTAGTGTGAGTCAGCATATACTGTCTCAGCCGGCGAGCAGCCCATACCAAAGCGCAGCAAGTTTTCTCGAGCAGTGAGTATCGGGTCTCACAGTCGGTAAACTTTTTGCTAAGGTAATAAATGGCATGCTCTTTTCGGCCAGACTCGTCATGTTGCCCCAGCACACACCCCATTGAGTTGTCAAGCACTGTCAGATATAGTATCAGAGGTTTCCCTTCAACCGGTGGCACAAGGATAGGTGGTTCTTGGAGATACTCTTTGATTCTGTCGAAAGCAGCCTGACATTCATCGTTCCAACGTACTACCTGATCTTTCTTCAACAGCTTGAAGATTGGCTCACAGGTAGCAGTCAGATGTGAGATGAATCGAGCGATGTAATTCAGGCGTCCTAAAAAGCCTCTGACTTCCTTTTCTGTCTTAGGAACTGGCATCTCTTGAATAGCTTTGACCTTAGTAGGGTCCACTTGAATACCTTTGTCACTGACCACGAAGCCTAGTAATTTTCCAGATCTTACCCCGAAGGTGCACTTGTTCGGGTTTAATCTCAGCTTGTACAGTTTCAACCGGTCAAACAACTTTTGCAGATGATCTAGGTGCTCTTCCTCAGTCTGGGACCTTGCGATCATATCGTCAACATACACTTCTATCTCATGATGGATCATGTCATGAAATAAAGCAACCATGGCCCGTTGGTAGGTTTCCCCAGCGTTCTTCAACCCGAATGGCATGACCTTGTAACAGAAGGTGCCCCACTGAGTAACAAACGTAGTCTTTTCCATGTCTTCAGGTGCCATCTTGATCTGATTGTAACCTGAAAAGCCATCCATGAAAGAGAATACCTTGTGCTGGGCTGTATTATCAACAAGGACATCAATGTGAGGTAAGGGGAAGTCATCCTTGGGGCTGGCCCTGTTCAGATCCCTGTAGTCGACACACATTCTGACCTTACCGTCCTTCTTCGGTACCGGCACCACATTAGCAACCCACTGAGGGTAAGAAGTCACTGCAAGGAACCCAGCATCAAACTGTTTCATAACCTCGGCCTTAATCTTCTCAGACATCTCTGGACGCATCCGACGGGCTTTTTGCTTAACTGGAGGGCAGTCTTCCTTAGTCGGTAAGTGATGGACCACAATATCGGTATCCAGCCCGGGCATGTCTTCGTAGGACCAAGCAAAGATCTCCATATAGTCATGTAACATCTTGGTTAACCGTTGCTTCACGCTGAGCTCTAGGTTGGCACCAATCTTTACCTCTTTCCTGTCTGCCTCAGTACCCAAGTTTATTGTTTCCACTGGCTCTTCATGGGGTTGAATTGCCCTCTCTTCCTGAAGCAACAGTCTTGCAAGCTCGCCAGGCACTTCGCAATCATCTTCACCTTCGTCTTCGGCTAAGTTGATCGGATTTTCGAAGTCATAATTGGCAGTAGCAGAGTTGTTATCAGTGAGATCCAGAGTGGATTGAAACCTGTATGAGTGAGTGTGTGTGTAAATACAGCTGTTTTGAAAATTATGTAAAGGAAATAAAGACAGAAAAGGAGCACAATATTTGTAATGAAAATACGTCCAAGATTTTCATTCATGATATATGAAATGACAATTTGTATGCCCTCACAAATGATACCACGGTGCCTCGGGTAAGACACCGGGCTAAAGAGTTTATTATTGTTTATTACAAAATAACAAAACATAGGAATTCATTACTCAGTAACAAGAGAAACAGGGAGATTGTCTTTTGCACTCCAATTGTTAGATCCACTGTCGGTTGCCGGGTAGATCCAGCTATTAAACTCAGCATCATCCACTTCGTCTTCGTCCCCAATAACATTTACTCCATGAGCAGGTAGGGGAGCCGTCACCACATTAGGCTTCTCAGATGCCTCAAACTGTACCTCCTTAGCGTCAATAAGATCTTGCAGCTTATTCTTTAACGCCCAACAGTCATCAGTAGAGTGCCCCGGGCTATCTGAATGGTAGGCACAACGAGCATTCGGGTTGTACTTGGGGGATGCAATATTGGGGAACCTCGGAGCCTCCCTGACAGTCACCAAATTGGTGGATAGCAACTGTGGCAGGATCTGTGATAAGCTCATGCTTAAGCGGGTGAATTCTCTCCGGGGTCTTTCAACCTTTTGGGGATTAGTTGGCCGAGGAGCGGCAGCAGGCTTAGTAATCATTACCGCACTGACAGATTGGCGGTGCTCATGTCTCTCTGATTTCCTGAAACCATATACGGCACTAGACTCCTTCTTGAAGGGTTTCTTCTCAGAACTAGATGATGCACCCTTCGGAATTTTTCCAGACTTCAACCCAGCTTCAATTCTCTCTCCAGTCAAGATCAAATCAGTGAACCCAGCAGAAGAATTCCCAATGAGATGGTTGAAAAACGGCCCAGATAGGGTCCCCAAGAACATGTCTACCAACTCCCGATCAGTCAATGGTGGCTGCACCCTACCAGCCAGGTCTCTCCACTTCTGAGCGTACTCCTTAAAACCTTCGCTTGCACCTAACGACATACCCTGGAGTTGGGTACGTGTGGGGGCAAGGTCGGCATTATGTTGATACTGCTTGTAGAAAGCAGTAGCCAACTCCTCCCAGTTACGAACCTTGGTCCCATCCAGCTGATAGAACCATTCGAGATGAGTCCCTGAAAGACTCTCCTGGAAGAAGTGGATCCATAAATTCTTATCCGCAGAGTACGGCTGAATTTTCCGAACATAGGACCTTAGATGCAGTTTGGGACAAGACGCCCCGTCATACTTAGAGAAGGATGGTGCTTTGAACTTGTGAGGGATGATCACACCGGTTGACAAACCCAGATCTCCGAAATCCAGCCCAGGTACTTGTTGAACTTCCATGGCTTTCAATCTATCCTCCAGTTGCTTGTATCTGTCTTCTGCAGGAGGGTACTGCTCTTCATCAAAATTTGTCTCGTTGTCGGAGACCACTGGACTGGGAACCCTTGCTTCTGCCTGAGGAGAATTCTTGTCAACAGAAGAACCAGCCTCTTCCTGTTGCAGAGTATTGTTAAACCTTCGGCCCGAGTTGAACAGAACAGTCCTTCTCTTCTTCTTCTTCTCCTTCTTCAGGAGCATAGCCTTCAGTTCTTCTTGGCCTTGAGCCAGACCCTTGATTAATTCTTGAAACTGCACATTCTGCGCCTGAAGAGCCTTGATTGATGTCTCAGTTGATGCAGAGTCGGTATTCATGATGCTGAAATAAACAGCGAAGAACTGTAAGCAACCTGAAAAGGGGAAAGACCTGCTATGCACATGATGTATGAAATGCGTATGAATTATGTTTTCAAAGACAATCAGGAATCAACTTTGTAAACAAAAAGGAACACACTTCATTAGATTCAACTTTGAAACTGAAATTATTCAACAAGTTGCCCTTAGGCGTTACATGAAAGGAAATACTGAAAAGGAAATAAAACTTGTAAAAGCACATCTGAGACTTTTTATTGGTCCCATGGTCTCCTCTTCTCAGTACGGATGTAGGCATTCAGAGCTCTCTCATTCTCCAACTGCTTGGTCAGCTTCTGGATCTTTGATTCCTGCTCGTTGAACTTTTCCCGGTAAGAATCCCGCTCTTCTCGCAGTTGCGACCAAGATCTCTTCAGTGTCTCATAATCAGTAGGTATCTGAGGAGGGAGGACAGTTGGGGTAACACCATCTTTATCAGGACACTCAAGAATGACGGGTCTGACAGCTTCATATGGCATACCTAACTTCTGAGCACGGATGCGAACCCATTTGTAGTAGGCTTCCATAGGTAAAGAAGTCTTTGGCCCTAACTCTTGTGGGTCAGCTTTATGAACCTTGTCCCAAGCCTTGATGAACCTACGACGTAGCTCGTCACTATCCACCTGAAACTCGAAACTGATGTGAGGCACCAACATCTCATGGGGGCCTGCTCTTCTTGCTCTCCCAAACTGACGGAGTGCTAGGCATGGATTGTAAGAGATCCCTCCTTGGGTACCAATCAGAGGAACATTAGGGTATTCCCCGCATCGATCAATAATAGTTATCTCATCCAAACCTCTGCAAGTCCAAATGATGTCTTTGTCGGTGAGAGACATTAACCTATGAGCCCAACCTCTTCCTTCTTGGTTCTTTAGTATGAACTTAGGGAGGTGAGAAATAAACCACCTCACCAACAAAGGGATACAACACCATAGGGTTCCTCGTCTTCGGGTAGTACGGGCATGAAGTTGTTGCAAGATGTCACCCAAGAGAGTGGGCACAGGATTCTGAGACATAAAAATCCTTATAGCAGTGACATTGATGAAGTTGTTAGGATTAGGAAACAGGACTAGCCCATAGATTAGGAGAGCCAAGATGTCCTCATATGCCCTAAAGTCCAGGTCATTCTAGAAATTGTTAGCTTTACCAATCAGAAACTTGGCCAAGAAACCCTTAACTCCGCTTCTAGTTACCCAGTTGTCTGTTACCTCTTGATGGGTCAAAGGAAGAGCTGCAGCAACATCCTCAAGCCTGAGGGTTTTTTCCCAACCAGTAAAGGGAGTCTGATCCAAGATAGGGATACCAAGCAAATCAGAGAACTCTTCCAGGGTAGGGACCAGCTGGAAGTCTTGAAAGGTGAAGCACTGGTACAGAGGGTCATAGAACTGGGTCAGAACACTCATCAACTGTTGATCCCGCTTGGCAATGACTAAACTGAGAAGGGAAACATGCCTCTGAATGAAGGAAGTGGTGTTTGGAATTCTGCCAACCAACTCATCAAGCAACTCAGGTGAACGAACAAAGTTGAACCGGATAGTATTCCTTCGCACAGGCATCATAATGTCCTACAAAACAGAGCAAAGATGAAACCCTCTTGTCTTTGAAATGGTCAGTCCTTATGCAGGATGCATGCAATGCTCATGATGCTATGATGTTATGATAAAGCACACCACATACAGATACAAAGGCAAACATGGTAAGGCACACAAGTCACACAAGGCAAGCCCCTAAAGTTTAGGCCAGCATGAGGTCTAGGTACTACCCTCTTTCAGCTTGTTGGTTCATACCTGTCCTAATCAAAAGTAACCGGGTTCTTAGAGGATCCCAATATCATCGACTACCCTCAATCGGTCATAACTCCAGCATCGCAATCTTTTCTTGCAGCCAGAACCATCACGAGAGTTTAGCCTCAATGGGCGTAGCATACTGCTACAATTCTAAAGGCCAAGTTGTGTCAATTAAGGTTCTAAGGTTGTTGGTGCTTAATGACTCCTTAGAAGACCCATATTCTCCTCGTTGCGACACAAGGGATATCGGTACAGACCAAGGTGCCACACCAACGTAGCCACTGCTTCACCCGTGTCGGTCTACACCGGACAGGTCCCTCACAACTTATGCTACCTAAACAGGGTATCCCCAGATCCGGGTTAGGATCTATGTAACTCCGATACAACCCACAATGGTAAAGCAAGCAAAGAAGACAATTGAAAACACAGTGATCTTAATCCTAAGGTACACCTCACTTTAAGTTTAAGTCCCCAGCAGAGTCGCCAGTTCTGTGATCGGTGGATCTGGAACTGACTGTTTAACGCTGGTTCGCGAAATGTCGCGGAAGCAAGAGTCGCCACCGTCTTTTATTTTCTCCAAATGGAAAGGACAAAAGCACAGAAAAATTCCTTAAAGAGATTGCTCTCGGTTCGGGAGGTAGGTTATAGAAAGGGAAGGTGTTAGCACCCTTCCTATCCATGGTTATCCATGGGCTCTTAGATACTTGCTCATTTGTGTTTTCAAAATGGTTTGTTTGCTTTTCAACTGTGGGTTTTAAAAAAGTTTCTTTGAAAATTCCAGTTCGACTCTTGTATCAGTCCTCAAGAGTGTTTGAAAAATTGCTTTCGAAAGCTTTTTGAAAATGTGTTGGTGTGAAAAGTATTTTTGAATTTTGTTTTGAAATTAGAGCAAGTATCTAGAGTCGTCTACCTACCCTAAGGAATTCGTCTGTGTAAATGTCCTTTAGAGTAGTGCCATCCCACCATTGAGAGGTAGGTAGCACCACCGTTGGAGGTGTTCGGGTCAATTCGAGTTTGTAGGGACATGATGATCACCAGAGCAATGGGAAGACACCTTAGAAGCTACCCTCATGCCAGGTTCCCGGATCATGAGGACTTACTAAAACATCCTCTACTCGACGATCACCTTTCGAGGCAAGGCAACAGTGAGGCGTACCCTAGGGGTGGTGTGTGATTTGTGTGTCGTTTTCATTTATTTTTGTCTTTTGTCGAAGTGATCTATGCGTTTGTTTTTATTTTTTTGTCATTCATTCTTGCATGCATTTATTTAATAGTTAAAAAAGATGCGGAAAAAGTAAATCTAAAGCTATTACAAATGGCGCGGGTCCACATCGCCAAAATTAACCAGGACCCGATTTGACGGAAAAATAAATAAAGTAAAAGAACTAAAAGAATTAAAAAGTGCGAAAAGTAAATGTTACAAGGCTTCGGGAGAGGTACATAATTATTTAAGCAAAATAAGAATAATACTGCGAGTTAATAAGAAATTAAGAGCGAAACGAGGGCGTTGGACCCTTTTACAAAATTAAAATTAATAAGGAATTAAAATTAAAATTAAAAGAAAATGTTTTTGGTATTTTTATGTGTTTTATGATTTAATAATAAAAAAGAGAATTAATTAAAATCAAAATTGAATGCAAACCCTAATTCTAATGGCTTTTGAATTTATTATGAAAGTATTAAAATTTTACCTAAATCAAACCTAATTTTTTATATACAATTTTAATTATGAAAATAAATAAAATAATGGTAAATATTTATGAAAGGAAAATAATAAAAAAAATGAAAAAATTGTTCAAACCCTAATTATATATATTTTTAGATTTTTATTGAAAAGAGTTAAAATTAATCCTAATTCAAAACTAATTAATTAAAGTTAATTATTTTAAAAATACTTAAAATAAAATATTATTATATTTTTCCTTTTCTGATTTTTTTTGTGTGTTTTATATTTTTGTGAGAATAATTAATTAAATTAAACAAATAAAGAAAATAAAACAATAATAAGAAAAATATGAAAAATTGCAAACCAGGGGGGTGGAAGTCCCCAAAGTGGAGGTCTTGGCCTTAGTAATCTGGCCCATTTGACCTTGGCCTTATTGACTTTTTTATTCACATGCTAGCATGTTGACTCAAGCCTATAGCGTTCATCAATTTTTAGCCTTCAATCTGATCTCCAGGGACACGTGGATAGCTGGATCTTGAGGTGTATGGTGCGTCTGCAGTCTGGAAATTGCATATGAACATATATGGCAAAATAATAGGGGAAATTATACAGACCTGGGGTTCGAACCCAGGTCACTAGCATCACCAATCAACACCTGTGCCACTGAGCCATGTCAACGCGTTTTATAAATAAATAACTAACAATCATTATAAGGATAAAACAAAGGGTTAGTGGATTAAAGCGCGAAAGTTCAAACCGGCCTATCACGTTTTGACAACACATCATCTTCTTCGCGTATTTTGTTTTTTTTTCTGAAACAAGAATATAAGGCAACGGTTTTGGACGCGTTTTCTTAGGCCAGCTATGGGAAAATAGCGATTAGGCTATCCTTGAACATAAATTAGGCGCGAGGGTCCTTTCTTCTTCGTCCAGACGTGCTAAATCCAATTATGGTATTGAGGATGTCCAATTTTACAGCACCTGAAAACCCCTAATTTACAGTTCTACAAACCCTAAAAGTTATCAATGGCAAATCTCCAAATATGGCATGAAAACGAAATTAGACTACATGGTTAGCTTCAAAACATCACAATGAACATGAATCTACAATTAAATTTCACAAAGAATGCATGGAATATGATATACGATTATGAAATTTTCTCGATACAGCTTGCGTTTATGTTACCAATTCTTGGAGTTTGAATGGATGTTTGTGATTGTAATATGTTCAGGGAACCTTGAGGAAGCTGATGGAATAGTTTTTGTGCCTTGAATCGCCTTGTAACAATGATTTCAGAATTGAGTTCTTTAGAGAAAAATTCAAGTTTGATTTTTATGTTTCTGAGCAGCTGTGCCTCTAGCATGATTAGGTTTATGATCAGGCATATGTAGTGAAGGCATTAGGTCAAAAAAACTCAATCAAATCTCTTGTAATCATGGATTTTGCAAATTGATTTTCTAAGGATCTTTTCATATCTTTTCCATGTGTTCTTGTGTCAATTAGGATCCAATCAAGCCAAATCTTTCCACATTTGTATATGCACGAAATATTGAGTCTAAAACATGTATAAAAAGATTGGTTAGGGTGAATTAAATATTTTTCATATATTTAAATGATTTAAATGAATTAATATACATAAAAATTCAAATAAATAAATAAAAAATGAGAAAATACTTCCCTTTGGGCCAAGTGGTCGTGCACATGCCATGGATGATGATTTGTGGAAGAAAAATGGGCCCATTAGCAATTTTAGGTCATTTGAACCAATGTTGACTTTTCAAAATATCCAAAAATTTCCCAACTTCCACAAGGCATAACGTGCTCAATTTTTAAGCTTTTCTCATGTTCTTGGACATTTTGGAAAGGTATTTGAGTCCTATAACAAATGCCTTTGGTCCCATGTCATTTTGATTTACCAATCTCAAGTTATGGCCTTTGACTTAAAGTCCCTTTTTGTTGACTTTTTGAAAATGACCTATAATGTTGGAATTGATAACTTTTTGTGAGACCATTTCTTGGACTTGAAGTATGAAGATGAGTTGTAGGAAATGTCTTTCTCTTCAAAATGAGCTTTGGATGGGATTTTTCTGACAATCCATGTGAAAGTTATGCCCTGGTCAATTTCAGTTGACTTTTTCAGCTGTCCAAATAAGGAAACTTTTGCATCTTGGTGATTTCTGAGCCAAATTTTGAGAATCATGATCAAGAATTGATCAAATGATGTTTGTGGCTTCAAAATGATATGTTGACCAAAAATTTGAATTTTTGACTGTCAAATGACCATTTTGCCCCTACAGTTGACTGTAGTGCAATTTAGGGTTTTGACTGTGCAATTTTGAGCTGAATGTCTTGAAATTTGATATGAGGATACTTGAACATATTTGTAGGCATATGAGACTTGATTGAGCCCTTGAAAACTTCCTTTTCTTGATCAGACTCAAAACCCTAATCTTGACTGTATAGGAGACCTTTGCACTATGCAACCCTTGGGGAATTTTGCAGCTTGACTTGGCAATTTCTTGGAGAATATGGGAGGGCAAATTTTGGGGTACAACAGTGGGGTATTGACATGATTAGAATGATTGAAGCTAAGGCGTCGAATGGACATCGTTTTATCTTGGTAGCGGTAGACTACTTCACCAACTGGGTGGAAGCAGCTTCATATGCTAACGCTACTAAGAAGGTGGTAGTATGTTTTATCAAGAACAATCTTATATGTCGGTATGGTGTGCCAAGTAGGATTATCATCGACAATGGATCGAATCTGAATAACAAGATGATGACAGAACTTTGTGAAGAATTAAAGATTGTCCATCACAATTCATCTCCCTACAGGCCAAAGATGAATGCGGCTGTTGAAGTTGCTAATAAAAACATCAAGAAGATCATCTAGAAAATGGTTTTTACCTATAAAGATTGGCATGAGATGCTCCATTTTTCTTTGCACGGATATCGTACATTTGTCTGCACTTCAACAGGGGAAACCCCGTTCACTCTTCTGTATGGTATGGAAGCAATGCACCCCGTTGAGGTTGAGATTCCATATTTACGTGTGATAATGCAAACCAAATTGTCAGAGGCTGAATGGGTCCATAACAAGTTTGACCATTTGAATTTGATTGAATAAAAGAGAATGACAGCCTTGTGTCATAGCCAGTTATACCAGAAGAAAGCTTTTGATAAGAAGGCCAATCCTCGTGAATTCAGAGAAGGTGACCTCGTGCTCAGAAAGATCATGTCTTTTAACACTGATTCTAGGGGCAAGTGGACTCCCAATTTTGAAGGCCCATATGTTTCCAAGAAATCCTTCTTTGGCGGTGCATTGATTATTGAAACTATGTATGGCGAGGAGTTCCCACGTCCTATGAATGCTGATGCAGTCAAGAAATACTTCTCCTAAAGAAATAAAAGAACAGCTCGCTAAGTCAAAAACATGAAAGGGTGGCTTAGGCAAAAAGGAGCGTCTCGGTAGGCTGAAAACCCGAAAGGACGGTCTAGGAAAAAATAAGAGACACAAACAGAATAAATTGTCCCGCTAGGTTGAAAACCCGCAAAGGAAACCTAAGAAAAAGTTAGGTATTTCTTGGAAAGTAACTGCGTCCGACAAGACTTGATCATTGAAGCAACAATTTTCTTAGATCCTCACCACACTTCAATAGAAGTCGTTGCTCAGGAATTCAAAGTTGTTAGGGAGAATAGTGGTCATTGTATTTCAATGTATCTTTTCTAATGTATTACCATTTTCCAAACTTTGTAATCATCTATGGATTCTCGCCATTCACAGACTACCATTCTATTAATAAAGTTTGAGCTTTTATCCAATGCTTTGCAATTCTCATTTTATTCTGCTTACAAAGACTCCATTTATTATTGGTTGTAATTTTCAAAACAAAGAGATTTAATAATAAAAAAAATTTTGAAAAGAATTTACAAATTACTTTAAACTTTATATTTTGTGACTCAAGAAAAACAAAAATAGTGATTCCAAGGATGGACGAACTCTAAAATTTTGGAAGTATGTATTGCCCTGGAAAGTTCTTTCAGGACACTTTCGCGCATATGCGTATGATCTTGTTGTGTTTCTCAAATAGTTGGAGATGACACCAATGGATGCATGGTGTAGTGTCAGACTTATAATCCTCTTTTCACTAGTTTGGATCAAGTTTTCTCCAGGATTGATTATTTTAATTTCGGGTTTTTCATGGTTTGAAGACCCTATCTTAATCCCCAATAAGGCAACTAGACAAGAGCATAATCTTTTATAAGAAGTGTTGAAACAATTGTCAAGTTTTTGGGTTTTCTCCCGCCAAGTGCTGGGTTTGATTTAAAATCCCCATAATCTTGACTTTTTATGAATTATTTGATTTCTTAAAATCCCCAACTAAAGCTGAGATAACGTCTCTCTATGAAAGTTGTTATCCCCATGAAGTTTCATAATTTCTCTCTAAAGAAGTTTGCACAATCATTTCTCTTGGTATTGAAAATGTATTTTGGGTTCGCCTCAACAACGTGGTATTGTCCTCCCTATTGAAATCAACACGAGATCCATGTTTGAAGTCTCGAAGATGTGGTTTCCATCTTCTTTATTGAAGTCAGTGTTATGATCTCCAGTGGAAGTCTAGACATTGACACATTGTTTTCCCCATTGAAGTCTGTGATGTTCCCCGGTGAAACCTGGAGGAGGATGTTATCTCGTTGTATCTGTATTGATTTATTGTTATGAATTGATTATTTTTGGATTATGTTTCTTCCTAGTGAAGTTAAGCCGTGAAATAGAATTTGTTTCCTCAGTTGGTGCTTACTTTCTTGTGAAATTTTCCTCCTGGATGTGATTTAGTCGAGTGTTGACTTTACCTAAGCTGGTTTTGTCTGGTCATCCCCAGTACTATATGTTTGTTTTGTCAGCATGTACATAATAACATTCATACATTCATACATACATCATGCATAACTGAATTTAAAATTCATTGCTCATCTGCATTCATTAATATTTTGTTGGTATATTACCCTATTTTGCAGAGTTATGTTACCCTCTTTACAATAGAGTATCAGCCTTAAGCAGAAAGTGTATATTCTTTAAATTTCCCTACTAAGTTACCTCTCATAGAAGAATTTTGCTTTAGCTTTCCTCTTCAGCTCATTGTCTGAATGGATCCGTGATCCCTTTTTGAGTTTATTTCTCATCAGGTGTTATCTTGGTTGACTGTTTTACTCCAGTTTATTTCTAGTTTGGATCTGTGGTCCCCGACAACATTATTATTATGATTTATGCAGGCTTTACACCCGAGTTTGAGAATGTGAATTTATTTTTCACGAGAAGGCTTTATCTCCTCAGCAGAAATGTATTAAAATCTCCCCAGGAAGTCATAATTCTTTTCCCAACAGCATTACTGCAACTCCTTCTCATAAATAGCAGATGGTAGGTCTCTTTATTTGAGCAACTCGTGCTACCCTAGTAAGTTTGTTGGTTCCCAGAGAAGATCAATTTGTTACTCTAATGGATGGTAGTCTCGTCATTATGGGAGATAGTTTGTTTATATTTGTTTACTCCAATGGATGGTAGTCTCGTCATCCTGGGAGATAGTTCGTTGTTGAGGCTTGATACTATAATGGATGGCAGTCTCGTCATTATGGGAGATAGTTCGTTGTTGAGATGTTACTCCGATGGATGGTAGTCTTGTCATTATGGGAGATAGTTCGTTGTTGAGATTTTTTACTCCAATGGATGGTAGTCTTGTCATTATGGGAGATAGTTAGTTGTTGAGACGTTTACTTCGATGGATAGTAGTCTCGTCATTACGGGAGATAGTTTGTTGTTGATATGTTTACTCTCATGGATGGTAGTCTCGTCATTATGGGAGATAGTTTTTTGATGAGATGTTACTCTGATGGATGGTAGTCTCATCATTATGGCAGATAGTTCATTGTTGAGATGTTACTTCGATGGATAGTAGTCTCGTCATTATGGGAGATAGTTCATTGTTGAGATGTTTACTCTGATGGATGGTAGTCTCGTCATTATGGGAGATAGTTCATCGTTGAGATTCACTTTTCTATGAAGAATTAATTTGTTTCCAGTCACAAGTACGGATGCTGGCCATTTGTGACCTACCATAATATTGGTTTTTACTGGTATTATCCTACCATTTCTTTCCCCCTGTGGGTCGACGTTACTTTTTTTATATCTTCTTAGTAAGTGGATAGTTTGCAGTTATCTGTCGATATCTGTTATCCTTTACTTTATCTCCTCAATATTTGAGGTGATGTTGCTTTATCTCCTCCTTGGGCGTTACCCCAATAGAGTTGAGTCTTCTGATTTTAATTTTTTTCATGATTTTATTTATAGATTTATTATTTTTTATCATTTTTTTGTTTTGACTTGTTCTTAATTGTTTAAAAATACTTCTTGGTATTTTTAAATTCTCAAAAAATTCATCAAGATCATTTTCTTTATTTCTGACTTTCTAAAATTTTTTCTAGAATTTAATTTTGACTTCTATTATTTTTTATCTTTTTTTCACTTATTTGAGTGATTTTAATTAGTTTAAAAATACTTTTCAATTTTAAAAAATTACCTAAAATTTTATACAAATATTTGAGATCATTTCTGACTGGTTTCTTCTAATTTTTCTTTGGCACTTTGAATATAGTTTGCTATTTTGCCTTTTATTTCCATTAAAAAAAATTAAAAAATCATTTTTCTTCTTTTTATTTTGTCCATCAAATGCAATTTATTTTTTAATATATTCTGACTATGTAATTGTCGATCATGAACTTCATTAACATTATTGGATCTTGGGTGTTGAGTTTGACTCCACCAAAATGGATGGATGATTTTAATGATAGTTTGACCAAAATATTTGATTCAAATACATCCCCTCCCTCTTCATCTTATCCCTTTCTTACTTGTACCGCATGTTGTTAGAGAATGATCTACATATGATTTCTCTAAACATATGGTACATAGATTATAATTGACCGGCCTCAAAATAGGTGCGATTTCTATATAAGTCCACTTACGATTGCTTAACATAACGCTAAATTTTGTCTCGATTCAAGAAATGATCATTTGTGGCCCAAACCTATATTTGCAAGCCCAAGTATGTTTCATTCGAAACCTTTGACCCAATAACCTTGAGGTTCATTGTTAGGAGGCTTTGGTCTTATCAATCCTCTAATGGAATTTCATAAAATTTGGTCTAAGCGAATCATTTAAACATCGTTGATCATTTGTTTTTACCTTGAGAATATAAAATGAATGGTATACTTGACAAAAAGCAAATGAAACTTGTTATTGAGAGGATTTGAGTTTATCAATCTTCAAATGATTTTTCAAATGCAAGATTTAAGATGGTCATTCAACTAACCTCTAATTTCTAACTCTTTAACAATTGACTTTATTTTCATGCTTTTACTTTACGCCTTTACTTTTATGCACCATTTATTTTAGCATTTACATTTCATGTTACTTTCATCTTTGCTCACTTGAGCATTTATCTTTTATGTCATTTTTATTTTGCTTACTTGAGCTTTCTTTTTCTTTTTGAAGATACCTAATAATCAACTTGAACAATAAAAAAGCTTTAACGTTACTTGGACTACTAGGTTACTATCCTTGGCATTTTCGGGGTTATGGACTTTTTGGACTTAGGATTAAAGACCTTGACCTACCTGGAAACCTTGGTGACTTCTATTGTTATTTTGTCTGGAGTTCTTGGGGTTTACCCTAAGACATTGGGTTGTTTTTTTCTTTGTGTGCAGGTTATTCTGATTATGTGCTTTGTCTTTAATTGGGAATTCATTTGTATACATCTGTTACCCTGCCCAATTTTTGTGAAGACGTAATACATTTGAAGATTGGTTTCTTATGAGGTTTATTATCTTTGCTTGTTTGGTTTCAATCCAAAGGATGGGAATTCTACATTGACTCGTTATGTCAAGTGTTGGCTTCTTGTTGGTTAGACGGTTCTTTTCCAAGCTTTTACCTTATGCTTTTAGATAGTCCCTTCATCTCCTCCCATCTTCTTTAATTTCAAAAATCTTCTTCCTCCTTTTCAAAACTATTCTTGTTTTTTAAACATGAACTGCTTTCATAATAAACTTTGACTTAGGTCCCTGCATTTTCAAAAATATTTTCTTAATCAAACTTTAACCAATTTAATAATAATTTTACATTTTTGTGATAAGACTAAAAGTCAAACAATCTCATTCAAACCATTTTCCCCTTTGGCTTTTTAGCCTTAAAATTTTCCTCAAAAGATTAGACTCTTGTCAATCATTGTAGTGATGCGAGCTACTATACTTCTACTATATGTAGTGAAGTGAGACATTTTCCACTTGGATGTTGAGAGAAGCTTTGTTGATTTTAAAATCTAAGCTATTTCCTCCACTTTGAGATGATGCAAATTCTCCTTTCTCATAATCGTGGGTAGTAAGTACTTTTTCCACTCAGATAAGACGAGGATGTCTCTTCTCTTAAGATTAACCAACAAATTTATGTTTTAAAATTTTTAAAGGTGAACTACGAGTACCCTAATCCCCATTGCACGGAAGGTGGTACGTAGGCACTAAAGGTTCGCAACTGCGGAAGATGCAAAAATTGTAAAATATACTTCTTTTCTAATCTCCACAATCTATTTTTTGTATACAACTTTTATAGCCAAAATAATTAACTTTTCAAAGAGGTTCCTATGGAGTACCATAGATGTTTAGGGTGCTAATACCTACCCTTTGCATAACCAACCCCTGAACTTATATTTCTCTCTCCCTCTTTTTGGGTTATTCGCTATTTTCCCATTCCTCTAGAAATAATAAAGCGCGGTGGCAATTTTTATTTGATTTGTGCGAGTCATGTCAATCCAATGGCTTAGTCTCAATATTTCTTCTGCTACATCCCTGAGGTACGCAGAATACACATTCTGATCTATCTTTTCATATATATTTTCTTAATCTTATTTTTATTTCAATTTTAGTTCTTAGTTTCCCCTAAATCAATCATTCATTAGCCTTAGCTTTACAAAGCGACAATAGATTATAGTAGGTTGACATTGGTCTTTGTGGGTTTCACAATATTTTATATTACTTCGATATTTTCGTGCACTTACAGACGCATCAAGTTTTTGGCGCCATTGTCGGGGACCAACATTCAATATTTTTATTTTCGTTGTTTCACCGTATAGACTAAGGAACTCTAAACTTAATTACTATGTATCACCCAAAATTTTTCTAAAACTCTCATTCTCAGTATTTCGAGGAATCACAAGATTCCCATAAATTCGATCTAGAAATATTAATGGAGGATTTCAATGCGTCACTAACTCACTCACCCAAATTACCTCTACAACTACCATTCCCAACTTTTTGAGGAGTCACAAGAATCCCATAAATCTGATTTTGAAACATTACTTGAGGGTTACAATGCGACGCTAACTTATTCTCAACAAAATTTCCTCTATAATCACCATGTCTGATATTTTAAGCAGTCGCAAGAATCCCACAATTCCACTCTCGACACATTAATGGAGGATCTCACTGCGACACTAACTCTCTATAGGCTAGAATCTATGATGATAGAGTTCTATGTGGAGACACAAAATGCGATGTTAACTCACTTTAAGGAATCACATGAATCCCATAATTTAAACCTAGAAACATCAATGGAGGATTTCAATGCGAAGCTGACTCGCTCTAGGCTGGAATCTATGATAGATCACTATATAGAGACACAAAATGTCATAAATTAAGAGTTTAGAAAACAAATTCTCCATAATAATGAAACCCTTAGGTAGCTGAACAATGTGGTTGAGTCCCTTGCGACTCATAACATGGCCTTGGAGACTCAAATCTCCTTGCTTGAACAAAAACCTCTAGGACCTTTCCCTGTGGAGCATGTGGATGTTGTAACAATCAGTAGTGAAAAACAAATCGAAAATCCTAAGGAGAGTGATAATGAGGTTGAAGAAAGTAAAAATGAGGTTGAGAAGAGTTCTGACGAGAAAAGAGTAGAGATTCAGAAAAATACACTGACGCCATCTGAAAGGGAGGTTGTCGAGGAGATAGAGAAGGAAACACCTATTGTTGTTCCTTCTCCCTATACCCAACCGATTCATTTCCTATAAAGGTTTATGGAATCCAAGATAGATTCTCAATCAAAAACGTATGTGGAGGTATTGAAAAATACCCACCCCAATGCACCATTGCATGACGTCCTGCATAAAAAGAGAAAATTTTAGGACCATGAAACTAGAGAAATCAACAGTTCTAAGATGGGAATGTTAGCCTTTGAGGTGCTGGATGAAATAACTAAGCCCAAACCTGAAAAGTTGATACTCAAGATAGATCCGGAACCACCGTCACAAATTCAAAAGAATGAACCACCCCACAGAAGAAAGAAAAGAAAAGGTGAAAGATATGTGAGATGGCTTTATAAATGGCCATGGAAACCAAAGATGATGAAAAAATCGATCGAGGAGTCATTATCGAGAGAATCACTATGAGTGTTGACACTCTTGAGTCGTCGAGCTACTGACGTTAAAAGAAGCACTGCGTGGGAGGTAACCCACGAGTTTCAATTTAATGTTTTTTCTTTTGTTTGAGTTTGCAGAAAATAAAGATATTGATTGCTTGGCACCTACTAGTTCCATGTAGGCAACTATCGAGGCGAGCATCGATCAAGTTCTTATTCCTTTTCCCATTTTTTACTGAAACATTAAGGACAATGTTTGGTTTAAGTGTGGGGGAGGAACTTTACCGTTTTCCATTTATCGCTTCCTATTTTGATTTATTGTTTTCTAGTTTATTTCATGTTTTTAAGATTTTATCTATTTCCAATATTTTGTCGAGTCATTACATGTGATGTCAAGTTTGTATTCATGTTTCTCAATTGTTACTGAATTTCCCTAAAATTTTAAAATTTTAACCTCCCAACAATAAATTTTATTTTCTAATGCATGGCACACACTTTGAACGTATATAGGTTGTCAAAATTTAGATTGCGTTAAAGAGACTTGGGTAAGTCTCAATAATAACTATATCGTTATGACACCCTAAACCCCCTCATTATGTGATATCAATTTGGGTACCCATTATGTTAAGACCTTAGGCTCAAGTTTTCAAAGTAGCTCTTAAGTAGTTTATATTAGCAGTCAGCATCATCTTAAGCACAAACTACATAGGGAGTCGATGAATATAAGCTAATGATCCCAAAGATTCTAAAACTTATCTGCCATAATTAATAGGGAATACACCTATTAAGTTAGGTGACCCTCACCCGGTCACTTAACCAACGGTTGCGGAACCTACAAAAATATAATAAAACAACCCGTCATCAGTTGGTTCAGAGGTGTCTGGTGTTGAACTTGGTAGGGCGGACTACAGTCCGATCCCCGCAAATGGTATTGGTTAAAAAAAGGGTTACCAAACTTATGTACCATAACCTTGAGACAAAGAATCATAGTCGCTAACTGATTTCCCTACTATGTACGTGTACAGATAACAGGCTTAATGTGATTGTGCTTGAACGAATAGAGTGAAATAAGAACGACAAATATAGGTTGAGTTATAATGACATGATTCTAATTGGTTTGCATAAAGAGGGAATCTTGGAACATTGTGTTGTTGCAGTGTCTTTAGTATTGAACATTTAGTACCTATCGATCTAGCATTAGCCTAGCAGCCGTGTATGATTAGGAGTTGTGTCGTGCCCTTGTTTCAAGTTGAGCTTAAACATTTCTTTTACCGTGTTGGTCGATTACTTGAGGACAAGCAATGGTTTAAATTTTGGGGAATTTGATAATGCGAAATTATATCGTATATTTGGATCGACTTGCATGCATTTTGTTACCATTTTTTGTTGATCATGTTGCATTATGTTGGTATTTTAAGTTCATTTCAGGTATTTATATTCGATAAGGCTTGCATGAGAAAAGAGGAAGAAATGACAAAGAAATGAGTTGAAAATCACATTGTAGCATAAAAAGTAGCATGAAAATGCATGCCAGAAGACTGTGACAGTTGTCACAACCTTCATGTCGGTCGCCACGCCTTAAAAATATGTGTGCCCCTCGGCAGACATGAAGTTCTGATCGCCAGACCTTGAAATTATGTTTGCCCCTCGGCACACATGATGTTACGATCACCATAGTATGAAATTTTGTATGCCCCATGGCACACAAGGCATGCCCCTGCCGCAGCTCTGTCCCACTAACTTAATTATGTGGTTTTCTCCATGTCTGCAACGAAAATGAAGTTCCTATATTCTCTCAATTTCTCCGACCATGATTTCCATTTTCTCCACTTCACCCACTATCTCCATATTTTCTCAACTTTTCCGACCATGATCTCCACTACATCTCACATGTTAACTTCCAACATTTTTCACTATATAAAGGACCTAGAATTCTTTGTTTGATCATCCAAGTTTGTGCGTGAAAGTGTTGTTCATAGTTTTAGACAAAAATCACATTTGTAAAAATGGTAGTTTCTCATATCGGGGAACTACCACATCATTAGTTTTAGGCCTACAATTTATGTACTCTTGGATCACAATCTTTCCATCATAATAGAAGTTTATTTCATGTTCTTTGTTTCTCGCATTTACAGGTTCTTTATCATATTGCTTATTACTATTATTATTATTATTATTATTATTATTATTATTAATATTATTATTATTATTATTATTATTATTATTATTATTATTATTATTATTATTATTATTATTATTATTATTATTATTATTATTATTATTATTATTATTATTATTATTATTATTATTATTTATCATTATCGCTTTGTTTGTCAAATTTAATTACCACGTTGTTTTTAATTGCAATTTCTATGTTTAATTTGTTTTCAATCAATAGAATGTTCGGCTAAATTACTTAGAGTCTGGTATGTGAGAATTGTTGTTTCTGACGGGACTCGGTAATAAGTTGGCTTAATATCTGTTTGAAAATTCTATTTTGGTATGTTTTTAAACTTAATTTAAATAGCCTTGTCACAAGAGTGAGAGGTTACTTAACACGATTTTGCCACGAGTGTGGGAAATAAACTAAGGTTCGAGTCGGCACTGCGAGAGCATGAGGTTCGAACCAAATAATATAAACTATGTATTAATTCTAAATACAGCGAAAGCACTTTAGAATTAATTAGAAATTGTTCAGTTTTAAAAACACATTCCTTAATTAAAATGGGTGAGCGAGAGCAAAATCTCATGGTTATGGAATGTGGCTTTATTCAAAACCACGAGAGTGTGAGGATCAGTCTTTAAGTTGATATTTTCTACTAAACACATTTTTAACATCAGTATAAGCCAACGAGTTATAGAGTCCATGAGGTACGCGGAATACATATTTCGGTAAATCTTTTCATTTATATTTCCTTAATCTTATTTTATTTCAGTTTTAGTTCTTAGTTTCCCCTAAATCAATCATTCATTAGCCTTAGCTTTACAAAGCGAAAATAGATTATAGTAGGTTGACATTGGTCTCTATGGTTTCGACAATCTTTTATAACTTTGATATTTTCGTTCACTTGCGGACGCATCAATATACTTGACAAAAAGCAAATGAGACTTGCTGTTGAGAGGCTTTGATTTTATCAATCTTCTAATAAGTTTTCCAAAGTAAGCTTCAAGATGGTCATTCAACTAACATTTTTTTATACTTGCCCTCTAACTTATAATTCACTAACAGTTAACTTTACTTTATGCATTTATTTTTTGTGTTTACTCTTATGTACCATTTACTTTATTAGCATTTATTTCTCATGCTATTTGCCTTTTGCTCACTTGAGTATTTATTTTTTATGTCATTTTTTCTTTGCTCACTTGAGCTTTCTTTTCTTTTAAAAAAAACTTAATAATCAATTGAACCTTAAAGGACTTATTTCTTTGTAGACTACTTGGTTACTATCCTTGGCATTATGGAGTTGTGGATCTCTCAGATTTAGGATTAGAAGCCTTGACTTGAGACCTTGGAACATTGTATTCTTTGGTTGATTATTTTTGTGAAGATCTTCTGAAATCCTTGGGGTTTACTCAAAGTGATTAGTTTGAATTTTTTCTATGTACAGGTTATTCTTCTTTTCATGCTTTGTATGTGATTAAGAATTCCTCTGTATACATTTGTTACTCTGGCCAATTTTGGTCAATGAAGACTTTGCTTGATTCTTAATTCATTTGAAGCTTGGTATTCCTCAGAGGTTTAGTATTTTTGCTTGCTTAGTTTTAATTCGAAGGATGAGAATGCTACATTGACTTCTTCATGTCAAGTGTTGGCTTCTTGTTGATTAGACCATTCTTTTCCTTACATTTTAATTTATGTACTTAGGATAGTCCCTTCATCACCTCCTATCTGCTTTAATTTAAAAAATCTTCTCCCTCCTTTTAAAAACTCTTCTTGTTTTCTAACTTGAACCGCTTTCATAATAAACTTGGACTTAGGTCCATGCATTTTCAAAAATCTTTTCTTAATCAAACTTTAATCAATTTAATCATACTTTTACATCTTTTTAGAAGACTAAAAGTCATTAACCTCATTCAAACCATTTTTCCACTTTGCCTTTTTACTTTAAAATTTTTCTCAAAAGATTAGACTCTTATTGATTCTTGTAGTGATGAAAGTTGTTATACTTCTATGATATGTAGTGAAGTGAGTCATTTTCCACTTGGATGTTGAGTGATGTCTTGTTTATTTTAAATATAAGATTATATCCTCCATTTTGAGATGATGCAAATGATCATTTCTCATAATTATGGATAGTAAGTATGTATTCCACTCGGATATGACGATGATGTTTCTTCTCTTAAAATGAACCAACACACATGTGTTTTTATTTTTATTTTTGAGGTGAACTACAAGTTCTCTCATCCCCTGTTGCACGGAAAATGGTACGTAGGCACTAAAGGTTTGCAACCGCGGAAGGTGCAAAAGTTGTAAAAAAATACTTATTTTCTCATCTCCATCGTCTTATTTTTGTATACACTTTTTATAGAAAAAATACACAGATTTTCAAAGAGGTTCCTGCCAAGTACTGTAGATGTTTAGGGTTCTAATACCTTCCCTTTGCATAACTAACTCCCGTACCTAGATTCTCCCCTTTTTTTGGGTTTATTCGCTTTTTCCCATTTCCTTTGGAAATAATAAAGCGTGATGGCGATTTTTATTTGATCTGTACGAGTTAAGTCAATCCAATGACTTAGTATCAATATTTCTACCGCTACACCTATGTATTTATAGGCTTCCCTTCCAGAAGCATGATTACCATCAGATTCTAGATCATTGTCAGAATCTGTATAAGAATCAGATTCACTTTCAGAATGAGACTCGCCTTCAGAGTCATATTCTACTTCAGAGTCACCTACAGACTCTAACTCATCTTCAGAACCTTCAGAATCATCTTCTGACTTTGACTCATCTTCAGAGTCTCCTTCTGACTCTGATTCAATTTTAGAATCTTTAGATTCTAAACTATCTTTAGAAGTTACCTCAGGTGTTAACACTACACTAGAGTTGGATTGATACTTGCTCTAATCCCATACTTCTGACTCCTTCTAAATGAAGTCTCTGTTGAGTTCAACTTCAAAGTCATCTTCTGATTCTGACTCATCTTCAAATTCAGACCCGACTTCAGATTCATAGTCAACTTCTGACTCTAACCCATATTCGGAGTCTCCTTCAAAATCAAAAAACGTCAATCACAAAAGTTCCTCATCAGATTCTTAAGCCATCAATAGCACTATTTCATCGTCAGAATCTCCTCTGGTTATATTTTCTTATTCTGATTTCCTTCCTTTGTTTGACCAATAATCTTTAGCAAATCGGCTAAATTGCTTACAACAGTGACATTGAACCTTCTTCTTATCAAACTTCTCTTTTCCCTTCTAATGTTTCTTCTCATCAGAATTGTATGCTTCTGATTTCTGGGAACTACCACCATGTCTCTTTTTGGCTTCTGACCAAGAACGCTTCTAGTCCTTCTTGACAAAGAAGCTTTCAGATCCTGCTCAACCTCTCTTTCAGAGGTTCTCTAAGTCATACGTAACTCTTGCGCCTATAGACTATTTTGCAGCTCCTCAATTCTCATGGTGTCCAGATCTTTATAATGTTCAATTGCTACAACAATGTAATCAAGTTGAGGAGTAAGAGATCTCAATATCTTCTCAATGATTACTTGTTCAAAAAGAGTTTCTCCGCAAGATTTCATCTCATTTGTGATCAAAATCACTCTGGAAATGTAATCTAATGCCTTCCTATTGTTCTTCATGTTTGATTCCCATACTGCTTACGTAGGGATTGAAGCTTCACCTTCTTCACTGACGCATCATCGTCATAACACTGTGTCAGTATATCTCACACATCTTTATTTATTGTCGAATCAACGATTTTCTCAAACACTTTCACATTCACACACTGATGGATGTAGAACAACGCTTTCTGGTCTTTCTTCCTCATGTCTCTCTGCGCGTTTCTTTATTCTTCCGTTGCATCTGCTGCAAATGGAAAATAACCTTCGGTTAAAAGATCAAGAATATCTTGATCACCGAACAACAAACGTATTTGAATCATCCACCGATTCCAATTCTTTCCATCATACACCGGAAGCTTAGTATTCAAATTGTTTTCACCGCTCATCTTTGTTGTGTACTGAAACTCAAACTCGGATCTCACTAAACACTCGTGTTTCCCTGTGAATTGAACTGGAGCTCTAGACACCAATTGTTAGTGCACAAAAGGTTGAAGATGAAAAAATGAAATGGAAGAAGAGAGAGAAAGATGGCTACAATAAACTTATTGAGGAAGAAATATTATATTAAACTTTTTATTAAATCCTAGTTACAAATTTGTTTGAATACACAAAATAAATTGCTCTGTAGACCCTAACAAAAGTATGCTTAATAGTTAAGCTAACAAAACAAACTAGTATCCCAAAAGTTAAACATACTTCTAGGACAGAATCTCATAAGCTTCTTCTGACTAGCACAAATAAAATATGAATTACATCTAACAATTTTATCTTTGATTATATGGTGAGAAAAATTGAACTTAAATGAATAGATTTTACAAATTTGATTATGATTTAAAGTGTATTAAATGTATAGTGATTTATATTTAAATACATTTATAAGAAAGTGAATTTAACAATAAATCATTGTGTAAAAGTTATATTTAAACTCAAAAACTACAAATTATTGCTTCAATTTAGAATTAAAATTGAAAGTAAAATCAATTCTATTAGAAATCCACCAAACTTACATTTACATGTAATAATTAAAAAAAGTGTATACATACATAATTTAGGTTAAATTCCATTTAATTAAACTAATGATAAAAATTCAAAGTATAAACTCCTTAACAATACTCATAACTGCACTAGCCCTAGAAGGATCCACCATATCAATATTATGGAACCCAACAGGATCAAACCGAGCTTCAACTTGTACCCCATATCTGACCAACATAGTCACAAACTCTTGTTGTCGATCAAGCATGATGTCTCCACCATAACCAATAACAAGACACCTTCCTATTTTCTTTACATTTTCCAAATGTGGCCCTTGTGCCATAGGATTGCAATACCTATGGTCACGATTTGTCTCTTTAGGCAAAGCCAAATTCCACATCATGTCCAACACTGGTAAGGGGAGTGTCTGATCCGTGGCAAACCTTTTGAAATAAACAACAATAATAATATAGTAAGTAATGTGAATAGAGCCGACTAAGTATATAGTAAGTAATGTGAATAGAGCCGTCTAAGTTTTTGAAAGCACTGAGAAGATTAACTAATATTTAAGTGTAGAAAATTAAATCGAGTTTTATTTTATCATGTTTTGACGGTAAAAAATATTTGATAAGATTATTTTTAACCACGGTTTAAATGTGTCAATTTTTAAATTATATATGATATTTTTTCTTACATGTCTCAAAAACGGCTTAAATGTGAGTGATTGATATAAAATAAAAATAAAATTTTATAGACCTTAATTCTGAGTTTTTCCTTTTCTCTCCGGAAAACATAGGTTGGTTCATAATAAGGCCACAAATCATGAGAGGCTTCAGGTCCATATCGGAAATATGCATGGCTGTATTGAACACAATGTTCCCACCAACACCACATCCATAAAGATAACATCTTGAAAGATCGCCATAGTCTCTTAGCCACTGCTCGCCGTTACCATTCGTAACTTGATTTTTCACCCATAAAATAGCTTTTTCGGCATCTTGATATTGTCCGGGAAGCCTACTCTCTGGCGCATGACGATATGCGACAGAGACAACAATACTAGGGATGTCAGAGGATATGTTCGAACATTTTGTATGAATGTCTGAATCGGAAGGACTAAAGATTATCCAACCACCACTATGAAAATAGATTACTATTGGTATACGCACCACCATATTATCGTTTGATGGAAGCTTTGTTGGCCTGAAAACACGAATCCACAAATTTTTTTCATTCTCAATGATTATGTCTTTAGACACCGTTGAAATTCCGGGTGAAGGCTCGGGGTTTGCATCTGTTTGGAGTTTATGGAAGCCGCGATGGAGGCTTCCGTCGGGGTTGAAACTCAAGCCAATATGGGCATATGGATCAAAACTTGACATTGTTTACTCACTTTATTTTTTGTTTTCTTCTTTGAATTAAGGTTGATGATATGGAAGAATGAAGCACAGTATAATAATGGTGAATTGTGATTTAGACGTTCGTGACAATATGCAAAATTCATGGATTATGAGTATGTAAGAGTTGGTTAGATGATTTTCTAAAATTGAGAATTTGATAGATCGAAGTGGAAATTTTCTTGGCTTTGTATGGAAGGTTACTAGGTGAATGGATTAGCCTAACATGTGTAACGTTTTTCACCATGTGAATTTATCTTGTTGTGCTATTGTTTCATGAAAAGTTTAAATTTGGTTAACACTTATAAGTTAGAAAAAAGTCACATGGTAAAAGCTCTATAAAAACATAATATATTGTGACTTATATTTAAATATACAAATTTTTAATATTTAGTGTGTGTGAGTTTCGCTATTAAATTAATAATAATAATTTCAAGATTCTTAAGATTATTAATGATGCCTCTAAACTCATACTCTTACTCTACTATCGTGCCAAGAGTTGGAATGTTCTAGCTGAGAAATGTTTTTAGAAGTGCTTTTCTCTCAAAGAATGTAAAAATGTAAAAATGAGGAATGAAATTTTCTTCTTTAGAGAATGATAATATGAATCTCTATTTGATGCATGAGAGATTCAAGGAATTTTCAAGGCAATGTACATTTATATCTAATTTGAAACATTTACTTTGATTTCTACCTTTTTATCAAGAAATGTGATGGATGCATCTTTAATTAGGCATGTTGTTATCTAACTATTACGTTGATGGTTGTCTTGGTTGAGAGTATTGAAAAAAACATTTTCCAATGACCAACTACAAGTGTAGCAACTTCTAAAAATTTAATTAATATTCATGAAGTGAATGATAATAGAGAGAAGGCGATAAATTGAGGTAATAAGTTTCGAATTCATTCTTTTCACTCTTTTTCTCACATATTGGCTTGAGTGTTGGAGTGTTAAATTTGTTGGTTTCCTAACTCTTACACATCAGAAGTTGTGATACGCCATCATCGTTGTTCCTCCTCTCATTTTTGGTTCTATAACAGAACAGTGGAACCGATTGCAAGAATCAACTACTGATTCTTACAATTTCTGCAAATTCATGTTCGCTCTCCAATTTCATCGTCTACAATTTTCTCATATTAGCAGAGCGAAAACATTTTCGATCAAGTGTGCAGATCAATCGCATCTTGATCCAACCAAACATCATCTCAATTTTGTTTTCTCAAATTTCTATATCTTTAGTCCTTATGATTCTCGTTGATGGTTGGATCTAAGGCTATTAGATTCTCTACTACGCGTGAAGTTGTTACTGCTGCTCTAGAAATAAGCAATAAACTGCCTCTTCCTCCTCCACAAAATGTCATAGATTCTGGAACAGTTATTTTGCTACATCCAGGTCTAGTTTGAGCTCTGCATTTACCTAGGTCTATTTAAGCTACTCAGATGGGGACTCATGTTCCACCTACAATTATATAACCCAGAGCATTTCATAGCCTCCACACTCTATAGGAAAACCTTACAGTAGAAGGTGCTAACAAACTGTTGAATAACATGTTCAATATCGTTCGACAATCAAACTCACACGCGCTCTACGAGAGGCTTCAATGCCTGGAAGAAAACCTTCACAATACCCCATCCTGCAGAAATAATGTTCAAGAAGTTGCTCGGGAAAGACTCATGTTGTCGTCCCGAAACCATCTGTGACAAAGATAAATGAGGCCCCTTAGTCGAAGGATTAGCGTATGAGAAGGAAGCACCATACTTCTCCTCAGATCCCTAGGAGAGACTGGGGAAGCCACACCCCTTCCCCGACTCAAGAAAAAACTCGACTGGAAAAGGTGCAGCTGAAGCACTCACTGTGAGTAAGAATCATGGAAAGCAAGATCCTGAAGTCCACGGGAAACCGCCAAAGTTGGGCGAATATGACGTAAAAGGAGATCCTGACGAGCATGTGTAAGTTGTAATTGATCGGTTGAGTTACTTCAGCACCGATGATATCTCAAAGTGCAATTTGTTTATGTTATCATTTATCGGGCTGACTTGGTTGCGATTTAATGGTCTGCATGACAGAAGCATCAATTCTTGGCCAGACTTATGTGAGAGGTTTTCTACTCATTTCACAGCCTGGAAGCGAAGACCTATAATTGAAGCCTTCCTGAGCGGTATCATCTAAGGAAAGAAAGAGAGCTTGCGGTATTACATAAACCAATTCCCATATGTCTCTCTTGAGATGGAAGTGACATAAGAGGGTCCTCAGTGTTGAATCTTCAAGAAGGACCTTCTGAAAGACCACCCCTTCAGAAATAAGTTAGAGAAGAAGAAAGTAAAATTTATCCAGAAAATGTTAACCATTTCTAAACCTTACATGCTCCTAGAAGATAAGTTAACCACGCATTTTTACAAACCTACCTCTATCGAGTCTCACTCGAGTCGCCCGGCTGGGAAGGAGTCCCACCGGCATCGAGATGACTCTGAATGGGTATGTTGGGGAATTACGATAGGTGCACCTCCCTAACGGTATCCTGACAAAAAATTTATCTAGACTGTGCAAATACTGAGTTTTAAAAAGGGGGAATCTGACCTCTTTACCCCGTCAGAGAGATACTTCAGAAGAATAAATAGAAATACTACTGCTTCCACAAGAGCCACGACCACAACATTGACAATTGCATCCAATTTAAGGATTCCATTTAAGGACTAATCAATAGGGACCGTCTAAATGAGTATGGTAAGGGGGAAAGAGGCATAGAGATGAGTCCCTTAAAGGTAAGTCTCCCTCAAAGACCGTGGAGGTTAGAACAAGAAGAGAAAGCAAGGAGGCATGCAAAGGAAAACACCCCTACATATCCTCCATAACCGGAGGATCACCCTGGGAAAACCTCTCATCCTAAGGCACCATGAAGAGGAAGATATAATAAATGATGGTTGTCTACCATAAGTAAGAAAGTACTTCGGAAGAAGTTCCTGACCTACCTTTGTTGGGATTTTGGAACTCAGAGAAGGTCAGAGGTAATCCTAATGAAATTTTCCCCATGTAATCATTGTAACATTTGGCCAATTCAACATGTCTCGGATCCTCAGAAATGGTGAAAACTCCTGCTACATCATGTACTCAAAGTTGTTTGAGAATATGGGTTTAACCGAAGCGGTTTGTTGCCATACTAAGGCTCTGATCTCTAGGCGTTAAATGAAACCACTATTCGTCCTAGTGGATACGTGGAGCTGATTTTTATGGTAGGTGATAGAAAGGACATTTGGGTGTTAAGTTATAGATTTATTGTTTTTCCTTACATTAGTATTTGCAGATATATCTTTGGATGACCCTTTGCATCCATGTTGGATGTTGTTGCCTCGTCGGTGCACCTACATATTTTTGTACCCTAATTTCCCCCCCTAAGATTCCTCTTTCATCTCATACTATCACAATGCAACAAGTTCACACACTAGGGTTTGGATCTTCTCCTTATCTTTAGCTTTGCCCATGGGAAATCACCAAGCACATTGACTTGTATTTTGTGATCATCTATGCTTTGTATTGAGTAAATTTTAACTAATAAATACAATAAATGTTTACTCTAATTGTTGGTATCATAGGTGAAATCACAACACATTCTTGCAAGTTGATCCATAGGTTCATGAGTTTATTTCCATGCCTTCTTCAACAAAGCTTCATTGATATTCAATCTTCATCATTGAAGATTCTTTGAAGTAATATCATGACAAAGTCTATTATGATTCACCATGCCTCAAGTTGTCAAAAGATAGTTAAAAAATGCAAGGGTTGATTGAAGAGGTTTGACCTAATTGGACAAATTCTTGATTTATTGATCACAAGTGCATACTTTCTCAATTCTCAATATTTGGAAGTGGTTATGGTTTTTATGGCTTCTCATTATCATACTCAACAACTTCTATTTACATTACAAAAGTATTTGTGCAAGAAAGTTGACCAAAATTGAAAAGGGTTCTCAAGGTATGTTGTTGCTCTAGGAGCTAGGGTTTTGAACTTCAAAGGGGTATGTCTTGCTCATATTTTGGTATTTTTGAGTGATTCCAAATACATACTTCTCTTCAAAGGGTTATCAACAAATAATTTCAAAAGTTTCAAGGAAATTTTGTATGGAAGATACCTAATGATGAAGAAAAATTACAAGTCCTCAAGATGAACCATCAAATTCTCTTATGTGACTTCAAAAGATCATAACTTGGTCAATTTTTTTCTCCTTGAGCCTATTATTTTTCCATAATGATCTTAAGGATGTGAACTTCAACCCTTATTTTAAGTGCAATGTGTGAAAATGGATGGAAGATGCCCTAAGGATGCAAAAGATTATAGGCCATTTCATGAATTTTTGCCAATTTCAACAAATCATAAATTTCTCAATTTTTGGAGATTCTAAATGGTTCAAGGTTCAAAATGTCATTAAATAGATCTACTTCATACCATCTTTTTTGGTCAAGAGAAAATTTCCAATGGAAGGCCATGTTTGGATGCAAAATATTATAGGTCATTTTTTAAGAAGAACTTAGAAATTTCCTAAGTATAGAAAGTGAATCTCTTTTTCTCAACTTTGACTCATCACAACTTTCAGTTCAAGCATCCATTTAATTCACTTCTTTTAACATTGTAAAGTTTGTAATCCCATCTTTCTAATGCATCAAGAATCAAGTCTTAAGATGCCCTGAATCATGCACACCATTGATTTGAACATGGTACCTTAAAACTGGAGTTTCAACTCAAGTCAGAATTTGAAATCCTTGATTTGGCTTCTAAACTCAAAAAATTTGCGTGATTTTGCTTCTAATCATGTTTAGTGAACTTCTAGAAGTGATTAGCACATTGAAACGCAGGATTTGGATGAGTTTTGATCAAAATAGAAGTAACACTTTTCTTGTTTGCAACTTCACACAATTTCCCTCCAAACTTCATCATTTCACACGCTTGAGCATTCTATTTGATTCCCTATAAATATAGGGCCATACATAATTCATTTTCTCAAGCTTAGAGAGCCAAAATCACCCTGCCAAACACCCTCTTAAACTCAATTTTTTGCAACTTCGAATTTTCTCTTACAACCTTTCTCAATCCATTTTCTTTGTCAATTCACCATCCTTGAACCTCACTGAAGCTAACAGAAGAAGAGTTAAGTTCTAAGCCTTCCTAAATCGTGTTAGCCAGGTCAAGTTTCAAAGCTCTGGAACTTAACTTCAATAGGTAGATTCCTTCACCAATTCTCTCAAACTTTGATATTGTTATGAAGCACTCATCATCCTGATTATAGTCGCAACAATAGTTTTCAACTGGAAGAACGTTTTGGCTATGAAATTTCAAATCCCTTTTCAAAACTTCTCTTCCAAAATGACTGAGCTACAACTTATATAATTTTTCGCGAGGGTACCATTGGAATCGTCTTGAAGAGACGAAGCAAATGGTACCAGTCTTGTTTTCTAATTTTACAATTTCTGGGACCTATAATTCGCGTGGCTGGAGGTTGAAGATGACCAATGTGTCATCTATCAACCAATGAAAGCTTGGCACGCATTTTTTTTGAAAATCTGATTTCATTAATGATTTTATGCCTTATTCAGTAAAGACCATGATATGCACTACGCGTTTGATCCATTAGATTAACTTACTAACGCGTTTTGACTCTCATCCATTGGTCCACATTTTTTTCACTTTATTTTTTATTTCTAATTTTTATATTTAAATTGTTTTAAACTTCAAAAAATCATAGAAAATTCATCTCTGATTCAAAAATTATGAAAAAATTCACAAAAATATTTTCAAATATTTTCTTTCTAAATTTTATTTTTTTCACAATTTTATTTTTAGATTTGGTATTTTTTATAATTTTTATTTGTTTTGGTTTGTTTTTAATTACTTAAAAAAATACTTTTGAGCATTTTTAAATTCTGAAAAAAAATTCATCAACATCATTTCCATTATTTTTTATTTTTTTCCCATTTATTTGAGCAATTTTAATTAGTTTAAAAACAGTTTCTGACTTTTAAAAATTACCAAAAAATTATGGCTGATCTTGGACTGTGAAATTTTGATCATGAGCTTTTTAACATCGTTGGATCCATGGTGTTGAGTTTGACTCCACAAAAAATGGATGAATAATTTTAATAATAGTTTGATTAAATTTTTGGTTCAAATGTGGTTTAATTCTTACCCCATCTCTCTTCATCTTATCCCCTTCTTATTGTATCTCATGTTATTTGAGGATGATATACATATCATCTCTCCAAACATAGGACACATAGATTGCTATTGACCGGCCTCAAAATAGGTGTGACTTCTATATAAGTCCACTTACGATTACTTAACATAGCGTTAAATTTTGTCTCGGTTCGAGAAATGATCATCCGTGACCCAAACCCATGTTTGTAAGCCCAAGTATGTTACTTTGAATCCTTTAATCCAATAACCTTGAGGTTCATTGTTAGGAGGCTTTGTTTTTATCAATCCTCTACTGGATCTTCATAATCTTTGGTCAAAGTGAATCCCTTAAACATCACTGGTCATTTATTGTTTCCTTGAGAATTTTACATGAACGATATACTTGACAAAAAGCAAATGAAACTTGTTGCTGAGAGGCTTTGATTTTACCAATACTATAATGCGTTTCAAATGCAAGTTTCAAGATGGTCATTCAACTAACCTCTAATTTCTAACAATTAACTTTATTTTATGTTTTTACTTTATGCTTTAACTTTAAGCACATTTACTTTAGCATTTACATTTCATGCTATTTTTTCATCTTTACTCATTTTAGAATTTATCTTTTATGTCCTTTTTTTTTTGTTGCTCACTTGAGCTTTTCATTTCTTTTTGAGTATACTTAATAATCAACTCGAACCATAAAAAGCTTTAATGTTACTTGGACTACTTGATTACTATCCTTGGCATTATGGAGATCATGGACTTCTTGGACTTAGGATTAGAGACCTTGACCTATCTTTGAGACCTTGTGACTTCAACTGTTATTTTGTCTGGAGTTCTTGGGGTTTACCCCAAAACATTGGGTTGTTTGTTTGCTTCGTGTGCAGGTTGTTTTGATTACATGCTTTGTCCATGATCGGGAATTCATCTGTATACAGCTGTTACTCTTCCCAATTTTTGTAAAATACTTAATGCATTTGAAGCTTGATTTTATTAAGTGGTTTATTATCACTACTTGTTGGTTTCAATACAAAGGATGGGAATTCTACATTTACTCATTATGTCAAGTGTTGGCTTCTTGTTGGTTAGAAGGTTCTTTTCTCTAGATTTTATCTTATGCTTTAGGATAGTCCCTTCATCTCCTCCTACCTTCTTTAATTTCAAAAATCTTCTCCCTCCTTTTCAAAACTATTTCCTGTTTTCTAAACTTGAACCACTTTCATAATAAACTTGGACTTAGGTCCATACATTTTCAAAAACATTTTCTTAATCAAACTTTAAACAATTTAACAATACTTTGACATTTTTGTGAGAAGACTAAAAGTCAATTAATCTCATTCAAACCACTTTCCACTTTTTCTTTTTCACCTTAAAACTTTTCTCAAAAGATTAGACTCTTGTCAATCCTTGTAGTGATGCAAGCTATTATACTTCTACGATATGTAGTAAAGTGAGATATTTTCCACTTGGATGTTGAGTGAGACTTTGTTGATTTTAAAATCCAAGCTATATCCTCCACTTTGAGATGACACAAATTCTCTTTTCTCATAATTGTGGGTAGTAAGTATGCTTTCCATTCGGATAAGACGATGATGTCTCGTCTCTTAAAATTAACCAACACACTTGTGTTTTAAAATTTTAAAGGTGAACTACGAGTACCCTGATCCCTTATTGCATAGAAGGTGGTACGTAGGTGCGATATGGTGGCAGAATCGGCTGTTAATACTGGTTTTTCATTTTGTATTCGTAAATGTCGCGGTAAACAAGATTTGCCACCGACTTTTCTTTTATCCAACAAAGGAAAGGGTGAAAAGAACATAAAAGACCTTTTTTGAGATTTCTGAGTAAGGGGGGTAGATTATGAAAAGGGAAGGTGTTAGTACCTGTTCCATCCGTAGTTTTCTACAGGCTCTATGTACTTGCTCATTTTTGAAAATTGCTTTCGTGTTTGTGTGAAAACGTTTTTGTTTGAAAATGCCTTAGTGCGGCGGTTCGCTTTATGATAACCCTTGTATTAGTCCTCAAGAGTGTGACAAAGCATTTTGAAAATTGTTTGAAAGTGTGGTGTGTAAAAAGAATTGTTTGAGCAATTACCTAACAGTTATCTACCTACTCGAAAAAAGTTTGTTCTTTTCCTCATATCCTTTAGACAGTGATATCCTAGTATTAGTGAGTAGGTAGCCCTAGACGTTGGATGTTGAGGGACTATCGAAAGGGACGTATGGTCACTAAAGGCAACTGGGCAAAAACTCTCAGTAACTGTCCTAAAGCCCTAAGATCACTTTTTTAACCGAGGCAACAGTCAAGAGGGTCATCAAGGGACTAGTGATCTCTTAGGCTCAAGGACAACCACTAAGAATTCTCACGTTTCGAGAATTGTGACCATATTCGAAGGCAACCAAAGTGGGAGATACCCTAGGGGTGAGCATTAGCAAGTGTGCTTGATTCTGTTCATTTATCTTGCGCATTTAGGGTTATCTATGTTCAATTAATCATTATCTTTCATGCAACCCTACTAACCATTCATCTAAGCAGTTTATTGTGCGGAAAAATAAATGGCGGAAAAATAAAATTCCTAACTATTACAGGGCCTTGGGGTAATTACATAATTAATGACTGAAAAGTAAAGTGCGAAAATTATAAACCCTAATTAAACTGTTACAAACTGGGCACAGTTACATAAATAATAAAAAAGGTAATCGAACGGCAAAATAATAACGCGCGAGAATCAAAACTGGAAAAAAGTTCAAAACCCTAAAAAATCTAATTCGCTCATTGAAAATATTTTTGGGATTTTTTATGAAAGAAAGATTTGATATTTGACCTAATCTTCTAATTAATTTTAATTAATGAAAATAAATTAAGATTAATTAAATTAATTAATAGGAGAAATTATTAATAATAAAAAATTAATTCTAAAAAAAACTAATATTTTTGATATTTTTGAAGAAAAAGATTTTTGCAATTAAACCTAGGTTCTAATTGATTTTATTTTAAACAAACAAATCAAACTAATTATATTGAATTAATTTACAAAATTAATTTTTAATAAAAAACCTAAATCTTATTTTTTGTTATTTTACTGATTTTATGATAAAAAATGATTTAAAACAAAAGAAATAAAAACTAAATAATAATAATAAATTAAAAAATAGAGAAATTGAGAAATAAGCCTGAGGGGGGTGTGAGCCCAAATTGGGGTTGCAAGCTGAAATTTTGTCCAAGGCCCAGAAGTTGTAAGCCCATAGCCAGTGTGTGATTCAATGCGGAGCAAGCTGGGATATACACCATTGTCTCCAGCCACCTAGAGCGTCTGATCTGATATTGATTGATCTGAGGGTGATGATGATGAGGCCTATAGTACGCGCGTTGAGCAATAGCACATGGGATCTGAAAACAAATGTTAAGAAAAATATTATGCAGGAGCCAAGGGTCGAACCCATGACCTCCCACACATGCGTGCCTTAAGTCCCTTTAGCCTTGCCATCTGAGCCAGCTTATCATTTGTTATACAAAATAAACAAATATATGCAATAAAGGGTCAGTGTTTGAGAGAAAACCTGCCAACAGACCTTTACCTACGAACATGTCTATTGCTAAAATCCTACATATTTCCAAAATTCACCACAGGAAATATAAATATAATGTAAATACATAGATCAACTGGGTTTGATCTCGTGAGTACAATAGTATCCTTCTTTTGGCCTAATTTTGCCTGTAATGAAAAACCCCAAAACAGACCTTGAAACCCTCACAATTGCAAGTGGTCAAACACGCATCAAAACAAACAATTAACCATTCAAACATGCTCTAAATGATCATATAAACATGAATGCATACTCAAAATTCATTTATAATGCATATATTGGCAAAATCGAATTCAAGAACAAGAAGTAAACTGTGATGTTATAGATGCTTGTTCTGGACGTCTTGATGCGAGAAAATGATCCAATTAGCTTCCAAATGTGCCCAGGAATTGATTGCGGGTGTCAAAATTTCTTGAAACCTTCTGCAAAGGTCAAACTGATTTCCACTTTTTGTGAAAATATTTGAAGTTCTTGTGTCAATTTCATGCGGCCAACCCTTCTTTTTTTGATCTGGGAATGTTATGAGTATATAAGAGAATGAATTAGGTCAATAAAACTGGATACAATCTTGAAGAATTATGGAAAAAAGATTTGATTTGGCATGGATATTTTAAGTTTCTAAAATAGGAAAAATCATACTCTTTTTGTTCCAATCATCCCTTGCACGAAATATTTGATTTGCCAGCTGATTCTAGACACATTATGTGGTCATAAAAACAAATCTTGGATTTTATTTTATTATTTCACTATTTTATTTGATTTATTTTTATTTTAATGAATAAAAAATCAAAACAAATAATAAAAATAATGAAACAACGTATGAGTGAGCTCAGGAGTTGTGGGCCATGTTAGAAACAAGTTTCAAACATGAAAAGATGGGCCCATTTGGAGAAAAAAAATCAAGTTTGGTCATTATTTGTTTCATGCACATTTCAAAAAATTGGTCAACTTTAGAAATGCATATCTCTCTCATTTTTAACCCTAAGAGGGCGTTCTTAGACTTTTTAGAAAGCTTAGGATATCCTCTAAACAACCATTTTGGTTTAATCTCAATTGGATCTTCCATGTTCATGTAAGAAGCTTTGACCCAAAAGGTGTTTTTGTTGACTTTTTGAAAGGACCTATAAGTATGAACTTATATATTTTAATTGAGGCATTTCTTGACCTTGATGGATGAATAGAAGTTGTAGGGAATTGGATTCTCTTCAAAATGAGCCTTGGTTGGAAAATTTCTGATAAAGTATGAGAAAGTTATGCTTGGTCAAAGTTTGGTTGACTTTTCCTATAGAAACCCTAATTTGCCATTTTGACTTTTAATGAGTTAGGAGCATTTCTTGAGGAATCATGATCAACTCTTAATCAAATGATGGATAATACTTCAAAATACTGATGTTGACCAAAAATCTTTAAGTTTGACTGTATTTGGGCCACAATTGACTTTTGACCTAGTACAGTTGATTTTCCAATACTTGAGCAGTTGACTGAGCAAACTTGTTGCTCAAGGCATGAAATTTAGCATGGATAATCTTGAGGACATATTAGGACAATGGAGAACATTTGGGATCCTTTGGACTCATACATCTTTCTTGAAATTCAAACCCTAATTTGAGATTCATTGCCTTAGGAAGAGAATTTGTCTGGTCAATTCTTGGTCATCCTAAGACAAGTGAGGGGATCTTAATGGGCATGTCTTGAGTGGAATGAGAGGGAAAATTTTAGGGTACAACAGCTGTCCCTGTTCAATTTTCTTAAACCTGAGGATGTAGATTGACTGATTTTCCTTTTGTGATCTGAAGGTGGAATATGATTGAACACTAGAGTGCCTAGAAATTTGCACTCGTCTGAAACAATACTTGACTGTGTAGGTAATATCGGGAATAGGCTTACATATGCCATTTGGAGAAGGTGACGGGAGATCGTCATAGATGGGCTTAAAGATGCCATCCAGAGTAATGTTGATTTTATGAGATATTCCTTTGTGGGAACTTCTATTCCTGTTGCTGAGGAGGACTCCGCTGAGGAATGTTGGTATCTGTTTTGGGGAATAAAGTCTAGGAGCTTCAGTTGTCCACTACTCTACTAGGCAGTCATATCTTGATTGAAGAGATGGAAGTGAACTTCTATCTGGTTAGGATCTAGCCTTCAGTGACTTGCTGAGGATAATAAGGTTGACTGCTATCTGGTTGTATTCCAGGCTTCACAGCGACTGACTGGAGAAATGAGATTAAACTGTTATCTGGTCGTACTCCAGGCTTTACAGTTTCTTAAATTGTTATCTGGTCAGAATCCAAGCTTCAATGACTTAGGCTATTATCTGATCATGTCCAGGCTTCATAGTTTCTTTAGCTGGAATAAAAATCAGAAAAAATCTTAGTGTCGGTTTAACTGAACCAGAGAAAGGTCTTGAGTTGTCTTCCACTGGAATAGAGATCAAGAAAATCTTAGTATCAATTTAGTTGAACCAAAGGAAGGTCTTGAATTAACTTTGACTGGAATGGAAATCAGAAAAATCTTAGTATCGATTTAATTGAACCAGACGAAAGTTTTGGAATATCTTCAACTGGAATAGAAATCAGAGAGATCCTAGTGTCGATTGGACTGAACCAGAGAAGGTATTTTGTTAACTTTGATTGGAATGGAAATTAGAAGAATCTTAGTATTGATTCAACTGAACCAGAAAAAAGTCTTGGAGTATCTTCAACTGGAATAGAAATCAGAGATCTTAGTGTCGATCTAACTGAACCAAAGAAGGTCTTTTGAGAAAATCTTTTTGAGGAAGATGCTGAAATAGCCCTTCGTCAGACACAACCTTTGAGAAGACTGCCAGGTCACGTAAGTAGTCAAAAGTATTTGTTGACTTGATCTTTCCTGAAAAGTTGAAGAGTTAGTCGTATGCAATGTCATGATGTATGAAATGAATTGTGTAATGATGTTCTCAAAATAAATGAGATTGTGCTATATGCGATGTGTATGCGCATGTCATGATGTATGAATATGGAATGCTATTGTGATGTTTCTTAGTTTGGGAAAGTAAATCCCAGACTTCTGTTAAAGAGTATTGGGAGGCTGAATCCTTCATTTCTGCTGGGGATGGTGAATAGAGACGATTCGTTGGGGATTTCCTCTTTCTGTTTGAAGATATTCTGCTGGGGATTGACTCTGCTTGAGAATAAACTTTGTGGAGGAAGATGTGTTATTGGAAGATTATGCCGTTGTAGAGAAATAAACAATGTTGGGGAATGAACTTCCTTAGTTAGAGAAATAAAATCTACTCGAGATGAGGTTTTATAATTGTTGGACCATACAACTCGGCTGGGGAATACAGATTTCAGCTCTCTGAAGGAATTTTGCTGGAGAAGATAATTCCTGCTTGGGGAAGGAGAGATCGAAACTTTGGTTGTTTCTACTTTACGGGGAACATAGACGTTACGGGGTCATATGTAATGCTAACTTTGTCTCAAAACTGTCTCTGCCCCTATACCTGCTGGAAGGAGTAACTTGTTGGGACTGAAATGGTTTTTTAGACTTTGCAACGTTCCTTAAAGTCATGAGCAACTGTCTTTCTATTTCTTATGCAAATATTTGTGAATAGCAATCATATTCAAATGCATATGTCAAGAATAAGTCATTGGACATTTTTGCAAAACAAAACAGAAAAAATAAAAAATAAACAGTTTTGTACTTCCAAAGAAATGATTTATATTGATTTCTGAAGTTTTCCTATAACATGCATTTTGTATAAAGAGGCTGACGTTCTAGTCGGAGAATGCCGCCGTGAGAGTGAAAACTATACAAAATAGTGTACAAAGAGAAGAAAATATCTATGTGTAATGATATCATTGAGTTTCAATTCTGCTATTGCCCCTATGTCAGCGTCTAATCACTTTGCTACTTGTCTGAAGCTGACTAAATTGATCGGTACCTTTTGAGCTTTATATTTGTTACTGAAGTCTGGTTGCAAGGTGATCCAATGGGACATAGTGATATGCTTAAAATCCCTAACTTTTGCCTGGACCGCCCTTTCTGGTTTTCAGTCCATCGGGATACCCTTTTTTGCCCAAGCCGCCTTTTCAGGTTTTCGACTTGCTGGGTGTACAAATATTTTTTGTTTTCATCCCTAATTTTTTCCCGAGCCCTTTTGGTTCACCGGGATGCCCTTATTTTTTCCTAGGCCAGTCAACCTAGTGGGTCTTTATTCATGCGTAGTATATGTTCACTATGTTCGCATTAACAGGGTGAGGAAGGTTGTCATCATCCATGGTGGTAAAAATCATGGCTCCTCCTGAAAATATGCTTTTGATCACAAATGGCCCTTCGTATGTGGGATTCCATTTTCCCCTGGGATCACCTTGCATCAGTATGATGCGCTTGATCACTAGATTCCCGACTTGATATACTTGGCATCTGACCTTTTTGTTGAAAGCCTTGATAATTCGTTTTGATACATTTGACCATGACAGACATCAGTAAGCCTTTTCTCATCAATCAGATTCAGTTGATCAAGTCGAGTATGGATCCAATCGTCTTCATTCAAACCCGCGTCCTTCATGATTCTCAAAGAAGGGATCTGGACCTCAATAGGCAGGAAAACCTCCATACCATATACCAGAGAGTAAGGTGTTTCCCTTGTCGATGTTCGTGCGGAGGTGTGGTACCCATGCAGAGCAAATGGTAACATCTCATGCCAGTCTTTGTATGTCATCGTCATCTTCTGTATAATTTTATTAATATTCTTGTTAGCAGCCTCCACAGCGCCATTCATCTTCGACCGGTAAGGGGAAGAATTATGATGCTGGATCTTGAATTATTTACAGAGTTCGGTGATCATTGTATTGTTGAGATTTATACCATTGTCGGTAATGATTCTCTCTGGAACACCATACCAACAAATCATGTTATGCTTGATAAGCCGCGCCACGACATTCTTGGTAACAGTAGCAAAAGAGGCGGCCTCAACCCAATTTGTGAAGAAATCAATGGCCACTAGGATGAAGCGATGCCCATTGGAAGAAGTAGGTCTAATCTCTCCGATCGTGTCAATGCCCCACATTGCAAAGGGCCAAGGAGGCGTCAAGATGTTCAAAGGAACCGGAGGTACATGCACCTTATCAGCATAGATCTGGTATTTATGACAAGTTCAGGAATTCTGATAGCAGTCCGCTTCCATATTGGACCTATAGTATCCTTCCCGTAGGATATTTTTAGCCATGGTATTTCCACTAGAATGGGTTCCAAAGGAACCTTCGTGTAAATCTTCCATAATCCTCTCTGCTTCGCTCTTGTCTATGCACCAAAGTAAAGTATAGTCATGGTTGCGCTTGTAGAGGATTCCATTACTGAGGAAGAACTTTGCAGCGAACCTTCTTAGAAACTTCTTATCATTGACAAATCCCCCCTCAGGATATTCTTAAGCCTCGAGATACCTTTTCACTTCATGAAACCAAGGTTTGTCTACTACTCCTCCAGTGTCAATCTCGTAGCAGTATGCTGGTTCATCCAACCTCTCGATGATAATTTGGGGAGCCTCATTGTCCCATTTGACCTTGAACATAGATGACATGGTAGCTAGCGCGTCCGCTAACTGATTCTCTTCTCGTGGAAAATGTTCAAAGGTGACCTCTTCAAAGTGTGGAAGCAATGTCAACACGTGCTCTTTGTACAGGATGAGATTCGGGTGCTTCATATCCCACTCTCCTTTGATCTTACTTATTACCAAGGTTGAATCCCCAAAAACGCTCAAGAACTTGATCCTCGGGTCAATAGCAGCTTTGAGACCCATGATGCATGCTTCATACTCTGCCATATTGTTGGTAAAGTTGAAACATAATCTGGAGGTGAAAGGAGTATGACAACCTTCAGGAGATATAATTACAACACCAATGCCATTGCCGAGTGCGTTCTAGGATCCTTCAAAAACCATCATCCATCGGGATCCTTCTTCAGGTCCTTCATCCCGTCTAAGTTCTTCATAGTTAGTCACTAGCATAATATTCTCATCCAGGAACTCAAAATTCATGGACTGGTAGTCATCCACAGCCTGATAAGCCAAATGATGAGGTAGTTCACTTCCCTTGATTGCTTTCTGGGTCGTGTATTAGATATCATATTCGGTCAAGATCATTTTCCATCTTGCTATTCTTCTGGAGAAGGCGGGCTTCTCAAATATGTACTTGATCAGATCCATCTTAGATATCAGCAATGTAGTATCGGTCAACATATATTGTCTCAGTCGGCGAGCAGCCCATGCCAAAGCGCAAAAAGTTTTCTCGGGCAGTGAGTATCTTGTTTCACAGTCGGTAAACTTTTTGCTAAGGTAGTATATTGCATGCTCTTTTTGACCAGACTCGTCATGCTGCCCCAGCACACACCCCATTGAATTATCTAACACTGTTAAGTACATTATTAAAGGTCTTCCTTCAATCGAAGGCATCAGAATTGGTGGTTCTTGAAGGTATTCCTTGATTCTTTCGAAGGCAGTCTAGCATTCTTTGTTCCACTTTACCACTTGATCTTTCTTAAGGATATTGAAGATTGGATCACAAGTAGCAGTTAAATGGGAAATGAACCTCAATTTAGCCGTCCCAAAAAGCCTATGACCTCCTTCTCAGTGTGAGGAGCCGACATCTCTTATATTTCCTTTACTTTTGCAGGGTCCACCTGAATACCCTTGTCACTAATAATGAAACCTAGCAGTTTACCAGACCTTACCCCGAAGGTGCACTTGTTTGGATTCAACCTCAGCTTGTACGTCTTCAACCTATCAAACAGCTTTTGTAAATGATCAAGGTGATCTTCCTTAGTTTGAGACATGGCTATCATGTCATCCACATATACCTCTATCTCATGGTGAATCATGTCATGAAACAAGGCTGCCATGGCTCGCTGATAGGTTGCCCCGACATTCTTTAACCCAAACGGCATCACTTTGTAGCAGAAACTGCCCCATCGCATGACGAAGGTTGTCTTCTCCATATCTTTGGGTGCCATCTTGATCTAATTGTAACCAGAGTAACCATCCATGAAGGAAAAGATCTTGTGCTGCACGGTGTTGTCAACTAGAACATCGATGTGGGGGAGTGGAAAGTCATCTTTAGGGATTTCCCTGTTCAAATATCTGTAGTCCATACACATCCGTATCTTGCCATCTTTTTTAGGCACCAGAACTACATTGGAAACCCATTGGGGATAAGAGGTGACAACTAAGAAACCAATGTTGAACTGCTTCATAACCTCTAATTTGATCTTCTCTGATATTTTAGGGCGCATGCGACGGGCCTTCTGCTTTATCGGAGGGCAATCTTCTTTAGTTGGCAGACGGTGAACCATAATATCCGTATCCAGACCCGGCATGTCTTCATATGACCAGGCAAAGATCTCGACATAATCATGCAACATCTGTATCAACCGCTGTTTGACATTAAGCCCCAGATTTGTGCAGATCTTGACTTCTTTTCTGTCTCAACTGGCTCTTCATGAGGCTGTATAGCCCTCTCTTCCTATTGTAACAGCCTGGCAAGTTCTCCAGGTACCTCACAATCTTCCTCACCTTCGTCCCCGGCTTGGTTGATCGGATTTTCAAAGTCATAACTGCAAATAGCAAAACCTTTATCAATGGGATCCAGAGTGGATATGGATCTGCAGTTTGATACGTGAGTATGTGTAAGAGCATAGTTATATCGACAAAGTAAAAGTAGAAAAGAAAACAGAGAGCGCAAAATTTGTATGCATAAATGTCCAATGCTTTATTAATGCCATATGAAAGTGAAACATGATAACCCTCACAAATAAACCGATGTGCCCTGGGTAAGACACATGGCCATAAAGTTATATTGTTTATTACATATCCAAAAAAACAAGAAAGACAATTACTTTTTGAACAAAAATAATCGGTACAAAATCTTTTTCTGTCCAATTACTGGGTCAACCGTTGGTAGTAGGGAAAATCCAGCTGTCTATGTCATTGTCACCGTCTCTGTCTTCTAAAGTGTTGACCCCATGATTGCTGATGCGTAGGGGAGGTCTTCTAGCACGAGCACGTCAAACAGCCCTTTGAGCCCCTGAAGAGAAACCCAAACCCAAATTACCAAACTTGTATGGAATATCAGGGAGCTGACCCCAGATGGTAGACCAACCTTCTTCAACAACCGCTTTTGCATCCTTGAGATAAGCCATCTTCAAGGGAGGTCTGGTGATCTTCGGCATATTGGTAACAATTTCATATGCAGCCAGAGTCTGAGGTACCTCTTTGAAATTATGGCATGGAGTCTCGATGAACTCACCATCCATTTCTACATATCTGAAGGAATTCAGGTGATTGGCCATGTATTCTTCTTCTCCGTGTACAATGACAATTCTCCATTTGACCGGGTATTTCATCATCTGATGCAGACTAGGCGTAACAACTCCCGCCCCATGAATCCAAGGGCGACCCAATAAACAAGAATAGGATGGTCTGATATCCATCACGTAATAGGTAGAGTTGAAAGTTTGAGAACCAAATTTGATGGGGACGTCCACCTCCCCGTGCACCATTCTCTTTGAACTGTCAAAAGCCCTCACTATAATATTGTTGGGTTTCAAGGTCAAACCTTCACATTTTAGTCTATCCAGAGCGTTCTTAGGCAGCACATTTAATGATGAACAAGTATCTACTAGGACATGGGCCAAAGTAGTGCCCTTGCATTCGACAGAGACATTCAACGCATCAGAAAAGCCCAAACCATTATCAGCCGTCAAACTGGCCACACAATCTTCAAATTGGTCAACAGAGGTTTCCTACAGAACATGGGAAGTTTTAAGAAATTTCACCATAGCCTTCACATGAGCTTCAGAACACAACAGTAAGGCTAGCATATAAATCTTTGAAGGGGTCTGCCCCAGCTGTTCGACCACGTTGTAGTCGCTTTTCTTGATAATTTTAAGAATTTCTTCCATCTCCTTCTTGGAGGCCTCTGGGATAGATACTAAATGTGTCTTCGTATGGACAGGCTCAATCATTACGTCTTTGCCCTGAGTCTCGGTTGACTCGGTGATAGGGGTGTCAGCAGGGGTAATTACAGGGACTGTAGTAGTAATATCAGCAGGAATAAAAGTAGGGCTGATCACAGGACCAGTAACAGCTTTCGGAGGAAAAATCTCAGGGGAGAATACTCTTCCACTTCTGGTTATTTTTCTGGTTCCCACAATGTTTCCAATGTCAGGGTCAGCCTTCTCAGAGACCTGGTCTTTATCAGCTAGCTAGTCTTGCTTTACGCCTTGGTAGTAGACGCCACCCCCATAGTTCCAAGGAACAATTTTTGTTCGAGGAGTATGGGATTGGCCATGGCATAGTAATTATCAGCGGAGTAACCTTCAAAACAGATGTAATCTTGACGGGTCTTTTGGTGGAGACCCTGGGAGGATTGGCAGAAATGGTTATTATTGAAACATCCATGTACGGAATGGTTGGAACGGGAGTCTTCTCAAACAAAATCTCTCTATCATCCATCAGGCGCTGAACACTTGCCTTCAACAAGTGACAACTAGTTTGTAGAGATAAACAGAAATGGCAACCTTCGCCACAACCCAGAAATAAATTGGACTTCAACAGGTCCCTCTTGACGGTCGGGAGAGGAGTAACAAATTCATCAACAGCAGTAACAAATATATCATCTTCAATAGTGTTAACACCACGGTCGTGCTTCAACATAGGAGCAGTGATAACATTTGGAATTTTAGGGGCGTCAAACTCAATTCCCTTCGCCTAGAGAAGGTCTTGTACCTTGTTTTTCAAAGCCTAGTTGTCGTTTGTATCATGACCTGGACTTACCGAATGATAAGCACATCAAGCATTTGGATTGTATCGGGGAGAGGCAGTGTTCGGATGCTTTGGAGCTTCCCGCAAGGTTACCAGATTATATTTCAACAAATGAGGCAAAACTTGGGATAAAGTCATATTTATCCGGGTAAACTGTCTTACCGGCCTTTCTGTTCTCTGCTGATTATTCCTTTGTTGAGTGGGTGCAGGCTTAGAGATCATGACAACACCTATCTTTGGACGGTGTTCAGTTCTGTCCTGATTCCTTTGATTGTACACAACACTAACCTCTTTCTTCCCAGCAAATGGCTTCCTTACTGCACTGGATGATGCATCATTTTGGATCTTACCACTCTTAATTCCAGCTTCCACTCTTTCCCCTGTCAAGATTAATTTAGTAAATTCGGTCGAGGAACTTCCAATTAGTTGATTAAAGAATGGACCGGATAGGGTACCCATAAACATATCCACTAGCTCTCTATCAGACAGGGGAGGCTGAACTCTTCCTGCTAAGTCCCTCCATTTCTGAGCGTAGTCTTTAAAGCCCTCGCTCGAACCCATAGCCATACTTTGGAGTTGAGTACGGGTGGAAGCAAGGTCTGCATTATACTGATACTGCTTATAGAAAGCAGCGGCCAGGTCTTCCTAATTATGGATGTTGGTCCTTTCCAGCTGATAGAACCAATCTAACTGAGTTCCGGATAGACTATCCTGAAAGAAATGGACCCATAAGTCCCTGTCGGCAGTGTGAGGTTATATCTTTCTCACATAAGATCGGAGGGGCATCTTGGGACATGAAACCCCATCGTACTTGGAAAACACTGGCACCTTGAACTTTGGCGGAATGACAATCCCAGACACCAAACCCAACTCTTCAAAGTCTAGCCCAGGCTCTTTCTGAATTTCTTTTGCGCTCATACGCTCTTCCAGCTGTTTGTACTTTTCTTCGGCCGGAGGATACTACTCTTCATTGTAATCAGTCTCATTATCAGATTCCCCGGGACTAGGGTCTTACTCTCTTGTCTCACCCTCTTGGTTATCTCATTCTTTTGATGAATATGTCAGCTCAACCACTTGCCTTAGCGGTCCTTTGAATCTCCTTCCCAGATTTACCGCACCAGATGTCCTCCTTGGCTTCTTAGTCTTGTCCTTAACAATCAGTGCTTTCATTTACTCTTTCCCTTTGGATAGAGCCGTGATAATTTGTTGAAACTTGGCATTTTGAGTTTGTAGATCCTTCACTTTCTATTAGAGAGCCATTTCTTTACTGCTGAAATAAACAGCGAAGAAGATGAGAAACCTGCTATGAAACCTGGTTATGCAATGATATGTATGATATGTGTATGCAATGATTTCAAGGATTTCTGGAAATTTAAATTTACGAACCAAAATGAAACAAAGATTTTATTATTAGAATTCAAAATACAATTTCCTTTTAGGTGTTTCAATTGAAGGTTCAAAAAACTAAAAAATCAGGTTTCCCGTGGGTGCTTCCTCTTCGCGCCGAAATAGACATTAAGACTTCTTTCCTCATGAAGTTACTTTGTGAGATCTAAAACTTTCCTCTCATGGGTATATAAATGGTCTCTATAGGTATCCTACTCTTTCTTCAGCTGAATCCAGGATCTCTGCAGTTCTTCAAGATCAGTGCGCATATCAGGATGAAAAACCGTATAGGGAATATCCCCTTCAGTAATGGGCTCCACAATCACTGGTAAGATGGATATATATGGCACCATAAGGTTCTGAGCACGAGATCATACCCATTGGAGATAATGTTCCATATGGATGGAAGTCTTCGGCCCCAAAGTCTTAATGTCAAATCTGTTTACCTTGCCCCAAGCTCGTATGAACCTCTGGTGATACCCTTGAACATCATCCTCATAGTTAAACACAACGCCCTGGATAAGCATCTCGTGAGGTCTATCCATTCAAGAGTAACCAAATTGTCGCAGATCCAGAGAAGGATTATAGGTTATGCCTCCCCTAATGCCAAGTAGTGGGACATTAGGGAATTCCCCACAGCGGTCAATTATAGAAATATCTCCCATAGACCGGGAATACAAGAGAATATCCACGTGAGAAAGTGACATTATCCTTTGCGACCAGCCCAAAACTTCTTCATTCTTCAGTATTGTTTTAGGGAGGTGAGAAATAAACCACCTTGAAAGCAATGGCACACAACATATAAGAATCCCTCTTTTCTTTGTGGTACGAGTGTGGAAGGTATGCAAGATATCTCCGAGTAAAGTGGTCACAAGGTTGCGAGAAAGGAAAACCTTTATAGCATTCACATCTATGAGTAAGTCTGGATTAGGGAACAATACTAACCCATAAATGGGAAGGGCCAAGACCTCTTCAAAAGCCCGGAAGTCCAAATCATGCCAAAACAGCCGAGCCTTCTCTATTAAGAACTTGGCTAGAAAACCCTTGACTCCGCTTCTTATTTCCCAGTTGGATACAACGTCGGACTGTTTCAGGTGTAAAGTTGTTGTAATGATCTCCGGCTTTGGAGCTTCTTCCAAACCGGTGAAAGGAAACTGATCCAAAATAGGTACACCCAATATATGAGAGAACTCTTCCATGGTAGGTACCAACTGATAGTCTGGAAAGATGAAGCAATGGTGCTTAGGGTCGAAGAATTGAAAGATCACACTCATCATCTTCTCATTAAAACCTGAGGTAACCAGATTGAGGAGTCGACCGTAGTTCTTCGTGAATGAAGAAGTCTCAGAAACCCTGGATACTAGCTCTTTGAGTTGTAGAGGTATTCTCACAAAGAGGATTCGAATGGTATTTCTACGAGCGGAAGCCATGATCTGCAAAACAAAATAAAGATAAATTCCCCTAATCCTTAAAATGGTTAGTGTAATAAAGAATGAATGGTTATGATGCGTGATGCCATGTTTAAGAAAATTAATCACACACAAGCAAAGCACATAAGACCTTAGGTTTAGGCTTGCATGGGGTTTATAGGTAAATACCCTCTTGAAATTTAGTTGGTTTCAAACTTGTCCTAAAAATAGTAATCGGGTTCTAAGGAGTCTCAATATCACTGATCTTTCTTTATCGGTATTATTTCAGTTTAGCAATCTTTTCTTGAGACGGAAACATCCCGAAAGTCCAATCTCAATGAGTGTAGTATCGAGTAACAACCGATTCCCAGCTGTACATGGAGGTCGGCTATCTCACTACTTTCTAATGGCTAAGTTTGTTCAACTAAGGTTCTAGGGTTCGTTAGTTCTTCAAGACACCATGCGGCGGCCCCGTATTCTCCTCGATTCAACACAAGGAATATCGGTACCAACCAAAGTGTCACAATAACACAGCTATTGCTTCAACCATATCGGTCTATGCCATACAGTCTCCACGATCTATTGTTGTTTACCTAAAAAGACGCCCCAGATTCGGGTATAGGATCTTTACAAGATTACCCCAACAAACCCTCAAAATAAAGCAGTCAAAGAAAACAAAGCAACTTTAAAATGATCTAGACCCTAAGGTAAACCCCACTTCATGATAATCCACAACAGAGTCGCTAGTTCTGTGATACGGTGGCAGAATCAACTGTTAATACTGGTTTTGCATTTTGTTTTCACAAATGTCGCGCTAAGCAAGAGTTACCGCCGACTTTTCTTTTATCTAATAAAGGAAAAGGTGAAAAGAACATAAAAATACCTTTTTCGAGATTTCTGAGTAAGGGGGGTAGATTATGAAAAGGGAAGGTGTTAGCACCCTTTCCATTTGTAGTTTTCTACGGGCTCTTAGGTACTTGCTCGTTTTTGGAAATTGCTTTCGTGTTTGTGTGAAAAAGTTTTTGTTTGAAAATACCTTAGTTTGGCGATTCGCTTTATGATAACCCTTGTATCAGTCCTCAAGAGTGTGATAAAGCGTTTTGAAAACTTTGTTTGAAAAGTGTTTGAAAGTGTGGTGTGTAAAAAGAATTGTTTGAGCAAGTACCTAACAGTCATCTACCTACTCAAAAAAAGTTTGTTATTTTCCTCTTATCCTTTAGACAGTGCTTTCCTACTATTAGTGAGTAGGTATCCCTAGTCGTTGGATGTTGAGGGACTATCAAAAAGGACGTACGGTCACTAAAGGCAACTGGGCAAAAACTCTTAGTAACTGTCCTAAAGCCCTAAGATCAATTTTTAACTGAGGCAACAGTTGAGAGGGTCACGAGGGACTAGTGATCTCTTATACTCAAGGACAACCACTAAGATTCTCATGTTTCAAGAATTGTGACTGTATTCGAAGGCAACCAAAGTGGGAGATACCCTAGGGGTGAGCATGTGCAAATGTGCTTGACTTTGTTCATTTATCTTGCGCATTTAGAGTTATCTATGTTCAATTAATCATTATCTTTCATGCAACCCTATTAACCATTCATCTAAGCAATTTACTGTGCGGGAAAATAAATGGCAGAAAAATAAAATTCCTAACTATTACAGGGCCTTGGGACAATTACATAATTAATGACTGAAAAGTAAAGTGCGGAAATTATAAACCATAATTAAACTATTACAAACTGGGCGTAGTTACATCAATAATAAAAAAAGGTAATCGAACGGAAAAATAATAACGCGCGAGAATCAAAACTGGAAAAAGTTCAAAACCCTAAAAAATCTAATTGGCTCATTAAAAATATTTTTGGGATTATTTATGAAAGAACTATTTGAAATTTGACCTAATCTTCTAATTAATTTTAATTAATGAAAATAAATTAAGATTAATTAAATTAATTAATTGGATAAATTATTAACAATAAAAAATTAATTCTAAAAAAAACTAATATTTTTGATATTTTTGAAGAAAAAGATTTTTGCAATTAAACCTAGGTTCTAATTGATTTTATTTTAAAGAAACAAATCAAAGTAATTATACTAAATTAATTTACAAATTTTTTTAATAAAAAACCTAAATCTTATTTTTTGTGATTTTACTGATTTTTATGATAAAAATTGATTTAAAACAAAAGAAATAAAAACTAAATAATATTAATAAAATAAAAAAAATAAAGAAATTGAGAAATAAGCCCGAGGGGGTGTGAGCCCAAATTGGCGTTGCAAGCTGAAATTTTATCCAAGGCCTAGAAGCTGTAAGCCCATAACCAGCATGTGATTCAGTGTGGAGCTAGCTGGGATATCCACCATGGTCTCTAGCCACCTGGAGCGTCTAATCTGATGTTGATTAATCTGAGGGTGATGATGATGAGGCCTATAGTACGCACGTTAAGCAATAGCACATCGGATCTGGAAAAAAATGTTAAGAAAAATATTATGCAGGAGGCAAGGGTCCCCTGACCTCCCACACACGCGCGCCTTAAGTCCCTCCAGCCTTGCCATCTGAGCCAGCTTATCATTCGTTATAAAAAATAAACAAAATATAATATATGCAATAAAGGGTCAGTGTTTGAGAGAAAATGCGCGCAATTCAAATGGCCAACTCATTATAACGTCATGCCTTCGTCTTCCCCAATGGGTTGTCATTTTTTCCAACAGACCTTTACTTACGGACATGTCTGTTGCTAAAAACTTATATATTTCCAAAATTCACCACATGCAATATAAATTTAATGTAAATACATAGATCAACTGGGTATGATCTCGTGAATACAATGGTATCCTTCTTTTGGCAAAAATTTTCCTGTAATGAAAAACCCAAAAACAGACCTTCAAACCCTAACAATGGAAAGTGGTCAAACACGCATCAAAACAAACAATTAATCATTCAAACATGCTCTAAATGATCATATAAACATGAATGTATACTAAAAATTCATTTATAATGCATATATTGGCAAAATCGAATTCAAGAGCAAGAAGCAAACCGTGATGTTGTAGATGCTTGTTTTGGACGTCTTGATGCATGCAAATGATCCAGTCAACTTCCAAATGTGCCCAGGAATTGATTGTTAGTGTCAAAACTTCTTGAATCCCTCTGCAAAGGTCAAACCGATTGCCACTTTTTGTGAAACTTTTTGAAGTTCTTGTGTCAATTTTGTGCGGCCAACCCTTCTTTTTTTGATCTGGGAATGTTATGAGTATATAAGGGAATGAATTAGGTCAATAAAACTGGATACAATCTTGAAGAATTATGAAAAAAAGATTTGATTTGCCATGGATATTTTAAGTTTCTAAAATAGGCAAAATCATGCTCTTTTTGTTCCAATCATCCCTTGCACGAAATATTTGATTTGCCAGTTGATTCTAGACACATTATGTGGTCATAAAAATAAATCTTGGATTTTATTTTATTATTTCACTATTTTATTTGATTTATTTTGATTTTAATGAATAAAAGATCAAAACAAATAATAAAAATAATGAAACAATGTATGAGTGAGCTCAAAGGTCATGGGCCATGTGTTAGCTGGCTATTTCGAATAAAGAAGAAACCACTATCAAAATAATATTTCGAATAAGTACCTAGGGAGATTGATATCAATATTGGATATTGGTGGGAAATATGGAGTCATTGTGCTGAAGGATTATTCAATTTCTAGTGGATTTGGATTTGGATTTTTTAGTGTTCGAAATATAAAGAGCTCCTTTATGCAAGGGTGCCAAAATTGGAGACGGTCCAGGTAATTGGGTTATTTCGAAAGCAACGAAGAAACAAGATGCTTCGATTGGTGCAGATTTCAAATTTCAAATAGGAGCGCCATTCTTAGAAGACGCGTGGAAGTCAGTAAACATAGGAAGCCTGCATGCTTCGAACGTGGCGTGATTTTAGAATAGGACCGTTAGGGTCAAGACACTATAAATAGGTGTTCTTATGTTAGATTTAGCATGTTCATTTTTATGTACTAAAAGATCTCAAAACACTCAAACTACCGTGAATTAAGGGAAACGAGTCAAAAAACACAATGTACGTATTGAACATCATCATTCTTTACAATTTCAATACAAGTCTTTTTATATTTTAGTTCGCTATTACATTATTTATGCCCTTAAATCCTTCGATTTCCTTGCATTTCCTTGTTTTACTTGCCTTTAAACACAGTTACTTCGTTAGAAACTTTACTTTCACTTTATCCTTTTATTCAAACACTTATCTTTACATTCAAGCATTAAATCCTAAGTCTAATTTGAAGCCTCTCCTTTCTACATTCAGTTAGTTTATTCCTATAGACAATTTTAGATATATTTCCTAAGAATCTCATATTCAAACTTAACACACAATATAAGTCTATCAAGATAATGGGTATGAACATAGAAATGAGTTATGACACATGTGTTCTAGGATCAATCTAGTCGATCCTGCAAGTAACCAATAATAATTAGTAAATTGGAAGACTAGCGGTTGTTTACTAGAAATCACTGTAAACACCATGTTAGGAACAAGTTTCAAACATGAAAACATGGGCCCATTTGGAAAAAAAATCAAGTTTGGTCATTATTTGCTTCATGCACATTTCCAAAAATTGGTCAACTTTAGCAATGCATATTTCTCTCATTTTTAACCCTGAGAGGCTGTTCTTTGACTTTTTAGAAAGCTTAGGATGACCTCTAAACAACATTTTTGGTTTCATCTCAATTGGATCTTCCATGTTCATGTAATGAGCTTTGATCCAAAAGGTGTTTTTGTTGACTTTTTGAAAGGACCTATAATGTATGAACTTATATCTTTTGATTGAGGCATTTCTTGACCTTGAGGGCTGATGAAAAGTTATAGGGAGTTTGATTCTATTAAAAATGAGCCTTGGTTGGAAAATTTCTGCTAAAGTATGAGAAAGTTATGCTTGGTCAAAGTTTGGTTGACTTTTCCTATAGAAACCCTAATTTACCATTTTTGACTTTTGATGAGTTACGAGCAATTCTTGAGGAATCATGATCAAAACTTGATCAAATGATTGATAGTACTTCAAAATATTGATGTTGACCAAAAATCTTGAAGTTTGACTGTATTTGGGCCACAGTTGACTTTTGACCTAGTATAGATAATTTTCCAATACTTGAGCAGTTGACTGCGCAAACTTGTTGGTCAAGGCATGAAATTTGGCATGGATAATCTTGAGGACATATTAGGAAAATGGAGAACATTTTGGATCCTTTGGACTCATATATCTTGCTTGAAATTGAAACCCTAATTTGAGATTAATTGCCTTAGGAGGAGAATTTGTCTGGTCAATTCTTGGTCATCCTAGGACAAGTGAGGGGATCTTAATGGGCATGTCTTGAGTGAAATGAAAGGGAAAATTTTGGGGTACAATAGTAGGCACTAAAGGTTCGCAACGGCGGCGGATGCAGAAATTGTAAAAAAAATACTTCTTTTTCTCACCCTCAAATCTATTTTTACACAACATTTTATAGCCAAAATACAGATTTACAAAGAGGCTCCTACGGAGTAACGTAGATGTTTAGGGTTATAATATCTTCCCTTTGCATAACCAACCCCGAACTTAGATTCTCTCCCCCTCTTTTGGGTTATTCTCTCTTTTCCTATTCCTTTGGAAACAATAAAGCGCGGTGGAGATTTTTATTTGATATGTACGAGTCAAGTCAATCCAATGGCTTAGTCTCAACATTTCTACCGCTACACATATTAAATATCATAACATGAAAAGAGAATCAGCTACCATCAGTGCTGACCTAAAGGGAGAAAAGAGAATATACCAAACCCTCTAAAAGGATCAGGGAGAAGGTATAGCCATGGATATCAATGTCGCTTCTCTCACCGAGCAACTCAACGGGAAAGGAATTTTCCCCCTAAAAGGTGGTTGAATCGGCTAAAAAAACAAAAGAATATATGGTGGTTGGTTTGCCTGGTTATGTTTCTCATCCTTTAATCATATAAAATGATATGTTTGTATCATTTACCTCTTCCGTACATATATATCTTCTACGAATGAAGACCTTAAGCGAGAGAGAGAGAGAGAGAGAGAGAGAGAGAGAGAGTACAACTAGGGTACAAAACTGGATTTCATCAAGTGAAAAAGCTTATGCAAAAGGGTTCTATTTATAGAAACACTTGTGTGGGCTTCAAGATGAAAAAGCTCACTTAATTTCATTGTACCTTACAATGTATTGTATTTCACTTAAGTGTATGGAACCTTACTGTATTATGTATTTTACTTAAGTACATTGTACCTTACGATGTTATACAACTCACTTAAGTGCAACGTACCTTAAAGTGTTCTATAATTCTCTTAAGTACATTATATCTTATAGTCTTCTTTATTTCACTTGTTCATTCAAGGACTTCACATCAGTTTGGGCCTGTTCGAGTTGTAAGTACGAAGTGCGCCTAAGAGGGGGGGGGGGTGAATTAGGTACTTTAAAAAGTTCTGGTTTTAGTGATGATGGATATTATTTTTCTGGTTAATGGTGAGTTTAGGAAAGAGTAAAGTGCAGAAAAATAAAAAGACACAACTGATATATCCTGGTTCCCCTCACAGTCCGAGAGTACCCCAGTCCCCTTTCAACATGAAAGAGATTTCCTTATTCTGGAAAACTTAAACAAGAACTATCAAAAAGCCAAGAACAATCCTCTTGGACCAAGAACAATCCTCTTGGATTTTCACTATGTAAACAATGAGAACAATCCTCTCAAAGTGACTACACTTGTATCCAACAATCCTGGAAAGACAAGATTTAAAAACCACTTAAACTTATTTCCAACAATCTTGGAAAAATAAGTAAGTAACTATTAATATTTGATTTTGAGTGAGTTGAGTAGTATTGATCACTTAGAGTGATTTAAAAATGAATGATCTTGTCTTCCAATAATAATATTGTACAATGACACAAGATATAATTGCTCAAAGTTTTTTGTTTAATAATGTATGAAAGTGTGCAAAAAACTTATGTATGAAAGTGAAGAAAAGCTTGAGTTTGTATTTTGAAAATTCAGAAAATATATTTGGAAGAGGTGTTGAAAAAGATTTTGAAAATGAATATTTATATGTTCATAACACCCTTTTGAAACATCATAAAGTTCTGAAAATGAATCATGAACAAATGCCAAGATTGAGTGAAAGGTTTCAATGAAAAGGTATTATGAACATGCATGTGAAAAGTTGTGGTTTTTCAAAATCGTGCAGCATGCAATCGATTGCACCCTTTGTGTAAATCGATTGCACGGGGTTTCAACAGCTATATTTTCAAAAAAATTTAAGTATGCAATCGATTGCACAAGCAATGTCAATCGATCGCATGTAAAGTCAGTAGCAAAAAATAAGTGAGTGCAATCGATTGCACAAGCAATGTAAATCGATTGCACTGAGAAACAGAAGCAAATGTTTTGAAAATTTTAAGTATGCAATCGATTGCACAAGCAATGTAAATTGATTGCACTGAGAAACAGAAGCAAAAGATATGAAAAATTGAAGCATGTAATCGATTGCACTAATATGCAAATCGATTGCACTCAAGTGAAAAATTAATTTTATCTTTGAAAAACTTGAGTAATGATTTATAAAATATTTCTTATTCACCATTGAGCATCTATATCTTAAGATCAAAGTAAGTAGTATCATTATACCTTGAAAGTTGTTAAGAGCTTTGAACTGAAGATTTTGTCCATAGATGCTTTGAGCTTGATCATAAATCTTTTCCTTCTGTGTCAATCATGGTTTGTCTTCATCAAAACAAAAGTTCATTTGGGAAGCTTGATTTTACATTCTCCCCCTTTTTGATGATGACAAACAATCTTTCTTTATGCGTTGTAGTTTCCAGAAAGAGCTTTTCTCCCCCTAAGATGCAAAACTCCCCCTATGTATGAGAAGGTTGGAATCCTTTGAATTTGTTCATCTTGGTTGGAGAGTACCTTTAAAAAATTAAGACAAGGAAAAATACAATCATAAAGTACCACATCTTTCTCCCCCTTTGACATTATCAAAAAGAAGGGAAAGATGCAAAAAAACAAACAGTAATAAAGCACTATATCGAGAAAACTTTAATTAAACAAGAAACACAAATTGTTTAACGATTACACAAAAATTTAACAAACAAAACATAGAATAACAAGACAAGGACATAACAGAAAATAGAGTTGGCTAGAACTTCAAAGGTGATGCATGTCCTGGTGGTTATAGGACCAAGAGCCTTGATTCGAAAATTGTTGTTGAAGAGGGGGTTCTGTGTAGTGTTGAGGAGGTGCAGCTAGATTATTTGGATCATATGGTGGAATGTGAAGATGAGAGTAAAGGTAAGAAAATTGTTGATTCACACCTGTGCAGAAGTCATTAATCCGAGTTGTAGTAGAATCATTGATCGCAATCCATTGGTTGTTGATGTTGGTGTTCATGGAAGAAAATTGTTTAAACGTGTAATCCATAATCTCTTGATTGCTTGGACCAGAGGGAGTAGTAGGTGGAGGAGGTACAACTTCATCGCCTTCGACTTCTTGATCGTTCCCTTCATCACCAACAACATCTTCACCAATGTAAGTGATAGTTTTTGTTTCCAGATTGTAATGCACGCCCATTCTGGAGTCAACATTCTTGATGGAAATCTTATTCAGATTTGGATCCATATTCACTTTTTCAAACCCAGCAAAATCCACTCCAAATTCCTCCATAATTAAAGTAACAAAATAAGCATATGGAAGAAATTTCGATTTTGCATCGACTCTCAGCATATGCACCATTATAAGTCTTGCCCGGTTAACAGTTATTCCTTTTTTTCTTGCATAAATCAGTTGCATTTCTAGGTCGGTCACAGTGCAGTGGTTTCCATCTCTTGGAAACATGATATAGACCATAAAGTAATGAAATAGTCGATTGTTTATATAGAAGTTACCTGCACTCCAGGAGTCTCTGGATGGAATTACTGCGCCTAGACCACGAATCTGTTTGGCGCGGAATTCAGCTTCACTTAACCTCCCAATGCTGTAATAAAAATCCTTTTTCCGGTAGTCATCCCATGCCTCGTTTTCAAGGTCATACAGAGAACTTCCAGTGTAAGGAATATGAAGAATCTCACTAACAACCTCAGGAGTTAGAGAGATACTAGTACCCAACACATATGTCACCATTTTGCCTTTTTGTGGAGTTAAATTGTTGAAAAACACTCTTACCGAATCCGGATAATATGGCCCAAATGATGAAATTAATGGTTCTAGATCATAAGCAGCTAAATCATTTTGAAAAGAGAAGCATTCTTGGGGAAAGGATGATAGCATACCATATTTAGGATTGTACACTATTTTCCTTTGAAAGTCCTTTGTGAATCTAGCTTCTTGTTCTTCGGTGAGAGATGATAGTAATGGATTAGAAGATGAATCAACCTTTTTATTCCCTTTTTCTGAAGCTGACACCTTTCTTTTTTGTCTTGAAGCTATGGGTAAGGATTTTAGGGTTTTGAGGATTTTAGGTTTTTTTGAGAGAGAAAGGTGTTTGAGAGATGAAATTTGGATATGATTTGAGTAGATAGGAATGAGTGGGTTGTATTAAAGTTTATTTGGCTTGGGAATATGAGAGAGAGAGGAATTCTGACCAACACAATTTTCTGTCATAAAAGCAAGTTACAGTAGGTGCAATCGATTTGCATACAGGTGCTATCGATTTGCATATAAAACAGAACCAAAATAAAACTGAAAACACACAAAGTGCAATCGATTTGCATTTATGGTGCAATCAATTTTCACTTGAAACAGAAGGGCCAGAATTAAAAATACTGAGTGAGCAATCGATTTACACACTTTGTGCAATCGATTTGCATTAACCAAAAATGACCAAAACCAAATTTCTCTTAAAAATTAACTACCACTTAACATATACTCACATATAGCATGTTTAAAACATATATATAAAATCATAACAAGGATAGAAGGCACCTTATATGTCGTGTTCGTCCAGTATGCCAAGCTCTCGTCGAATCTTGTAGAACGGTTATCTTGCCAAAGGTTTAGTGAAGATATCGGCAAGCTGATTATGAGTATCTACAAAGGTTACCTCGACATCTCCTTGAAGTACATGATCATAGAGGAAATGATGTCGTATGTCTATGTGTTTAGTTCTTGAATGCATGACGGGATTCTTCGTGATTTTTATTGCACTTGTATTGTTGCATCGTAGAGGAATGCATCCTAGATCGAGTCTGTAGTCACGGAGTGTTTATTTGAGCGCAACTACTACCCGTTGTAATATATTCAACTTCGGTCGTGCTAAGAGCAAGGCATGCTTGTTTCTTGCAGGCCCATGATACTAATGCATTACCAAGGATGTGACAAGTACCACTTGTGCTTTTTCTATCCGTTTTACAACCTGCATAATCCGCGTCAGAATAACCAACTAAGTTGCAAACACTACCTTTAGGATACCACAATATGACATTTGTTGTTCCTTTGAGATACTTCATGATCCTCTTTACCGCCATGATATGAGATTCCTTTGGATTTTCTTGAAAGCGAGCACAAAGACAAACACTAAACATTATGTCATGACGGCTTGCTGTCAAATACAATAAGGAGCCAATCATACCTCGATACTTTGTAATGTCGATGGAAACACCTAATTCATCTTGATCAACATATGAACTGGAACCCATTGGTGTAGACATTTCCTTACAGTTATCCATGTCAAATCTTTTCAAGAGTTCCTTGCAATATTTGGATTGGTTGATGAAGATTCCATCTTTTAGTTGTTTAATTTGAAGTCCAAGAAAATAGTTCATTTTACCCATCATGGACATTTCAAATTCTCCTTGCATCATTGCTGAAAATTCTTCACACATTTCTTCATTTGAAGAACCGAAAATGATATCATCAACGTAGACTTGAGCTAGCAAAGTGTCATCTTTGATTTTCTTGATGAACAGACACTTGTCAACTTTGCCCTTTTCAAAGCCTTTTTCGCATAAGAAATGGCTTAAACGATCATACCATGCCCTTGGTGCTTGCTTCAATCCATAGAGAGCTTTTCTCAATCTAAATACATGAGATGGATTCTTGAAATCTTCGAACCCTCGGGGCTGCTTAACATAGACTTCTTTAGTGATATATCCATTCAATAATGCGCTTTTGACATCCATTTGGAAAAGCTAAAAATTTAATGAACAAGCATAGGCAAGTAAGAGACGAATAGCTTATAACCTTGCAACCGGACCGAAAGTTTCTTCAAAATCTATTCCTTCTTCTTGATTGTAGCCTTGTGCTACCAACCTTGCTTTGTTACGAACAATTATTCCATTCTCATCAAGTTTGTATTTAAACACCCATCTTGTTCCAATAATGTGTTTGTTGCTTGGCCTTGGGACAAGTTCCCAAAAATGATTCCTTTAAAATTTCAATTCTTCTTGCATAGAGATAATCCATTGGCCATCGCCTAAGGCTTCATCAACTTTGGAAAGTTCAATTTGAGAGACAAACGCCATGTTTAGGAAAGAATCTTTGAGATTTAATCTTGTTGTCACACCTTGACTTATATCACCAATTACTTTATCGATAGGATGATCTCTATGAGTTCTCCATTCTTTTGGTAGATCATTGAGATTTGATTCTTGTTGGGGTGATTCTTTGTGTTGAATTGGTTGATCTTTGGAAGAATTTTCTTGAGGATCTTATAGTATTTCATCATCATTATCACAAACAATATTATCCTCCTTGGAGGGGTTAGTTTCATCAAAAGATACATGCATTGATTCTTCAATTGTCAAAGTTCTTTTGTTGTAGATTCTATATGCCTTACTAGAAAGAGAGTAGCCAAGAAAGATACCTTCATCGGATTTTTCATCAAACTTACCAAGGTTATCTTTGTCGTTGTTTAAGACAAAGCATTTGAATCTGAAGATGTGAAAGAAATAAATGTTTGGTTTCCTCTCTTTGAAGAGTTCATATGGAGTTTTCTTCAAGATTGGTCTTATGTTAACTCTATTGCTAACAAAACATGCCGTGCTCACCGCATCCGCCCAAAAGTATTTTGGAAGATTTGAATCGCTAAGCATTTGTTCTAGCAAGTTCCACAAGGGACCTATTATTTCTTTCTTCCACTCCATTTTGTTGAGGAGTCCTTGGTGCCGAGAAGTTGTGAGATATTCCATGTTCTCCATAGAATTCTTTAAATACAGCATTTTGAAATTCTCTGCCATGATCACTTCTTATGGAGGTAATTGTTAGAGACTTCTCATTTTGAATTTGTTTAGCATACTTCTTGAACGCCTTGAATGCATCACTTTTATGCACTAAAAAGAATGTCCAAGTATATCTAGAGAAATCATCAACAATAACCAAAGCATATACATTACCTCCAAAACTCCTTGTTCTTGATGGACCAAATAAGTCCATATGTAACAATTGTAGTGGCCTTGTAGTGGACACCACATTCTTAGATTTGAAAGTTGATTTTGTTTGTTTCCCCTTTTGACAAGCATCGCAGAGTCTATCTTTGACAAAATTTCTCTTAGGCAATCCAATGACAAGATCATGCTTGATTAGTTTATTCAAGTGTTCCATGTGAATATGAGCAATTCTTTTGTGCCACATCCATGAATCATCGTTGTTCGCCATGATACATTTAACCTTTAAAGATGGATCATCAAGGGAAATCATGAATATATTATTGATTATTTTACCTTTAAGTATAACCTCATGTGTGACTTCGTCTTCTATCAAGCATTTATCCTTGGTGAACTTGATCTTGAAGCCATTGTCACAAAGTTGGCTAATACTAAGAAGATTGTGCTTTAGTCCTTCAACATAAAGAACATCTTCAATGGATGTGAAAGGTGGAGCACCAAATTTGCCTTTGCCAAGGATTCTTCCCTTATTATTATCTCCATAAGTGACAAAACCCTTGGCCTTTAGCACTAGATTTGAAAATTGGTTTATGTCTCATGTCACATGCTTTGAACAACCACTATTAAGATACTAAAGATTGCATGTGGTCTTTAAGCATACCTACAAAACAAATTAGGCTTTGTTAGGTACCCATGTTTCTTTGGGTCCTTCATAATTAGTGCCTCTCTTTACCCACACATAATGCCCACTTGCCACACTAAAGGTTCTAACATAGCAAGCATTAGGTGTATGGCCTTTAATACCATAATAAAAACAAGTAGGTTCAAAGTTACTTCTGTATCTAGAAGGATAAGATTTCTTCTTAGGAAATGTTTTCTTTTTAGGATAGTGATGAACTATTTTAGGTTTTTTCACTTTCTCTTTGGATGATTGATCACTAGCCTTAACAAATATAGTTTTATTAGAACTTGGTTTTGAAAACTTTGAATATCCAAGACAACTTTTGTCATTGGAGTATCTTTGTTGGCTAGAACACTTCCAAACCAATTTGGCCTTTTTAATATATTTCAATGAATCTTTTTAATTGGACAATTTGCAAAGAGAGCAATTCACAATTTTTGCATACAAAATTATGTTTTTGTTCATCACTTAATTTTTGTTTTTCTTCTTTGAAATCTTTTTCCATAGATTCACATTTTTCTTCTAAGGATGAAATTTGTTTCTTTTATGATGAAATAGTTTTACAGAATTTTGCATTCATTCAATAGTTCATCTATAGCACCTTGTGCATCACTATCAAAAAGAGAAAATTCATTACTAACCTCATTGTCTTCATCATCGGAATGGTGTGAGGCCATCAATGTTAGATTTGCACTTTCATCACTATCGGGATTGGATGAGGAACTTATCTCATTATCTTCCCATGCAACATAGGCCTTTTTGTTCTTGAATCCCTTTTTGCTTTTGAAGCCACCTTTCTTGGAGAGTTTTGGACAATCCGGCTTGATATGACCTTGCTTACCACATTCATAACATGTGACTTCTTGTGTTGATGTGGAAGATTCCTTTTTCTTAAATTGTTTCTTTCCTTTTGAATGAGAAAAGGGTTTGTCATTTCTACCAAAGAACTTACCAAGCCTTTTAACAAGAAGCATGAAAATTTCATCTTCTTTCGGATTATCTTCCTTTTCAACTTCCTTGGAATCTATCTTCAAAGCAATATTCTTGGATTTCTTCTCTTGATTTTCATGTTTTTCAAGTCTTCCAAGTTTCGTTTCATATTCTTGAAGTTTCCCAAACAATGTTGCGGACATCATGGAGGAGATACTTTTCTTTTCTGAAATTGCCGTTACCTTTGGTTGCCATTCCCTAGTTAAGGACCTAAGTACTTTCAGATTTAGTTCATCATTTGTCAAAGTTTTACCAAGAGCACTTAGATGATTTGTCAAGTGCACAAATCTCTTTTGTAGGTCAAGAGTGGTTTCTTCGGGCTGCATTCAAAATAATTTATATTCTTGACTCAGGGTATTTAGTCTTGATCTTTTTACTTCAACCGTTCCTTCATGAGTTTGTACCAAGGTATCCCATATTTCTTTTGTCGTCTTGCATGCCGAGACACAGAAGAATTCATCCATGCTAAGTGCACCATGAAGAAGTTTTATTGCCTTTTTATCATAGAGAACTTTCTTCTTATCATCATCATCGTCCCATGAAGTTTTATGCTTTGATAATCCAACACCATTAATTACCTTTATAGGGATAAATGGACCATTCTCGACTGCATCCCATATTTCTTCTCCTTGTGCTTCTAGATGTTCCTTCATGCGTATTTTCCAGAAGTCAAAATATTCACCACAAAATAGAGGAGGCTTGTTGTTACTACCACCATCTCTGAAAACGGGATTTTGATTTGCGGAATCCATTCTGGATCTTTTAGGAACAGGTTACCTATAACCTGCTCTGATGCCAATTGTAAGTATGAAGTGCGTCTAAGAGGGGGTGAATTAGGTACTTAAAAAATTCTGGTTTTAGTGATGATGGATATTATTTTTCTGGTTAATGGTGAGTTTAGGAAAGAGTAAAGTGCAGAAAAATAAAGAGAGACGGGCGATATATCCTGGTTCCCCTCAAAGTCCGAGAGTACTCTAGTCCCCTTTCAACATGAAAGAGATTTCCTTATTGTGGAAATCTTAAACAAGAACTACCAAAAAGCCAAGAACAATCCTCTTGGACCAAGAACAATCCTCTTGGATTTTCACTATGTCAACAATGAGAACAATCCTCTCAAAGTGACTACACTTGTATCCAACAATCCTGGAAAGACAAGATTTAAAAACCACTTAAACTTATTTCCAACAATCCTGGAAAAATAAGTAAGTAACTATAAATATTTGATTTTGAGTAAGTTGAGTAGTATTGATCACTTAGAGTGATTTAACAATGAATGATCTTCTCTTCCAATAATAATATTGTACAATGACTCAAGATATAATTGCTCAAAGTTTTTTGTTTAATAATGTATGAAAGTGTGTAGAAAACTTATGTATGAAAGTGAAGAAAAGCTTGAGTTTGTATTTTGAAAATTCAGAAAATATATTTGGAAGAGGTGTTGAAAAAGATTTTAAAAATGAATATTTATATGTTCATAACACCCTTTTGAAACATCATAAAGTTCCGAAAATGAATCATGAATAAATGCCAAGATTGAGTGAAAGGTTTCAATGAAAAGGTATTATGAACTGGCATGTGAAAAGCTGTTATTTTTCAAAATCATGCAGCATGCAATCGATTGCCCCCTTTGTGTAAATTGATTTCACGGGGTTTCAACAGCTATATTTTCAAAAGTTTTAAGTGTGCAATCTATTGCACAAGCAATGTCAATCGATTTTATGTAAAGTCAGTAGCAAAAAATAAGTGAGTACAATCAATTGCACAAGTAATGTAAATCGATTGCACTGAGAAACAGAGGCAAGCATTTTGAAAATTTTAAATATGCAGTAGATTGCACAAGTAATGTAAATCGATTGCACTGAGAAACAGAAGCAAAATATCTGAAAAATTGAAGCATGCAATTGATTGCACTAATATGCAAATCAATTGCAATCAAGTGAAAAATGAATTTTAACTTTGAAAAACTTGATTAGTGATTTATAAAACATTTCTTATTCACCATTGAGCATCTATATCTTAAGATCAAAGTAAGTAATATCATTATACCTTGAAAGTTGTTAAGAGCTTTAAACTGAAGATTTTGTCCATAGATGCTTTGAGCTTGATCATAAATCTTTGCCTTCTTTGTCAATCATGGTTTGTCTTCATCAAAACAAAAGTTCATTTAAAAAGCTTGATTTTACACGAGTTTGGCCCAAACCCCCAAATTAGTCTAACCCACAGATGATGATTATAGACCCGAATTTCGACTGTTTCTGAACTTGGTTTTTCGGGTTCTATTATATAAATCATTTTTTTTTCGATATAAAACTTTATTGGGCCAATTTAAAATTCAATCCCATGTTTAAGGAAAGCAGCAAATTTTCAATTTTTTGGATATTTATTGGGTCATTTTGAGATAAAACCCAAATGAACATCAACCATCATTTAAAAGAATTTTAATTTATGAAAGAATTAAAGGTGTGAAGAAAACACAAGAAAGGGGGGGGGGGGGGGGTTGAATTGGGTTTTCCACTCTTTGATAAACTTTCGCTTCTAAGCATTATTTGTTGAACAATGCTTCTGAATATTACTTCTAAGTAATGCTTCTAATTAAGTTAAGAAAACATAAACACTAAAGCATACGTAAGAGTAAAGTCTAAGCATTATTTAGTTGAACAATGCTTTTGAATATTACTTCTAAGCAATGCTTCTAATTAAGTTATAAAAACATAAACTGTAAAGCATAAGCAACAATAAAGAACACACAATATATCCTAGTTCACTTGAGATATCCCCAAGCTAATTCAGTCCACCCGCCAAGGTGATTTCGCCTTAATCAAATACTTAATCCATTATAAACAAACTGATTACAATGCACAAGCTACACGTGAGTGACTAACAACCAATGACCCGTTCAATGATCCAACAAGATATAACGTCCATTAATAATGACCCGTTCAATGATCCAACATAATATAACGTTTATTGACCTAATATAATCCAATCTCTCAAGATCTCCTATCAAAATTTTCTTACAATGATATCCATCAGTGATCTCACAGGGCTGACCTTCACTTAGTCCCCTTTGAGATATGACTACCATTGACCCAACAGAAACCACTACCAGGATTTCATAATGACCTTCAGTCACTATATTCTTGAGCACGAACTTTCACTCAGCCTCTCAAGGTATCATTAAACAACTGTTTAATTTATATTTGTTTACAATTATAATGCTTCTACACAAGTTGGATGTAAATAGAATTTAAGCGTACATGACATAAGAGTAATGAATTGCAAGCATACTTTTGACATTGTTGTTGCTTCTTGGTGATTGATTCTTTTATGCCTTAAACACGCACTCAAAGATAACTTGAGGGGAATACCCGTCAGCCACAAGTGCGGCCTCTACGTGTCTTTCAATTGACAATTGAATTTGGATGAAGGAGTCGAGGATTCGCTCATTATAAGCTACGCCCCACCAGTTCTCCCTCAAGCGAGCAGCGAGATCTTCCCGCCAGTTTTTATCATCGAGAAACGGGGGCTCCAGTTCGAGAATCACTGGCTGCTGATTCAAGCTCGCTTTGCTGGATCCGTTTGGTCTTCAAGCTATATAATACCTAATATAAATATTATCGTTGGAGGGTAATCATGGAATCATCACATAGATGACAAGTTGAATTGAGTGAGGAACACGATAGTACTATGAGTCTGCGTCCTTCCTTGCAGGTAGTGAAGCAACACATTTGTTAAACTTGTGTACCTTCTCTAACGGTATTCTCTTGATTCTTCAAAAACTTCAAGGGCAGCGACATGAGTTAGAAGAAGGAGAACAATGCTTGGGCTTTTCAAAACTTCAAGTCTTCAGAGTCTGTAGATCATCATCTTCAGAACTTTAGCACTTTATTTTTAAAACCTTATAATCACTTTAGGTCAGAAAAACTTCAAGTCTTTAGAGTCTTAAGAACTACATCTTCAGAGTCTTCAACACTTGGTCTTGAGTGTTAGAACATAATTTAGTTCTACATCCCAGTAAGAGTTTTGATGATGACAAACACATGATAATAAAGAATAAATATGCTCGCTAATAAAAGTATCGTTTCATGCAGGAAGTTCTGATGTGAAAAAGATGTTCTAATGCAATTGGAAGTTCTGCCAGAACATCGCCAGAAGTTCTGATTATGCAAGCACAGAAGTTGAGAGGATAATGAAAAATTCAGATGCATCAAATATGCATGACACGCTTATATGAAGAAGTTCTGATTGAACTTATGAATGCACCAGCATTACAAAACAAAATCTCTGATACTCTGATGTGCAAAATTATGATCAAGCTGTAAAGAACTCTCAACGATAATATTCATCCTCTGATGTGAGAAGCTCTGAAGCGTTACAATTCCATCAATTCAAAATCATAAGTAACTGCTACAAACAGACAAGGATCTCCTGATTTGGAAAGCTCATTAACTCGTGTTATGGACTTACCAAAAGTATCTTCATATGTCTCTGTTGTAAGGCCTATATAAAGTAGACTAGAAGAAGATTTCAAGATGATGAACAACCGCGCTCATAAATAAAAACTCACATGAAAAAGTAAACAACGCAGCTTTCATTCTTCATCTTCAACGATTCAATATTAAACTGTGTAATACATCACAAGTTTGTGATACTGTTTATTTATAAACATCATTGTACACTTTTATTTAATTAACTGTTTAGTGAAATTCCTTGAGAAAACCAGGTTGTGGTTTTGGAATCAAGAAGACTTTAACAGTTGTTAAAGTGGTATTGTAATCAAGTTTTGATTAGTGAATTAAGTCCTCGTTGGAGAGAGGAAAAATCACCTTGGCGGGTGGACTGGAGTAGCTTGAGATCAAACGAACCAGGATAAAAATATCGTGTCTACTGCTTTTTATTTTAAGTTTCAATTTAACCCCCCCCCCTCTTGTGTTTTTTACTTCTTCATTGAGAACCCGTTGTAGAGAACCTTGGATCAGAAGAGAATCAAGTCTTCAGAGTCTTAAGAACTACGTCTTTAGAGTCTTTAGCACATGGTATTGAGACCCGTTGTAGAGAACCTTGGATCCGAAGAGCTTCAAGTTTTAAGGGTCTTAAGAACTGCGTCTTTAGAGTCTTCAGCACTTGGTCTTTAAGAATCCTTTTAAATACCTTGTTATTAGAAACACAAGTTTTCAGCATCTGGACTTCAGTTGAAACTTTGTCTTTAGATCTTCTAACTTTGTTTCTTTGGAACATATTGTCTTTAGAAAATTGAGTCTAGCATCTGAACTTAAGTTGAACTTTAAGTCTTCAGATCTTCTTACTGTTTCCTTAGATCAAATTTTTTTAGAAGCTTGAGTTTTTATGTTAGAGAAATCACTTCAAAGCCTTCTGAATGTCATTGCTACTGTTTAGTATAACATGTGTATCTTAGAAGTGGATCCTCTTCTCTTTTAGTGTTTTGTCCATGCCATACATTAGAAGCAGAACCTGTTTGTTATTTCCTTAAAAGTAACAAACATTAGAACAACAAAATTGTTCATACAAACATACTCTTTTGTTATCATCAAAACTCAGAGATAGACTTGCAGAACCAAATCTTGTTCTTAAAATCTCCCCCTTTTTGATGATGACAAAACTATGTATTTTGATGACACAATTTTGTACGTAACCATAAAGTGAAATAAGAAGGATAAGGAATACTTATACTTCAGATGAGAAACTCCTCCTGATTCACTGAATGGGTGAGGATCAAATATCCTGAGTGTGAACCTTTTGGGTGAACTCCCCCTGGTTGCAACAGATCAGATATTAAATCCTTATAAGTCTTGATTCAGATGCCAGCTATTCATATGCCATCAACAACTTGACTCAGATGCCAAAATGCCAATTGTGCCAATTGATATTTTTGATCATCAGGGTCAAATGCTTTAAAAGTTAGAGTCAACTTTACGCAAAATCTGATTCCAAAATGAGTTTCAAACTAAGCTTGACTCTTTTAGAGTTCTAATTTGTCATGGCTTATTCTTATGGAGCTTTCTATCCAAATTATTCAGACAGTCTTCTACTTCTGCTTTGCTCAAATCTGTTTCTTATCTTCTTCTGAATGTTATGATGACACGATCAAGATAACTTATACTTTTAAAAAGTTCTTCAGAGTGATTTCATTTTGACATATCTTTAGAATGCCTAGTGAACTTGTTTAGAGTTCTTTGGTTAAAATATAGAAGCACATATTAGTGGTAAATGCATTTTTTAAGATTCATCAAAATCATAAATATTTCTCTCCCTTTTTGGCATCATCAAAAGAGTTAGAACATCTAAACATGATATTTCATAGAAGTGTTTTATGATTAAGCAATATAATTCAAAGAGCTTTTAAACTGATATTTCATTCAAGGAATTTCATAGTACATCAAGAGAAAATAGGAAAAAAATAGAAGAAAAGTTAGACTAACACAAGAACTAGCTAAAAAAAAGATTTTCTAAAGTCATTACAGACAAGATTTCAATCATCAAAGTCTTGAATTGTATCAACTCTATCACACCTTTCTTCAACCAGTGCATTATCCAGCCCATTCTTCTGTATCAACTCCCAAATCTTGTCTTGGATCATTATCTCAGATAGTATCCTTCCATAAGGAATATATGATTGAGTTTGTATTCTTGAGATTTCAATGGAGTGTTTCAGATGATTGAAGATGGTTTTTAGAAGCTTGATCTTGAAGTGATGGATCAAGGGGAAGACAAAAATTATGTCATCATGAGACAAAGTGCTTCTTGTTGTGGCTCGAGGATGGAGGTTGGAAACAGAGAACCTAAACCAAGTCTTGGCTGAAGGAAGAAGGGTTCCAGGATTAGTTGGTTCATATGGTACTAAACTATCATGAAGAATCCTAAACCTTTCATCAATACTTAGGTCAGATTGATAGTCATCAACGGTGACTCTATGAGACACACCCAGTGACTCTTACTATGGAAGAGATGGTGACAACAATGGGAATTCTGAAGATTTCATACAGAATGGTGTTGCCATCATCACTAATTTTGGCATACTTCTATAATTCCTTCACAAGGACAGGGAAGATAGGACCTCTAAGTAAAGAAAGTAGCCTGTCTAAGATTGGAGTTGCATACTTCTTATTAGGTCTAATCCATGGTAATTGAGTCTGGGAAGATTGGATCGTTTTTCTTGAATGATCTCAGGAGTTTCCTCATTTCTATGAAAAGTTATACCATACATTTTTAAATCAAGTGAAGGAAGATTTAAAGGGTTTTCTATTTGAACTGAGGATGATGAATGGTGAAGAGGAGACACCAACTATTTATAGAGACTGATAGTGAACCTAGGTATGACATCTATTAGATAGGCTATCATTATCTTAGTGAAGACTAGGAAATCTATATATATTGGGAAGGACAAAGAGTAATTAATCTTATTTATGAAGAGAATATTAAATATTCATGAAAATAAGTTTGACAGTTATCCTTTAATCTGTTGGGAAAGTAACTGACACACGCTAAAGATTTTATACATATTCCTCATATACGTATAAGAGAATATATTGTCTTGTTATTTGTTAGTTCAAGATAATGCATAATTAATAAACAATAATTTATCATAAAATTAAGACAATTCAACAGATACAAGTTTAAAAATGAAGAATTAATCAAATGAAATGATCAAGCAATAAAAAAAAACCACACTTTTGAAGAGACAACTCATATTTTCCTAGCTAATGAAAATCTCGCACTTAGATTTCAACAAGCAATCTTCAGGACAATTTTCTGGACCAACTTCTACTAACATTTCCTTGAACATATCCACTATTCCTTCTTGAAAGAATATTTCAGACAAAAATATTTCTTAAGGAATGTATTACTTAATGCGATTTCTAGACTCAGATATGGATTTCTAAAGATAGATAAAGATAAACTGTGGTAGGTTTACTCGAGTATCATTAATTAGAATATAGATGAATGCTTGGCCATCATGCCTCAGAAGGTCTTGGTTTTCCCCTCTGGTAAGAAAGTTGGACAACACAAGCTCGAACTAAGCTTTTAGAATGGGTAGTAGATTTTCAGGATTGATAGGTTCATATCCTGATGACATGTGTGATACGGTGGGAGAACTGACTTGGGATTTTGTGTTTTGTGTTCGCAAATGTTCAGTTTAGCAAGAGTCGCCACCGACTTTTCTTTTATCCAAAAGGAAAGGTGAAAAAGCACAGGAAAGACCTTTAGAGATGTTTCGTGGGTTCGGGGGGTAGATTATGAAAAGGGAAGGTGCTAACACCCTTTTCATCCATGGTTATCCATGGGCTCTTAGTTACTTGCTTAGATCACTTGCTTTTGTTTGAATGTGCTTGTGGTGTGTGTTTTGAAAGTATTTTTGAAAATGGAACTTCGTAATGGTTCTCGTTTCTATAAGAACGCCAACAAAGTGTTTGTTTCAAAAAATAGTTCAAAAGTGTGTTTGTGTTTAAAAATGTTTTTTTGTTGGGAGCAAGCGAGTAACTAGGAGCGAATCTACCTACTCGAAAGGTCTTAAATGTGCTTTTCCTTCTCCTTTAGATGTGGCTATCTTACCATTGATTTGGTAAGAAGCCCCATCGTTGGATGTGAAGGGACGGGCATTGGGACGTTTGTATAGTCATAGAAGGAAACATATGGGATGTTTTAGCAATGTCGTTTTAGGGACTAGATCATTTACCGAAGGCAACATCGAGGGTCATCGAGGGACTACGATCTTTTATCGAGGGTCTTTGCTAAAACTCCCATGCTCGAGGGACATGATTATTTTACGAGGTAACAAGTGAGATTACCCTAAGGGTGCACGTGTGTAAAGTGTGTTTTATTGCATGCATTTGTCTTTGATTAGGGGTTGTCTACTTGTTGGTTTTATCTTGCCATACACACCTAGTTACTAGCATTTGTATAAAAGTAATAAAAAGTGAAAAAAATAAATCCTACACTATTACAACCATATTGAAGTGCATAGAAATGTAAAGGAAAAAATAAGATTAAAAAAAAGGGAAAATGAGCTTTTCGACCCAGGCAACAGCACCCTTTAATTTGCATTTTGTTGGCCTCCTTCGATTGGGGCCAGCACCAGTGAGGTTCTGTCCTTCGACTGGCTTGGAAGTCAGTGTATGGCGAAGCCTTCTGGTTCTACCTTGTTGTCTTCTTCGACTGGAGGTTGAAAGCAGTGAGGGAATGCCTTTCGACTGAGCCTGGAATCAGTGAAGGCATGCTTTTCGTTTGGGCCTAGAAGTCAACATGGTTTTCCTCCTGGTTGTCTCTTTCGTTTGACCTGGAGAAAGAGGGTAGAAGTCAGAAGCTTCGTTTCCTATTTCCTGTTTTCTTTCATTTAAAGCATTAAATGGCAACATGGCCTGAGGCCATGCTAGTATTTGTCTTGTAAACAGTTTAACAGTTAAAGCAAGTTCAGGTAAACAGAGAGCAAAACGAAAGGGTTAGCTCTGAAAATATGTTAAAAGGGTGGAAACGAAAGGAACAATGGTATGTACATGTTTCAAACGAAAGGGAAAATTATTATTCCATGAAACGAAAAGTTCAAAGGTAAGAATAACTTACCTTGCTTCAGGCCTTGAATGGATGTGGGATTCGAACTTGAACTGCTACCTGGATGTTTCTGGAATTTGAAGAGTAGTCACAGGGGGTTTGCTTTTGGTTCGAAGAGTTGTCACATAAGGTTGTCTTTGAGTTTGAACAAACTTCTATGTGTGGGGTGTTCTTCAGAATCAAAAGAGGTGAGTGTTTGGGATTCTGGGTTTTGATTTCTCAAGTGTTGATGAACTTGAGAGTTTTGTTGTGTTTGAGAAAATTTGGGAGATTCGTTCCTCTGGTCCAAAGATCCTCTCTAAACATGTGTTGGAGCCTCTTATTTATAGGCAAAGTTGGCTGAAGCTTTTGGAGGGAAAACAAAATAATTTGAAAATTTTGAGTAAATTGCTCTTTGTAGCCTTCGAGGGACAGTGGTTGTATGTTGTTTTGGTGCAAGAATGCGGCAGTGTTTCAAGACTACTGTGCAGCATTTTTGGCCAGTGTACCATGCCTGAACTTGGCAACAAGCATCTTTGAATATTTCATCCTTTCATTTTGACCCTCCTTCGACCAGATTCTTCTTCCAACATATTGTTTGACTTTCTTCCAACAAGTGTCCTTCGAACGAATCACCTTTGTGCATCGTTTGAAGGGGCCAAATGTGTCCTTCGAATGGACTAGTCAGGCGTACCCTTCGACTGAGACTCATATGTATGCCCCTCAAGTCCACAACTATATGTCTTTTGAAGGGGCCATCAACCATGTGTTGTAGTTTGTCAAGGATGGAAATGCAGCAGACTAAAGAGAAATGTTGTCCAGTCGAAGCTAGTACAAACGTAGTCAATGTTTTGTCGAAGCCTTGTGGTTGAAACAAGCTAATGCCCAGTAGAAGCTTGTATCGAAGAAAAAATATTGCCAAATCGAAAGCTCATGCTCGAAGGAAGCATATTGCCCAATCGAAGCTTGGGTCGAAACAAACATAAATGGAGTCATTGCCTTTTAGCTTGAGGGAAGTTCCTGGCTTCTGAGTCGAAGGGTATTCCCAAGTTGAATTCGAAGGAGGCTCTTGCTCAAAACGAAGGATGTAATCCAAGTTGCATTCAAAGGAGGCCAAGAGTCAATCGAAGGGTGCTGAATCAAAGGAGACCTGTTTTCCTCCAAATTTGTCAAAATGTTATTTTTATCTGTTTTCTCCATTTTTGACAGTTTCCTTTTAATTTTGGTACTTGAAAATTCCAAAGTACTTGTGCAAGCTTGAACCCTGAGAATCCTTGTGAGAAAGGCCTTGAAGAATGAGAGGGCAAATTTTGCGGTACAACAACTGCCCCTGTTCAATCTTCTTAAACCTGAAGAGTTAGATTGGCGAGTTTTGCCATTCGTGACTCGAAGGTGGAAGATGATTGGACACTAGAGTGCCCAGAAATTTGCACTCGGCGATGCGATGATCGGAGGAATGGGCTTAAAGATGCCATTTGGAGAGGTAATGGATAGTTGTTGTAGATGGGATTAAAGATGCCATCTAGAAATGATTGCTACTCCAAATAGATGATGAAGGAATCTTGGACGATTACTATCTCAGCAGGATGATGAAGGAATCTTGGACGATTACAACCTCAGCAGGATGATGAAGGAATCTTGGATGACTACAACCTCAGCAGGATGATGAAGGAATTTTGGATGACTACAACCTCAGCAGGATAATGAAGGAATCTTGGATGACTACAACTTCAACAGGATGATGAAGGAATCTTGAATGACTACAACCTCAGCAGGATGATGAAGGAATCTTGGATGACTACAACCTCAGCAGGATGATGAAGGAATCTTGGATGACTACAACCTCAGCAGGATGATGAAAGAATCTTGGATGACTACAACCTCAACAGGATGATGAAGGAATCTTGAATGACTACAACCTCCGCAGGATGATGAAGGAATCTTGGATGATGAAGGAATCTTGAATGACTACAACCTCAGCAGGATGATGAAGGAATCTTGGATGACTACAACCTCAGCAGGATGATGAAGGAATCTTGGATGACTACAACCTCAACAGGATGATGAAGGAATCTTGAATGACTATAACCTCAGCAGGATGATGAAGGAATCTTGGATGACTACAACCTCAGCAGGATGATGAAGGAATCTTGGATGACTACAACCTCACCAGGATGATGAAGGAATCTTGGATGACTACAACCTCAACATGATGATGAAGGAATCTTGAATGACTACAACCTCAGCAGGATGATGAAGGAATCTTGAATGACTACAACCTCAGCAGGATGATGAAGGAATCTTGGATGACTACAACCTCAGCAGGATGATGAAGGAATCTTGGATGACTACAACCTCAGCAGGATGATGAAGGAATCTTGGATGACTACAACCTCAACAGGATGATGAAGGAATCTTGAATGACTACAACCTCAGCAGGATGATGAAGGAATCTTGGATGACTACAACCTCAGCAGGATGATGAAGGAATCTTGGAAGACTACAACCTCAGCAGGATGATGAAGGAATCTTGGATGACTACAACCTCAACAGGATGATTAAGGAATCTTGAATGACTACAACCTCAGTAAGATGATGAAGGAATCTTGGATGACTACAACCTCAGTAGGATGATGAAGGAATCTTAGATGACTACAACCTCAGCAGGATGATGAAGGAATCTTAGATGACTACAACCTCAGCAGGATGATGAAGGAATCTTGGATGACTACAACCTCAGCAGGATGATGAAGGAATCTTGGATGACTACAACCTCAACAGGATGATGAAGGAATCTTGAATGACTACAACCTCAGCAGGATGATGAAGGAATCTTGAATGACTACAACCTCAGCAGGATGATGAAGGAATCTTGGATGACTACAACCTCAGCAGGATGATGAAGGAATCTTGGATGACTACAACCTCAGCAGGATGATGAAGGAATCTTGGATGACTACAACCTTAACAGGATGATGAAGGAATCTTGAATGACTACAACCTCAACAGGATGATGAAGGAATCTTGGATGACTACAACCTCAGCAGGATGATGAAGGAATCTTGGATGACTACAACCTCAGCAGCATGATAAAGGAATCTTGGATGACTACAACCTCAGCAGGATGATGAAGGAATCTTGGATGACTACAACCTCAGTAGGATGATGAAGGAATCTTGGATGACTACAACCTCAACAGGATGATGAAGGAATCTTTGACGACTGCTACTCCAAAAGGTAATGATAACTTTTATTTGTCGATCGATCTTTCCTAAAAAGGTAAAGAGTTAGTTGTATGCAATGTCATGATGCATGAAATGCATAATGTCATGATGTTCTCAAAAGTAAATGAGATTGTGTTGTATGCACTTATCATGTATGTAAATAGGATGTATGAAATGTGAAATGTTAATGAATGTATTTTTGCCTGAGAAAATAAATCCTTGACAAGTGTTGGGGAGTTATTAAATCCAGGATTGCTGTTGAAGAGTAGGTGTGTCTTCAAACTTTGCTTAGAATATTTCCATCAGGGGTTCCTGTTTTGTTGAGGAAAACTCCATTGGGGAAAGTTGAAAACTCTGTGGAGAGTGTTGATCCATGCTTGGAGAAAAAGGTTCAGGAGTCTTGGTTGTCCATTGCTCTACTGGGGAGTCGAAGTTGAACTGATATCTGGTCGGGTCCAGGTTTCATAGTAACTTATTGGGGATTGTAGAGTAGTCTACTGGGGAAGAGGAGTTGTGGTCCTTTGATTTGTAGTATTCGGAAAGGCAAACTCAAGCTGGGGAATCTGTAGTTTGTTGGGGAAATAAACCCTGTTGTCGGTCTGCTAGAGAGGTGATGAACTTGTTGGGGAAGTCCTCGAGGATTCTTGAAGTTTTCCCAACTAGGGGGAAGGTTTTCAGAGATTAAACTCTTGTTGGGGAATCATCCTATGAGAAATATTTTGGAGAGATTCGTCATTGCCCCTAGTAGCAAATGTTCGTGGCATTGCGAAAAATGTTTGATTGTACGTAACTCTTTACTGAGATTCGATGTTTAATGCCCTAAGTGACGGAGATGGATGACCTGCCCCTGGTTACTCTGCACTTCTTTGAGAGATTTCCTGGAATCTTGACTAGACTGCCCCAGGTGTGCTGGAGAGTGACATGTCATGTCCCCCTGCTGATAGGAGATTTGTCAATGGAAATGTCATCCTTTTTGAAGTGATTTTGTTCATTGAGAGGGCTTTCGTTCATCGGATATTCATTGTGTGAATTTCTCCGCTGTCAAACAAATAGCCAAATGCAAACAGTGATATTCAAGTGATGCAAAGTTTATGTTTGTCTTGAAGTTTTGAAAAATGCGTTTATGTAAGTAAAGAAATTTTGTAAGAAAAATTCAACTCAGGATTTAGAGCAAAGCCTTACAGGAGTCAGGATACCTTTTGTAACAGTATGCTTTCGAACTAACCCATGCTTCAATTAGGACTTTTGAAGGGTTGTAACATGGCTTGGTTCACGGTTTAAGAAACAAAGGATAAAGGCTTAAAGTGTATTTGTACCCACCCGTTCTTCGTGATGTTCTTCAATCCTAAGCTCAGTTAATTGTGCGTTTGAACTCCAATTGAGTCTGGAATGACGTTTTGGTGATGGTTCAGACAAGTTAAGTTTGTCAGAAGGCAGTCATTTTTGCAACATTTTTCATGTTGTTGAGGATTTGTAGCAACCTCGTTCTTTTGATTTGTTATCCCTAGCTTTTGCCTGACTGTTCCTGTTTTCGAGATTACAGTCAGCGGGATGCCCCAGCTTTCTTAAGCCTCCTTTATAGGTTTTGGCTCAGTGGGATTTTCTCTTTTGAGAGATTGACTTCCTATGAGATAAGGAACCATCACTGTCTTTTGATTCCAGAGGAATGCTTTTGATGTCGTTCGTTGTATTATGAACTGAGAGTTTTTCGACTTCAATGCGCATCTTTTGAATTAACTGAGAGACTACCCTGCCCCAGGTTTAAATTAAAGGTTTCAATTTGTGTTTAAAACAGAAAACTCCTACTTCTTTGGCTCGAAGGGGTTGACTAGGGATTATCTTCCTTATAACTCCAGTGTTTAGGATTTGAAAGAAACGCATGTACATCGTCAGCAAGGTCTGTCCAAAAGCATACTGCATGAGATTATGGCATTGTTGTCATCCTCCCTCTAAAGGCTTGTAGCTCTTTATCAAGAGTTAAATATCATAAAGAAAGTAGGAAGCATAGTTTTAGGAATAGTGAAAACGAATGGATGAATTTAAGACAAACATATGCAATGCATTAATGAAACAGAGTTTGACATCAACAGATAATTGTTTGAATAGTAAAAGAAATTACAACTTGAAAATTCAAATGGAACAAAAGTCTCTCAGTTCGAGCTTTGTCATTTCAGGTGGAGAACCCTTAGCGGAAGATTTTCATCTCGCCATCCGGCATGAACTCCAGCACTCCTTCGTCGATCAAGTCTTGGATCTTGTTTTTCAAAGCCCAACAGTCATCGGTGTCATGTACAGGGCTATGGGAGTGGTATACACAAAATGCGTCGGGGTGATAGCTAGGAGTAGAGGTATTAGGATTCCTAATAGGATCTCTTAAAGCAAGCAGGTTGACCTCCAACAAGCGTTTCAGTATTAGAGATGATGGTATGTCAGTCTCAGAGAAATGTCTTCTAGACGTATTTTTCTTACGTCGATTACCCCGTTGATGCTGACGAGGTTGTTGCTGGGCTTGTGACCCTGAAGCATGTTAGGGAGCCTTTCCCTTGTATTCTTGTCTCAAAGGGGGTTGAGTGATGACTTGATCTTCAACCCTGGATGTTTGCCCCACTTGGTTGTCCCGAAGCAGTTTGTTGACGAGAACCTTGAGCTCTTCTTGTCTTTGAGCCAGGTCTTGGATGAGAGCCACCTGGCCCACCAGTTGTCCCATCATCTGGATCTTCATTGTTGCCAGCGCAATCTGCAGTTCCTCCAACTGATCATTCCTAACACTGCTTGAATTCCCGAGGACCCTGCCCCTTGTGAGGAGAGCTTTCACTTCTTCTTGCCCCTGAGACAGGTTCAAGAACATTTCTTGAAGTTGAGCATTTTGATCCTGGATATCTTTGACAGTCCTTTATAGAGCCATCTCTACTGAAATAAACAGTAGGAGAATAAGGAAACCTGAAAAGGAAAACCTGTTATGATACAATGCATGATATGTGGATGCATGTTTTCAAGAATCTCTCGGGGTAAACACAAGAGAAATGTTAGAGGTCGAACTTTGATCAACATCTTTGATTGGAGAGATTTGTATCGGTGGATGTCTTTCCACGAGAATCAAGCTCACCATGTCAAGTGGGTCATAGCCCCTGATTCAAGTTGTTGCACTTGATCTTTGACGGCGTTTGTTTAGAGGAAAATGAAACCTCTTGCCCTTTGGTAGACGTCTGGTTCAACGTGACCCTGCATCAAAAGACCCTCGAGATCCTTGAAATGGTTATTGAAAATGCTATGGTATGATGTTATGATGTTATGTACATGTATGCAAAAGTAGGCAAGTGTATATACAGATAGTCATATTCACACAAAACAAACAAGTCCTTAGGTTTAGGCTTGCATGGGGTTTGTAGGTAAGTACCCTCTTGAAGTTAGTTGGCTCAACCTAGAAACCGGGTTCTAAGGAGCTCAATATCACTGGATTATTTTCTATGTTCATTGTTTTGGTTTAGCCACTTAACTGGCGACCAAAATATTCCAAGAAAACAATCCTCAATGAGTGTAGTATCGAGTATCTACCAACTTTGGACTGCACCAAAGTCGGTCACCTCACTACCCCTAAAAAGGCCAAGATGGTCAAGTAAGGTTCTAAGAGTTCGTTAGTGTTCCATGACATCACTCAGCGGCCCCGTATTCTCCTTGACTACTCAAGGGCTACCGGTACCCACAAATATGTCACACTAATGTAGCTACTTCTTCAACCATGTCGGTATACCCCGCACAGTTCCCTCACAGTTTATTGCTACTTACCTAAAAAGGTGCCCCCAAATCCGGGTGTAGGATTTATAACAAACCCAAACAAGGAACCCAAAAAGTAAAGCAATCAAAGCAATCAAAGTAACCATGTATAGGTGATCTAAAACCCTAAGGTAACCCCACTTTTAGAAATTTCCCCAGCAGAGTCGCCAGTTCTGTGATAAGGTGGGAGAACTGACTTGGGATTTTGCGTTTTATGTTCGCAAATGTTTGGTTTAGCAAGAGTCTCCACCGAATTTTCTTTTATCCAAAAGGAAAGGTGAAAAAGCACAGGAAATACCTTTAGAGATGTTTCGTGGGTTCGGGGGGTAGATTATGAAAAGGGAAGGTGCTAGCACCCTTTTCATCCATGGTTATCCATGGGCTCTTAGTTACTTGCTTAGATTACTTGCTTTTGTTTGAATGTGCTTGTGGTGTGTGTTTTAAAAGTATTTTTGAAAATGGAACTTCGTAATGGTTCTCGTTTTTATAAGAACGCCAAAAAAGTGTTGGTTTCGAAAAATAGTTCAAAAGTGTGTTTGTGTTTAAAAATGTTTTTTTGTTGTGAGAAAGCGAGTAACTAGGAGCGAATCTACCTACTCGAAAGGTCTTAAATGTGCTTTTCCTTCTCCTTTAGATGTGGCTATCTTACCATTGATTTGGTAAGAAGCCCCATCGTTGGATGTGAAGGGACGGGCATTGGGACGTTTGTATAGTCATAGAAGGCAACATATGGGATGTTTTAGCAATGTCATTTTAGGGACTAGATCGTTTACCGAAGGCAACATCGAGGGTCATCGAGGGACTACGATCTTTTATCGAGGGTCTTTTCTAAAACTCCCATGCTCGAGGGACATTACTATTTTCCGAGGTAACAAGTGAGATTACCCTAAGGGTGCACGTGTGCAAAGTGTGTTTTATTGCATGCATTTGTCTTTGATTATGGGTTGTCTACTTGTTGGTTTTATCTTGCCATACACACCTAGTTACTAGCATTTGTATAAAAGTAATAAAAAGTGCAAAAAATAAATCCTACACGATTACAACCATATTGAAGTGCATAGAAATGTAAAGGAAAAAATAAGATAAAAAAAAGGGAAAATGAGCTTTTCGACCCAGGCAGCAGCACCCTTCGATTTGCATTCTGTTGGCCTCCTTCGATTGGGGCCAGCACCAGTGAGGTACTGTCCTTCGACTGGCTTGGAAGTCAGTGTATGGCGAAGCCTTCTGGTTCTGCCTTGTTGTCTTCTTCGACTGGAGGTTGAAAGCAGTGAAGGAATGCCTTTCGACTGAGCCTGGAATCAGTGAAGGCATGCTTTTCGTTTGGGCCTAGAAGTCAACATGGTTTTTCTCCTAGTTGTCTCTTTCGTTTGACCTGGAGAAAGAGGGCAGAAGCCAGAAGCTTCGTTTCCTATTTCCTGTTTCCTGTTTTCTTTCATTTAAAGCATTAAATGGCAACATGGCCTGAGGCCATGCTAGTATTTGTCTTGTAAACAGTTTAACAGTTAAAGCAAGTTCAGGTAAACAAAAAGCAAAATGAAAGGGTTAGCTCTGAAAAATATGTTAAAAGGGTGGAAACGAAAGGAACAATGGTGTGTACATGTTTCAAACGAAAGGGAAAATTATTATGCCATGAAACGAAAAGTTCAAAGGTAAGAATAACTTACCTTGCTTCAGACCTTGAATGGATGTGGGATTCGAACTTGAACTGCTACCTGGACGTTTCTGGAATTCGAAGAGTAGTCACAGGGGGTTTGCTTTTGGTTTGAAGAGTTGTCACAGAAGGTTGTCTTTGAGTTTGAACAAACTTCTATGTGTGGGGTGTTCTTCAGAATCGAAAGAGGTGAGTGTTTGGGATTCTGGGTTTTGATTTCTCAAGTGTTGATGAACTTGAGAGTTTTGTTATGTTTGAGAAAATTTGGGAGATTCGTTCCTCTGGTCCAAAGATCCTCTCTAAACATGTGTTGGATCCTCTTATTTATAGGAAAAGTTGGCTGAAGCTTTTGGAGGGAAAACAAAATAATCTGAACAATTTGAGTAAACTGCTCTTTGTAGCCTTCGAGGGACAGTGGTTGTATGTTGTTTTGGTGCAAGAATGGGGCAGTGTTTCAAGACTGCTGTGCAGCAGTTTTGGCCAGTGTACCATGCCTGAACTTGGCAGCAAGCATCTTTGAATATTTCATCCTTTCATTTTGACCCTCCTTCGACCAGATTCTTCTTCCAACATATTTTTTGACTTTCTTCCAACAAGTGTCCTTCGAACGAATCACCTTTGTGCATCGTTTGAAGGGGCCAAATGTGTCCTTCGAATGGACTAGTCAGGCGTACCCTTCGACAGGGACTCATATGTATGCCCCTCAAGTCCACCAATATATGTCTTTTGAAGGGGCCATCAACCATGTGCTGTAGTTTGTCAAGGATGGAAATGCAGCAGACTAAAGAGAAATGTTGTCCAGTCGAAGCTAGTACAAACGTAGTCAATGTTTTGTCGAAGCCTTGTGGTCGAAACAAGCTAATGCCCAGTCGAAGCTTGTATCGAAGAAAACATATTGTCAAATCGAAAGCTCATGCTCGAAAGAAGCATATTGCCCAATCGAAGCTTGGGTCGAAACAAACATAAAGGGAGTCATTGCCTTTTAGCGTGAGGGAAGTTCCTGGCTTCTGAGTCGAAGGGTATTCCCAAGTTGCATTCGAAGGAGGCTCTTGCTAAAAATGAAGGATGTAATCCAAGTTGCATTCGAAGGAGGCCAAGAGTCAATCGAAGGAGACCTGTTTTCCTCCAAATTTGTCAAAATGTTATTTTTATCTGTTTTCTCCATTTTTGACAGTTTACTTTTAATTTTGGTACTGGAAAATTCCAAAGTACTTGTGCAAGGTTGAACCTTGAGAATCCTTGTGAGAAAGGCCTTGAAGAATGAGAGGGAAAATTTTGGGGTACAACAACATGTTATGAAGAGAAGCAAATTTCTCAGACATAATAAACCTATATTTGAAAAAGTAATAAGTGACACCATCATTTTCACACCCAGTTGCAAGAGTGATTAAGAAGGGAGTAATGGTGATGGGAATTTCAAAGATATAGGAGAGGATGGAACAATTCTCATAGTTAAGATAAGCATGCTTCTAGAATTCTTTAACAAGATTCACGTAGACAGGTTTCTTCAGCATAGTGAAGTATTTTGTCCATTGTTGAAAGTATGACACATATGTGATGCTACGAGCAATGTTACTTTCAAGAGGAAGAATTCTAATTTGTTTTTCAATGATAATTTCAAGAAGATATTGATTTCCAATAAAGTTTGTATGAGGCATGATGAACAGATAAGAGTAAGGATTTTGATAGGAATTGGGTTATGAAAGGAAGAGATAAGTATGATAAATCACTATTGATCTATATACACCCAAGTGGGTGAAAGAGGTTATACCAAATTGTAAGAGTGAAATAGATCACTGACATAACAAAAAACAATAATTTCAAAGAAATGGAATAGAGTGAACCAGTCTTCATGAAGAACAGAGTACCATACAAGTTTCAAATAAGACTTTGATTAAATCAGCATTTAGAAGTAACAGACAGATTTTGACATACATAAAAATATTAAATATAGTTTCTTAAATGAGAAACTATCATCACACACACATCATTCGTAAATTTTTTAGCTTATTCTCAAGAAAACCTCCTTGTTATCATTATCCATAGAATTGATCAAAGGATTTTTCTCTTGAAGAAAGAGAATATTCCAGATCATGAAATTTTTATTAACTAGAGAATTCACAACTTAGGGTTGCACTCGCATTTTTTTAAAAACAATTCTAAACTTGTAGAAATAATTTTATCAGAAGTTATAATGAATTATAGATAAAAGAAAACCATACCTTTGAGATTCTGAAATCTTCATCGTGATTCATTCAACTGAGGGCTCTACATTCTGATTTTTGACTTTGGCTTGTCCTTGATAGAGCTTCGGATCATCTTTCTTTAGAGTGGTATCGGAGGTTCTGAACTCGTACTTACTTGTTCCTCTTACACCTTTAGAGTTTCTTTGTTTTCTGATGTTGAGGAGTATAAGTTTCTTCTGAGTTCTAATCTCTAATCTGAGATCTAGAATCAGTCTTCTCTTCAGATGATCTCTTCATTCTTCTGTTTAGAATCACCCATCTAACTTCTTGAGAGTAATCCTCAGAGTACAAATATTGTGATCCTTTATTATTAGAACATCCACCTATTTATCAAGCTTCCTTTGAACATAAGCTTAATTTTCAGAAGGTCAATATTTCATGAAATTTTGAGAAGCTATGTGCTTGAGAAACCTAACTAACATTTCCCAGTGTCTTATGAATTTTTTATTCCTTGAACAAATTGCAGAATCTGTTCTAATATAAATATCACCAAATTTTGACTAAAAATCTTGTTCTTGCAATGTTGAGCTAACTTGCTTAGAGTTAGTCTATCAAGGCTTGTCATCATATCTGCATCAGAGTGAATGGATTTTTTCGTTGCATCTTTTAAATAATTTTTCATTCAAGAATACATACATCAAGAATTCTTTTGATTTCTGATGAATCAATAAGTTTTCTTTCCTAAGAAGTTTTCAGTTTTCTATGAAACTTTCCAAAGGAAACAATATTCAGAATTTCAGCATTAGATCTTCTACCTTCTCAATTAGTTAGGCTTCAGATGTTCTGACTCAAATTATTTCTTAGAGATTTGAATTTCTCTGTTCAAGATTTCTAACATTTTTCTGCAGACTTCATCATGAATTTCCTATGTATCAAAATCAGAAGACAACGATCTTACTTTTTTAATTGAAGAAATTCCTAATGAGATTTTTATTAGAAAGTAAAGGGTGGACTAATCCATTTCTTGAAAACATCTCAAACTCACAAAGAATTAATCTCCAGCAAGCAAAATTTCTTGTTTTTTGATAATTTAATCTTTGAGCAAATACATTGTTCATCATTAGAAGAGGTTGGCTTAATCAAGAACACCAAACCCAAAATCATTTCTTCATGAGGTTTGAAATCTTATCTGGTTCTGATAAGAGCTTCTTTATCTCCTAGAATTAGTTCTTCAGAAGAAGAGATTATGATTTTGCTTATCGTCTTGCCGGATCAAAAGGAATAAAACCTACATCTGAATTGGGAGCTTCTGATGCTACGACTTCTGGTATCTTCTTCTTGGGTTCTGAACAGGTTATCTCCAAGAGAGAAGATTTTGTTGTTAATATCTCCAGCTTTCGAAGAATCAGAGACTTGCTCAAGGTAATCAATTTGGTTAAAATTAAGTACTCAATCATCATCTTTTGATATGAGACTGTAATTGAAGGAGTAATTATCACCCATAATATTTCTTCACACAACATTTGGATATTTATCTGACTCTGTTAGGTGTTTGATATTCATCAATAACAGAACTGCACTCTGATACTGTCATACCTCAGATTTGTCCTACCTCAACGATCCTTTTCTTAGAGTTATTTTATTAAAGATTGTACAACAATATCTGATGGACTGTCTTTATTCAAGATCAAGGGTGGTGTATTTTAAAACAATAAGATTTAGTTGTTATTAAAAAAGGAGGGGTGGAAATTAAATCCGGGAGTATACAAGAGAAAAGAGAAGAATTAATGCTAGGCCCAATTGAATTAAAGGAGAAATTCTGACTGCAAACAAAGAAATGCTAGGCTGTATGGATCAAGCGCTGATCCGTCAGAACTTCTGAGACAGAAATCCCAAAAGTTCTTCTTTACAGAAATAAACGCAAAAAGCTTTGCAAATCAGAGCCAGAATCACGCACAAGCTAGTGATGATACAAAATCGGAACATCTGATCTTCTAGAAGGCTCAAATTGTAAGCGAGGGCATAATTAGATTTTAAGCAAGGAATAATCTTCCATATCCAAAGCTTAGAGTTTCAGAGGCTAAGCAACCCAATCCCAAATCTGTTGGATGTGCACTGTATCAATTTCAATCAAATCTTTCAGAGAATCAAATTCAGCCAAATCTTCCATAGAGGATCAATTCCAATCAAATCTTTTTAATTTTATCCTCAATCTTTGCTTTAGCCATAGTCCAAGCCCAAAAATTGAACACTATAAATAGAGGAGCAGATTAGCGCCAGAGGGAAGAAAAAAGAGAGGAAAGAATACGAGGAGAGAGACGAATTTGCAGAGAAAAGCAATACAATAACTCTTGAAGAAAGAGCAAGGAGAGTAGAATTTCTAGAAAACCCAAAAGAAGAACACGCAGAAGAGTAACTGAGGTTCCAATATCTGAAACCCTAGTTTCAATCGCCGTCGCTTCACCTTCCGTCGCTGTTGTCACCAGAACCTGCAGAAGAAGAACGAAAGGACAGTAAAACACGCACCAGAATCATAAGTAAAGGCGCCAAATGGGTAAAAAATGTAATATGTTTCTTTACTGTCTTCATGCTGGGTGTAAGATGAATAGGGTCAGAAGAACATAGGCAGGGCTTAAACCATAGAAAACAAATATGTAGATAGTCTTATAATCTGATTGCATATGTTCACGCTAATTTCTTACGTTCAGATGTAGTTCCCTTTTTAGAAGTTCTTACTAGGCTTAACCTAGGTTTCAGATTTTTTCCTTGTCCAGAATCAACATTACAATTATATACTTTATATTTGCCCTTTTCCAGAAATTCTGAGTAGTGGGCTTAGCCCAAAATTTGACATCCCTATTTTCTGAATTTGCTAACTAGGTTACAGCGTGCCTTTTCAGAAGTTCTATGACTGGGGCCAAAACCCAGTTAATTTCCCTACATCCCCTGCAAAACTTTTGCCCCTTTCAGAACATCCCTTTTTCCAAATTTTTTGCTAGGGCTTAACAACCAGAAGATGCAACCCTCATGTTCATAAATTATTCTTTTTCCTTTATTTTCTTATTTTTGTAATTAGTGTTTATTATTATTATAATTATTATTTTTATTGTGAATATTAATATTATTTATTATATCACTTAAATTATTTTTACATAAAAAGTTGCATATAATTTTCTTATATTATTTGCATTAAATATTTTTATATGTCATGCATTAATAAGATTTTTTTTTGCAATTAATATCTATAAAAAACACTCAACAAATCTCAAACTTTTTTTTTCGCAATCAACTAATCTAAACAACTATTTTTACAAAAGGGTTTCAAGCAGATTTTGACTTACTGTGCATTTAGCCAAAATCTCCGCAACCACTACTCTCGGCCAAAATGCAAGGTGATTCAAAGTACATTTGCAACCCCTAAAAAACACAAACCCATACGAACTACGAAATGGGACTCTGATTCATCATAAGAGGATACGTAGGCATACGATCAAAAATCGTAGCGAGTTCCCCTGTAAAAAAATTAAAACCCTTTCCCTTAATAAAATATAAATCTTGTTTCCCCAACTCAAACCTAAAACCAAGTATCCTTGTGAACAAGGTAGATGAAAGGTGCCGAACACCTTCCTTTCGCCTAAAGAAGTCCGAAACCTAGAATCTCTATCTACGAATTAGGGTTTTCTATTAGATTCTCTTTCCTAGGATAAAAACTAATAGTGACGACTCTGATTTAAAAACCAGTCGCGACAGATACCAATTGAAGGTGTGAAGAAAACACAAGAAGGGGAGTTTGAATTGGGTTTGTCACTCTTTGATAAACTTTCGCTTTTAAGCATTATTTGTTGAACAATACTTCTGAGTATTACTTTTAACTAATGCTTCTAATTAAGTTAATAAAGCATAAACTCTAAAGCATATGTAAGAGTAAAGTCTAATCATTATTTAGTTGAACAATACTTATGAATATTGCTTCTAAGCAACACTTCTAATTAAGTTATCAAAACAGAAACTATAAAGCATAAGCAAGAATAAAGAACACACAATATATCATGGTTCACTTGAGAAATCCCCAAGCTAATCCAGTCTACCCGCCATGGTGATTTCACCTTAATCAAGGACTTAATCCACTATAACCAAACTGATTACAACACACAAGCTACACGGGAGTGACTAACAACCAATGACCCATTCAGTGATCCAACAAGATATAACATATTTTGATAATGACCCATTCAGTGATCCAACAGGATATAACATCCATTGATCTAATAGAATCCAATCTCTCAAGATCTCTTATCAGGATTTCCTTACAATGATATCCATCAGTGATCTCACAAGGTTGGCCTTCACTTAGTCCCCTTTGAGATATGAATACCATTGACCCAATAGAAATCACTACTACGATTTCATAATGACCTCCAGTCACTATCTTCTTGAGCACAGACCTTCACTCAGCCTCTTAGGTATCATCAAACAACTGTTTGATTTACATTTGTTTACAATAATAATTCTTCTACACAAGTTGGATGTAAACAAAATTTAAGTGTACATGACATAAGAGTGGAGAATTACAATACTTTTGACATTGTTGTGGCTTCTTGGTGATTGATGATTTTATGCCATCAACAGACGCTCATTCTCTTTAGTCTTCAAGCTATATATATACCTAATATAAATCTAATCGTTGGAAGGTAATATTGGAATCATCACATAGATGACAACTTGAGTTGAGTGGGGAACAAGATAGTAATGTGAGTCCGCGTCCATCCTTGCAAGTAGTGGAGCGAAAAATCCGTTATACTTTTGTACCTTCTCTAACGGTATTCTCTTGATTCTTCAAAAACTTCAAGGGCCAGCCGCATGAGTTAGAAGAATGAGAATAATGCTTGGGCTTTTCAAAACTTCAAGTCTCTGGAGTCTGTAGATAATCATCTTCAAAACTTTAGAACTTGGTTTTTAAAACCTTGTAATCACTTTAGGTCAGAAAAACTTCAAGTCTTTAGAGTCTTAAGAATTGCATCATCAGAGTCTTCAACACTTGGTCTTGAGAACCCGTTGTAGAGAACCTTGGATCAGAAGAGCTTCAAGTCTTCAGAGTCTTAAGAACTACGTCTTCAGAGTCTTCAGCACTTGGTCTTGAGAACACGTTGTAAAAAACCTTGGATCAGAAGAGCTTAAAGTCTTTAGAGTCTTAAGAACCGTGTCTTTAGAGTCTTAAGCACTTGGTCTTTAATAATTCTTTTAAGAACTTTGTTATTAGAAACACAAGTCTTCAGCATCTGGACTTCAGTAAAAACTTTGTCTTCAGATCTTCTAACTTTGTTTCTTTGGAACATACTGTCTTTAGAAACTTGAGTCTTTAACATCTGGATTTAAGTTGAACTTTGAGTCTTCAGATCTTCTGATTGTTTCCTTAGAACACGTTTCTTTTAGAAGCTTAAGTCTTTATGTTAGAGATATCACTTCAGATCCTTCTGAATGTCATTGCTATTGTTTATCAGAACGTGTGTAGCTTAGAAGTGGATCATCTTCTCTTTTAATGTTTTGGCCACGCCATACATTAGAAGCAGAACCTATTTGTTATTTCCTCAAAAGTAACAAACATTAGTACAACAAAATTGTTCATACAAACATTCTCTTTTGTTATCATCAAAACTCAGAGATAGACTTGTAGAACCAAATCTTATTTTTATAATAATTGCCAAAATTGGGGCATAAAAAAATTTAAGGGCAATTGGTCATAAATAAATTTAAGCTCAAATACAGGCTCGATTAAGTTTAACTTTTTTATATAAACTTTAAGTAAATATTTTTTGCTAATTTTATTATTATTAAAAAAATGAGTTATTTGAACTCATTTAATCATTTAACACTGAATTATTTTATAATTTGATCCAACACAATCAATAAAGTCCAAATATATTAAGTTGCATCCCAAGAACCATTTCATGGGGTTAAATGGTGAAAAATCAGGTTGTCCCAATATATATCTCTCAATTTGAAATGATGCTCTCTTCATCTTTATTATGTTTTCAACTCCTCTAATATGTGTTATCTACCATAAACCCTTCCAAAACTTGATTCATTTTTCAAGTTTAAATTCTTCCTGATAAATACAAAAAAATTATAATAATCTTATAAATAATAAATTAATCATTGATGACATCTTCTAGAAAAAAATAATGGTTAAGACATTAAGTGCTATTTTCACTAAGCATTTTGCTTTTAGAAAGCTATTTCATGTTCACTAAGTATATATGCATTATAAGTAAAGCATAAAAGATAATAAGTTGACATTTATGATTGAAGACAAAATTAATGAGATTAGGTAGTTCCCTTTTTAAAGTCATGTAATCTCTAAAAACTTCTTCAATATATTATAAAAATGTTAGAAAGCAGTTATGAGAGAAGTAAAAACCTTAACAAACATTATCTTTGAGTAAACATGTAACTAATATTGAAGCATAACATAAAGGAAAAATTGTTCTCAACCAGCCAAAATTTTGTAACATTACAATTGTTGCACATAAAAATTTAGCACATTTAAAAAGGTCAAATATTTTTTTATCCAAACCATCTATAGCATTCATATGAGTATTGAACATAAATAAAAAGGGAGAAAATAATACTCCATTAATCATGCATCAATTTAATCAAACATAAATATTTTCTCACACACCCGATCATACACTTAAGCAAGTATTAATCACGCAAAACAGAAATATGCACTCTCACCCAACAATCATTAATCATATAAAATTGAAACAAAGAAAAAATAGCTTACATGGTATCTCCTACACCAAACTCCAATATGTATTTGCATACTCTCTAGCTCATCTCCACACATTCGTCTCTGCACATACTCTCTAGATAATCTTTTGAACTAAGAATTTTTTCCTTAAGTCCCTCTATTATAAGAGACAATTCATATATACTTCTCTTATAAGAGACAATTCATATATACTTCTCTGCAGTTTAAACACATCTAATAAATAATCTTAGATATAACTAACCTGGAAATATCAACAAATATTACTAAAATTAGGCACTCACCTTGAAAAGAAAATACCAGTAAGTAACCCTAATGAATATTCAAGGCCTATGTAACACTCAAATTTTATTTATTAATTATTTTATTATTTATTTATTTTGTTAAATATAGTAATTAATTAAATTGTGTGATTTTGTGAATATATAGATTATTTGGATTAATTGTTTATTTGTGTTTTAGATTAGTAAGAGTAAGAATAACATTATTAAGGAATTGGGTCTTGGTAAGATGGGTTAGTGTGAAAATGAGTTAATCTCATTTTGAGTTAGTAAGAGTTGAACAAAATAAGGAAAATATAGAATTAGAAAGAGAAAGTGAAGAAAACAGGAGAAGAGAAGAAAGAGGAAAAGAGGAGAAAAGAGAGAAGAGGAGAAGAGAAGAGGATAGAACCCTAGAGTATATACATCCAAGTTAAGGGTGGGTATTAATTGATTTATAGGTGTATGTAATAGTATGTGATGGATAGTAACATGAAATTAGGGATTTGTTCTTTAATTTCTAAAATTTGACATGTTAGGGTTTGAATTTGAAATAGTGAAATTGATGCTTGAATCATGTTTTGATGTTGGTAATTGATGCTATATGTTAGATAAATGTTATAATACATTTAAAAGGTGAGAAATGACTGTTTGGGATAGATTTTAGTGAACCCACTCGTGGAACACAAAATATTGTCCGAAGCAGATTTTTCTGCATAATCGTCAGACCGCTTAGCGCGGTGGAGGGCGCTTAACGCATCCTAGGGCAAAATGTTTTATATTTTGTGTATTTTTTTGGTGATCATGTATGCTTATGATTTATAAAGGATTTCCATGAATTTTAATAATTTATTTAATGTGTTTTGGATTGGTTTTGAATGACTTTTGATGAAAAACACAATACTTAAATTTGTGTATATGTATGTTGAGAATTGATGTTGATTGTAGATAACATGGATTAAACTTGTTTCTACATGTTATAATAATGTGTTGAGATGATTAATATTATGAGTATGTATTGTATGTGAATGTTGACATGGTGTATGTATGTTGTGCAATATGGTGAAGATAATTCAAATATGTTGAATTATGTGAAATATGCTTGTATGATTAAGATATGGAGATGATCTTAATTTCATATATATGTTTAGATTGAAAATGCATCATGAGTTATCAAGAGGAAATTTCTAGTAATTTCGTGAAAATTATTGACTTGTCCCAAACCTAGAAGACTGGTTTGAAGCTTAGAGGACGAGCCTTTTGGTGGTTATCTGTCTGAGAGATGGACCCGGCAGGACCGATAAGGATAACAATTGGTATCACATGTGTAATACGGTGGGAGAATTCACTTATGGTTTTGTGTTTTATCGCAAATGTTGCGGATAGAAAGAGTCTCCACCGACTTTTCTTTTATCCAATAAGGAAAGGTGAAAAGAATAGGAAAGACCTTTTAAGATTTTGAGTTCGGGGGGTAAGTTATGAAAAGGGAAGGTGTTAGCACCCTTTTCATCCGCAGTTATGTACGGGATCTTAATTGCTTAGCTCACTTAATTTGCTTTATGTATGCTTTGAAAACGTTTTGAGAATGTCATTATAAGGCAGTCTGTTTTATAATAACCCTTGTATCAGTCGTCAAGAGTGTTTATAAAGCGTTTGAAAGTGTGAGGTGTGAAAATTATTTTAGTTTGTGAGCAAGCAATTAAGGGTATCTTACCCACTTAAAGGTCTTTCACTATCATTTTTCTTCACCTTTAGGGATGGTGCTATCCATATTATTAGTTGGTAGGTAGCCTCATCCATTATATGTGAAGGGACATGCGTAGGATCTTTGTTAATGAATATACAGCCACCCTAGTGGCAAAGGCAGCACGCGTTTATCTCAAGGTCACGGGTTCGAGACCCAGCGCTGCCTTTTGTTCATTTTTGCAACGTTTTTTCTTCCTTTTTGCCAGCCATAAGCGCTTGGGCCTTCCTCCTTTGGGCCTGGGAATTTTTGCTAGCCTTCCACCTTCCTGACTGTTTTAAACACCCCTGGGCCAAATTTCTTTAATTATTTTCTTTTTCTTACTTTTGTTTTTGTTTCTTTTCTTCTTTAATATTATTATTATTATTATTATTATTATTATTATTATTATTATTATTATTATTATTATTATTATTATTATTATCATTACTATTATTATTTTCATAAATCATAAAAAATCCAATTTTATTTATATTTATTATTTATACTTATATATTTTTATTTTCTCCATAAAATAAAAAGACTAAAAAATTTTTTTCTTAAAACAAATTAATTCCTTTTTCTTAAATAAATAACTTTTAGACTTAGGTTAAATTAGTATATTATTTATTTATTTTTTTAGTTAAAATTAATTTAGAACTTAGTTTATTTTAATTAATTAATCTTCATTTTATTTTCATAAATTTAAAACCTTTTCATAAAAAACCCTAAAAATCCTTTTCAAATTAATTTCTTTTCTTAATTAGTTTAAATTAATTTAATTTAATTTTAATTAATCATTTCCTTTATTTAGGTCAAGATAAAACCCTTTCATAAAAACAACAAAAACCATTTCCTTTTCCATTTATATTATTGCATTTTATTTTCAATTTTGTACAATGTTCAATATGGTTGTAATAGATAATTAGGTCTAATTTTCTTACAATCCCCATTTGTAAATTTGTACACCCCCTCCCCTAATGATATAATAGCATAGTAATTTTACTTTTCGCAATTTATCGCTTTATATGAATGCTAGTAATTAGAGTTTGTATGAGAAGATAAAATCAACAAGTAGCAAACCCTAATCAAAGACTAAACAAAGCTTGAAAATCAATACACTTGCACACAAGCACCCCTAGGGTAAAATCCACTTGGTTGCCTTACAAAAATGGCCATATTATGCATGTGAGGTATCTTAGCAAAAACAAGCAAAAATACAAGATCATAATCCATCAATGACGCTATCTATGTTTCCTTTTCAAAATGATCTTAGTCCCTAAAGAAAAATTCTAAGTGTGATACGGTGGCAGAACCGACTGTTTTTACTGGTTTGCGTTTTACGTTTTGCAAAATGTCGCGGTAAGCAAGAGTCGCCACTGACTTTTATTTTATCCAATCAGGAAAAGGAAAAGAACAGAAAAAACCTTTTTCGAGAATATTTATGAGTACGGGGGGTAGATTATATAAAGGGAAGGTGTTAGCACCCTTTCTATCCATGGTTTTCCATGGGCTCTTAGGTACTTGCTCATTTTAAAATTACTTGTGTGTGTGTGCTTGTTTTGAAAAGAGTTTACTTCGTGATAACCCTTGTATTAGTCCTCAAGGATGTTACAAAGTTGTTTGGAAAATTGTTTTGAAAAGTGTTGGTGTGAAAAGTTTATTTGTTTGAGCAAGTACTTAAGAGTTTTTCTACCTACTCGAAAAAGACTGTTCGTTTTCCTTTAGACAGCGCTATCCCATTATTAAGGAATAAATATCACCGTCGTTGGAGTTTTTTACGGACGTTCGAAGGGACAAATACGGTCATAAAAGCAATGTTAGAAGGTGTTAGAAATCATCCTAAAGCCTTAAAGATCTGTTTCTGAGGCAACATCCGAATGGGTCATTTGAGATCTTTCGGGGCTAGAGGACGACCACTAACAAACCCTATACTTCATGACCGCTTAACCGAAGGCAACCGAAGTGGAATAAACCCTAGGAGTGAGCATGTACGAGTGAATATTTTCAGTTAATTTGTCTTTGCACATTTAGGTTATCTACTATTTTAATTTTCAAATATTCTTGCAATACAATCCTATTAGAATACATCTAATAGTTTATAATTCCGGAAATTAAAGTGCGGGAATAGAAATCCTAACTATTACATGGCTTTTACAGATACATAATTTTGACTGAAATCAAAATGCGAAATTAAAACCTAATTAAAGCTATTACAACCTCAGAGCAATTACAAAAATAATTTAAAAAAGTAATTAAAACGCGCGACAAATTAAATGCGATGACGATTAGAAAACCTAAAATCTATTTGAGGAAAAAATATTTAAGTTATTTTTGAAGAAAAACTTAATTATTTACAAAAATCAAACCCTAATTTCTAATTGATTTTAATTATAAAAAGGAGTTAAATTAACCTAATTTTTAATTAAATTAATTAATTAAAGAAAATAAATATTCTTATGAAAATAAGATTTTTTGGTGTTTTTGTGTTTTTTTTTTGGTTTTTTGTAGTTAATTAAAAAAAGAATTAATTTGTGAAAACAAATAATTAAACAAATAAAAATAAATAAAGGAAATAACAAAAATTAAATTGGGCCTGTATAGAAATTGGAGGGGTTGTGTTGCTGAAAATATCCAGGCCCACCAAGCTGAAGCCCATTTAGCGTGTGATCCAGTGAGGGGGCTTCCTGATGGTACACCATGGTCCCTGGAAGGTGGAGGCGTTAGATCTGGTTGATCATGCATGTGATGAGATCCTGTGGTTGGATTATAGAGGTGCATGATGAGCGCTTGAGTGGGAGGCGCATGGGATCTGTTAAAGAAAAATAAAATAAGAAACTTGCTGGGACCTGGGATCAAACCCATGTCCTTTACCCTTTCCAACGTACACGCTTGCCAGCTGCGCTACCTATTTTTCTTGTCAATATAATAGCAACAATATATAATATATAAAATATGGCAACTGAATCACACATGTGCGCGAAATTTAAAATGGCCAATGGTATGGTGACGTATCATCGTCTCTTTCGTTGAGACCGTCGTCTTAGGGGTAAGACTTATACCCACAGACATACTCCATAGCTAAAAACCTGTAACCTTCAAAAATCAACATAACGCATGATAAATAAATTCCAGTTACATGGATCAAACTGTCTTGATGCCACGAGTATCTTAGTACCCTTTTCTGTGGCCAATTTTACCTGTATGAAAAAAACCTAAAACGACCAAGTAAACCCTAACAATGGAAAACATCAATATGTGCATCAAAAATCCAATTAAACAATCCAGACATATTAGAAATACATCAATGATCACAAATATATCATTAAATCATGCTAATGATGCGAGAATGATTGTAATCGATTTGAAAAAAATAGGCAAATCGTATGAGTTGTAGCGAGCGTTTATGAGCGTGAAAGGACCTGCAATCGATTGGGTTATCTTCTAAGAAGGTCCAGGAATCATTTGGGAACGTTGGAAGGCCTTGAATTGTCCTATAGGGTAGAGATCAGATCACCACTTCTTGCCAAAATTTTGAGTTTGTTCTAGGGTTCTTCACGACTGTAACCTCTTGTTTTTGTGCATGGCTTTGTTCATTATATATCCTTGAATGAATTAGGGTTATAAAAACCACTAGTATCTTTGCAATTTTTGAAGATTTGATTTGGTTTTCATGTGGTGGTATGATATCCTTCCAAATTTGGCCTAATCATGCCATTCTTGTGCCAATTAGATTTGATTCGATTTGATTCTACTATGCCAGCATAATGAGCTTGTGATTCTGTCCAAAAATCCAATCAAAACAAAACATTGATATTATTTACCATTTATTTGATTTAATTCAATTTTTAATTAATAAAAAATCAAAATAAAATAAATAATGAAGCAAATAACATGTGAGTGAATATTTGGGTCGTGGACCATGTTACGAGTGAGGTGCAAGCATAAAAAGTTAGGCCCATTTGGCAAAAAATGCAATTTTGAGCACATTTGACTTTTGGCAATTTTGCAAAAATGGTCAAATTTGACAAGTTATATCAGTTCCAATTTTAACCCTAGAGAGGTTTTCTTGGACTTTTTAGAAATCTTAGGATGTCCCCTAAACAAACCTTTTGGTCTCATCTCAATTGGGTCTTCCATGTTCATTTAAGAGGCTTTGACCCAAAAAGTGTTTTTGTTGACTTTTCAAAAGGACCTATAATATGGAAATTCATATCTTTTTGTGAGTGCATATTTTGACTTAAGGGTTGAAGATGAATTGTAGGGAATTGAATCTTCTTCAAAATGAGCCTTGGATGGAAAATTTCTGATAAAGTGTGAAGAAGTTATGCTTGGTCAAAGTTTGGTTGACTTTTCCTAAGAAATCCTAATTTAGCAACTTTTGGGTTTTAAGGAATTTGGGGAATTCCTTGAGGAATCAGGATCAACCCTTGATCAAATGATGGATATAACTTGAAAATGTTGATGTTGACCAAAAATCTTGAAGTTTGACTGTATGTGGGCCACAATTGACTTTTGACCTAGTATAGTCGATTCCCAAGCATCTGAGCAATTGACTGAGCAAACTTCTTGTGCAAGGCTTGAAATTTGACATGGAGGGTCTTGAGAAAATATTATGACCATGGAGGGCATATGAAGTCTTTGGAGTTCAACCATCTTGATGAAAATGGAAACCCTAATTTAAAATACATTTCCTTAGGTGAGAGTTTGTCTGATTAACTCTTGGGCAACCTTGTGCAAATTGAGGACCTCTAGGGGTATGTTTTGAGTAAAATGAGAGGGAAAATTTTGGGGTACAACAGTTGCTCCTGTTAAATCTTCTTAAACCTGAGGTTGTAGATTGGCTTGTCTGCCGTTCGTGATCTGAATGGGGAAGATGATTGAACACTAGAGTGCCCAGAAATTTGCACTCGCATGAAGTGATGCTTGATTTGGTGATATCGGGAATGGGCTTACAGATTCCATTTGGAAGATGACAGAGAATCGTCGGGGATGGGCTTAAAGATGCCATCCAGGATGTGACGGAGAGCCGTCGGAGATGGGCTTAAAGATGCCATCTAGGATGTGACAGAGAATCGTCAGAGATGGGCTTAAAGATGCCATCTAGAGGATGTGACGGAGAATCGTCAGAGATGGGCTTAAAGATGCCATCTAGAGGATGTGACGGAGAATCGTCAGAGATGAGCTTAAAGATGCCATCTAGAGGATGTTGATTTCCTGAGATATTCCTTTGATGAGAATTCATGTTCTTGTCATTGAGGAGGAATATGCTGAGGAATGTTGGTATCTGTCGGGAGAAATAGAATCTTAGGAGCTTCAGTTGTCCGTTACTCTACAGGGGGAAAGGTGAAATCGATCGGAACTGGTGGGGTCCAGGTCTTACAGTGTTGTGAATTGTTGTCTGGAGATATGAGAGAAGAAACCTGGATGGTAAGGTTATGAGAAGGAACTTGGGTAGTAGGGTTACTTCGAAATGAAAGCCTGGATAGTAGAGCTATGAGAATGAACCTGTGTCATAGGTTTACTTTGAAATGAAAGCCTGGATAGTAGAGCTGTGAGAAGGAACCTGGATAGTAGGGTTACTTCGAAATGAAAGCCTGGATAGTAGGGCTGTGAGAAGGAACCTGGATAGTAGGGTTGCTTCAGGATAAAAGCCTGGATAGTAGGGTTGTGATAAGGAACCTAAATAGTAGGGTTACTTCGAAATAAAATCCAGGATAGTAGGGCTGTGAGAAGGAACCTGGTGTCGTACCCAAAATTTGCCCTATCTCTTTTATTTTTGTCTGGCTTTGAACTTTGCATTCCATTTGCATCATTTTATTATTCAGTCATTTGCATATCCCGCATCTCAGGGAATAAGGCGCTTTGGTTTGAAGTATTAGGGTTGCACCCTCTTTATGTCTAATCTTGTTTTGAGGTTTTCTTATCAGGTAAAAAGGAAGCACATTTGGTTCTCGATTAGTGGACCGTGGAATGAATTTTGTCATCACATTACAAGGTTGGTTCCCGCTCAATTTTAGCAGAGCCTAGATTAGGTTTTATTTCCCTATATGGGCTGGTCAAGATGCTAGGGTTTTTGGGTCTTTGGTTTCCGGGAAGATGTTTCTCTCGCCTGCCTCGAAGATGACTCAAACCTCAGTGCATTAGGTCAAGAATTTCACCTCCTCGCATGTCAAGTTTCTTCTTAAATCCTCTAAGCCGTTGAGTCGAGAGTTTGAAGTTTAAATTGGCAAGTGTGGAGTTTGGGCACAAGAAATGAGGTTGAAGGTTCATGATGATCAAAATATGTTTTTGTTGCTTAAGTTACAAGTTATTGTGGGCTGAATATCAAAAGTTGAAGTTCTGGTCAAGAAGTGCGAGTGTGGTTCAGGCATGATATGAAGATCAAGGTTTAAGCGACCGATGTTTTGGGGTTTCGAATTAATCAGTGTGTTGTACCCCAAAATTTTCCCTCTCATTTCATCAACATTTCTCATCACAAGACTCTAGGAACTCAAGATCAAGCTAGGGTTTGCTCTGCTCAAGGCACCTCCCTGCACTGTTGACCTAAATTAGGGTTTGAGTTTGCACAGGGATGTTTTGAACTACAATGCCCAAATTGATTTTCATACTTCATGCTGGACTCACAAGTTTGTCCATACCAAGTTTCAAGCCTTGAATCAAATCTTTGCCCAATCAATTGGACAGTTGACTTGGAAATCAGCTGTATTGGGGGAAAAGTCAACTATGGCCAATTGACAGTCAAACCTCATGAATTTTGACCCACATCAACATTATGAACCATTTGATCAAGTTTGGATCACAATTCCACAAGAAATTTGATCAAATCACCAAAAGGGCAAAATGGTCATTTTTAGGGTTTTAATTATACAAAGGCAATTTTGGACTGTTTGACCTAGCCAATGGAAAATCAAGCTCAACCATGGACTCAAGGACTCAATGACATCATCTTGACCCATTCAACAAGTTCAAAAGATCTCAAATGCATAGGATTGACAGATGAATTTTTCAGTCAACTGATCAAAATTTGACTGTACACTGAAAAGTCAAACTTTGACTTTTTGGTCAAAATCAAGTGCCAAGGGTCATTTTTAATCAAGACATGTCAAATTATGAAACTTGTTCATCAAGAAACCCAAAATTACAAATTAGGGTTTAAAATGAAAATTTTTCATAACTTAGAAATTTTCTAAGTTATAAAATTTTCTTATTTTTTCCTAACTTTGTCCCATTTTTTCACCAAGATGATAATGGATTCAAACAAAACTTATAACATGAAAGTTGGATTCCATTACAAAGTCTACAACCTTTATTCACAAAGTTTTCTCAAAAGAAGCTTGGATCTCAAGTTATGATTTTTGGAACAAGGGTACCTAAAACTTTTAACTTAGAGAAATTTTGCCCTGGTTTAGGCAGGATTTTGACCCATCTTCTTGGCCATTTTTCACATAGTTCCACTTGTAGTTTCAAGTTGAATTTGAAAGATGGATTATAGTACATGTTGCAAGCTTTCCAAATTGTCTAAGAACTCCTCAAACACCTTTGTGGTTAGGGAGAATTGAATGCTTGAAGTTGACAAAAACTCACTTTGCAACCATGGCCAATACATGTTCATACCACTTGCCAAATCTGACCAAGCTAGCTTAGTTCACAATTACAGGCCTCTAAACCAATTTGTACTCTATAATTAAATGCAGATCCATTGGTCTAAGGTTTTGTTTTGGACATTAGAGGATTATACACTAGATTAATCCTTAAATAGAAAAAGCAACCTTGCCATTTTTGTTTGAATTTTGCTTTATGTCAAAACAGCATCCTAGAGCCTTGAACAAGATCTTATGCTGCAAACCAAATCCACAAACTTGGGGCCAAGCTTACACAATGTATGCAGGGTTAGAGCTAGCCTGTACAGGCCTGCTCTTCGTCACTTCTCATTTGGCTTCATAACCAAGAAACTTGTCAAACATAAGATATCTCACATATCTGATAAAACCAATTGAAGCAAAGTTATCAAACAAGTTTCATACACTCTTGCAAGTCAGAAGCACGAGCCTTTCACCCCTAAAGCATCCTCATACTCCAAAACTACTTTTTCTTGCAAAACAGGGCCAGTTCTGCAAATCACAAGCCACCATCAAATTCCCTCGTGCGTTTTGTCCAAAACTACTTCAAACACATTCCAATCAACATACCTGAGCTATCCAGACCATTCACAAGTTCTTGTAACTCCATTAACACACATTGCTATTTTTGTTTGGAAGCTTTGCAGGTTGAGTTCTGTAGCACGATTCAGGCCACTTCAAAACAAACTAAGCATTGGGAAAGGTTCAGTGGACATCAGGCAAGCTCAAAAGAACCTCAATCACCATTGAAAGTTGCTACATTGTCCAGCTCGAACTCAACTGAAACAGGTATTTCATGAACTTATATCTCTCTCTATTTAGGAATAGTTAGACTTAGGTTTGTGAATGAAAGATGTTGTATTCATAGCCCTGAAACCATACATGTGCTTAGTTTTCATTTATATTAATCGTGCTAGGAGAATTTCATTCATGAACTTTCTGAAAAAACTAGGTTAGAAATTAGGGCCAGAGAAATTCTCTCTGGTCTTTGAGAGTTAGCTTAAGTTTTTTATATGGTTAGATTCGTTGTTTGATGCTCTACAAGTTTCATGTTTTGAGTTTTGTCAAAAAAGCACTGAATTAGGAGATAGCAGTTTGTACACAGAAGGCGCGTTTTGTGTTTGAACAGAGGAAGAAGATGAAGTTATTGGGCTGGGCTGGCTTGTTTTGCTTCTAACACTTGCTTTTTCAGTTTCACACCCCCCTGACCCATTTCTTTGTATATTTGTCATTTTTGCATTTTTATTTTATTTCTGACTTTATTATTTTATTTTCAAATATAAAAAATATTCTAAAAATATTTTCACAATTTTTTTCATTTATTAGATATTTTATTTTAATTTTTCCTAATATAAACAACAAATTAAATATATATATTATTTTGTTAAACTTGAAAATAATGTAAAAAATACTTTTATTTTCATTTATTATTTTTATTCACATTTGAAAATATTTTCTTGAAATATATACATTTTTGTAAATATATATATATATATATATATATATATATATATATATATATATATATATATATATATATATATATATATATATATATATATATATATATATATATATATATATATATATATATATATATATATATATATATATATATATATATATATATATATATATACTTTATTTTATTAAATATTTAGAAATAAAACACAAAAATATTATATTATATTTTTATTATTTTTTATACTAAAAAATGCCCTTTTTTGGATATATTTCATTTTTATATATGTTAATACATTTTTGTATATAAATAATAAATAACATCATTTCTTAAAGAAATTAGGGTTTTTGCCCTAAAAATAAATAAAATCAATCTTTATTTATTCCTTTATACCTTTCATATTAAAAATACTTTTTACAAACAAAAAAAAAAAATTTTTTTACATGATGCATTTTATTTAATATTTATTTATTGTATTTATTTAAATATTGTACATTTGAATATTATGCCTTGCAAATTCAATATGGTTGTAATAATTTAGGGTTTAATTTCTTGCAAAATAATCCTCAATTCAAATTTGTACTCCCCTCCCTATATCATGTTGTAATAGTGTAGATTTTAAATTCTTGCACCTTTAAATGCTTTCAATTATGCCATGATTATACTTAGGGTTTGTATGCAAAATCAAATCAACAAATAGTTTGACCTAATCAAAGACAAAATGCATGAAAAACAAAAACAATGCACACTTGCACCCCTAGGGTTTCAATCCACTTGTTTCCTTCAAAAATGGGCCATGATATGCATGTCAAGTACTTTGGCAAAACAAAAACAAGACAAAGATCATAGTCCCTCGATGACGCTATCTGAGTTTCCTAAACAAAATTATCAAGTCCCTCAAGAAAATTGCCAAAAATACTTGACACTATTGCTATCATGTTCTATACGATGACCCGCGCCTGTCCCGTTTAACATCCTAACACAAGGTTGCTCACCAAATACAATGGTGAAACAACACTGTTAAAAGCGCTAAAAACATAAGAAAGATCTTTGAGTAAAATAGGGTAGACAACTCTTAGTTACTTGATCAAAACTTGCAAAAACATCCTTGCTATCTTCAAAACACACTTCACAACATAAATTTCAAAACCCTACTTTCAAAACATTGAAAACTTTTCAAAAGAAAAAAACACCTTTGTATACATTCAAACAAGAATCATTACAAAGGTTGCCACAACGATGGCCTCTTTTCAAAACATCTTTCAAAATCACACACAAAGCACCATTTCAAACAATTGAAAAGCACCATTTCAAACAATTGAAAAGCAAAGCAAGTAATCTAAACAAGTAACTAAGAGCCCATGGATAACCATGGATAGAAAGGGTGCTAATACCTTCACTTTCTATAATTTACTCCCCTAACCCAAGAAAACATCTCAAAGGTCTTTCCTGTGCTTTTTGACCTCTCCTTAGGATAAAATAAAAAGTCGGTGGCGACTCTTGCTAAACCGAAACATTTGCGAACACAAACGCAAAATCCCAAGTCAGTTCTCCCACCGTATCACACAGTGGAATTAAATTCTTAAGCATTTATTTTGTTTGAGAGTTTGATTGGATTTTGAAAGATAAGGCGCGTGATTGTTTAGAATACAAGTTATAACGATTGCTCAAAATTTCTTGAAGTTTAAGTTACAAAGTCGAAAGGGTGCATTCAAATCATTCAAGGGGTAATTTCCATTTTCAATCAAAGATCGAGAGTTGTTTGATTTCCATACAAAAGAATTCATTCAAAAAACGTATCATTCAAGCTTTCGCGTTCATTACATTTTTTGGACAGATTACAGATCGTATGAAAAATAAATTACAATTATTGGAATACAAATTACATTTGTTTTGTTTACAAAGAAAAGATAAAAATAATTTGTGTTTCTTCAAGTCTTCATCTTCAAGTCTTAATCTTCACTCCTCGCCATGGTATTTTCATCATTCAATCTCGCTTTGGACCGTCCAATAATCATGCTCATGAAACAAGGAAAAAGAAATAGCGATCAAACACATGAAAAAAGAATTCAAACAAGAATTAATTGATTGATATCTCATCATAAGGGTTTGCCTTTTGGAATCAGTCAGGGAGTTATTTTTATCATGGTTTATTTTCTCCCAATTGCAAATCACAAAAAGAGTTTTTCTCTTTGGTTCACAAAAAGAAAAAAAAAGAAAAAATTGCAAATGTTTCCTGTTGCTAAAGCAAATAACCAGCAACACTACTAAAAAAATAGCAAAGAAAAATTGCTAAATGAACAAACAAAAAGAAAGCAAGGTAGCGCGCAGAACAAAGAGCAGCAGGCCAGCAGGCCAAGCAAAGCCAAAACAACTAGGCTGCCTAGGCAATAGCAACAGGCAGCGTCTCAAACAACAAGCAACATAAACAATCAGCAGCATCAAACCAAACAAGTAATATAAAAGGCTAACAAACAGCCAAATACCCTAGGTCATTATGTTCCAAATGTGCAAACCCTTCAGACTTTTCAAAGAAAAAAAGCACAATAGCTTGGCATCATTGAAAGAGAAAGAGGAAAGAAAAACCTGCATACTGCATAACCCAAAACAGTCCAAGAAAACTGCCCACAAACACAAAAATAGACAAAAACAAAACCTGCATTCTAAAGCCACAAGTCAGCTTTCCAACATTGTTCAAACATCATCCATCTTCCCTCCAATTTTCCACCCTTTGTGTTCATTATAAAGAAGAACCAACCAGAAAATCAAAGAGAGAGAAGACAACAAAAAATCACCCCTAAAAATTCTACTCAAACATACAAAATCATTGAAAAAGTCACATCAAAGAGCTTGCTAAACCTCTTCTCAATTCACAACTCTCAAATCCATCAAACACCACAACTGCAGTCTCCCTGTTCATTCAGAACCGAAACCACAAAATCATTTGTCACCATTAATACACTGCAAATATCTCTCTATTCTCTTCAGTAACCCCTTAAACAAAAAAAAAACCTTCAACAGACCCAAAAACAAACTGCATCAGTAAAAGCCAAACCAAACAGAAGCTAAACTGAAAAAGCAAAAGCTAGCCAAAACCAAAATTGTATCAACCAAAAAACGGAAACCATAACCAAAACTGTATCAACCAAAAAACAGAGAACACACAGAAAATCCATACAAAACCTACCAAAAGCTTTCAACATCCTAACCCGGCAAAATCCATAAGAATCATATATCACCAACAAATACCAACAGCACAACAACGTAAGAAGAAGAATGGATTTGAGCTTATTGTACCTCGAAGCTCCGTCGGAGAGTCTCCGATAGGTAAATGGTTCTTTCACCCTTTTTTCATATGTGGTTCACTATCATAAATTGTTGTCTTGGCTTACTGTTTGTTATTCACTTCTGTGTTATTCCATTTTCATAACTTGTTGTTACAGATTTGTTCACTGCGATAAAAGTACAAAAGTATGAGTCGAAATCAAAACTTTTTTCTTATAAATAATAAGAGATATTATAATCAGAGACACAGAAATACTCAAAAAAAATCAGTGAACCAATTCCACGATTCATTATCAGATTTCGCCGAGAAAACTTCACAAAAAACTCAGAGAGCGATTCATAACGAAAATCACAGAAAAACTTGCCTAAATCTCTCTCTGCTCTCGGGTCCCTCTTCATCATCATCTTCATAACATCTTTTCGTCATAATCTCATAGTAAAAAAGTTAATCTTCACCCTGCCCAACACCACAAACGAACGCATCAAACCTTTGAAAAAAGCAGCTATATTTCCAAACTCTGAAAACACATAATTAGAAACGAGAGTTCGCATACCTGGGTAATAGATCGAATCTCTGAAGCGAGCGGGGTTAATTCCAAAAGCTAAATCGCAAGGGAGATTAGTTGAAGCCTTAACACTGCATTCCGTCGAAGTTGAGAGATGAATCAGTGATGATGATGGAGAATCAAGCGCAGACCGAGTGATAGGGTTCAATTATCTTATGATGAGAGTAAGAAAATCGATTTGGAAAGGGTTGGCAGATTTATCGCTATTCTCAGAAAACATGCAGATCGAGAGGGAAAGAGAAATTGGTGGTGAGTTTGTGATGGTGATGTTGATTCGGATGGGAGAGAAAAAGGGTTTAAACAAGGCGCAATTGAGAGGGTGAGCATGGAGGTTGAGTGGATTTTGAGAGGAAATTGAGACAGTAATCGGAGGGAGTATTTTGCGTGAGAGAGGAAGAGAAGATAATTTATTGTGAGATAAGAATAGAGAAACTGTTTTACGAGAGAGGATAGAATGATCCATTTTGTTTTAATTAAGTTAATTGAAAAAATAATCAGAATTAATTTACAAATTAATCTCTCCTTCTCCCATATGCGGCGCCCCTTACTGCATTAGGGTTTTCAAAACTTTTCCTTTCCCTTATCCAAACCGGGTCAGCCCATTGGGCTGTTGGCCCAATCCAATTACCGTTTCCCCTTTTGTTTTAATTAAATCATTGTTATAACGAATAAACAACATAGTTCAACTGGCAAAGCACCTAACAATAAACCTTGGGGACCCGGGTTCAACCCCTGCTGAGGCATTTTCCATTTTTTTTTAGTTTCTTTAGGCTTTATCTTTATGTATTTTACCATACTTCTTAAAAAATATATATTTATTTAATTTCCTTTCTTTACATAGTTATTGCATGAGAAAAATACAAAAACATGTTTGTTTTAATTCATCTTTCATTTTGTTATTTACTTAATCTTTTGTTTAATTTTCTTTAATTCAATTTGTTTTTATTTAACTTAATAAAATACCCAAAATAAGTCAAAATTAGGTCTCGATACTCATTTCACAATAGGTTGTAAAAATATTATAGTACTATTTTCTTAAAACAAAAAAATATGTAGAGTCTTAGTTTCTTTATTTGCTCGTTCAACTTCGGTGTCATATTCCCTTAGGAACTTCCATGAGGCGATTAAACTCCGTTTCAATCGCTTTATGTCGAAATAGACTTTTAGCTCACTTGTACATAACAAACAAATAGGTTTTAATTCCCCACTTAACCTTTTCATCTTTTGTAATTAAAACGTAACATTCACAAATCAAAAATCCAAAAACGCTCTTTTAATTATTACTCGAATTCATTTTAAAACTCGCAAAATTACTCAACCAAGCAAAACTCCCCCAAAAGGGCATGTTATCTCCGTTCTACCACGATACCGGCCGTGCCTATTGCTAGAATATGTGCGTTAATGTCGCCCACTAAAAAAACACAAATAAACCAACCATTTTCTAGAGGAACTACGGTGTTCTGATTCCTTCATTGGATACGTATGCAAAGGGTCGCGAAACCCTCACGAACGCAATAATCAAAAACCATCCATCTCCCCGTAAGCAAGCATAGTTGTAGATAAACACACCCTTTAAGACAAACAAACAAAATGGATCACGTTGAATACAATGGATGCGAGGGGTGCTAATACCTTACCCCCACATAACTGACTCCCTTACCCTTTCTCTTGGTCGCAAGACCATCTTATCCATCTCCTTGTGGTTTTATCGATATTTCCCTTTCCTTTGGGATAAATAAAGTTCGGTGGCGGCTCTGTGTTTTCTGCCGGTGGCTTTAGTTGGCGACTCTGCTGGGATCTTTAGCGAGTCTCTCCTAGTTTTGTTTATTTGTCTTTTTGGGTGTTTATTTATTTGCTTTATCTTGCTTTACTGTTTTATTTATTTATTTTATTCTTTTGTATATATTGCATATATTGTTGCTACTCACATATTCTGGATACGTTGTGATGTTGGGTTTGGTGTTTACTTTTAATAAGTCCTATACCCGGACTTGGGTTACACATAGGATTAGGACGGGCGGTGCAGTCATGTTAACTTTGAGGGAGTAATCCCGAAGAAGGAGGCATGAAAATTCCCCACTCAGTGGAGGTCCCCTTGAAAGTAGTGATGTTTACCGAGTAATCGGGAAGACGTCGTTGCTTTCAACCTGGGAGCTCGAGAAGCTGAGAGCCGTAGAACCATTAACCCATCCTGGCCTTTTAGGTGCAATGCGGAGACTGTAATGGAGTAATCCGGAAGTAGTTGTCACGCGATATTGCACTCAGACGAGTTTTTCGGCGAATATTACTGATTACCAAGTAATTGGGACGTAGGTAATATCCAAAGGAAGAGTGTAGACTTCGAGACCTCTTTAGAACCTTGTTCGGAAGGTGATAAACCCCTAGTACATACCTCGTAGGTGGTTACTCTGACTCCATGTCTGTGACGTCAAACTTTTGATCCTGTTACTTTCAGCCTGTGTAATGAACTACACAATGGTTATCCAGAATATGTGGAGCTAAGACTTCGTGCCATAGCATACCATGACATCATATCATCATGTATATATTATCTCATATCTAGAGAAATCCAAAGACAAGTCTTGTTGATATAACTTTTCAAAAAAGGAAATTTTAAAAAGATAGACGAGTCTTTAGGTATCATTAGAAATGAAGATAAAGCATTCATCCATATTACCATGCATTCATTTTTTCACAACAAAAACTCATTGGGGTCCCCTTTCTCAGATTCCAGTAAACAGCAAAGACGAATCCTCCACATCCTTACCGCACCAGAGGCAACCAGCAAAGACTAATGGATCTTTTTGAAGAGAACCAGAATGCACTCCATCAGGATATGGACACTATGGGTACTCGCATGGATCAATTCATGGAAACCCTTCATGCCGTGATCAAGGGTCAAGAAGAACTACACCAAAGTGTTGCCAAACTTACTACTGCTTCTCCTTCCACTTCTTCTAATGGGAGAAATGACAATGCTAATGTTGAGACTCCTACCGGTGCTCCTAGGAATGATGTCGACGATCATCATGATGTTATTGATCTCGATGAACCCCAAGTGAACCTTGCTGTCGGGGTTGCCGAAACCACGAAAATGTATCATGCTCTCGAGGAGCGACTTAGAGCCATGGAGGGTATCAAGGCTTCCGGATTCAATACTGCTGCAATGTGCCTCGTGCCTGGGGTAGTTATTCCTCCCAAGTTTAAAGTCCAAGAGTTTTACAAATACAAAGGCACTTCTTTCCCAGAGACTCGTCTTCGTTCCTATTGTCGCAAAATGGCGGCCTATGCTGAAAATGAACCTTTGCTCATGCATTTCTTTCAAGACAGTTTTACCGGGGCATCGTTGGATTGGTATATGCAATTGGAAAGATCTCATATCAGTACTTGGGGGGAGCTTGTTGATGCTTTTTTGAAACATTACCATTACAATACTGCCATGGCTCCAAGCCGTACTCAGCTCCAGGGGATGGTACAAAAGTATGAAGAGTCTTTCAAAGAATACGCTTAGAGGTGGCGTGAACTAGCTGCAAGGGTCCAACCTCCTCTCTTGGATCGTGAATTGATTGATCTGTTTATGGGTACTCTACGAGGCCCTTATCTCCAGCATATGCTCAGTAGCACTTCCACTTCTTTCTCGGGTATGGTCATTATTGGTGAACGTGTTTAGACGTGTATTAAAGCTGGAACGATTCAAGGTGTTCCTAACATTGCTAACAACCATGCAGGCATTATTAGGAAACCATTTTCTGGTTTTGTCAAGAAGAAAGAGGGCGAGACCAGTGCCATCACCGTCAACCAAGGAAGAGCTCCCACATTTCCTCAAGTCCGATTCCCTTATTTTCCTACGCCTGCTGATGTTCCCAACCAATTTGTTCCTCAAGTATATGTTGCTACAACTCCAGCACCCTGGATGGCCCAACAACGGCCTTTCGCTCCGCAACCACATTATGTTCCGCAACAACAGTTTGCACCTCCTACAACTTATCAACAACCGAATCAACATCTCCAGGGCCCGAGATCCCCTCAAAGACAGAGATCCCCTCAAAGAAGATTTGTTCTCATTCCCATGTCCTACGCTCAACTTCTCCCACAGTTACTTGCTAGTCAAATGGTTCAATTGCACGAACTCGGTCCACCGCCAAATCCTTTCCCTAGGGGATATGATAGTAATACTCATTGTGAATTCCATTCTGGTGCCCCAGGCCATACAATTGAAAATTGTAGAGCATTCAAGTGTAAAGTTCAAGATATCATTGATGCAAAAGCCATCAACTTCAACCCTGTTGGTACGAATATTCAAAATAATCCCATGCCTCTTTATCAAGGGGGAACAATCCATGCTATTGAAAAAGTTAATGAACGGGTTTTGGTATCAAAGGTTGATGAAATTAAGATATCTTTGGAAACTGTTAGAGAACATTTGTTGAAGCATGAAGTGATACAAGAACTCCATGACTTCTGCTTAACCTGTTCTTCCAAACTAGAAGAGTATGCTGAGTTGAAAACGGCCATCCAACAGTTGATCGATGAAGGTGTCTTACAGATAGAGAAAGTATTCCGAGAAGAAGAGATTGATGTCCTGGAAATCCCCTACTATCCGAGAAGCTTTTCAGCCACCCCTAGTATTTCGTTAACAATACAGGTTCCTATTACCCCCACAATGATTCAAGCTCATATTCCTCCTATAAGCAACGACTCAAAGGAAGTTCCATGGGAGTATAATGTAGTCTATATTCATGGAAAGAGGTATGAGTGCCCTCCGGTTGGTGACAAGAATGTTACCAACATTGCGGGAACAAGTAACATGACTCGCAGTGATCAGATCTTTTCTCCTCCACCACCACCTCCTAAGGAAACTAACAGTGAAACACTAGCTAAGGCCAGGGGAAAGCAAGTAATGGATAATCGACCCGAACATTCTGAAGGACAAGAAGCGGAGCAAATTTTGAGAATTCTCAAGCGGAGTGATTGCAAAGTAGTGGGCCAGCTCAACCAGACACCATCCAAGATTTCCATATTGTCTCTCCTTTTGTGTTCAGAGGCCCACCGCAACTCCTTATTGAAGATCTTATGTTCTGCTCATGTTACCCAAGACTTCTCTGGGCCCAGTTTGAAGGAATAGTCACCAATATTACTGTGGGAAATTGTTTGCGTTTCTGCGATGATGAACTCCCAATTGAAGGCAGAGCCCACAATAAAGCGCAACATGTTTCTATGAAGTGTTTGGACACTGTTTTATCTTGAGTTTTTGTGGATACATGTTCTTCACTCAATGTGATGCCTAAGGTTACCTTGTTTAAGCTGAATATGGACGGAGTAATAATGAGGCCCTCCACTCTAAATTTTCGAGCATTTGATGGTTTCAGAAGATCGGTGGATGGAGAAGTGGATTTGCCTGTCAAGATTGGTCCCCACACTTTCTATTTGTCATTCTATGTTATGGACATTCGTCCATCCTATACTTGCCTTTTGGGTCATCCATGGATTCATGTAGCAGGGGCTGTGACATCTACTCTTCATCAACGCCTAAAGTTCATTGCGAATGACCAAGTTTTCGTCGTTTGCGGGGAAGAAGACATAGTGATTAATAATCTTACTACCTACCGTTACGTGGAAGTGGAAGGCGAGGTACAAGAGTTGCCCTTTCAAGATCTGGATATGGTTACTGTTGACAAAGTCCCTGTCATGGAATGTAAGAAGTCTGAGATACCCATGGCCTCTTGGAAGGATGCCAAAGCCCTCATAGAAGCTAGGCCTCCCCATGATAGTTGGGGCAAATTGATTGAAGTTCCAGAGAAGAAAGATCGTTTTGGTCTTGGGTATCAACCATCATCCTCCGTGCAAGCTGGTTGGGTTCCTCTCAAAGGATAGCAGGTTCCCCCAATTTCTGAAGTGTTCGTCAGTGCTGGTGTAAGCAAAGAAGGAAAAGTACTCTCCACAGATGTTGAAGGTGACGATGAAGATATTTCAATATTTATCTATCAAGTTGCGCCGGACCAGGAGCTCAGCAATTGGACTGTCGTGGACATCCCTGAAGTTGTTTTCCTTGATGTGTAATTTTCTGTTTCCATTTTGAGTCGTATGTCCTGCCCAAGGCATACTGACAACTTATAGAAGGGGCCCCTTATGTTTCAATCTTCGTTTAACATTGAGTGAAAAATCGCACTTTCGCATACAATTTTGTTCTCTGTCTTTTCTTTTATTTTTACTTTTTCAAAATAAAAATGGCAATACTTTTCTTTTCTTATTCTAAATTTTCTTTTGCACTTTCTAAAAATAAAACATAAAATTATCGATCATGCATATCTGTCTCGGACTCCGTTGGAAATGATAATGCTATGGCTCCGTATATCCTTGAGAATTCAGTTGATCATGCTAACGAAGATAGTGAGGAAGATTGTGAAGTCCCTGAAGAACTAGCCAGACTCTTGAGACAGGAAGAGAAGTTCATCCAGCCGTATCAAGAGGAAACAGAAGTCGTCAATCTTGGTACTGAAGAGGTAAAGAGAGAGGTCAAGATAGGGGACGCCTTGCAAAGTGAAGAAAAGAAGGGGTTGATTGAATTGCTTCAAGAGTATGCTGACATCTTCGCTTGGTCGTATGAAGACATGCCCGGTTTAGACACTGATATAGTAATGCATAGATTTCCACTCAAGCCAGAATGTCCTCCTGTAAAGAAAAAACCAAGAAGGACCAGACCTGACATGGATTTGAAGATCAAAGAAGAGGTTCAGAAATAGATCGAAGCAGGTTTCCTATCTGTGATAAATTACCCGCCTTAGATTTCTAACATTGTGCCCATACCTAAGAAGGATAGTAAGGTACATATGTGTGTTGACTACCGAGACTTGAATAGAGCAAGCCCGAAGGATGATTTCCCATTGCCTCATATTGATGTATTGGTTGATAACACTGCTCAGTCTTCGGTGTTTTCCTTTATGGACGGGTTCTCTGGCTACAATCAGATAAAGATGGCTCCGGAAGACATGGATAAAACAACTTTCACAACTCCTTGGGGTACCTTTTGCTACAGAGTCATGCCTTTTAGTCTTAAAAATGCTGGTGTGACATATCAGTGAGCTATGGTGACTCTCTTTCACGACATGATTCATAAAGAAGTCGAGGTGTATGTGGACGACATGATTGCGAAGTCACAGACTGAGGAAGAACATTTGGTTCATTTGAAGAAATTGTTTGATCTTTTGCGAAAGTTCAGGTTAAGGCTTAATCCCAACAAATGCACCTTTGGGGTTCAGTAGAGCAAGTTACTTGGTTTTATCGTGAGTCAACGAGGAATTGAAGTAGATCCAGACAAAGTAAAAGCAATACAAGATATGCCGGCGCTGAAAAATGAGAAGGAAGTACGAGGTTTCCTTGGAAGGTTGAATTACATAGCCCGGTTCATTTCCCATCTTACTGCTACCTGTGAACCCATCTTTAAATTGTTACGCAAGAATCAGAATGTCTGTTGGGATGAGAGTTGTCAAGAAGCTTTCGAGAAGATTAAGTAGTATCTTCAAGAACCACCAATACTCATACCACCAGTTCCCGGGAGACCTCTCATTATGTATTTGACTGTGCTTGAAGGATCTATGGGTTGTGTGCTCGGACAACATGATGATACTGGACGAAAAGAACACGCCATTTACTATTTGAGCAAGAAGTTTACTGATTGTGAATCGAGGTATTCCTTACTTGAGAATACTTGTTGTGCTCTTACGTGGGCAACCCGACGTTTGAGGCAATATATGTTGACACATTCTATGCTCCTGATATCTAAGATGGATCCGATAATGTACATCTTTGAGAAACCAGCACTTACAGGAAGATTGGCTCGGTGGCAAATGCTTTTGTCTGAGTATAACATCCAGTACGTCACACAAAAGGCCATCAAAGGTAGCATTCTTGCTGATCATCTCACTCATCAACCATTGGAAGAATATCAGCCCATGAAGTTCAATTTTCTAGACGAGGATATTATGAAACTTGATGACAATGAAGGACCTGAACCAGGGGAGCGATAGACTCTCACGTTCGATGGTGCGTTAAATTCTATGGGTCACGGTATTAGGGAAGTTATGACCTCTCCACGCAACACTCACATACCTTTCACTGCCAGATTATGTTTTGATTGCACGAATAATGTCGCTGAATACGAAGCTTGTGTGATGGGCCTTGAGGTAGCCATTGATTTGAAGATCAAGATTCTTGAAGTTTATGGGGACTCTGCTTTAGTAATACATCAAGTACGTGGTGATGGGGATACATGACACCCTAATTTAGTTCCATATAGGGATTACATAGTTGAGTTGTTGCCCGCTTTCGATGAGGTCACCTTTGAGCACATTCCTAGAGAAGCGAATCAACTGCCAGACGCTCTGGCCACTTTAGAAGCGATGTTCAAAGTCAATTATCTGAATCATAAACCCAGTATAAGGATATGTCGTTACAAGGAGCCAGCACATATTTTCCCTGCTCATTGTCTCACCACTAAAGATGTATCAGACGAAAGGCCGTGGTATTTCGACATCAAAAGATATCTTGAGAAGCAAGAGTACCCCGAAGGTGCTACGATTTGTGATAAGAGGAATCTCAGAAGGTTGGCGTCTAAGTTTTTATTGTCAGGAGATGTTCTGTACAAGAGAAACTATGATTCGGTTCTGCTCAGATGCGTGGATAGACACGAGGCAGAATCCATTATACAAGAAATACACGAGGGATCTTTTGGGACTCATGCCAGTGGGCATTCCATGGCCAAGAAAATCCTACGAGCAGGTTATTTCTGGATGACGATGGAAAGTGACTGTTGTGTATATGCCAAAATGTTCCATAAATGTTAGGTTTACGCAGAAAGGATACATGTTCCTCCCACTCTTTTGAATGCGATGACTTCACCATGGCCCTTTGCAATATGGGGCATCGATATGATTAGATTCATCGAGCCGAGCGCTTCAAATGGACACAGGTTTATCCTTGTTGCTATTGACTACTTCACCAAGTGGGTGAAAGCGGCTTCGTACAAAAATGTGACCAAGCAAGTTGTCACTCATTTCATCAAAAGAGAGATCATATGCCAGTATGGAACTCCTAACAAGATCATCACTGACAACGGGTCAAATCTCAACAACAAGATGATGAAGGAAATGTGTGAAGAGTTCAAGATCGAGCACCATAATTCATCACCCTATCGGCCAAAGATGAATGGGGCAGTCGAAGCCGCTAACAAGAACATAAAGAAGATCATCCAGAAAATGGTGAGAACATACAAAGATTGGCATGAGATATTTCCTTTTTCCATGCATGGCTATAGAACTTCGGTGCGTACTTCCACTGGGGTAACTCCGTTTTCACTAGTCAATGGTATGGATGCGGTACTCCCGGTCGAAGTGGAGATTCCTTCCTTAAGGGTTCTAATGGATACTAAACTTGATGAAGCAGAATGGATTCAAATGAGACTCGACCAACTCAATCTCATCGACGAAAAGCGCCTGGCAGCCATCTGTCACGGTCAGTTATACCAACAATGTCTCAAGAGGGCATTTGACAAGAAGATTAGGCCTCGAGAGTTCCACGCAGGTGACCTGGTATTAAGAAAGATTCTCCCAATCCACACTGATCCAAGAGGCAAGTGGACTCCCAACTATGAGGGACCGTACATCGTGAAGAAAGATTTCTCAGGAGGTGCTCTGATCCTGACAAACATGGATGGGGAACACGTTTCTCTTCCAGTCGATTCAGACTCAGTAAAAAAATACTACGCATGAAAGGACCCGGTAAGTCAAAAACCCGAAAGGGCGGCTTAGGCAAAAGTTAGGGCTAAAAAAGAGAAAAAAAGAGAATAACCCCTTAAGTCGAAAACCCGAAAGGGAGGCTTTGGCAAAAATGGGTGTCCCGATGGATTGAAAACCCGAAAGGGCGATCCAGGCAAAAATTAGGGACAGAAAAGTGAGAGACTGCAGTATGAAGACTCTTCACGTACACCCTCCTAATGCGGGATGGATTGATCTAACTATTATCCTTTGGAAGCACGACACTAGGATGACCCGGGATATGAGAACTATAGCAATATCAGTTTTAACGGAAGTTTGAGATTTTCTTATTGCCATTTTACTTGTTGTATTTCTTTTCTTTTCCGCAACTTGCTCATTTAGGAGTTGTTTCTATGTATGAATGCCCATTCACGGGACAAACTCATTAATACAAATTTACCCTTCCATTAAATTTGTTTTGTTATGTTCTTTTACTTTATTCTTTGTATGCGAATCGTGATTTAAATTCTTTGTTAAGCATTGCATTGAAAACAATAAGTCAATAATAATCATGAGCTAAGATGTGAAACACTACATTACATGTATATGAAGGCATCCCCAGGGAATGTTGTGGCTTCCAAGTGTTCGTTCTTCTATGCAGGTAGCAAGTCATAACGGTCACCTTGACCAAGATTTCATCCTCGTCGCCTCCTTACAATCGACCGAGCGTCTGATTCTCCCACACAGAGAGACTTGGGGCATTGTTTGGGATCAACGTCTCTTTTCAGTTATTCACAAAAGTACAACACATGAAGGAAGTCAGATCAAGTCATTTCTCCTCAGCAAGATTTATTCCCCAATGAACTCGACAAGGCTGATTCTTTCTTCTCAAATTTCAAGCACCAGTCCATATTGGTACCTCAAGATGAAGAGCAGCAGATCCCAATGAGTTTTTGACATTTTGCATACAATAATCATCACGACATACTGCATTGCATCCTCAAACGCACAACATATTCATGGATCATCATGTCACACTTCAAATGCACATGAAGCATGAGCCAGATCAATCCCAAATAAACAAAACATCCTTACAAAGAATTTCATCCTCATAATTCCCAATTAACATCTGTTATTACACTACCAACTAAAATAAACCATGGTGCCAGTACGTCATACTTCCCCCCAAATCTCAAATGCTCATGTTATCTTAGCTAGGGTCGTAGGTCGCTCGTAGGTCTTACCCTCACATTATCTTTTATAGGGTCGTAGGTCGCTCGTAGGTCTTACCCTCACGTTATCTTTGCTAGGGTCGTAGGTCGCTTGTAGGTCTTACCCTCACATTATCTTTCATAGGGTCGTAGGTCGCTCGTAGGTCTTACCCTCATGTTATCTTTGCTAGGGTCGTAGGTCGCTTGTAGGTCGTACCTTCATGTTATCTTTGCTAGGGTCGTAGGTCGCTCATAGGTCTTACCCTCATATTATCTTTCATAGGGTCGTAGGTCGCTCGTAGGTTTTACCCTCATGTTATCTATTATAGGGTCATAGGTCGCTCGTAGTTCTTACCCTTACGTTATCTATTATAGGGTCGTAGGTCGCTCGTAGGTCTTACCCTCACGTTATCTTTTTTAGGGTCGTAGGTTGCCTGTAGGTCTTACCCTCACTTTACCTTTCTCTTGGGTCGTAGATCATACGTCTATCTTTACCCGTTGTCTTTACCTTTCCCTTAGGTCATAGATTATATGCCGATCTTTACCCATTATCTTTACCTTTCTTTTGGGTCGTGAAATACCGCTTGATAGATTATCTGCCGTCATCAAGTTCTACCCATCAGATTTAAGTTATCATTTTGTCAAAGTAAATTTACTTTTCATCACGACATCGTCAACCATATCCTTTCAATCACCCTGCCACTCATTCCCTCAATAACCTTGTATCGGCACCATTACCCCAGTACGAGCTACACTTTTTCGACCATGTTTTATCCATCATGACCAGTCCACCAGAAGACCAGTTTGTCTTTCCCCAGCAGACATTCACACTAGCGAATAACACTAACACCATCTCTCCAGGGCAAATTTCGGGTCCTGGTATTTAATCATCTTCCACCTTGAACTTATGAAAGGCCGACACCAATCTCACATTCAGGTTTAAGACAGTTAAATAGGGGCAGCTGTCGTACCCCAAATTTGCCCTATCTCTTTTATTTTTGTCTGGATTTGAACTTTGCATTCCATTTGCATCATTTTATTATTCAGTCATTTGCATATCCCGCGTCTCAGGGAATAAGGCGCTTTGGTTTGAAGTATTAGGGTTGCGCCCTCTTTATGTCTAATCTTGTTTTGAGGTTTTCTTATCAGGTAAAAAGGAAGCACATCTGGTTCTCGATTAGTGGATCGTGGAACGAATTTTGTCATCACATTACAAGGTTGGTTCTCGCTCAATTTTATTAGAGCCTGGATTAGGGTTTATTTCCCTATATGGGCTGGTCAAGATGCTAGGGTTTTTAGGTCTTTGGTTTCTGGGAAGATGTTTCTCTCGCCTGCCTCGAAGATGACTTAAACCTCAGTGCATTAGGACAAGAATTTCACCTCCTCACGTTTCAAGTTTCTTCTTAAAGCCTCTAAGTTGTTGAGTCGAGAGTTTGAAGTTTAAATTGGCAAGTGTGGAGTTTGGGAACAAGAAATGAGGCTGAAGGTTCATGATGATCAAGACATGGTTTTGTTGCTTAAGTTACAAGTTATTGTGGGCTGAATATCAAAAGTTGAAGTTCTGGTCAAGAAGTGCGAGTGGGGTTCAGGCATGATATGAAGATCAATGTTCAAGCGATCGGTGTTTTGGGGTTTCGAATTAATCAGTGGAATTAAATTCTTAAACATTTATGTTGTTTGAGAGTTTGATTGGATTTTAAAAGATAAGGCGCATGATTGTTTGGAATACAAGTTATAACGATTGCTCACAATTTCTTGAAGTTTAAGTTACAAAGTCCAAAGGGTGCATTCAAATTATTCAAGGGGGAATTTCCATTTTCAATCAAAGATCGAGAGTTGTTTGATTTCCATACAAAAGAATTCATTCAGAAAATGTATCATTCAAGCTTTCACGTTTATTACATTTTTTGGACAGATTACAGAGCGCATGAAAAATAAATTACAATTATTGGAATACAAAATACATTTGTTTTGTTTACAAAGAAAAGAGAAAAATAATTTGTGTTTCTTCAAGTCTTCATCTTCAAGTCTTCATCTTCACTCCTCGCCATGGTATTTTCATCATTCAATCTTGCTTTGAACCGTCCAATAATCGTGCTCATGAAACAAGGAAAAAGAAAAGTTAGCGTTCAAACACGTGAAAAAAGAATTCAAACAAGAATTAATTAATTGATATCTCATCATAAGGGTTTGCCTTTTGGAATCAGTCAGGGTGTTATTTTTATCATGGTTTATTTTCTCCCAATTGCAAATAACAAAAAGAGTTTTTATCTTTGGTTCACAAAAAGAAAAGAAAAAGAAAAAATTGCAAATGTTTCCTGTTGCTAAAGAAAATAACCAGCAGCGCTACTAAAAAAATAGCAAAGAAAAATGGCCAAATGAACAAACAAAAAGCAAGCAAGGCAGCGCGCAGAACAAAGAGCAGCAGGCCAGCAGGCCAAGCAAAGCCAAAACAACCAGGATGCCTAGGCAATAGCCTTAGGAAGCGCCTCAAACAATAAGCAACATAAACAATCAGCAGCATCAAACCAAACAAGTAATATAAAAGGCTAACAAACAGCCAAATACCCTAGGTCATCATGTTCCAAATGTGCAAACCCTTCAGACTTTTCAAAGAAAAAAAAGCACAATAGCTTGGCATCATTGAAAGAGAAAGAGGAAAGAAAAACCTGCATACTGCATAACCCAAAATAGTCTAAGAAAATTGCCCACAAACACCAAAATAGACAAAAACAAAACCTGCATTCTAAAGCCACAAGTCAGCTTTCCAACATTGTTCAAACATCATCCATCTTCCCTCCAATTTTCCACCCTTTGTGTTCATTATAAAGAAGAACAAACCAGAAAATCAAAGAGAGAGAAGACAACAAAAAATCACCCCTAAAAATTCTGCTCAAACATACAAAAATCATTGAAAAAGTCACCTCAAAGAGCTTGCTAAACCTCTTCTCAATTTACAACTCTCAAATCCCTTCAAACACCACAACCGCAGTCTCCCTGTTCATTCAGAACCGAAACCACAAAATCATTTATCACCATTAATACACTGCAAATATCTCTCTATTCTCTTCAGTAACCCCTTAAACAAAACAAAAAAAACCCTTCAACAGACCCAAAAACAAACTGCATCAGTAAAAGCCAAACCTAACAGAAGCTAAACTGCAAAAGCAAAAGTTAGCCAAAACCAAAACTGTATCAACCAAAAAACGGAAACCATAACAAAAATTGTATTAACCAAAAAACAGAGAACACACAGAAAATCCACACAAAACCTCACCAAAATCTTTCAACATTGTAACACTGCGAAATCCATAAGAATCATATATCACCGGCTAATACCAACAGCACAACAACGTAAGAAGAAGAAGGGATTTGAGCTTATTATACCTCGAACTCCGTCGGAGAGTCTCTGATAGGTAAATGGTTCTTTCACCCTTTTTTCATATGTGGTTCACTGTCATAAATTGTTGTCTTGGCTTACTGTTTATTATTCACTTCTGTGTTATTCCATTTTCATAACTTGTTGTTACATATTTATTCATTGCGATAAAAGTACAAAAGTGTGAGTCGAAATCAAAACTTTTTTGTTATAAATAAACAAGAGATATTATAATCAGAGAAACAGAAATACTCAAAAAAATCAGTGAACCAATTCCACGATTCATTATCAGATTTCGCAGAGAAAACTTCACAAAAAACTCAGAGAGCGATTCATAATGAAAATCACAGAAAAACTTGCCTAAATCTCTCTCTCCTTTCTCTCTGCTCTCGGGTCCCTCTTCATCATCATCTTCACAACATCTCTTCGTCATAATCTCATAGTAACAAAGTTAATCTTCACCCTGCCTAACACCACAAATGAACGCATCAAACCTTTGAAAAAAGCAGCTACATTTCCAAACTCTGAAAACACATAATTAGAAACGAGAGTTCACATACCTGGGTAATAGGTCGGATCTCTGAGGCGAGCGGGGTTAATTCCAAAAGCTAAATCGCAAGGGAGATGAGCTAAAGCCTTAAAGTTGCATGTCGTCGAAGTTAAGCGATGAATCAATGATGATGATGGAGAATCGAGCGCAGACCGAGTGAGAGGGTTCTATTATCTTATGACGAGAGTAAGAAAAATAGATTTGGAAAGGGTTGGCAGGTTTATCGCTATTCTCAGAAAACATGCAGATCGAGAGGGAGAGAGAAATTGGTGGTGAGTTTGTGAAGGTGATGTTGATACGGATGGGAGAGAAAAAAGGTTTAAACAAGACGCGATTGAGAGGGTGAGCATGGAAGTTGAGTGGATTTTGAGAGGAAATTGAGACAGTAATCGGAGGGAGTATTTTGCGTGAGAGAGGAAGAGAAGAGAATTTATTGTGAGATGAGAATAGAGAAACAGTTTCACGAGAGAGGATAGAATGATCCATTTTGTTTTAATTAAGTTAATTGAAAAAATAATCAGAATTAATTTACAAATTAATCTCTACTTCTCCCATAAGCGGCGCCCCTTACTACATTAGGGTTTTCAAAACTTTTCCTTTACCTTATCCAAACTGGGTCAGCCCATTGGGCTGCTGGCCCAATCCAATTACCGTTTCCCCTTTTGTTTTAATTAAATCATTGTTATAACGAATAAACAACATAGTTCAACTTGCAAAGCACCTAACAATAAACCTTGGGGACCCGGGTTCAACCCCTGCTGGGGCATTTTCCATTTTTTTAGTTTCTTTTGGCTTTATCTTTATATATTTTATCATACTTCTTAAAAAAAAATATATATTTAATTTCATTTCTTTACATAGTTATTGCATGAGAAAAATACAAAAACATGTTTGTTTTAATTAATCTTTCATTTTGTTATTTACTTAATCTTTTATTTAATTTTCTTTAATTCAATTTGTTTTTATTTAACTTAATAAAATACCCAAAATAAGTTAAACTTAGGTCTCGATACTCATTTCACAATAGGTTGTAAAAATATTATAGTACTATTTTCTTAAAACAAAAAAACATTTAGAGTCTTAGTTTCTTTATTTGCTCGCTCAACTTCGGTGTCATATTCCCTTAGGAACTTCCATGAGGCGATTAAACTCTGTTGCAATCACTTTATTTCGAAATAGACTTTTAGCTCACTTTTACATAACAAACAAATAGGTTTTAATTCCCCACTTAACCTTTTCTTCTTTTGTAATTAAAACTTAACATTCACAAATCAAAAATCCAAAAACGCTCTTTTAATTATTACTCGAATTTATTTTAAAACTCGCAAAAACACTCAACCAAGAAAAACTCCCCCAAAAGGGCATGTTATATCCGTTCTACCGCGATACCGGCCGTACCTATTGCTAGAATGCGTGCGTTAATGTCGCCCACTAAAAAAACACGAACAAACCAACCATTTTCTAGAGGAACTACGGTGTTCTGATTCCTTCATTGGATACGTAGGCAAAGGGTCGTGAAACCCTCACGAACGCAATAATCAAAAACCATTCATCTCCCCGTAAGCAAGCATAGTTGTAGATAAACACACCCTTTGAGACAAACAAACAAAATGGATCCCATTTAGTACAACAGATGCGAGGGGTGCTAATACCTTCCCCCCGCATAACAGACTCCCTTACCCTTTCTCTTGGTCGCAAGACCATCTTATCCATCTCCTTGTGGTTTTATTGATATTTCCATTTCCTTCAGGATAAATAAAGTTCGGTGGCGGCTCTGTGTTTTCTGCCGGTGGATTCACCTGGATAGTAGGGTTACTTAGAAATAAAATCCTGAATAGTATGGCTGTGAGAAGGAACCTGGATAGTAGGGTTGCTTCGGGATAAAAAGCCTAGATAGTAGGGCTATGAGAAGGAACCTGGATAGTAGGGTTACTTCGAAACGAAAGCCTAGATAGTAGGGCTGTGAGAAGGAACCTGGATAGTAGGGCTGTAAGAAGGAACCTGGATAGTAGTGTTGCTTCGGGATAAAAATCCTGGATATTAGGGATGTGAGAAGGAACCTGAGTCATAGGGTTACTTCAAAATGAAAGCCTGGATAGTAGGGATGTGAGAAGGAACCTGGATAGTAGGGTTGCTTCGGGATAAAAGCCTGGATAGTAGGGCTATGAGAAGGAACCTGGTTCGTAGGGTTACTTCGAAATAAAAGCCTGGATAGTAGGGCTGTGAGAAGGAACCTGGGTCGTAGGGCTACTTAGAAATGAAAGCCTGGATAGTAGGGCTATGAGGAGGAACCTGGATATTAGGGTTACTTCGAAACGATAGTGTAGATTAGTTGACCCATTTGGTTTTGGGAACTGAGTTTCCATTAGCCGTCTGCAGACGTGATCTGTATAACTGCTAGATTTGTTGAAGCTAATCATTTTTTTCCTGAAAAGATATCAGGGTTAGTTATATGCGATGCATGAAATGCAGGGTGAGATGATGTTCTCAAAATAAATGAGATTATGCTGTATATGATATGTATGCGTATGTCATGATTTATGTCCATGAAATGTTATCGGGGTATGCCCCGGTCTGAGAAAATAAATTCCTGACTGTTGTTGGAGATTTATGAATATCCTGTCTTGAGAATAGATCTACGGAGAACAAACTTAGGAAGTGAATTTTAGTAGCTGAAGTGCTGAACTCTGTCGGGGATTGAGCCTCTGTATCTAGAGAAATAAACTCTTCTCCGGGGATGACATTTACTGACTCGCCCGTGATTATGGAATTCGGCTGGGGTATATAGTTGTCAGGTTTCAGGATGATCTTGGCTGGGGAGGTTACGTCCTGTTTCGAGAAAGCTGACATCAATTTTTTTGAATACTTTTACTCTGTGAGGAGTGTATGTACCTGTGATTGTGTTCCAAAGCTGACTCTATCCCGATGCCTGTTGGGCGGAGTAACCGTCGGGTTTGGCACTTCTTGTCTTTTCTCCTGTTTCTGGAATTACGAGCAATTGTCTTTTGTTTCTTATGTAAATGTTTATGAGCAGCAATCATTTTCAAATGCATATATCAAAAATAAGTCATTGGACATTCTTGCAAAACAAAACAGAAAAAGGAAAACAGATCAAAGCTTCTTGTGAAAATGATTTGTATTGATTTTTGAAGTTGGCCTGTAATAGGCGTTTTTGTACAAGGAGGCTGATGCTCTAGTAAGAGAATGCCGCCGAAAGATAGAAATTATAAAATTTGTGTAAAAGAAAAAAAAACAGCTATGTGAAACAACCCCATTGAGTTCCAATTCTGCTATTGCCTTTATATCTTCAAGCGTCTCATCACTTTTCTTCTTGGCCGAAAGTTGATCAGATTGATTGGTGTCGTCCGAGCTTGATAGTCGATACTGAAGTCTGGTCGCAAGATGATCCAATGAGACATAGTGGTACGCTTTATATCCCTAACTTTTTCCTGGACCGCCCTTTCGGGTTTTCAGTCCACCAGAATACCCTTTTTTTCCCAAGCCTCCCTTTCGGGTTTTCGACTTGCCGGGCGTACAAATTTTTTCATTTTCATCCCTTACTTTTGCCCGAACCCTTTTGGTTCGTCGGGAAGCCCTTATTGTTTCCTAGGCCAGTCAACCCAGCGGGTCCTTTAATCAGGCGTAGTATCTTTTCACTATGTCTGCATTGATAGGGTGGGGAAGGTCATCACCGTCCATGGTGGTTAGAATCATAGCTCCACCCGAGAAAATGGTTTTAACCACAAATGGTCCCTCGTACGTGGGGTTCCATTTGGCCCTGGGATCACCTTGCAGAAGTATGATGCTTTTGGTCACTAGATCCCCGACTTGATATTCTTGACGTCTAACTTTCTTGTTAAAAACCTTGATCATTCACTTTTGATATGTCTGACCATGGTAGATAGCAGTAAGTCTCTTTTCATCGATTAGATTTAACTGATCGAGTCGGGTTCAGCTCTAGTCCTCTTCGTTCAACCCTGCATCCTTCATAATCCTGAGAGAAGGTATCTGGACTTCGATGGGTAGGACTGCCTCATGCCATATACAAGAGAATAGGGTGTTGTCCCTGTCGACGTTCGTATTGAGGTACGGTACCCATGAAGATCAAATGGTAACATCTCATGCCATTCTTTGTATGTTATCGTCATCTTCTGTACAATCTTCTTGATGTTCTTGTTAGCTGCTTTAACAACGCCATTCATCTTCGTCCGATAGGGAGAAGAATTATGATGTTGTATCTTGAATTGTTTACAGAGCTCGCTGATCATCGTGTTGTTGAGATTCGTACCATTGTTAGTAATAATTATCTCTAGCAGACCATATCGACAGAACCGATAATTTCGGATAAACCGCGCCATGACGTTCTTGGTTACTGTAGCAAAAAAGGCTGCCTCCACCCACTTCGTGAAGTAATCAATGGCTACTAGGATGAAGCGATGTCCATTGGAAGCGGTGGGCCTGATTTCTCCGATCATGTCGATGCCCCACATGGCAAAGGGCCACGGAGCTGTCAAGACGTTTAAGGGGACCGGAGGCACATGCACCTTATCAGCATAGATTTGGCATTTATGACAAGTTTGAGAGTGCTGATAACAATCGGCTTCCATAATGGACGAATAGTATCCTGCCCGTAGGATCTTCTTAGCCATGGTGTGTCCACTAGAATGGGTTCCGAAGGTGCCTTCATGTAGATCTGTCACGATCCTCTCTACTTCACTTTTGTCTACACACCGTAGTAGGGTGGAGTCATGGTTGCATTTATAGAGGATTCCATTACTGAGGAAAAACTTTGCATCGAACCTTCTTAGAAACTTCTTATCATTGACAGATGCCCCTTCGGGATACTCTTGAGCCTCAAGATACCTTTTGACTTCGTGAAACCAGGGTTTGCCTGCCACTTCTTCGGTATCGATTTCACAACAGTGTGCTGGTTCATTAAACCTCTCAATGGTGATTTGGGGAGCTTCATTGTCCCACTTGACCTTGAACATTGACGACATATTATCTAGCGCGTCCGCTAACTGGTTCTCCTCTCGTGGGAAATGTTCAAAGGTTACCTCCTCAAAGTGTGGGAGCAATGTCAGTACATACTCTTTGTAAGGGACAAGGTTCGGGTGCTTCGTATCCCACTCGCCTTTGATTTGACTTATCACCAGAGCGAAATCCCCGAATACACTTAGGAACTTGATCCTTAGGTCAATAGCAGCTCAAAGACCCATGATACAAGCTTCATACTCCTCCATGTTGTTGGTGCAGTTGAAACATAATCGGGCAGTGAACGGAATATTACAGCCCTCAGGAGATATAATTACAGCAATGATGACATTGCCCAGTGCGTTTGAGGCTCCATCAAAATACATAAACCATCGGGATCCTTCCTCAGGTCCTTCATCCGGTCCAAGTTCTTCGTAGTCAGCTATCAACATGATATTCTCATCCGGGAACTCGAAATTCATGGACTGGTAGTCATCCACGGCCTGATGATCCAAATGATCAGCCAATACACTCCCCTTTATTGCTTTATGGGTTGTATATTGTATGTCGTACTCAGTTAAGATCATCTTCCATCTTGTTATCCTTCCGGAGAGAGCGGGCTTCTCAAAAATGTACTTGATCAGATCCATCTTCTATATCAACAAGGTAGTGTGAGTCAGCATATACTGTCTTAGTCGACGAGCAGCCCATGCCAAAGCGTAACAAGTTTCCTTGAGCAATGAGTATCGTGTCTCACAGTCGGTAAACTTTTTGCTAAGGTAGTATATTGTGTGCTCTTTTTGACCAGACTCGTCATGCTGCCCCATCACATACCCCATTGAATTGTCTAGCACTGTCAAGTATAATATCAAAGGTCTTCCTTCAACTAGAGGCATCCGAATTGGTGGTTCTTGAAGGTATTCCTTGATTCTTTCGAAAGCGGTATGGCATTCATCATTCCACTTTACCACTTGATATTCCTTCAAAAGCTTGAAGATGGGCTCACAAGTAGCAGTCAGATGCGAAATGAACTTGGCGATATAATTCAAGCCTCCCAAGAAACCTCTAACTTCCTTCTCCGTATGGGGAGTCGGTATTTCTTGTATAGCCTTTACCTTTGCAGGATCTACTTGGATGCCTTTGTCGCTGACAATGAAACCCAGAAGTTTACCAGACCTTACCCCGAAGGTGCACTTGTTCGGATTCAACCTCAGCTTATATATCTTCAACCTGTTGAACAACTTTTGTAGATGATCAAGGTGCTCTTCCTCAGTTTGAGACCTGTCTATCATGTCATCAACATAGACTTCGATCTCGTGGTGAATCATATCATGGAACAAAGAGACCATGGCACGCTGATAAGTTGCCCCCGCATTCTTCATCCCAAAAGGCATCACCTTGTAGCAATAGGTGCCCCGCTGTGTAACGAAGGTTGTCTTCTCCATGTCTTCAGGAGCCATCTTGATCTGGTTGTAGCCAGATAAACCATCCATGAAGGAAAATATTTTGTGTTGCACGGTGTTGTCGAGCAAAACATTAATGTGAGGAAGAGGGAAGTCATCCTTGGGGCTTGCCCTGTTCAGATCTCTATAATCCACACACATTCATACCTTACCGTCCATCTTAGGTACCGGAACGACATTAACAACCCACTGTGGATACGAAGTGACAGCTAAGAATCCTTCGTCGAACTGTTTCATGACCTCTGCCTTGATATTTTCTGACATTTCGGGGCGCATACGGAGGACCTTCTATTTAACTGGAGGACAGTCTTCTTTAGTCGGCAGGCGATGTACCACAATATCAGTGTCCAAACCAGGCATGTCTTCATAGGACCAGGTGAAGATCTTAACATAGTCGTGCAACACTTGTGTCAACCTCTGTTTGACGCTAAACTCCAGATTTGCACCTATTTTAACCTCTTTTCTGTCTTCCTCTGTACCCAAGTTCACTATCTCAACCGGCTCTTCATGAGGCTATATGGCCCTTTCTTCCTACTGTAATAGTTCAGTAAGTTCTCCAGGCACCTCACAATCATCCTCACCTTCGTCTTCGGCTTGGTTGATTGGATTTTCGAAGTCATAACTGGAAATAGAAAAGCTATTATCAATGGGATCCAGAGTGGATATGGATCTGCAGTATGATACGTGAGTGTGTGTAAGAGAATAGCTGTTTTGATAAAGTGAAAACAGAAAAGAAATAACAGAGAGTGCAAAATTTGTATGTAAGAAACGTCCAATGCTTTATTAATGATATATGAAATGACAAATAATAGCCCTCACAAGCAAAGCCAATGTGCCTCAGGCAAGGCAGAAGGCCGTAAAGTTTTAAATTCTTTATTACAAATCTCAAAACAAGTAAGACAATTACTACGAAATAAAAGAAACTGGTATAAAGTGCCTAGCCATCCAGTTTCTCAGTCCACTACTGGTAGTTGGGTAGATCCAACTGTTGATGTTTGAGTATTCCTCGCTATCTTCAATGGCATTAACCCCACGATTACTGATGCGTAGGGGAGGTCCTCTAGCCCGAGTGCATCGAACAGCCTTTTGAGCCCCTGTAGTAAAGCCCAAACCAAATTTGTCAGTTTTGTGAGTGAAATCAGGAGCTGACCCCAATTGGTACACCCGCCTTCTTTAACCACGTCCCTGGCGTCCTTGAGAGAAGCCATCTTCAGAGGAGGTTTGCTGCTGGTAGTAGTTTCAGTCGATGCCAAGATGTGAGGGACCTCTTCAAAGTTCTGACAAGGAGTCTCTATGAATTCCCCGTCCATATCTACGTAGCGGAAGGAATTGAGGTGGATCACCATATACTCCTCTTCACCCCGCACAGTGACAATCTTCCCTTTTACCGGATACTTTAGCATTTGGTGTAGTATGGAAGTAACTTCCCCAGCCTCATGGATCCAAGGACGACCTAACAAACAAGAATACGACGACCTGATGTCCATCAAATAGAAGGTGGACCCAAAAGTCTGAGAACCCACTTTGACAGGGATGTCCACCTCCCCGTGCACCATTCTCTTTGATCCATCAAAAGCCCTTACCATAATGTTAGTAGGATTTAAAGTCAAACCCTCGCAATTGAACCGATCCAATGCCTTCTTCGGCAGAACATTCAGCGAAGACCCAATATCTACCAACACATGAGCCATAGTGGTGCCCATGCATTCAATCGAGACATGCAAAGCATCATTATGCTTCCTTCCCTTTGGTGTCAAATCTGCATCTGAAAAGCCCAACCCGTTGTCAGGAGTCAGGCTGGCCATGTAATCTTTAAATTGATCAGCTGAAGTCTCTTGTGGCACATGCACATTTTTGAGGAATGCAATCAAAGCCTCCGCATGGGCCTCGGAGCACAACAACAGGGATAACATGGATATCTTCGAGGGGCTCTGCCCCAGCTGCTCGACCATATTGTCGTCGCCCTTCTTAATTATTTTTAATATTTCCTCTATTTCTTGCTTAGAGGCTTCCACAAAAATTTTTCTAGGTGCCTCCATCCGGGAAGACTCACCTATAACTTCTTTGCCGCGGGTATAAGATGATTCACCGAGAGGGGTAATAATTGGATTAAGAACGGGAGAAGTAGTTAATGTACTAGCAGGAACAACAGATGGAATGACAATAGTCCTGTTGACAGTCTTAGGTGAAATCTCGGGAGAAAAGACCCTTCCACTTCAGGTAACCTTGCTGATTCCGACAATATTATCAGTATCAAGATCAACCTCTTCATATTTCAAATCTTGTTTGATGCCATGATAGTACACATAGGCACCATAATGCTAGGGGACAACTTTGTCCGAGACATATGGGACAGGACTAGGAACAGTGATTATCAGCGGAGTGATTCTTAGAGCAGATGTAATGCTAACAGGTCTTCTTGAGGAGACCTTAGAAGGATTGGTGGAAATGATTATAATGGCAATGTCTTCAATTGGAACAACGGGAACCAAAGTTTTCTCAAAAAAAATTTATTTGATGTCCATCAGGCGTTGAACACCTGTCTTCAGCAAATGGCAACCAGAAGGAAGAAATGAACACATGTGGAAACCTTCACCACAACCTGGAAATAAACCGGCCAACAACAAATTCTTCTTCACAGTCATGAGAGGAGTAGAAACTTCATCCACCAAGGTCACAAACAAGTCGGTATCAATAGCATTAACTCCACGACTGTGCTTAGGCATAGGAGAAGTTATGACATTGGGTTTCTCTGGAGAGTCGAACTCAATTTACTTGGCTTCAATCAGATCTTGTACCTTATTTCTTAGAGCCCAACAGTCATTGGTATCATGGCCAGGACTCTCAAAATGATAGGCACACTGAGCATTTAGATTATATCGGGGAGATGTGGTATTTGGATTTTTGGGATCCTCTTTCAAGGTTGCCAAGTTGGATCTCAGCAAATGAGGTAGAACTTCAGCCAATGTCATATTGATTCGGGTAAACTTCCGTTGTGGTCTTTCCGCCCTTTGTTGATTGTTGCATTGTGGAGCAACTGCAGGCCTAGGTATCATTAAGATGCTTACTATCTGACGATGTTCAACCCTATTTTGGCCCCTCGGGATGTAGATGGAACTGGCTTCCTTCTTACCAGCGAAAGGCTTCTTTACCGAACAAGAAAAGGTATCCTTTTGTATTTTTCCGCTCCGAATCCCAGCTTCTACTCTCTCTCCAGTCAGAATCAACTCGGTGAAACCTGCTGACGAGCTGTCGATCAAATGATTGAAGAATGGACCAGATAGCATCCCCAAAAACATATCAACCAACTTCCTATCAGACAACGACGGTTGAACTCTTCCAGCCAAGTCTCTCCATTTCCGCGCATAGTCTTTAAAGGCTTCACTTGCACCCATGGACATACTCTGGAGTTGAGTACAAGTAGGAGCAAGGTCGGCGTTATATTGATACTGCTTATAGAAAGCAGCAACCAGATCTTCCCAATTTTGGACATTGGCTCTCTCCAGTTGATAGAACCATTCAAGTTGAGTCCCTGACAAACTATCTTGAAAGAAATGAACCCACAAATTTCTATCAGTGGTGTGGGGCTGGATTTTTCTGACAAAAGAGCGGAGATGGAGTTTTGGGCAAGACACCCCATCATACTTAGCAAAAATTGGAGCTTTAAACTTCTGCGAGATGACCACTCCCGACACCAATCCCAATTCTTCGAAATCCAACCCAAGTATCCTCTGGACTTCCATAGCACTCAAGCGATCTTCCAACTGCTTGTATTTATCCTCAACAGGAGGATACTGCTCATCATTGTGGTCGGTATCATTGTCAGAAACTTTAGGACTTGGATCCTTCTCCCTTGTTTCTTCTTCTTGATTCTCCCCTTCTTTGGATGAAGAGGTCAGATCTACTTGTTTCTTTAACCGCTCTCCATACCTTCTGCCCATATTCAGAATACCGGCAACCTTCTTATTTTTCTTTTTCTCTTTCAGGATGAGGGCTTTCAGATCCTCCTGCCCTTTTGCCATACTTATGAACATTTGTTGAAACTGGGCGTTTTGTGCCTGAAGGGCCTTGATGCTTTGTTCGGAAGACATTTTTGCTGAAATAAACAGCGAAGATGATAAACCTGTAATGGTACCTGTACATGCAATGCTATGAATGGGATGCGCATGCAAGGATTTCAAAGACTTTGGGAAATTTAAATTTGTGAACCAAAATAAAACAAAGATTTTATTAGCTGAATTCAAAGTTCAAATGCCTTTTAGGCATTACAATTAAAAAAAATCCAAATCTAGAAAAGAAATCAAAATTCCCATGGATGCTTCCTCTTCGTGCCGAGATAAACATTGAGTCCCTTTTCCTCATGGAGCTGCTTTATGAGTTCCAAAACCTTTCTCTCCTGAGCATAGAACTGATCCCTGTAAGTTTGCTGCTCCTTCTTCTATTAAATCCAAGACCTCTGTAATTCTCCGAGATCAGTGGGCATATAAGGATAAAGAACCGTGCAAGGAATACCCCCTTCAGTAGTGGGCTCCATAATCACTGGTAGAACGGACATATAGGGAATCATAAGTTTCTGGGTGCGAGCTCATACCCATTGGAGGTAAGGTTCCATAGGAATGGAAGCCTTTGGCCCCAAGCCCTGGCGCCAGATCAGTTTACCATTCCCTAAGCTCGTATGAATCTCCGGCGATACTCGTGAACATAATCCTCATAGTTGAATACAATGCCCTCGATGAGTAACTCATGGGGACTCTCTCTTTGAACGTAACCAAATTTCCTCAGAGCTAAACAAGGATTGTAGGTTATACCCCCTCTGATGCCAAGTAATGGGACAATAGGGTACTCCCCACAACGGTCAATAATAGCAGTGTTTTCCATAGCTCGGGAACACCAGAGAATATCCATGTGAGTGAGTGACATTATCCTTTGTGACCAACCCAAACCTTCTTCATTCTTCAGTATGGACTTAGGAAGGTGAGAAATAAACCACCTCGACAACAATGGCATGCAACACATAAGAACCCCTCTTCTCTTCATGGTACGAGTATGGAGAGTGTACAAAATATCTCCGAGCAAGGTAGGCACAGAGTTGCGAGAGAGGAAGATCTTGATAGCATTCACATCTATGAATGAGTCTGGATTAGGGAATAGGACTAACCCATAGATTAGAAGATCCAAGACCTCCTCAAAAGCCTGAAAATCCATATCATCCCAAAACAGCTGGGCCTTGTCTATTAGAAACTTGGCTAGAAAACCCTTGACTCCGATTCTTGTTTCCCAATTAGATACCACGTCGGCCCGTTTCAGATGCAAAGCTGAGGCAATGACTTCTGGTTTAGGAACTTCTTCCAGACCTGTGAAGGGCAACTGTTCAAGAATGGGTATATCTAACAACTAATAGAATTCTTCCATGGTAGGCACTAACTGATAGTCTAGAAAGGTGAAGCAGTGGTGCTTGGGATCAAAGAACTGAAAGAGCACATTCATCATCTTTTCATCAAAGTTTGAAGTAAGCAGGTTGAGAAGTTGACCATGTCACTTAGTGAACGCAGAAGTTTCAGAGACCTTCGATACTAACTCTTTGAGTTGGGAAGGTATCTTCACAAAGCTGATTCGGATAGTGTTTCTACGAACGGAAGCTATGATCTTCAAAACAGAACAAAGATAAATTCCCTTGGTATTTGAAATGGTTAGTGAAATAAGAATGGATGCTATTTTATGATGCATGATGTCATGATAAACCACATGTATAGCAAACACAGAAAAATCACACCAAGCCCTTAGGTTTAAGGTCTGCATGAGGTTAAAGGTTATACCCTCTTGAAGTTTAGTTGGTTTTAAACCTGTCTTAAAAAGTAACCGGGTTCTAAGGGATCTCAATATCACTGACCATCCTTTATCGGGCATTGTCTCAGCTCAAGCAATCTTTTCTTGCGGCCGAAATATCCCGAAAGTCTGATCTCAATGAGTGTAGCATCGAGTATCAACCAATCCTCAGCTCTATACCGAGGCCGGCTATCTCACTACTTTCTAATGGCCAAGTTTGTTCAACTAAGGTTCTAAGGTCTATTAGTGCTTCACGACACCACGCGGTGGCCTTGTATTCTCCTCGTTTACCCACGAAGGATACCAGTACCAACCAAAGTGCCACACCAACACAGCCATCACTTAAACCATATCGGTCTATGCCGTACAGTCTCCACGATATATTACTTTTTACCTAATAAATGCCCCCAGATCCGGGTGTATGATCTATAGTAACCCAAGCAAAACCCTTTAAGAATAAAGCAGACAAAACAAACAAGAAAGAAATTTTTTTAGAAATTACCTAGATCCTAAGGTATACCCCACTTATTCTATCCCCAGCAGAGTCGCTAGTTCTGTGATATGGTGGCATAACCGACTGTTTTTACTGGTTTGCATTTTGCATTTTGCAAAATGTCGCAGTAAGCAAGGGTCGCCACCGACTTTTATTTTATCCAATCAGGAAAAGGAAAAAGAACAGAAAAAACCTTTTTCAATAATATTTCTGAGTACGGGGGGTAGATTATAGAAAGGGAAGATGTTAGCACCATTTCTATCCATGGTTTTCCATGGGCTCTTAGGTACTTGCTCATTTTAAAATTTCTTGTGTGTGTGCTTGTTTTGAAAAGAGTTTACTTCGTGATAACCCTTATATCAGTCCTCAAGTATGTGACAAAGTTATTTGGAAAATTGTTTTGAAAAGTGTTGGCGTGAAAAGCTAATTTGTTTGAGCAAGTACTTAAGATTTTTTCTACCTACTCGAAAAAGACTGTTTGTTTTCCTTTAGACATCACTATCCCATTATTAAGGAATAGGTAGCACCGTCGTTGGAGTTTTTTAGGGACGTTCGAAGGGACATATACAGTCATAAAAGCAATGTTAGGAGGTGTTAGAATTCATCCGAAAGCCTTAAAGATCTATTTCTGAGGCAAGATCTGAATGGGTCATTTGAGATCTTTGGGGCTAGAGGACGACCACTAACAAACCCTATACTTCATGACCAGTTAACTGAAGGCAACCGAAGTGGAATAAACCCTAGGAGTGAGCATGTGCGAGTGAATTTTTTCAGTTAATTTGTCTTTTCACATTTAGGTTATGTACTATTTTAATTTCCAAATCGTCTTGCCATACAATCCTATTATCATACATCTAATAGTTTATAATTGCGGAAATTAAAGTGCGGGAATAGAAATCCTAAGTATTACATGGCTTTTGCAGATACAGAATTTTGACTGAAATTAAAATGCGAAATTAAAACCTAATTAAAGCTATTACAACCTGAGAGCAATTACAAAAATAATTTAAAAAAGTAATTAAAACGCGCGACAAATTAAATGCGAGGACGATTAGAAAACCTAAAATCTATTTGAGGAAAAAATATTTAAGTTATTTTTGAAGAAAAACTTAATTATTTACAAAAATCAAACCCTAATTTCTAATTGATTTTAATTATAAAAAGGAGTTAAACTAACCTAATTTTTAATTAAATTAATTAATTAAAGAAAATAAATACTCTTATGAAAATAATACTTTTTGGTGTTTGTTGATTTTTTTGGTTTTTTGTAGTTAATTAAAAAAATAATTAATTTGTGAAAACAAATAATTAAACAAATAAAAATAAATAAAGGAAATAACAAAAATTAAATTGGGCCTGTATAGCAATTGGAGGGGGTGTGTTGCAGAAAATATCCAGGCCCACCAAGCTGAAGCCCAGTCAGCGCGTGATCCAGTGAGGGGGCTTCCTGATGGTACACCATGGTCCCTGGCAGGTGGAGGCGTTGGATCTGGCTGATCATGCATGTGATGAGATCCTGTGGTTGGATGATATAGGTGCATGATGAGCCCTTGAGTGGGAGGCGCATGGGATCTGTTAAAGGAAAATAAAATAAGAAACTTGCTGGGACCTGGGATTGAACCCAGGTCCTCTACCCTTTCCAACATACACGCTTGCCAGCTGCGCTACCTGTTTTTCTTGTCAATATAATATCAACAATATATAATATATAAAATATGGCAACTGAATCACAAATGCGCGCAGAATTCAAAATGTCCAATGGCATGGTGACAAATCATTGTCTCTTTCGATGAGACCGTTGTCTTAGGGGTAGGACTTATACCCACAAACAGACTCCATAGCTAAAAACCTGTAACCTTCAAAAATCAACATAACGCATGATAAATAAATTCCAATTACATGGATCAAACCATCTTAATGCCACGAGCATCTTAGTACCCTTTTCTGTGGCCAATTTACCTGTATGAAAAAAAACCTAAAACGACCAAGTAAACCCTAACAATGGCAAACATCAATATGTGCATCAAAAATCCAATTAAACAATCCAGACATGTTAGAAATACATCAATGATCACAAATATATCATTAAATCATGCTAATGATGCGAGAATGATTATAATCGATTTGAAAAAAGTAGGCAAACCGTATGAGATGTAGCAAGCGTTTCTGAGTGTGAAAGGACCTGCAATCGATTGGGTTATCTTCTAAGAAGGTCCAGGAATCATTTGGGAACGTTGGAAGGCCTTGAATTATCCTCTAGGGTAGAGATCAAATCACCACTTCTTGCCAAAATTTTGAGTTTGCTCTAGGGTTCTTCACGACTGCAACCTCTTGTTTTTGTGCCTGGCTTTGTTCATTATATATCCTTGAACAAATTAGGGTTATAAAAACCACTAGTATCTTTGCAATTTTTGAAGATTTGATTTGGTTTTCATGTGGTATGATATCCTTCCAAATTTGGCCTAATCATACCATTCTTGTGCCAATTATCTTTGATTCGATTTGATTATACTATGTCAGCATAATGAGCTTGTGATTCTGTCCAAAAATCCAATCAAAACAAATCTTTGCTATTATTTACCATTTATTTGATTTAATTCAATTTTTAATTAATAAAAAATCAAAATAATATAAATAATGAAGAAAATAACATGTGAGTGAATATTTGGGTCGTGGACCATGTTATGAGTGAGGTGCAAGCATAAAAAGTTTGACCTATTTGGCAAAAAATGCAATTTTGAGCACATTTGACTTTTGGCAAATTTAAAAGAATGGTCAACTTTGACAAGGCATATCTCTTCCAATTTTAACCCTAGAGAGTTGTTCTTGGACTTTTTAGAAAGCTTAGGATGTCCCCTAAACAACCCTTTTAGTCTCATCACAATTGGGTCTTCCATGTTCATGTAAGAGGCTTTGGCCCAAAAAGTGTTTTTGTTGACTTTTCAAAAGGACCTATAATGTGGAAATTCATATAATTTTGTGAGTGCATATTTTGAACTTCAGGGCTGATGAAGAATTGTAGGGAATTGCATCTTCTTCAAAATAAGCCTTGGATGGAAAATTTCTGATAAAGTGTGAAGAAGTTATGCTTGGTCAAAGTTTGGTTGACTTTTCCTAAGAAACCCTAATTTAGCAACTTTTGGGTTTTGAGGAATTTGGGGCATTCCTTGAGGAATCATGGTCAACCCTTGATCAAATGATGGATATAACTTCAAAATGTTGATGTTGACCAAAAATCTTGAAGTTTGACAGTATGTGGGCCACAGTTGACTTTTGACATAGTATAGTCGATTCTCAAGCATCTGAGCAGTTGACTGAGCAAACTTCTTGTGCAAGGCTTGAAATTTGATATGACGGGTCTTGATAACATATTAGTACCATGGATGGAATATGAAGTCTTCGGATTTTAACCATCTTGATGAAAATGGAAACCCTAATTTAAAATACATTTCCTTAGGTGAGAGTTTGTCTGGTCAACTCTTGGGCAACCTTGAGCAAATTGAGGACCTCTAGGGGTATGTTTTGAGTAAAATGAGAGAGCAAATTTTTGGGTACAACACTAAGATACCTTGCAACATTGCTAATCATGGTTATATAATGACCCACGTACGTCCCATTTACATTCAAAGATAGGGTTACTTACCAAATCAATGGTAAGATAACAATGTCAAAGGAAGGAGGAAATGAACATGAAAGACTTTTGAGTAGGTAGATTGTTCCTAGTTACTTGCTCAATTTCAAAATAAAAACATCCTTTCTATTTTCAAAACAAATAGCAACACTTTCAAAAACACCTTTCAAACTTGAAAACATTTTCAAAAGATCAACACTTTGTATATATTCTTACGAACGAGAATCATTACAAAGTTTGCCTAAACGATGGCGCATTTTCAAAAATACTTTCAAAAACCACACAAAGCACAATTTTAAACAAAAGCAAGTGATCTAGAAAGTAACTAAGAGCCCATGGAAAACCATGGATGACAAGGGTGCTAATACCTTCCCTTTTCATAATCTACCCCCCGAACTCAAAAAATAATCTCAAAGGTCTTTCCTGTGCTTTTTCACCTTTTCCTTTTGGATAAAAGAAAATTCGGTGGCGACTCTTGCTAACCGCAACATTTGCATTAAAACTCAAAATAACCAAGTCAGTTCTCCCACCGTATCACACCGAGGTAGATAAAAAGGAAGTCAATATTGGCACTAACCTGGAAGACAATGTCAAGAGTAGATTGGTTCAGATGTTGCACGACTATGTTGAGGTATTTGCTTGGTCATATAAAGATATGTTGGGACTTGATACTAACATTATGGTTCACTGTTTGCCAATGAAGGAAGGTTATGCTCCAATCAAACAAAAGGTTCGTCGCATGAGGCCAAATATGTCTGAGAAAATCAAGGCTGAGTTAATGAAACAATTCAATGCAGGTTTTCTAGTAGGGACATTATATCCCCAATGGGTTGCAAATGTGGTCCCAGTGCCAAAGAAAGATGGAAAGGTCCGTATGTTTGTATACTACAGGGATTTGAATAGGGAAAGCCCCAAAGATGACTTTCCTCTACCACATATTGATGTCTTGGTTGACAAAACTGCTCAACACAAGGTTTTCTCATTCATGGATGGCTTCTCCGGTTATAACCAAATTAAAATGGCACCTGAAGACATGGAGAAAACCACTTTTGTCACATAGTGGGGTACCTTCTGTTATAAGGTCATGCCTTTCAGTTTGATGACATGATTGCAAGATCACAAAATGAGGAATAACACCTTGATCACTTGCTCAAGATATTTGAAAGGTTGAAGAAATACAAGTTGAGGCTGAATCCCAACAAGTGCACCTTCGGGGTGAGGTCTGGAAAACTCCTAGGATTTGTCGTCAATGGGAAAGGTATTGAAGTCGATCCTACAAAAGTCAAATCCATACAAGAGATGCCACTCCCTATACTGAGAAGGAAGTCAGGGGTTTCTTAGGTCGACTCAACTATATTACCCAATTCATCTCTCATTTAACAGCTACTTGTGAGCCAATCTTCAAACTGTTAAAGAAAGATCAAGTAGTCAGATGGAATGAAGAATGCCAAATAGCTTTTGACAAGATCAAGGAGTACTTGAAAGAACCTCAAATCCTAATGCCTCCAGTTGAAGGAAGACCCCTGATCATGTACTTGATTGTGTTAGATAATTCAATAGAGTGTGTGTTGGGCCAACATGACAAGCCTGGTCGAAAAGAGCATGCAATACACTACCTTAGAAAAAAGTTTACCGACTGTGAAAAGAGATTGGTTATTGTCTATTATGGTCAAATGTATCAAAAGCGTATGATCAAGTTATTCAACAAGAAGATGAAGCCTCAAGTATATCAGACTGGCGACTTGGTAATAAAGCGCATCATTCTACCACAAGGCAACCCTAGGGGCAAATGGACTCCCACTTAGGAAGGGCCATTTGTTGTCAATAAAGTATTCTCTGGAGGTGTTATGATGTTACCCACTATGGACAGAGAAGATTTCCCGCATCTTATGAACGCGAACATAGTCAAAAAATACTACGCATAAAGAATGACCCTCTAGGTTGACATACCTAGGCAAAAATAAGGGCATTTCGGTAAACCATAAATGTTTGGGCAAAAATTAGGGATACATACAAAATATTGTACACCCGGAAAGCCGAAAACATGAAAGGGCGGCTTGGGAAAAAAAGGGTATCCTGGTGGACTGAAAACCCGAAAGGACGATCCAGGAAAAAGTTAAGGATTAAAAGCATACGACTATGTCCAGTTGGATCACTACAGCTAGCTTTATTACCAAGGTCAAAAGTTCAAATGGTACAAGATCAATTTAATCAACTTCTTCTAACCGAAAGGGATGATATTCGAAGACATAGGGGCAATGGCAGAGTTGGAACACAATAAGATCACTTCCACATGGCTATACATTTCTGTTTTCACTTTGTATTTGATGACACACAAATATGTGATATTTCTGGCTTGATATACACCAAATATTTCTCATACTTTAGTTTGAATTAAATTATTTTATAAGTATTATGCAGGTATTTTTCTATTTTTGCAGATATGCACTGAGCCGAACACTTTTGAAGAAATGAAGAAAAAAGGGTGAAAAAAGTAGTAAAAGAGCCTAAGGAGAAGAAACCAGCCCAAAAGCCCATTACACATGTGAGCACGTGGCCCACAAGCAACCAAGCCCTGACGACCGTCAAGGGGACGTGACGAACGTCACACTCCATGAAGACCAAGTGACGATAGTCACTTGCGTGTGACGAACGTCACAACCTATCACCCCACTTTCTCCTCATCCAACGGACAGAAACACGTTCAAGGGTTAATCCAACGAGTTCCTACATTCTCTCACCCACTTAGTCAAGAGAGCAACGAACGTGACAATTAAATGGCCTATTATTTCTCAAGGAAGAAAAGTGAATTGTTCCTACATTTTTGAGAGCAACGAATCAAGCAAGCACTATAAATAGAGCCTGAGACCATAATAGAAAGGGTTCTTCTTTTTGGCGAGAAAGTTTAGAGATTTTATTAAGCAGATATTATTTTCAACAGAATATTATTTTCAGCATTATTTCTTTTCAGCATTATTTTCTTTTCCCAGTTATTTCTTTCCAGCACTATTCTTTCAGCATTATTTTCTTCTGTACGGTTAAATATATTCTCCGATCGAAGCAAAGCATACAATTTGTGCAGGAGTGCTTCTGTCTTCAGAGTTATTACCAGGTTTATGTTTACAAATTCTTATTGCTTATTAATTAATATAATTATGTTTATTTGTGTTTGTCCTTTAAATTATTCTGCGATTTGGTTTAATATTATGCAAGCTAGAAATCTTATACCGGTATGTAAAGTCAATCAACCGAGGGAACGAATAACTTAGTCAGGACTATTTTTACTACGAAACTTTCTTTTCTGGCCTAAGTTACTATTTTTCAAATCATTAAATTGTTTTGTTACGGAAGTAAAAAACAGATAGAGGTTAGGGTCAACAAAGCGGAAGTTTGAGATCTTTTAACTGGACAGTAGTAATTAGGCATTGGCTTAAAATACAGCGGAATCACTTTAAAGTTAATTAAGATTTTGTTTAGTTTCCAAAAAGTGTTTTAAACTCCTGCGGGATGGCGGAAGCATACATTAGGACTTAACTGCATAGCCTAGATCAACAAAATGACAATGTGAGACGAGGGTTTTTAAACTAGATAGGTTTTACTGAAAACTGTTTTGAAAATATAAAGACGCCCAACAGGTCGCTAGTTCCCGAGGTAAGACTGTTGCATACTGGTAATTAAGCTCATTAATTATTAAAATACAACTTTATTTAGCGATTAGTTTCCCCTACAACCCAAATCAAATATTCATTAGCTTTAGATTTACATAGTAACAATAGAAAACAGTAGATCGATTCATCAGTCTCTGTGGTTCGATATCTTTTAAAACTACTCGACAAGACTGTGCACTTGCAGTCCGAATCATTGGATACATAAGTACAAATCCCACAATCAAGTTTTTGGCGCCGTTGCCGGGGACTGATTTAAGTCGATATCGCTACTCTTTTGTTACGCAGTAGAGACTAGAGCAAAAATTTCTCTCTTTCTTCTCTATTTCTTTTCTTATCTTCTCTAATTTTGTATGCCAAACACTCGTTCGCAAGACGAGCCGTTATACATACAAATCAATGATATCGAGCGTTATCTCAGACTTAGACGCCACATTCAAGAGTACTATCTCTTGCATAACACTCAACCTCGTCAATCACTCGAACCTCCCATTTCTCCACCAACCGAAGAAATGGCTGCAAATCCTGCTCCGCGCCCACTCAAATCCTATGCCATACCCTCACAAGATGAACCACATAACAACATTGCTGCCCCTCCGATCGAGGCTAACAACTTTGAACTGAAACCCTCTTTGTTATCCACTGTGCAACAAAACCAGTTCTCTGGTGGGTCGATGGAAGACCCTAATCTTCATCTATCAATATTTCTACAGTACGCAGATACAATCAAGAACAATGGGGTCAGTCAAGAAGCAATAAGACTTCTTCTCTTCCCTTTCTCTCTAAGAGACAGAGCAAGAGCTTGGCTCCAATCTCTACCCGCAAACTCAGTCACTACATGGGACGAGCTGAAGAAAGTTTTTCTTGCGAGATATTTTCCACCAAGCAAGACAGCTATGATAAGATCTCAGATAAGCGATTTTAGACAAAAGGAGAACGAATCCCTTTTCGATGCTTAGGAAAGATACAAAGATCTGATGAGACTATGCCCACATCATGGCCTGGAAGAATGGTTGATTATCCACACCTTCTATAATGGTCTCCTCTACAATACAAGATTAACAATAGACGCTGCCGCAGGTGGTGCACTTATGGACAAATCCTACACCGCTGCCTATGCTCTAATTGAAAGTATGGCCCAAAACCACTATCAGTGGGGAAGTGAAAGAGGACACACAGAAAAAGGTACCACAGAGAAAGCACCGACAAAAGGAGGAATGTATGAGATAAGCGACCTAGACAGTGTCCATGCTAAGGTAGATGCCCTCACCCTAAAGATTTATAATTTGACCGCAATACCTCCAGCCAGCATGGCTGCTATAACTCCCAATTGCGAAATATGCGGAGTACCTGGACATCTAGTCAAAGAATGTAAGATCTTGGCAGGAACTCCAGCTGACCAAGTGAATTATGCTCAAGGAAACCCTTACTCAAACACGTACAACCCTGGATGGAAAAATCACCCAAATTTCTCATATAAAAACCCCAATGCGTTTTATGCTCCAAACCAAGCACCTGCCGTACCACCTGGATATCAAAAAACTCCTGCAAATGCTCCTAATGCACCTAGAAAATCAAACTTAGAACTGATGATGGAGAACTTCATAGCTACTCAAGCGCAAACAAATAAAGACGTCCAAAATCAAAACATACACACTAATGAGCAGATAAAACAATTAGCAAACAAAATAGATGCTTTGGCCACCCACAATAAAATGTTAGAAACCCAAATATCTCAAGTGGCTCAACAACAAGCACCTACAGCCGCACCAGCTGATACATTTCCCGGTCAACAACAACCTAACCCAAAGGGGCATGCTCATGCCATCATATTAAGGAGTGGAACCGAGTTAGATGGACCGCCTGACCAAAGACTATCAAATCAAAGTATGTATCAAAAGGCTGAAACGTCAACTGAGAAGGAGAATCAACCAGAGAAACCAGAGGTAGACGAAGAAGATAAAGGAGGAGAGGCCAAAGAAAAAGAAAAACCTTATGTGCCTCCACCGCCTTATAAACCCCAAATCCCTTTTCCTGGTAGATTAGCCAAACCCAAGAATGTAGGGCAATTTAAAAATTCGTAGAACTTCTGAAACAACTTAATATAACAATTCCTTTCACAGAAGTTATAACTCAAATGCCCTCCTATGCCAAATTCCTCAAGGAAATCTTATCTAACAAGAAAAAGCTAGAAGATAACGAAACGGTAACGCTTACAGCAGAATGTAGCGCGATTATCCAGAACAAGATGCCTCCTAAGCTGAAAGACCCCGGAAGTTTCTCTATACCATGCCATATAGGTAAGTTTGTCATAGATAAAGCCCTATGTGATCTAGGCGCTAGTATTAGCGTTATGCCTTTATCCATATGCAACAAACTGGAAATGGGTGAACTAAGACCGACAAAGATGTCAGTTCAATTAGCGAATCGCTCCGTCAAATACCCAGTAGGAATCTTAGAAAATGTTCCCGTACGAATAGGTCAATTCTACATCCCTACAGATTTCATAATCATGGATATAAGAGAAGACGAAAGCACACCTATCATCTTAGGAAGACCATTCTTAGCCACAACTGGAGCTATCATAGATGTAAAAAAGGGAAAACTAACCTTTGAAGTAGGTGAAGAGAAAGTCGAATTTATTCTAACACAATTCTTACAAGTGCCCGCCATAGATGACACATGTTATCTGGTGGACATCATGGACGAATGCGTAAGAGAAATTGAATGGGAACCAATACCTTGTTCCGAAACCATGAAGATTCCCACACCTCTTATATTCGAAGATAACGAATGGTGTCCTGAATACCGAGACGACAATATGAGTGAATGCTTAGCTCTGACACCCGATCACAAGCCTTGTCCAAAAAAACCGGCATTGGATCTTAAGCCATTACCTAAGACCCTCAGATATGAATTCCTTGACATCGAGTTAAAGCGACCTGTAATTGTCAACGCGGACTTAGGGCAACAAGAAACAGACAAATTATTACAAGTCTTAAGAAAATATCCCTCTGCCTTAGGATACAACATTACAGATCTCAAAGGAATAAGCCATTCCATATGCATGCATCGTATTATGCTGGAGAACGACTGCAAATCTTCTAGAGAACATCAACGAAGAATTAACCCAATATGGAGCACCATAGTTAAAGATGAAGTTAAAAAACTTTTGAATGCTGGAATCATATACCCCATCTCCGATAGGCAATGGGTAAGCTCAGTCCACTGTGTACCAAAGAAAGGTGGTATAACGGTAACAACAAACAAAGCAGGCGAAGTTGTAGCGGAACGAACTATAAGTGGAGCTAGAATGTGTATTGACTATAGGAAGCTAAACAAGGCCACTCAAAAGGACCATTTCCCTCTACCATTCATTAATCAAATGCTTGAATGATTAGCTAAGCACTCACATTACTGTTATCTAGACGGTTACTCCAGATTCTTTCAAATCCCTATTCACCCCGATGACCAAGAAAAACAACATTCACATGTCCTTATGGAACTTTCTCCTACCGACGAATGCCGTTTGGATTATGCAATGCTCCCGCCACGTTTCAGAGATGCATGATGGCAATCTTTGCTGATTTCATAGACAATATTATGGAGGTCTTTATGGACGACTTCTCTGTATGTGGAGAGAGTTTTGAAGATTGTCTGGTGAATTTGGAGAAAGTTTTGGAGAGAGGCGTAAAAGTTAACCTCATTCTGAATTGGGAAAAGTGCCACTTTATGGTCAAACAAGGAATTGTACTAGGACACGTTGTGTCCGAAAAGGGGATTGAAGTCGATAAATCTAAGATCGAAGTCATAGAAAACTTGCAACCCCCTAAAACAGTGAGAGAAATACGCAGTTTCTTAGGACACGCCGGTTTCTACCGACGATTCATCAAAGATTTCTCGCAAATATCAAAACCTCTAACCACCATCCTTATGAAAGACGTTGAATTTGATTTTGATGACAAATGCCTAAAAGCATTTAACCAACTAAAAACAGCTCTTGTATCCGCACCAATCATGCAACCACCCAATTGGAGACTTCCATTTGAAATCATGTGTGATGCAAGTGATTACGTCGTAGGTGCAGTCCTGGGACAACGAAAAGATAAGAAGCTTCATGCGATATATTATGCTAGTAGAACCTTGGACCCTGCACAGATGAATTATGCAACAACGGAAAAAGAACTTTTAGCCGTAGTCTTCGCACTAGACAAATTTCCCTCATACCTCGTAGGCGCAAAAATAATCATCTATACAGACCACACATCTATTAGATATCTCTTAACCAAGCAAGACTCAAAGCCGAGAGTTTTGAGATGGATTCTGCTTCTACAAGAGTTCGATTTAGAAATTAAAGACAAAAAAGGTACCGAAAACGTTGTAGCCGACCATTTATCTCGAATGGAATAGCTGACACCAGAAGAAGTACCTATTAACGATGACTTCCCGTATGAATGTCTGTTGGCTCAGATGGACTTAGGAGATGCCAGAAAAGAACCGCCTGAATCAAATCCAAATTAACTGCTCTTAGGACGACACACAAGCTGCTAACAACGATTCACGAGAAAGCCAAGACCAAATAAACAATGCTATACAAGAAGCCGTGGTCTCTATCCAAACCATACCATGGTATGCCGACATAGAAAATTACTTAGCGGCCAAAATCCTACCCCCTGATATGACTTATCAACAGAAGAAGAAATTCTTTCACGATTTGAAACATTACTTTTGGGATGAACCTTTACTATTCAAGAGGAGTGTAGACGGTATTTTCCGAAGATGCATCCTGGAAAACGTAATAGAAAGCATTATTTCTCATTTTCATGATGCCCCTTACGGAGGTCATGCAAACACATCAAAGACATGTGCCAAAATTTTGCAGTCTGGCTTCTACTGGCCAAATTTGTGGAAAGATGTGCACATAGCCATCCTAAACTGCGACCGATGCCAACGCACCGGAAATATATCCAGACGCGATGAGATGCCTCGGACTTGTATCCTACAAGTGGAAGTCTCTGATGTATGGGGAATCGACTTCATGGGACCATTTCCATCCTCATTCAGAAACAAATATATACTCGTGGCTGTAGATTACGTTTCAAAATAGATTGAAGCAATAGCTTCTCCAACAAACAATACTAGAGTCGTGATTAAACTCTTCAAAACCATTATATTCCCAAGGTTTTGTGTACCCAAACAAGTTATAAGCGACGGTGGATCCCACTTCATATCACGAATCTTTGATAAACTCCTACCAAATATGGGGTGAGGCACCGCGTCGCAACACGATACCACCCCCAAACAAGTGGACAGGTGGAAGTCTCAAATCGAGAAATAAAACAAATACTGGAAAAAACTGTTGCCACTTCAAGAAAGGATTGGTCAGCTAAGTTACCTGACGCATTATGGGCATACAAGACGGCATTCAAGACACCGATAGGTACAACACCCTTTAAACTCATATATGGAAAATCATGCCACCTGCCAGTGGAAATTGAACACAAAGCTTACTGGGCAATTAAAACTTTAAACCTAAGCTACACTGCGGCAGGAGAGAAAAGGATCCTCGACATAAATGAATTAGAAGAACTAAGATTAGATGCATATGAAAATGCAAGGATCTACAAAGAAAGGACGAAAAAATGGCATGACAAACGTATCTCAAGGAAAGAATTCAATGAAGGAGATGTAGTACTCCTATTCAACTCTCGTCTGAAACTGTTCCCTGGAAAACTCCGTTCACGATGGTTTGGACCATTCGAAGTTACCAAAGTTTTCCCCAGTTGTGCCATAGAAATCAAAGGAAAATCCATGAATCCATTCTTAGTAAATGGCCAACTCCTAAAGCATTATTACAGCATCGAAAATAAGGATTACACCGCGAGCTTAACGCTATTAGAGCTACCGCACCAATTTGAAAATTAATTCACGTCTAACAACATTGTCAAGCTAACGACATTAAACAAGCGTTGTGTGGGAGGCAACCCACAATTTTTTATTTTTTATTATTATTTATTATCTCTCAAATATCTTTATCTTTTATTTTCATTTCTACATTCTGATTTTTACTTTCCGATTTTTTCCTTTTCTTTCTTTCTCCCACAACATATTTTACTTATTTGCATTTTTCTTTTCCAAATTTTAGTACCGATTCACAGGAACCTACAATCTAAAATTCATGGATACTATCATTTTTGCCTCGGAGACTCAGCAAAGACGATATAAGATTCTGGCTCAGCGCCAGATGAGTATGACCACGTATGTGCATGATCCCACCTTGACAGCCTTAGGAATCAGGGAAAGTGTCTACTTCATGTTTAACCAGATAGGATGGGAGGGGTTCCTAGCCCATAAACACCCTACACACCAACGCCTCACCTTGTAGTTCTTGAGCTCCCTCATCTATAAACCCACACACGGCTTAGGGCGTAGTAGAGGTCAGATGTCCTTTAGATTGTTCGATTTCACCTACCAGTTTACAGTTTGCAGTCTAGCTCAGTTGCTAGGATTCCCTAGCTCTTTAGACGCCCACATGGAAACCCAGGCGGATGAGTACCTCAACTTTGAGCTTAATCACTTTTGGAGAGACATAGCGGGCCAATATCCCGAGGACCCCGACCACCTTGATGCCACCGAGATTCATAACCCTGCTATTAGGTATTTCCATCACATTTTAGCTTTCACATTTTTTGGAAAACCTATTAATCAACTCTCGGTTTCTAGGGATGAGTTGTTCATCATTTACTGTGCTTTTCAGACCAGACCAGTCATTGGCGCATCATTTATGATCGCCAACATGTCAGCTATAACTCAGTGTACCCATGGCTCCATCTGTGTCGGCGGGCTAGTCACTATGATAGCCGAGGCCCTATCCCTACGGTCATCTTTGTCGCGCCTTACACTGTACGCCAGATATTATACCATGGACATCCCTTTTTGCTTTAACATTTCTTTGATTGGTAACCTCAACCCACCTCACTTTCAGCTGCTTGTCCAACGTAACCTTGTCTATTGCTTCAAATTGCCTAGCCCCGAGCATACCAGTGTCTATACCAAGACAAATTGGCTATATCCCCTAGAGAAGACAGACGAACACGACCCTGAGAGGGAGGAGAGCGACCCATCTACACCCACAGGTTACCACGATTATACACCTTTGGATTATCCTACACTACCCCTTGTTTCTACAGCTAATGACATACCCATGCTTGATCATGCACATAAGATCAAGACTCTGCAGACAGATGTTACCACACTCCGAGGAGAGCTCAACACTGTTAAAGAAAATGTCAGCACACTTCGGCGTGACTTCTTTCATTTCATGGACGTCGTCACGGAGCAGTTTGACCACATTTATCAACATCTGCACGCTTCTGCACCACCTCTTGGAGGCCCTCGTGCTTGATAGTTTTTCTGTACCGCCCCAGTGAGGACATTGTTTGTTCTTAGTATGGGGGGGGGGGGTTCATTGTTTTTCATTATTATTATTCTCAAACTCATTATGGTTTTAATTATTTTCGAATAATATGTTACTTTTCGGTCCTAAAATTTTATTCATATCCATTTTATTTATTTTTATTTACAAAGTATGCATTCATTTTTTGCAATTTCCGTTATTATTTTCATTTGTTCTTAATTTCTATTATTATTATTATCATGTATTTTTTTATTTTATTTTTGTTACCATCTTTATTTGCATCTTATTTACCATATCATTTTTCCAACTATACAATATGCTACTAATCCCTTGCAATACACTTCTCAAAATTGAAATTAATTAATTAATTTAGTGGAGCACGCATTCGAAGAAGTCAAAGAGACCAACATCACCTCACCCTGACGAACGTCAGTATGCATGTGACGAACGTCAGGGAGTGTCTTTGACTCTGACGAGCGTCAGGAAGTGTGTGACGGGCGGCAGACATTGTACCCCATGCTTTTCAGTTCCGTGACCGTTGATAGCATTGATGCACGAAAAATTTGTATTAAAATTCCACCACCCCATTTACTCCACTTACCCATAACCTCCCAAATTTCAAAATTCTCCCATAAACACCATTAAATTTCTTACTCCACAAAACCATCTATATAAACCCTCCCCTTCCATCCTTAGTTTCATCGCTACCACTCCCTTTCCATCTCTCTACCACATATACATTTTTTTCTATCAAGTTCAACACTCATGGCCAACCAACCCGAACCCGACATGCGACATCTCGTGCTCCGACAAGGAGAAGCCGGTCAGATTCAAAAATAGAGGTACATAAAATTCCATCACCGAGGGCTAACATCCACACGGTTCGTCGATAACACTTGCTTGCAAGAATTAGGCTTGCAACCTCATATGGAAGGCTTGCTGAATAAAGCTGGCCTAAGCTTTATTAGCACGATGAACACACCAACTTACGAAGATCTCACGTTGGAACTCTTGAGTTCCTACGCATATCACACTCGATAAGATGCAGACGCACACCTAACGGGAGCCGCTCATTTTCGGATGTTCAACCGAGAGTACCAACTCAACCATGAAATTTTGAGCGATATATTTCATTTTCCCCGAGGGAATAATGTGCAATACCGCATACCCCCAAAATTGGATTGGAATGGAAGTGCATACGCACTATGGGAGAGAATAACCGACGAACCAAATGTCACACCCGAAGCACGGTACGCCTCTCACATCCACAACCCGAACATCCGCTTCTTACACCGTGTTATGGCAAACACAATATTCGGAAGGGCAAACAACAACAAGGTAAACACTAAAGAATTATATGCTCTCCACTGTACCTTTTCGCAAAACATCCGTCTTAATCCCGTCACTTTAATGATGGCCCATATTCAAAACCTCGTTGCAAGAGAAGGGACCACACCTTTTTGCATCGGAGGCATCGTCACCGCCATCACAGTTCACTTGAACTGGGGGGAAAGGATCCAACTCCTACCTCCGCTGCCAGCAGTTTTTATGGACATTAATAACTGTAGAGCTGGCCGCCTGATTAAAGTACGAGAAGCTGGAGGATACTATCTCATGGTTAAGAATGCAAGAGTTCGTAGTGTGATCATGCCAAATCATAATCGTACTTACTTGGGTAATTCGGATAACTGGCTTTACAACCTGAACGCCCTTGAACCCGGAGAAAATGTGCAAGGAAATCAAGGTCAGGCTAACAACGCTGCCGCTGACGCAATCGAAGAAAAATTAGAGCAGCAAGAGCCCCAACCACAGCAAGCCAACAATCCCGCCACCATCGACGCAATATATGCCGCAATAATGCAACAAAACCAGTTGTCCACTCAACGCCACCAGAGCCTCGAGACACGCCAAATCGAGATGATGACTCTCATGCAACAAATGCAGAGAAACCAAAATGACTACGGTCTCAGGCACGATCAAAGTATGCTGGAATTCACCACAGGAATAACGGCAGATATGCGAGCCTTAACACTCCATGTTGACGACTTGTATAATATCATATCCCAAAGAGATGGCGGCGAATCTTCTAGACATGGCGGGCAAGCACGTCGAAGAGCAAGGACACGTGGCCGATACCAAAGACAAGAGGAGGAAGAATGATTATGTTGTTATCTTTACCCTTTCCCGCTTCTATGAATACATTGAGGACAATGTATGATTCAAGTATGGGGGAGGAAGTATTTCCCTTTTCCTAGTTATTTTTATTTTCTTTGTAATTTCCCTTCTGTTATCTTAAATTCAATAAAAAAAATTTCAAGTCATCTATTGCAGCAATTTGTGTTGTTCTTTTAGACTCCCCTTTCTTTTTTGAGCCCATAAAAAAAAATTTCTCACTCGACAAGTAAATAGACTGCAAAATCTTTAATCATCAGGAATTGGGGCGAGATTAAGCAAAATTTCTACCGTTTAGACACTCTACAACCCTAGAGTATGATAGATCAGTTCAAGTACCTGTTGTTTCCAACACCCTGAGTTTAGTCTTTATAGTAACCTTGAGTAGTTTATATTAGCAGTCAGCACCGTCTTAAACACAAACTACGCAGGAAGTCGATGAATATATGTGGATGATAGAATATTTCAACAAAATGTTGCAAGGAAACACACTGATTAAATTGGACGATCCTCACCCGATCGCCTAATCCAAAGGATGTAAACCTTACAAAGTAACATGAAAATTAATTTGATGGATGGTTCAGGAGCATCTGGTACTGAACTCGGTAGGGCAGATTGCGGTCTGATCCCCCGCATCAAACATTTTAATTAAAGGTTGCCACATTAATATGCCAGAAACCTCTAAAAGTTTAAAAGGATCATAACCACTAACCGACTGTTCTGCTATGTGCGTGTGAAGATAAAGGGCTTAATGTGATTGCGCTTGAATGAAAAGGGCAAAACAAGACAAATACTCGAGGTAAGCTATCATAGGACCTGTAACTAGTTTACGTAAAATGGGATTGTCTAGCGTCGCCGACGTAGTTATGGAGCACGAATCAAACCACCGATTTTCTGACAAAAACATAACGAAGCTATATATTAGTCGATCCGAGTCATAACCATGTTTAGAAAAACATCGTACTTAGCATTTGCTTGAGGACAAGCAAAGTTTAAGTATGGGGGAGTTTGATGACACACAAATATGTGATATTTCTGGCTTGATATACACCAAATATTTCTCATACTTTAGTTTGAATTAAATTATTTTATAAGTATTATGCAGGTATTTTTCTATTTTTGCAGATATGCACTGAGCCGAACACTTTTGAAGAAATGAAGAAAAAAGGGTGCAAAAAGTAGTAAAAGAGCCTAAGGAGAAGAAACCAGCCCAAAATCCCATTACACATGTGAGCACGTGGCCCACAAGCAACCAAGCCCTGAAGACCGTCAAGGGGACGTGACGAACGTCACGCTCCATGAAGACCAAGTGACGATAGTCACTTGCGTGTGACGAACGTCACAGCCTATCACCCCACTTTCTCCTCATCCAACGGACAAAAACACGTTCAAGGGTTAATCCAACGAGTTCCTACATTCTCTCACCCACTCAGTCAAGAGAGCAACGAACGTCACAATTAAATGGCCTATTATTTCTCAAGGAAGAAAAGTGAATTGTTCCTACATTTTTGAGAGCAACGAATCAAGCAAGCACTATAAATAGAGCCTGAGACCATAATAGAAAGGGTTCTTCTTTTTGGCGAGAAAGTTTAGAGATTTTATTAAGCAGATATTATTTTCAACAGAATATTATTTTCAGCATTATTTCTTTTCAGCATTATTTTCTTTTCCCATTTATTTCTTTCCAGCACTATTCTTACAACATTATTTTCTTCTGTACGGTTAAATATATTCTCCGATCGAAGCAAAGCCTACAATTTGTGCAGGAGTGCTTCTGTCTTCAGAGTTATTACCAGGTTTATGTTTACAAATTCTTATTGCTTATTAATTAATATAATTATGTTTATTTGTGTTTGTCCTTTAAATTATTCTACGATTTGGTTTAATATTATGTCAAGCTAGAAATCTTATACCGGTATGTAAAGTCAATCAACCGAGGGAACGAGTAACTTAGTCGGGACTATTTTTACTACGAAACTTTCTTTTCTGGCCTAAGTAACTATTTTTCAAATCATTAAATTGTTTTGTTACGGAAGTAAAAAACAGATAGAGGTTAGGGTCAACAAAGCGGAAGTTTGAGATCTTTTAACTGGACAGTAGTAATTAGGCATTGGCTTAAAATACAGCGGAAGCACTTTAAAGTTAATTAAGATTTTGTTTAGTTTCCAAAAAGTGTTTTTAACTCCTACGGGATAGCGGAAGCGTACGTTAGGACTTAACTGCATAGCCTAGATCAACAAAACGACAGTGTCAGACGATGGGTTTTTAAACTAGATAGGTTTTACTGAAAACTGTTTTGAAAATATAAAGACGCCCGACAGGTCGCTAGTTCCCGAGGTAAGACTGTTGCATACTGGTAATTAAGCTCATTGATTATTAAAATACAACTTAATTTAGCGATTAGTTTCCCCTACAACCCAAATCAAATATTCATTAGCTTTAGATTTACATAGTAACAATAGAAAACGGTAGATCGATTCATCAGTCTCTGTGGTTCGATATCTTTTAAAACTACTCGACAAGACTGTGCACTTGCAGTCCGAATCATTGCATACATAAGTACAAATCCCACGATCAGTATTCTTTTTATTTTTTAACGACTTCCTCTTACTAGGATCTCCGTTTCTCTGTACAAAATCGTCTATTTGTGGGCAAATTATCAATACAAATATACTTTGAAGTGCAAACTTTTTGTTTTTCCTGTTTTTATTGCAAAAACGTCCAATGAATAAAAACAAAATAAACATATGCATATGAACATTATTAACCGTTAACAAATATATGCATAATAACAGGAATAAATACTTACTCGAGGAACCAGGGTAACCCTCATGCTATCCATAAATCCCCATAGAGTATATTCATACAACTTCCTCTCTGAGTTCCAATTAGCATATCTCCTAGAAATTATCTTCCCCAACCGAGTTTGATCTTCCAAAACTGGAAAAGAAACCTTGCAAATGTTCTTCCATAAAAGAATTCATTTCCCCAATAAGGCCGTTAAAATACTTTCTTCAATAGGGGTTTATTTCCCCAACAGATTACAATCTCCCCCCAGCTTGAGTCCATTCCTCAGACTACCACAAATCACTAATAAAATTCCTCTTCCCCAGTAGAGTTGTCACTATCCCCATAAAGGTACTGCAAAGCCTATATTTCAACCAGATACCAGTCAACTATCCTCCCTAGATAAGACGGAAGTTTAGTCATCTCTTTTATTCTCAATCGAGGCATATAAGAGTTAAATTCCCCAGTGGAGTAACCAACGACTAATGTTCCTAAACTCTACTCCCCAAGCAGAAATCAAACATCCCCAACGGAGTGTCCTTAACTAAAGTCAACATGAATTCCCAACAAAAGGATTCTAGACTAAGTTGAAGATACACATACTCTTCATCCTCAACAACGGTCAAGGATTTATTTTTCCTAAACAAACATTTCACATTCATACATCAAAGCATACGCATAGGAAATGCATATAGCACAATCTCATTTATTTTGAGAACATCATTACGTAATGAATTTCATACATCATGACATTTCATACAACTAATTCTTTACCATTTTTAGGAAAGATCAGTCACCAGATGAATACCATCAACAAAGAACATTTCTTTCACAAAAACATCTGCTGGTTCAGTTTAAATTGACCAATGATTTATCCTGATCCATTTCTGGTAGATACTTTCTCTGGTTCAGTTAAACCACACCTATGATTTATACTGCTTCATTATCTAGTTAAAGATTATTCAAGACCTCTACTGGTTTAGTTTAAATCGACCAATGATTTATCCAGATTTCATTCTGGTAGACACTTTCTCCGGTTCAGTTAAATCGCTCCTAATATTTATGCCGATATGTTATCTAGTTAAAGATTATTCAAGACCTCTGCTGGTTTAGTTTAAATCGACCAATGATTTATCCTGATTTTGTTACAGTAGACACTTTCTCTGGTTCAGTTAAATCGCTCCTAAGATTTATGCTGATTCGTTATTCAATTAAAGATTATTCAAGACCTCTATTGGTTCAGTTTAAATTGACCAATGGGTTATCCTAATTCCGTTCTGGTAGACACTTTTTCTGGTTCATTCAAATTGATCCTAAGATTTTCTGATTCTTATCTAGTCAAAGACAAATATAGACATTTGCTCTATTTCAGATAAGTCGACCAAAGATTTATTCTGATATTTCTTACAATCTCTATCAACAGTTACTTTGGATGGCATCTATATGCCCACCTCCGACAACTCTCCATCATCTCTCAAAATGGCATCTTTAAGCCCATTCCTGGTAATCAATCAACAACACTACTTCGTGCATAAACGAGTGCAAATTTCTAGGCATTTCTAGTGTTCAATCATCTTCTACCTTCGAGTCGCGAATGGAGGACATGCCAATATAACTCTTCAGGTTTAAGAAGATTTAACAGGGGCAGCTGTAGTACCCCAAAATTTTTCATCTCTTCTCTCAAGACATTTCTCACCAAAAATCTCGAAGGCTCAAGGGTTCTCATGAGTTTGATCAGACAAACTCATCTCCTAGCATTAAGGCCACAAATTAGGGTTTTTATTTTCACAAGGAAAATTGGACTTATAATGCCTCAAATGATTTCATGGTTCATTATAGACCTCCAAGAATACTCATGCCAAGTTTCAAGTCTTAGATCATAATATTGCTTTGTCAATTGATCAGATGACTGAAAATCAGCTATATTGGGTAAAAAGTCAATTGTGGTCAAACCACAATCAAACTTCAAGATTTTTGGCCAATATCAACATTTTTAATTCATATTTATCAATTGATCAAGTTTGTATCACAATTCCTTAGGAAAAGTGTTCCAATCATCAAAGGGGAAAAATGGTCAAAATTAGGGTTTTGACTGAGAATGACTGATTTTTGACTTTATACCTAATACATTACCTATTAACTTATGGAATAATCTTAAGGATTCAAATACAACATCTTGACCTAATTCACTGGTTCAATTCACTTCTCAAGATCAAATAGTTGATACTTGAAATTTGGTCAACTGAAGAAAAAGTCAACTGATACACCAAAAGTCAAACTTTGAATTTTTGGTAAACATCAAGTTTCAAAGGTCAAGATTCATCAAGACATTCAAAAATATGAAGCTTGATCATCAATAATCAAGAAAGTCAAAATTCAATATAAAAAGTCAAACTTTTCAAGACTTAGAAAAATTTCTAAGTGTTTTAAACCTTGATAATTTCACTACTTCATGACCCCTTTTCACCAAGATGCAAGATGATTTAAAGAAAACTTTCAACATAAAAGTTTTAGATCTTGATGAATTCTAAAACTTTGTATTAGAGGGTTGATGTCCAAAAAATGCTTATATTTGAATATATAAGCCCATGAAGTCATGACATTTTCATAAAACACTTAGTGAAAATTTTGACAAGTTTAGGCAGATTTTTGACCTAACTTCTTGTACGATTTTCACCTAGTTCCGATATGATTTTGTCAAAATGGTCAACATGAAGGTTGTATGCAATGTTTTAATATTTCCAAAATATCCAAGAACTTGGAGAGATCACGTTTGATCTAAGAGAATCGAAGGCAAGAAGTTGGGCATCCATTCTTGAATTACAAGTCATTTTTGTGATGAACACTTGACCAAATCTCATAGCCATGCTGCATAATATTGCTCCGCTGGCTTCTAAATTGCAATTCACTCATTAATTAATTGTTTACACAACATATTGAGCCATTATCCAAGTTGCATTTCCATTTATGGCACAAAGGCACCATTGCCATTCTTGAAAAGCTGCTTTAATCACAAAGTCAATTTGTATTGAGCCTTGCACTTGTTCCTTCTGCACAAGCTTCATCTACAAAGTCAGATAAACATGTTTAAAGTTGGTAACCACTCTAGATAGCCTTGTACCATGCCTTGGAAAGATGTTTGTCAAGCTTGCTTCAAAAACAAGTTAAAAATCCATAACACATGGTCTTTGTTTTATGATCATTTGAAACCTCCAAACCTCTTGCTTATAAATAGAGGCCATCTTTGCAAGCTAGGAGACGAAATTACAAGCCTTGAAACTCCCTCAAACCAGAAATTTCTCTAAAAACACCATTGCTGTGTCATTTATGCCTTTGAACATCCATCTCACAATCCCCTCGTGCATTTTCCATTTTAATCAATCACCAAGCTTATAATACACATATAGAGATAATCCAAACACCTGAAACACAACTGTAACGCCATTTTCCTCATCTTCCATTTTCAAAAACAGTTGTTTTCATGTTGACTTCTCCATCATGATTCAACCATCCTCAATCCAAAGTAAGCATTGCAATAACTTCCTGGAGATTCAAGGAAGCTAACCAGACCATTATAACACCTTGAAGGTTTCTCAAACTCAAAACACGATCTCCACCAGCAAGGTGAGTTTTATGAACTTCTATCTCTTCATACAAGCACCATTTGGTTTCCATTTTCAAAGATAAAATCTAGACATCATAGCCCTGAAACTAACCATGTACTTAGAACTCATTTATGTTGTCTGAGTAGTGTGAATTTTGAGTTTGACCTTCCTGAAAAATTAGGTTAGAATTTGGTAGAATTTAAAATTTGTGCTCATCTTTGATCCATTGCTTAAGTTATTTACATATTTGAAATCGTGGTAAAATTTCTAACAAGTTTGATTCTTATAATTTCTGAAATGGTTGAGAGATTAGAAAGTTACAGACTGGTTATGGCGCAAGAAAGAAGATGAAGTACAGTCATAAACTTAGTTTATTTTAAGTTTATTACAACTTTTCATAATACTGGATGAAACAACCATCCATGGGGCAGGAAGCACGCGCGTAAGGCATTAGTGTATAAGGTCCTGAGTTCGAGCCCCAGCGAGACCTTTTGTTATTTTTCTAATATTTTCCTTGTTCTTTTTTTTCTGGTAGCGCGTTGGGCCTCCCCTGACTGGGCCTATCCTTTTTTTTAATTCTTCTCACCCCCTTGCTTCCTAAACAACACCACTGACCCATTACTTTTTTTATTTTATTTTTTGATTACATAAAAGTCTGTTTCGGCCTAACACAAAACTATTTCACTCTCAAACCATCAATTTCCTTTTCAAATCCCATACCCTTTTATTTTATATTTTATTTTTTTATTTCTATTTTCTTTTCTTTTCTTTCATCGTTATTTTTATTTTTATTTAATTAAAAATACAAAAATATATTTTTTATATATTAAATACTTAGATTAAAAATTGTTATTTTATTTTCACTTTATTTAATTTCTTTAAACAAAAGACCTAAAAATTGTTTTCTCAAAAAACTAATTTCTTTTCCTAATTAATCTAGACCGAGGTTTTATTTTGATTCTCTCTTTTAATCCAATTAACTTAGGCTTTTATTAATTAACTTCCCTTTTTTAATTAGTTAATTAGGTTAAAAATCTTTTCATATAAAAAACCATAAAAAATAACTTTCTTTTCAATTCCTTTTCTCTTTACATTTCTTTGTACCTTTTATTGTTTCATATTATAATGTAATTGTCAAAGCCTTGTAATAGTTAGGGTTTATTTTACTTGTCATCCCCATTTATAATTTGCAGCCCCATTACCTAAAATGATGTAATAGCGTAAGATTTTTAATTTCCACAATTTATCGCTTTCCATATTATTGCTAGTAATTAGGGTTTGTATGGAAAGACTTAAAATCAAACAAATAGACAAACCTAATTCAAGACAAAGATGAATGAAAACAATACACTTTTCACATATGCACCTCTAGGCTTAACCCACACTCATTTCCTTGGATTAAAAATAGTCATGTCTCTCGAACGTGGGATACTTTAGCAAAGACCCTCGATTATAAGATCGTAGTCCCTCGATGACCCTTCAATGTTGCCTTTGGTAAACGATCTTAGAACCTTATGACAAATTTCTAAAGTATATTACAATGTTACCTTCTATGATTGTACGATGACCCACGCATGTCTCTTCACATCCAATGATATGGTTTCTTACGAACAAATGGTAAGATAACACTATCTAAAGGAGGAGGAAAAGAACAAAGAATTTTTGAGTAGGTAGATTGCTCGTAATTGCTTTCTCATAAACATTTCAAAACAAACATCCTTCAAATACACCAACACTTTCATGAAATATTTTAAAAAGTCAATACTTTGTATACATTCTTATAGAGACAAGAATAATTACAAAGTTCGCCTAGACGAAAGCACTTTTCACAAATACTTTCAAACAAACACAAACATATTTACAAAGCATTTCAAAGTGAGCTAGCAACTAAGAGCCCGTAGATAACTACGGATGAAAAGGGTGCTAACACCTTCCCTTTTCATAACCTACCCCCCGAACTCAAGAAAAAATTCTCAAAAGGTCTTTCTTTTTCTTTTGACCCTTTCCTTTATTGGATAAAAGAAAAGTCGTCGATGACTCTTGTTATCCACAACATTTGCAATCAAACGCAAAACACCCAAGTCAGTTCTCCCACCGTATTACACAAGCCTATTACTATCAGTTAAATATATATAGACAAGTAAACATAATATAGGTGCAGAAAGTAAGGTGCGGAAAAGTAAACCCTAATTAAGTTATTACAAGGCTTTCAGACAAATACAATAATATAAATGTGCGAGAAATAGAACTACAACTATTAGAAAAAAAACCGTGCGACCAATACAATTTCTCTAAGAAAGTAAAGGGGCAAATAAATAAGAAAATGTTATAAAAGATGTTTTAAAGTCCTAAAATCTAAAACGTTAGAAATTATTTTTTTGTGTGTATTTTTGTAGAAAATAATTTAAGTTAATAACTAATAAAAACCTAATTATTCTAATTAATTTTATAAATTAAAAAAATACCTAAAATCTAATTAAATGAAAAAAGTTAATTAAGAAAACCTAAAAGACTATTTTTTTTGATTTTATGTAATTTTTTCATTTTTTGATTTTTTGATTTTAACTGTAAAAAAAATAGTGGAAATGGAGTTTCAAAGAGAGAATTTGATCGTTCCCTATCCATGGTAACTCATCATCCCTGCATTAAAGCTTTCATTTTCTTATTCAAACATGTTCTAAACACCATGATAAACTCATATATGCACACAAAATTAGTTAAATATGCATATATTAAAAGATTCGAATACAAGAAAATTACCAAAACTGGTGGGCTTGTGTAAGCTATTCCAGACGTGAATAGATTTGTTTCTGGACTTGGTGAGATTCCTGTGAGCTTCAGGAACACGATTTGAGGCTTGGTTTTGATTGATAGTGGATGGAAATTTTGATTTGAGTTTGCACCTTTCTTTGAAAATTTATGATTTTGAAACCTTGCTTCTATGGCAGCCCCTTTGTGTTTCTTTTGAACTTGAGTGTCGCATGTATTTATAGAGGAATGAAATGGATCAAAACAAGGAAAGGATCTTGTATTATTATGTCACAATTCATTGCAAAGAAAACACATTGAAATCTTTCCAAAATTATTTTAAAAACCTTCCAAACTTGAAGATTTTTGTTCCCAACATGTTTTCACGATTTTGGAAAGCTATTAAGAGGCCTTGAGCCTTCTAGAAGATACCCAAATGAAGTCCACCCGCCCTTTGGTCTCTCAACTCATATTTTATTTGATTTATTTTGAATTAATTTGAATAAAATCAAAATAAATAAAATAAAAAATCAAAGTAATGTATAAATGGACTTATAGGTCCTCTAACATGTTATAAACATTTTTAAACCTCAAAAGTTAGGCTCATTAGTCTAAAAGTTCAAAATTGCTCAAATGAAGTTTCATGCATTTTCTCAAAAATTGCCCAACTTGCACAAACCATATCTCTCTAAATTTTTATCTTTTTAAGGTGATCTTTAACTTTTTGGAAAGCTAAAGGTGTGCTCTACAATATCTATTTTTATCATTTTTGCATTTTAAGACTTTATCTTGATGTAAAATGCCTTGACAAAAAGTGTCTTTTTGTTTACTTTTGAAGTGACCTGTAATATATTGGCTTATATCTCTCAAATGATGCATTTTTTAGATTTGAGCTTAGAGAGAAAAAGTTTTATATAATTTAATTCCCTTAAAAATTAAGTTTGGTTGGGGAAAAGTTGATGAAGCATGTGAAAGTTATGATTGGTCAAAGTTCAGTTGACTTCTCCTAAGGAAACCCTAATTTGGCAACTTTTGACTTTTGATGATTTGAGGGGTTTTATTGATGAATCATGATCAACCCTTGATAAAATGATGAATATCACTTCAAAATGTTGATTTTGACCATGGTTGACTTTTGACCCAATACAATTGATTTTCAATAATCTGAGCCATTGACTAAGCAAACTTGTGATACAAGGCTTGAAACTTGACATGAGAATTATTAGGAACATATGAAGAGCCACTAAAATAACTTGAGGCATTCCAAATCTAATCTTCCTTGAGAAACACAAAACCCTAGTTATGGACCCATTGCTTAGGAGGATAATTTGTCTGATCAATTCTTGAGCCACCTTGAGCTTTTGAGGACCTTTTGAGAATGTCTTGAAGAAAAATGGGAGAGAAAATTTTGGGGTACAACAACATGAATACTACATTGAGTCACATTGGAGTCGTATTGGAGTCACGCGTGTCAATGTGAAATGTTGAATTGGTGTGAAATATGTGATATTGGTATGAATGTTACATATGTGGTATTTGTGATTGATTATATTTGAATCATGAATCTTTGAGTGATGTTATATATATATATATATATATATATATATATATATATATATATATATATATATATATATATATATATATATATATATATATATATATATATATATATATATATATATATATATATATATATATATATATATATATATATATATATATATATATATATATATATATATATATATATATATATATATATATATATATATATATATATGAATATGTGAGTTGTGTTAGAAAGTGTTGAACATGTGATTATGTGAAGTGTGATGAATTCTATTGATGTTGTATGTTATACAATAGTTATTATTATATATTTCTATAATGATGTGAATTCTCATTCTTCTGTTGAAACGATGTTTTATATGACATCGCTCAGGTACCAAGGATAGAGGTGGTTCTCCTAGCAAGGATTAGCCGGAGGATCTAGTTCTTTGTTTACTGTTATTTAGATAGTGACTCATGCTCTGGTCATGTAACACGGAGAACGTATGGATTTATGTTATATTTGTTATATTCATATTTGTTTGAGAGATGTTGTTATACTCTCTGGATTATTTATGTTGTATTGAGATTATGTGATGGCGGCCTTTAGTGAATAATATTTTATGATATGATTGTCAGTATGGGATTTCAATCATTAGTGTTATTTTGAAATGAGAATTATTTCGCTGCGAGATGCATATGTGTTAGTATATGGAACATGATTTTAAATGTGTATTATAAGTATGACTAGTGTATTTGTGTTGTTGTTGTAAAGTAAATGTGGCGCCCTTGTTGATATGCATGCTATTTTACTCTGACTATGCCATATATAATGTATGGGGTTTATGGGGTGTTACAACCTACAACTTCAAATAGTTTGGGAATCTAGCATAATAATGAACCATAATGAATAACAAATTTGGTTTTTAAGTTAGAAATCTTAACTAATTGAATAACATGAATACACCATAAGGATATAATAAATAGCACTAATGACAACTGAAGTTAGCCACATGGTCATTATAGAAACATCATCATACACATCAAGAGAAATGGTGTCATTTAAGTCAATCTGTAAAAAATAAAAGCAGTGTTGAAACAAAGTCGTAAAAGATAACAGAAAATTAAGCACTCATATGTAGGTCCATAAAAGTCGGTGTTCATAAGATCAAACAAGCACAAAAAGTAAAATCCTCACTATGAAAAATTTAAAGAGTAATGGAAAAAGAGAAAGAAAAAAAGCACAAATCAAAGTGGTAGAACCACCTCTTGTAGCATCAAATCAAAGGAACAAATGAGAACTAAGTAATGTTGAAGGATATATGAAGTTAGAAAGATATAGAAATGAATGGATGGTGAGACCAAAGTGAGAGAATGAGATGAAGGTGAAACGAGGAAGAGGTGACAATGATAGTTGACAAAGCGGCGGTGAAGGCGACAAGCGAAAATGAAGGAAGAGGAAGTGAAAGAGAATGATTTTATGGTTTTCTGTGAGAGTGAGAGTACAATGAAAAACTTTATGTTTTAATAACTTAATAGGCCAGTCCATAAATATACATAATTAATAATAAAAATAAAATATCAATTGAATTTTTTGA